>JBBMJY010000003.1:12679606-12699540 GCA_037833715.1 Toxotes lorentzi
AGCCAGCCAGATCAGCCGAATCAACCCTAGCGATCAATGGGGTGACAGATGTCGCAGCCAGATCGCCCTCACATCCAAACACGTTGAGAAGGGCGGGGCACATATAAAGCGATGTAGAAAACAAACGTTTACCATCAGGGTGTGAAGTACCAAAAGGTTACCCACGACATACATAGTTCGCTTGGTTTGTTTAAACAGCGAAAAACGCGCTAGAAAATTGTCAACCAGGCTAATTATTTTACGTAAAGCATTATGTAGTAGTTACCCGTGATGTTTAGCGGCAAAAAAATGTTAATTAGTCATATTTCTATTGGCCAGAAACATCCAATCACAGGCTTCGGGTGTTTCTCTCTACTTCAGCATTATTCTCTTTCAAAGACAAAAGCAACACTTTTCTACATTCTGTCTTGCGAATGCGAATTTATGAAATTAATGTTTTGACTTAAACGCACAATGAAAGGAAAGATATCCTGGTTTGCGTTCAGCTTTTATGAGGAGACTTTGCTCTTAGCTTTCTGCTGCTGCAAAGGCTGTTTTCATCTACTGAATATGAGTGCATCATGTAGGTATAATAGTCATACCTATGTGAATGTCTCTGTGTATTTATTATATATATATTTTTTACATTGTTGTATTTTTTTTATTGAAAAATCTAATCAAATACAAATAAATACAGTAAATGTTATCGAAATATTTAATGACACGTTAAGGTTAGGTTTATAGCAAACAGTAGGCTATGTTATCTATTAGCTAACACATTCAATTCAAAGGTGGTAATGCAAGTAGTGCTAAAAACATATTATTTATTAGACCCTGAAGAATTTCAGACCAGTAGAAAGAAAGCTCAATGTAATGAGTATGAGAACTACCAGCTTACAACAAAATATATACAGTGAGCTATTAAATGAATACTTTGTACATTTTTACTTTCAGGCTGATTGACACTTATAAAAGTACTGCATTATTATTTCAGTGTCTTAACTGAGGTATTAACCTCAGATATTTAACTATGGATGCACTCCTTACAAATACATTGACTGAAATGTGAAATGTTTGCCTGGTTTGCTCAAACAGTAGTTTAAACCTGAAAAAGACATCTTAACTATCTATAATATAGATGTACAAATGGAAGTCAGTATATATGAGTAAAACAATAGGCAGAGATGCCGCATTGCCTCGCATACTATGCTAATTTTTCATAGAGACAAAGAAATGATCCACATATGACGATAATGAAAAATTTAAATAAACATAAGATACTACTGAAATCACAAAGTGAGTGGGATTTCCTTCTTTTACTGCCTTTAAGCCTCCTTCATTCTTTCTAAGACTGTTTTTGAGCCTGTTTTTTATATTTCACACTAATTTGCGTATGTTTCTCTGTACTGCATCCTTGCTGTTTGGATTTCAGCAGCTCCCAAGAGAATTTTTAACCCAGGGTCTTATAAACAAGCAATTTCCTGTATGTGCGCAGACATTTGTCTGGTCCACTGTGGCCCACTTACTTTCTTCAACAGTTTAACACTGTAAAACAATTCTATGAAAATCCATTTGAACTTCTTGAAGAAAGACAAAACATGGTATATGTGCCAGACATTTAGGAAATTTACTCACATTTCATTATTCATAATTTGTTAGCAGCAGTGTTTTCCTCTAACCAATACTACTAGTAAAATAAATATGTTTTGGTGACAGCTCCATATAGTTTTTAAAATTCAATAATATAAATTTAAGTTAAAACATGAATAGCTTACCACATTGTGCTGCTTTACACATTCCTGTCTCACATCATTACATGTATGTAAATGACATAGTATGGAATCAAACGTTCAGATAGTGTAACTCTGATAACACAGTTGTTTACAGTATATTTTTTTTACTTGTAACACAGAGTCTTTTGTCAGCTTCTAGAGCTTCTGAGGCTGGGCTTTCACTGCTCTGTACTGAGTCCAGCTCCAGTCCTGATCCTGGAGAGAGAGTGAACAGATGAAGCCATTTTACCACTATCAGATCATTAATACTGTACTATTTACCAATAGGCAATAGCCTATACACACACAGTGACCATATATGTGGTGGTGACTAATATAATCAGACAGAGGTGAGTTTGGGTGAGTTTACATACAAGTGGTTACTTCAGGGATCTGTTTAATGCATGAACACGTTCTTTCACACCTGTATACCATACCATGACACTGTGCTCCATCTCCTTGGTGGCATCTTCTAGCAGAGAAGTTAGCTGACTTAGAAAACGCTGATTCTCATCCAGTAACTGATGAACAGTTTCACTGAAAGAGACAAGAGACTCTGAACTGATTATATGTCTTCAAGTTTTTAATAACCCAGGAGAGTATGAGCCATTTTCCTACAAGCGGCTGGTCTTTAAAGTGAATGGGGAGACCTCTTCTGGCTGTTTTGTGATTTCTACAAAATCCAACAGCTGGTTTTAGGAGATCATAAAACTAGTTCTGCACAAAGTAGATTTAAACTTATCTTCTAAACTGAAGATAAGCTAATGACAGAGAAACAGCTGCATGATGTTCCTTTTACTAGTGTCATTCAAGTATAACTGTAATATTTACTGAACTCTGAAACTTAAGGCAGGGAATTGTGACTTCAGATCTTACCTGTCAGTCAATTGTTGCTTAAGTGGCTGTGATTGAGAATTGCTCTGGGCCTAAAACATAATCACATACACTGTTAGCTACAGTATTATTTGATTTATACATTTAATACTGTATTGTAGAGCTTCCAGCTCCTAAAACATGACTGATTGCTGAACTGAATATTTTCTGTCGTGCCATTTGTTTTATACTCACACAGGCAATCTTGAGGAGATACCAGAACTCTTTCTGTCGCTTCATTTGCATCTGCATCACTGCTGCCTCTGCAATTTTTATGTTCTCCACCGCCCCCTCCAACTTAGGGAACAAGTCAACGATGCGCTGCTTACACACCAGAATTGTGCTACAGAAAACAAGAGAGAAGGGGAAAAACCACAAATGACACACAGGGAACCTCAATTTTGCTGAACTTTGCATAGTTTTACATGTGTGTGTGTGTGTGTGTGTATCTGTTTGGACTAAACGTGGATGAATTACCTCAGGTGAGTGTACAAGTCTTTCAGCACTCTGTCCTGGTTCTGAACTGTTTGGAGTATGGTCTTCACCATGTCTGAGCTGTCACTGTAGCCATGTGGAGGGTCAGGACCTGTACAGACAAATACTCCTATGACCATCCATGTAAACACATTCGCAATATCACCATGGTATTTCCATTCACAGCCATGCTCTATTTCTGTGTCACATAGAACAGGCATTAAACCTCTGGAACCCCAGAGAGGCACATTTGATCAATGAACCCTTCTGAAATTCATGAGATCCAACTTCTTGTAGTGCTGGATTGTATTCATAGCAACAATAATTATCAGATTCCCCAGCACTGTAATTGGCAAAATAAAAATTAACATAAAAAGCAGGGGCCCCTATAACTCATGTCTACATGTGTGCATGTACAATGATTTGTACTAACTTTTGCATTTTGCCTTCAGCTGCTTGTACAGTTCAATAGCCTTTTCCTCGCTGCAAAAAAGACAAAGAGAAAGTTAACTTGTGCACATCACAGTTATTATTATTATTATAGTTATTATAGTGTAAATATAACAGATACTGACAGCTGTTCCATTACATCCCCTTGTCTCCTTGCAAATGGACTCCTCTGCAACTCCACAATCTCAGAATGTAGAGCCACTATTTCTTCATCCAGATACCCCACGTCTGCAACCTAAGGCAGAAAACACCCCTTAGCATGTACTGCTTTTAAATAACCACAAGTAAATTTATGTAGAATTCCTATGAAACTAACTATGGTCCTACCTTTGTAAACCCATCAGCCTTCTCTTCATTTTCCTGCCACGTCTTCAACATTTTTTCTGAAGCTTCAGATGAACACAACAACAGCAGATAGTTCACTTGAGGCTTCAGTGATGATTTTTAAATAATAGTACGTATCACAGCAGCAGGTTAATAACAACTCACAGATGCCAGTGTGCCTCTGTTTGGTGTATTGCTCAAGGTCGTGTTGGATGCTGGTCTTAAAGAAAGCCAGTTTGGCTCTGAGCTGCTGTGACTGGGAGAAGAGCAGGTTCTTGTACCGTGTTAGGTTGGTGTTGTAGCGCAGGAGACTCAGCCTGCACAGACACAAACACAAGATAAGGATGTTTCAGAGTCTGAGTATAGGCATATGTGTGTGTTTATGCACTTACATGGCAGCCCTCTGTCCCTGGTACAGGCGAATGTAGTCCTCTTTCAGTCCGCAGATGTAGCTGACTGCTTCTCCCCACACCTTTCTCAGTGCAGATAGTGGCAGCTGTGTCTTGGTCTCCCTGACTGAGACAACATATAGTACACAACAGACACATGACTCCCATCTTAACGTGGACACCAAATTCAAGGAATGTGTTATAACTTAACTTTAACTTTTCTCAACCTTGCACTAATAACTTTAAAGGCCGAAGGAAACCCTCCAGAGATCAGACAGAGAATGAAGATACAGTGTACAGTTATAACTCTCACCTATGAAGTTGACACTGTCCGGCAGAGGCCTGGCAGTCAGTGGTCCGGTGTACTTGGTCAGGCTCTTATCAAATAGGAAGACTATGGAGCTGTCCCAGCCTCGCTGAAAGCAGAGGACAAATATCATTGTGAATATTGTAGTATATGCTAGTGGAAGTTCCCTCATTTGTCAACATAAAAACTCCAGTAGAAATTCTATGCTGAGGTTTAGATTTGCCAATTTTCTTCCAAAGGAGCCAGAAAGGCTGGAAGCAGACAATCTTAATATATTTTTTGTATGAATGAAAATTGTCAGTTATAACAAACTAAAAACAAAAACAATATTTTTAAAATATGGAGATAAAAAACACAGTAGGTCCAGTTGTCCACTGATGCCTGTGTACTTGTTGCTGGGCCTGAAAGACATTAGATATTTTTGTTGACGTGTGCGTCTCGTACCAATCCATCTGGCAGACAGTGTGCGGGCGGTCTGCGTGGGTCGAGGGAGATTCCCGTCTCCAGCAACAGCTCCTGACTCAGAGGGGAGATGCGTGTCTGAGTTTGTGTCTCGAGACGAAGCTGCAGGGAGTGTAAGCTCTCCTCAGGTCCCAAAACCAAGGAATGCAGCTGGGCTGACGTCATGTCCAACACATGAATCACCTGTAGAATGAGAAGTTTGCTCTGCTTATTGTCCTCTGGCGTATTGGCAAACATAAAACCATCAAAGCACTCCATAAAATGTGGTTTTAATGAGTCTAAATACAGGCAAGGTTCACATTATTGACCTTCATGTTGAGAATATTCTGTAGAATGGAGTAGCAGTATGGCTTGTTACTGTCAGGATCCAGCCCTCCCCCACGCATTGCAGGGTCCCACAATAACAACATCTGTAGCAGTGATTCAACTGGCTCCAGCAGTGGCCTTTTAACACACACACCCACACACAAAGGTTAGATGGAGGTTAGAGTGAGAAGAGCTGGCCAGTACAAAGACATGTCTCTTTGTCTCTACCTGCTGAGATTGTTGGGATATGGGAGATGCGTGGAGAATCGGACCTCTCCACTCATGTCCTCTACTGCCATGATGTCCTTGGGACCTTTGTTCTTGACCTTACTTGTCCTACAAAACCAGGCAAGCATGCAACCAGAGAGAACTGAAAATAGAGTCAACACACTGAAAACTAAATCCACAAACTGCTTCAAACACACACACACACACACACACACAAAAAAACACATTATATTCGCTGCAGTTTAAGATAATGTGTGCTGACTCACCACTGTACAGGCTGCATGTGGTGTAAAAAGGGGCGAAATCCACAGGTGCATTCAAAGATCACTGTCCCAAAGCTCCAGTAGTCCACAGTTACAGTGTAGGGTTTACTCTCAAACAACTCTGGAGCCTGACAAACATACAGAAACATTTACAAGGGCTTGGTTGTTGAAATGTTTGCAGAGAAATGTACTACTATTGCAACACATACCAGATACTGGAGAGTTCCAACAAAGGATGTACAGAGGCTGCCCTGATCTAGGTCTTTTGCATAACCCAGGTCTATGATTTTATGGACAAGCTGGAGAAAATAATGAGAACAAGACACAGAAAACCACATAATATATGACAGTGCAGATTACACAGGCTGCATGAATGTATAAAAAATAAATGTATAAAAAATGAGTTCACCTTCCCATCAATCTCCTGCAGAACTATGTTCTCTGGCTTTAGGTCTCTGTGAATGATCTTGTTCTCATGGAGATACCGAATACCTGCACCTGTGTTAGTAAAAAAAATGTATTTCATGAACACTCTGCATTAGAAACGTGATAACAGTGGATTTCTATCAGAGTAAAAGTTGAGGAAAACATTACCAATGTCACTAAGCAATGACAGGACTTCACTCTCCTTTAGCCCACAGCAGTTTTCTGGTTTGTTCAACACCTAAATGAAGAGATGCAGAGGTTAATAGTGCACTGTTTAAAAAGACAAGAAACCTTTTGAGGTTTTTATAATTTGCCAGTTACCTTGCGTAGGTCTCCTCTTGAGCAGTACTCCATGGCCAACAGTGGCAGGTCATTTAAGGCAATGGAGCTCAACCCCTCTGGTACTTCTCTGGCCTGAACGACATTCACATGATTCAGCCTAAAACAGAAGGAGAACCAAATGAGTAGCGATGGTTTGACAGTAAGAAAATGTACCGTGAAGTTTGTTCATGGGCTACTTTGTGAACACAAGCAGATGATTTACGCTCACTTCTTCATGATCTGGATCTCTCTGCTCCAGCGGTCTTTGTTCTTGGAGTTTAGCTCAAGGCGACAAAGTTTCACAGCGATCTTCTCTCCCAGCTCCTGCTCCAAACACAGACAGGGAATAAAACCTAGCCAAAGACAGATCTGGGTCTGGAGTTTATGCTCTCCTTGGTGTACATGTGAATGACTTACAAGGTGCTGGTAGAGGTAGACGTGTCCAAAGCCTCCCATCCCAAGTCTCTCCTTCATCTCCCAGGAGCCACACAGCTGGCTCTGTCTGAGTGCAGTCCGCTCCATAGAGTGAGGGTCTTCTGGAGTGAAAAAGAGCCAAAACAATAAATTATTACACTGTCCAAACGCTTTTGATCAGATCAAAACCTGTTAACAGCCTGACTACTGACCAATTAGATCACTGGAAAAACGGAGTCATCATTCCTTCAGGATCTGGACAGGGACAAAAGAGTGTACAATAAAGTGATATTTTAGATAATATTTTCCCATTATTATAAGTTAACATTTCAGTCAGATTGGCATCATCAGACATGAACTATTTCTCTCTTCTCAGTGCTTTACCAGACTCACATTTTTTTACCTGCTTCACATATGTGTAATAATTTGTTACTACTATGAAACTTAATAATTATTCTTGTACTTATTTACAGTATATCCTTAGCCTGATCTCATCGATTGTAAATAATTTCTAGCGTTTCTCTTCTCTCCTAGACGTGTGATCATGCTGTTTACTGGTTTACTGTCTTTGTTGAATGCTGGTTTTGGATAACGCTGTAACCGAATGTACCTGAACGTATCACCGTTTCTTCTCATATCATATTAAATACTTTATTCATGGTTCTGACGATGATGCTTGAAGTTAACAACTCCGCCTCTTTCACATGAAGGCACTCGTAGCCAGGTTGACTGACCCAGAGTTAACTGAGGCCGCTGATAACCGGCTCCTTAATACAGGTTATCCATGACGCCCAATGTTAGGCTCAGCGAAGGCAGAAAACAAAACAATGTTGTGGGTATACTGAACTTTCTTCGCAGTACAGGCCTCAGTGAAGTCAGACAACTCAAAGACAAAACAAAAGGTCTACTAAAAACAACATGTCACTCCACAAACCTTATCAACTCACCGGTCAGCAGATGATAATTAGCTTTAGATGTCAGAACATTGTTGCTCCAGAGTTAGCTAAACGTGTTGTTTTCGGTCCGTTATCTTGTTTAATGTTTAAGCGGCAAGGTTTAACCGACGAAATTATACCTTCACCCTTCACAATCTCTTTGAAGTTTAAGTTTATGTTGCAGTTTCGGCTGGAAAGCTACGGACTGCTCAAAATCTGCGTAAAGTGAAAGTAGTGTTAGTAAACTGACAGGCAGGCGTTGTTTCTGCGCATGCGCGTTCGTCTTCACAGTCGCGGACGGGACTCCTAGGGCTCTCTGCAGGACTACTCCCTCTGTGGGGGGGATTTCCCACCAACCCGCTACCACACCAGCTGACAGAGTCTGCACTTAGGGATTTAATATAAACAAGAGAGTTAAATAAAGCACTCTCGGTTTTTTTGTATTGTTGTGGTTTGGTTTTTTTTTTTCGCTCTTAAGAACGAATCTTGCCAAAACTTTTGTTCACTAGATGGTGCCATATGCACATCTTCTGTCATGATCCTTGAGTCATCACGGTCCAGTACACAGACTGAAAGGGACAAATGTGAAATTGGCTCTCAGTGGTGGAAAGCCCCTGAGTATATCTACTCAAGTACATTTTATTTTATTTTATTTGCACACATATAATCTAGCAGCACAAAACCATTAAATAGAATAAAATGGATGTGTCAAGAAAGGTCAAGAGGCCACATGCAAGAAAGCCATACATGTAAAATATGATTTAGCAAAATACAAAGAAAATGATCAACAATCAAAAACACACACACACTTAAATATACACACACACAGACACAAACAAAAAATGTTCATTTTTTAAATTTTTTAAATAATATTTCAAGTTTGATACTTCATATTTAAAATCATCTATTAGGATCCACATTTGATTATGATACACAAGATATATCACATCGGGGATGGGAGCAGTTACAGGGGATATGTTTCCAAGTCTGCATACGGTCACAGATGTCTCAGATGGAACTGGCAGACACACCCTTGGGGAGCTTTGGAGGGAATTCCCACAGTCCACAGTCACCAGTTTGGTACCTTGATATATGATTCTCTTTCACTGAGAATAAAAAAAGAGGTTAAATTACAGGAATACAATAAAATATCTTTTTTTATTATATAATAACATAATTTTAATAACATAATTTTTTGCCGTTTGTGCAGTGGATGGATTTAAGTAACATAGATTTGACTTATCAGGGAGAGCTCATGATTTCTCAATCTATTAAACAAAAGATGACGTTACAGTGGACCATAACAAAATTTGCAATATATCAGGAAACGTGACAATGGTCTGGTGGCTAAAAGATGATGCAATGAGAGCTACTGCAACTGTCCGTGCTTTTGTTGTGTTTGTAAAGCCAGACAGATTTCACATTTCTTACAAAAGTGACAAGTTACCTAATTAAAAAGTTGCATACACATTTGTTTTTTTTTTATTTATATAATTAAGGACTATTAAGAGATAAAGGTGCATCTGAGTGGGCAGCTGAAAGCAAAGACACCGCATTTTAATACATATGTTCAGTGTAAGAGTAACAATAGGTTACAATTACTATTGTAGTGTGAAACACCAGCCCCAATAGTTGCTTCTCGAAATTGTTTGGCCTCACGATTTTCTCATTTTGTTTAAAGAAAAGGCTGCGCTTCCTCAGAAAGGGGAAGCAAACAGGTATCTCATAACTGAATGAATAAGCTGAAAACACATGTGATCTTAAATTCCCATCACTACAGAGGCTTTTAATGTAATGCAAGAGTGAAGAGTCTGGGGTGTGAAAACACCCCAAACATTCTCAGCACTTTTCTACACAGCACCTCGAGTGATAAACTGAGAAAATCACTGGTAGGGTTTGACATAAAATGTGTTGCACATGACTTCATGTTCTTTAAGTCAGAATTAGAAAATTAAAACAAATGAACTTGTCTTGTTGAGTGGAAAAGCGCACTGTGATGGAAGATAGTATAGAACCCTCACTTTAACCAAGATAGTGGGTCATTCTGTGTAATCTATTTAAATGTAAGACAGATAATGTTCAAATAAAGATATGAATCATCTTCTGCTTCCTCAATTCTCTGTTTTGATGTCAGTGTGCTGCTTGTGCAAAATCTGCACAGTGTATCAAAATATAGAAGCTCCTACGTGTCACAGTCCATGGTGGGACGTAATGTTACAGCTGAATAACACAGCACACATTAAAGCCACAGTAATACACAAATACATTCAACTCAGATGTTGCTTCTTTTTTTGTTAACTTAATTTTTGTTGAAGTGAAAGCTACAAATGAATGGTCACATTTGGTGACGCTTTTAGTTTTAAGCTTTACTTCTATGAGACTCTGTTTAAAACAGAGCATATCATCTGTTCACAGATTAGAGCCTGTGTCGTAGGTACTTTCCAGCTGTGGGCCCCTGATACTATGTTATCATCACCTCTCACTGCTACAGGTGAACTAAACTGCACAATGTGCATGTTTGGAGACTGTCAAGTTTAAACAAAGTTTAAAAAAAACAAAAAAACAAAAACAAAGAAGAAGTAAGAGAAAGAGATCTTTAAGACAGACAAGACAAGGCAAGACAGTATATGGAGGGTGACTGGCATGTAGACTGGAAAATGACAAAATCCAAGACTCTAGGTTGCACATGGTTTCAGCCACAACTATCCTAGATTTCCCTGCATTTGGTAACTTGTGTGTGTGTAATTATATGATATAATACGTAGTTCTTCTTTTGGTAAAACACCTATCTGGGACTTAGAGTAGACTTTTACAAGAGGAGGCTACTGGAGTCTATGAATGAAATAATTATTGTGTACTGTTCAGTTGTGTCATGCTTCCTGACTTGGCATCATGCCTTATTCCTCAAAGGCTTCTGGTCCACAAAGGTGTCATGTCTGGCTATTGTCACTGTCAAAGAGGAGGAAATGTGAGTAACATAGGCGTAAGAGCTATTGATGAGGTAACATCAATGGGGGAGATTTTTAGTCCAGAAATTCCCTTGTAAAATGAATTACAAGACCTTTTCATGTAGGGGAAGTTGTGTTGCATATTACTAAAAGATTTTCAAAGAATGCTGTTCTGAAAAACAGCTGCTCTATCATCCAAACCAGATTTAGGTTTGGATGTTATTCAACTCACTCATTTGGTAAAATTTGAATCATTTGTTCAAGTTTCAGGAATACCTGCTTCTAATTGATGTTAATTAATACATAAAGCAGTACACAAAGGTGCATAAATTAAATATAACCTAATAAAATACATTTAAAAAAGTAGGTTTCCTGAAGCGATTTCAAAGCAGACAGATCTGGTTAAAAGTCCTGCACCTGCATTTTGGATCAGTTACAAACAGTGTTTTGCTGTTCAGGCTGTTTTGGTTGAGACTAGAACATAAAGCATTGCAATAATCCAGACGAACCAGAATCAAGGAATTTACCACCATGTAGTTGAATCCCTGATCTTAGTCCCTGTGATTTTTATCTCTGTAACTAGCGAAATTCTTATTGCAATTTCCAGCTAATTCAGCCTGTTTTTCTATTACTCTCTCAAACCTATCGTTCTAGCATGAGATGAGCTCCTCTGCACCCGCAGCTGCAGCTTATTTCATTGCACATGTTACCAGCTTTAGACACATCTTGGTTGAGGGGGAGGAGGAAGTTGAGGTGGGGGGATGGTCTGTGCAAATGTGTCACCGGACATGACAGTTTGTTTGGTCAAGAATTTACTGATCAACAATTGGATGTCAGTGATGCTTTCATATGTTCTAATAAACCCCTCCCACGCTCATGAAGCCCTTCCTAGGGGTATTAAATGGGAGGGAAAGTAGGGAGGATCAGTATTGCAACCACAGATGAGGTAACAGCGTGAGTCTGAGTCCTTCCATAAGACAGGTGCATTTGCAGAACATACAGAGAGGAGACAACAATCACTTCAGCTGGAAAACACAACCAAGAGCTTCACCAGGATTCTAAGTTTGGACAGAAAAGGTAAAACAGATCTCTGACAAAGCTTCCTAGACTGTGACAATCAGCAAAATAAATGTAGTTGGTTTATTTTATTTTACTTTATTTTTTATTTAATAACAATAATGGTTGAAATCTGAGATCAAAAGTTTAATGCAAAAAACTTATTCAGCTAAAAAAAAAAACTTAATATAGTGGACAGGAATGTAGTCATTGACAGAAACTGTCTTGCCTGTGAAGTATTAACCAAACAGCCATTCTCCTTTGTCATTATCAAGTTGATGCTTTGTCTGCGAAATATCTAGAAATGCAGAGTATGAAGTTTGTGTTGCAAAACTAATCTGATATATAATAATATAAATATAATCTGATAATGGTGTGCACATGCTACACAGTAATCAACAAATCCAAATTGATATTGCACTCACTGTACAGATAAGGATTATGTTTACAGTACAGGGTGTACACTGTGCGTATGTTCTGTCTGCTGCTTTCACGTTAAAACCCCACCCCCACCCCTTTTTTTACCCCCCTTCAATAAATACAAACATGCAATCAACAGAGATGTAACACTGTGTGAACTGAAGATAGACGCACTTAGATCCAGACAAAGGAACCACATGTTTCTTTATTATTCACACTTTTTTCTGTCTTGTCATGTGCTTAAAGATAAACTCCATATAAGGGAAGAAGAGCTTTAAATCTACACATCCAGTGTTGTTATGTTCCATTTCTTTTTTCAGTCCATTTGCGGACAGAAATATCCCCAGTAAGGAGAAGCGAAACAAGAAGTAAAGATGAACGGGTTCGCCGTCCTTGCCATCCTTGCAGCATTCAGTGTGAACATGGTGAGAAACAATGAGAGGAAGTAGCTTGAGTCTTAATAGTCATACCCAAGGATTGAGTCATCTGAGGGACTGAATTTGTCTGTGTTCCTCTCAGGCTTTTTCCCGAAGATGGTCACCAAAGAATCAGGACACCAAAGGGGGTAAGACAACTGACTGAGTGAGACTTCATATTCATTTGTTTGTCACCCATGTGCATTCAACGTTCTCTTCTCCCTTTGTATTTTGATCTTCAGAGATGTGTCAGTCCGGGGATGGGAGCAGTTACAGGGGATATGTTTCCAAGTCAGCACAAGGTCAAAGATGTCTCAACTGGGACTGGCCAACACACCCTTGGGGAAATTCGGAGGGAATCGGTCATCACAAGTACTGCAGGTATAATTAAGTTACCCAATTTGGGACCTAGATATATTAGGGAGAGGTGTCACATGTTTAATATTGTTCTACTTGAACACTAGGAATCCTGATCAGAGCCTGATGCCTTGGTGCTACATCCAAAGAGGAAGGAGGACTGTGAGACAATTTTGCAAGGTTCCCAAATGTAAGACTGAGACTTAGAATTTAAAAGAAATCATTGAATTATAGCATGTTTGAATTGAAATTTTCTAATGATATCTGTTTTCTTCTGACATACAGGTGATACGCCAAAAACACCACCTTCACCAGCTGACACAGGTGCCTATGCTGTTTAAATACATTTCATTTCTTTTTCTCAAAGGTGTCTTGTGATCCCCTGGTGGGGTCCTCAGCACTCTCTGACTTGTCCCGTGTGTCCCTACAGAGCTGACATGCGGTGAGCGGTCCGAGCGGAGGATGCATAAAATTGTGGGTGGCTCTTTCACGACCATAGAGTCCCAGCCTTGGGTGGCTGCTCTCTTTCTTGAACACCACACATTCCTTTGTGGTGGCTCTCTCATTGCACCTTGCTGGGTTCTTACAGCTGCACACTGCTTCCCTGATGGGTGAGAAACACAGCACACTATCACACTTCCTCCACTGCAGTGGTCATGCTAAAATAGTTATGTGACTCATACATGTATGTAATGTGTTTGAACACCTCTGCGTGTGTGTATGAACCACTTGTGGTTTTTGTTCAGCAACAGGACCAGTATCACTCCTCTGTCAGTCTACCTGGGGAAGTCTGCCATCAATGAAACAGATGCTGACAGAGAGCAGAGCTTCACTGTGGAAAAACTGATCATCCACGAAAATTATGATGAATCCAACTTAAACAATGACATAGGTGAGCACAAGCATCACGGTGTATGTGTTTGTATAAGTGAGAAAAAAGAAAGAGCTGTATGGGCAGGACTCAAAAGATGTGTCTGTCTTTACATTTCAGCACTGCTGAAGATCAGAAGCCGCAGTGGAGGATGTGCGGTGAAGTCACCGTCTACACGAACAGTGTGTCTTCCTCCAGTTCATTCTCAGCTTCCTGCAGGATCCCAGTGCAGCATTGTGGGATTTGGGAAGGAGAGTTACGGTAAATACTGCATTGTCTCCACGCTTTAGAGTCATGACTGATCTCTCAGCTGCTTCACTGATTCAGTGACCTGACACTGCGTTGTCTGCAGGGGCTTGGCATTACTCACAGCGTTTGAAACAGGCCCAGGTGAGACTGATCTCCCAGGCTGACTGCACTAAATTGTACTTTGAACCTCTCATCACCAAGAATATGATCTGTGCTGGGAGCCCTACATGGAGCACTGACGCCTGCAAAGTGAGTAAAGAAACTGTATGAATATGTGTGCACTGGGAAAAAGGAAGACTTCTTGTTTGTACATTGTCTTCAATTTTGGTTTAAATGTGCACACAAAAACAGAAGTGCATTAAAAAAATAGAGCTCGAGGAAAGTTGTGGTCTCACATGCAGATATGTGTTTGAAACTCGCATTGACCTTTGGCAGCCCCAAATGTGAGGAGTATTTCTTCCTCTGCTTGAGTAGGTGTTGCACACCCTTACGTTAGATTGATGATACCTTTATGTTCTTAGCTTTCACTCTTTATATTTGTGTATATTTATGTTCCTAATGTGAGCCAAAACAGAAACTTCCGCCAAGTCATTATTAATGTTAAGAACGAAATATATAACAGATTGTTATCACTTTATTATACACCGGAATAGATTTTAAGAGTTGGTCACTCCACCCTGAGGAGCTTCTCGTCACCTAGAAATATTAAATAATTGTGATTTCAATGGAAAAATTGTATAAATTCACTCTGCCTATGTGAAAAATACTAAACGTCTGGGAGATCTGAATCAGGAAAGTAGAGAAATTCAAAGATAGTGAGGTATACCGACTGTCATTCTTTTTTTTATTGACAGTTAGTATCTGCCCGAGCCCTTGAAACCCATGTGTTTGGAACCTTTCTTCAAGCTGTGGTTATCTGTTGTGCCCTCTCCTCACAGGGTGACTCTGGGGGTCCGTTGGTGTGTGAAATGTCAGGCCGGATGTTCCTGTTCGGGGTGGTGAGCTGGGGTGAAGACTGTGCCAAGAAAAACAAACCAGGAGTTTACACACAAGTCACCAACTACAACAACTGGATGGCAGAGAAGACATCCAGTCTTTCCAAATACACAGAGGGAGTCATGTATCCCAGAAAATGAGGCCGTAGCAGAAAATTACCTGTATGCATTGCATGTTTCTTAAAGGAAAAACTGGCAGCACTTTTGTAGGACATGTGCATGCAAGCACATGCACTTGCTGCAGATTTGGTAGCTGATAAGCTTTGCTAATGTGCATTGAAAATTGTTTTGCATAGTGAAATTTTACGGTAACAGTGAGTGGATTTTTAAACATATTTTATTATTTATATATATATAATTTTTTATTACACATACATTAACTTTTTATACAAAGAGTACGGATTTTGAAAATACATTATTGGAAAATGTATTTATCTAATTTAATTTTTTAAGTATTTCCTCTTGTAGAAGGCTGGCCCTGCTATTGAGCAATGTTTTTTTTGTTTTTTTTTAACAATAAATAAAGTATTTGCATTACATGTCCATCGTGCTCATCAATTCCCAAATCCCCAAATACTTCTGTCTCTCTTTTGAATGCACTCACAAACACATGCAAAATGTGGACACGCACTTGTTAGCTTTCTTTTCCTGTGTTAATATGTTGAGTCAGAAGCAGCAGTGAGAACATAAATGTGTGCTTAACCTGTGAGATATGGACACTGTCTTCTAGAAAGACATTTGCATGTGACGCTAAAGAGAGAAACTAAGCTCTTGTAACATTTGCATGCAATTTTGACTTAAGTTTTAACTTAAAACAAGAACATGTGAAATAGGCCCATCAGCCCCGTCGGAATAACTAATATCATTACTGCAGAAATTGTGAAATCCAAGACAACTGAGTCTGGTAGTCAGACAGTTTGTGTTAGCTCAGTTAAGTTAAATTTATACAGGATGTCTTTTGGTGAACATGTCCTTAAAGTAAACACTGGAGGGCACTGTTGTGTGGAAATTGCTTGAATTGTTCCACTACACTTCTGTGAAATGGACTTCAGCGGATTTATCTTCCCATACTGTGGTTTACAAACAAACAAAAAACCACACATGGCAGATGGACAATGATTTGAGCTGTAAATGACACTATTTTTTTTCTTGCCTGACTTGACCTTCAGGCTTCGTTTGCATTTTATAGACACAGCAAGTACTGTAAATAATTCTCTCTACTGCCTAAAACCTACAGAGATAAGCTCCTCTTCAAACAAAAAATGTTTGTGGAGTCAAACCTCAGGAATCTTACCATTTTATCTCCTTTCTTTTGTGCCAAAAAGGTAAAAGGTCACCACAGTAGACAGAATAAACTGCTCTACATCTCTTTTCCTGTTTTGTCAAAATATTTCCTCCTCTGATTTGAAAAGAGAGATAGAGTCAGAGAGAGTGTTCAGGTCATAAAGAAACACCAGTCTCTGTGCTCAGGATTATGAATCGGTCTGGTTATCAGAGTCCATCCTGAGGGGAACATGAATGTGTGAACAAAATTTAGTGGCAATAAATCAGTGTTTCACTCAAAAACATGAGCGTCAACCTCATGTTGGCACAAGAGGAAAGGTCAGGTGATTACTACAAAGCCTTTAGGATTCAACCTCTGGAGAACATGACTGTCTGTACAAAATGATTTCAGCAGTCGTTAAGCTATTTCATTCTGGACCAGTGTGATAGACGGACCCATAGACTGACTTTGCCATATTCACAGAGCCATGCCGATAGCATGGACAAAAATCAGATCTATAAGTCCATTAGTTTTGTCAGAATTATTGTTGTTTTACTGTAATAAAGGAAGCATTTTGTGGCGGTATATATAACCAACCAATTTAACCAATTTTAAAAAATATCAAAACACTTACTTTGGTTGTATAAACACCAGTTATGTACCCACCGATAGCACATATAGTTTCTGTCCCAGCACCAGCTGAATACAAAGTACTCTTCTATGATTTAATGGCTTCTATTCGTTTTTAAGAAGAAAAAAAAAACATCTACTGTAGGACTCAGTAAGAAACAACAGTTTATCTGTATACAGCACTGTACAGCTGAAAGTAGTTCTAATAAACATGGTTCTGCCACAGACTGGAGAAAGCCGAGCATCACATCATGTCAGAGAGCTTATGATTCCCAGGACAGTGTCATTGTGGAGCAGTGAGTGTTTACATGTGCGGTTGTCCACTGACTCAAGCCTCTCTGTCTAATATCCCATAGCTCCAACACCCACACCCCTCCCAAAAAAAAGAGACATGTCACACGAACGCTAAGCATCACTGCTCCAATCGTGGCAATCAATCAACGCAAATGCATATACAACACAGAGAGATCCGAGATTGATTGTGGTGCAAGTATCTAAGCGCTGAACAGTGTTGCGCTGAACAACCAAAATCCAGCCAGTCATCACGTCATTATTGAAAGCATACTTCAGAACCTCTCCAAGCAACCTGCTGCAATGTTTTCTATCAAAGTCTGTTTGGACAAGTCCATATATACAGATAGTTCACAGCAGGGCTATTGGAGCCAATCAGAGACTGTCCTATTCCCCCTCAATTACTCACACACACCAGTTTACTTTATTGCTTCTCTCAATCCATATATGGGTTTGAGATGCCACAAGTGTGAGTCTAAGCCTACTCCTCTTTAAGGACAATTCCTGAGGAAGAGAAGAGAGCAGAGGAGAAGGCAGTAACAGGGTCTGTTCCAACCAGGTGGACCAGACTGTCCAGTCTCTCTGGTTTGGATAGCAGCCTGTTTTCTACACACACATATTGGACACACACACACAGGGGGGGTCTCTTGGCTGCAGACTTGGGCCATCACAGGGTCCCAAGGGTATAAATACCTGCTGGGGTCTCTGGTTTCCCCAACACAGATTCATATCTGAGGAGCAGGGACAACCCTACCAGCAACTACACCCCCACACACGCACACACACAAAAAGAGAGACAGAGAAACCAGACCAGTGCCAATGCACCCATAAATTACAGTACAGGATCAATTTGAATATTTCCCTTTAATGTGTTAACCGCTACAGTAAATGAATTGGCTTCACTTTAATGCACATATAATTTAAAGTGCAGCCTGTCAGTTGGGTTTTAAACCAGCGGGACAGTTGCTTGTTGAGGATCTTCAGTGTAAAGAGGTGAGTGTGAGTGAAGAACTTGTAGAAACTGTGTGTGGGTACAGTGTACAATCTTTAAGACTCCTTCTCTCAGCTGCAGCCAGCAGCAAGCTGAATCCTTGGTCTTTATTTAGACCTGGACATTGAGGCCTGGAGACATGAACTCCTGACCCACCTTTTAATGAACATAGATCATATGACAGATGCAGGTTTGAAGCTTTATAAAACACACACACACACACCACCATTTTTCTTCAACATTACAGGCCCTGGTGCAGATTCTGATCTCATCTCGTCTTCTATGGTTTCACAGATATGAAGATGACCTTTATCAGGCCTGCAAGGAGCAGCTTCACAACACAGTTATGTTTACAACCTCCGTTTGTTGTAGATGTTGCACCTTGAACCCCTCCTTTCCAAATACCTCTTCTCCCATATCCTGAAATTATGATCTCTTCCCATTAAGTTACCCAGCACTTTCCTTTTTTGGGCCACTCGCATACATGACGTAATTTGGGAAGAGCTCTCGTTTGCAGTGTGTGTGTGTGTGTGTGTGTGTGTGTGTGTGTGTGTGTGTGCGTGTGTGCGTGCAGGGGAAGCGTCAGTGTGCACCAACACCAACCCGCTTGGCAGCTGTATTCCTTCGCTGTGATTGGGCGGAGGGCGGTGATTCCTTCTGTCACGATTTGGGTCGCTCCCACCGGAGGACACCGACCGTCTGAGTCCAGCCTTTACTGAGGTGCTCACCAGAGGAGACGGGTGCACACCGGGAGGAGAGACGCATGAGGGTTTCTTCTCAGGGGCTTGGACTGGCGACTCGGGATTTGTCCTCCTGTCGGTGTCGGTGAGGAGAGGAGAGGAGAGGAGAGGGAAGGAGAGGAGAGAGGGGGGGGATCTTCAGTGCTGGAACGACCAGCCGCCTTTCGTTTGTCAGGGCTGCAGTAAAAGTCGTTCACGATGCCGGTGTTTCACACCAAGACCATCGAGAGTATCCTGGAGCCGGTGGCCCAGCAGATCTCCCACCTGGTCATCATGCACGAGGAGGGGGAAGTGGACGGTAAAGCCATCCCGGATCTGACGGTGCCGGTGGCCGCGGTGCAGGCGGCAGTCAGCAACCTTGTACGGGTGAGTCCCGAGTTTGAACCACTAAACCTCAACGGCAAAGTGCCAGCACCCGGTGACATTTATCATCCAAAACTTCCAAACCGGTGCAATGACTGGTCTGACACTGTGGCTTTTATTCCATCAGTGTCATAAATTATTTGAAAAGCAGCCCTTCAAACTGTCCTGCACTGCACAGAGCAGTTAATTATTTTTTCTGTGGGGCGATACATTTATGGCATCCCCAGTTTGATCTTTGCTCGCCATTAAAATGTTATAAAACTGCCATACACCCAGCTGACGCTCATGCGTGTTTCACGAGCTTCTGCAGTAGTTGTTTTTTTTTTTTTTTTTTTTTTTTTTTTTTTTTGTTTGTGTGTGTGTGTGTGTGTGTGTGTGTGTGTGTGTGTGTGTGTGTGTGTGTGTGTGTGTGTGTGTGTG
>JBBMJY010000003.1:12699640-12761816 GCA_037833715.1 Toxotes lorentzi
TTTTTTTTTTTTTTTTTTTTGTGTGTGTGTGTGTGTGTGTGTGTGTGTGTGTGTGTGTGTGTGTGTGTGTGTGTGTGCGTCTCGGTGCGCGTCTGTGCTCACACAACACACAGACTCTCTGCTGAGCTCAATGAAGTTTGTGGGGCGGAAGAAACGAGTGCTGATTGAATTAACAGGATGCATGTTTCCCTCTTTCTCGCTCAGTCACACACACTGACTGATCAGTAAAGAGGGAAATGGCACTTGTTCCAAAGGGAGAGGTGCAGCTTCATTGAACTGAGTTATATTATTGCAGAATCTCAAGTTTGGAGAACAATAAATAACCTCTACAGTGAACAGATAAACTCTTTAGTCATTTATCAGACTCCCACTTCTTCATCTGGTAACTCCTTCACTTCCCTCCCTGTTCTCTTTCTTCCCAGCATCTTTGAGTCCTCCACTTTCACTGTCATTTTCGCCATCTCTTTCTTCTCTGTCATCTTGGGTCTAAATGGTCATTTCGTATAGAGAGAGTCAGGCTTCAGCCAGACTCTGATGTCTCTTCGGCATGCACTGACTGGAAAAATCAATACAGGCAACATCATTAATGCTGATCCGGGGTCGTTGCTATTGATGCAGGGGCGACCAGGCTTCACTCACTCAGGAAATATCAGCAGCAGACGGGAGGAAACACACGTCGGCTTACATTTTAATCGCCGGACCTGATAGTGAGAAAAGAAGCTGGTTCCTGTTAGTTTGTATTTCAGTGTGTGGGAGGCCACACTCACCAGTGTAGCTGACTTAGTCATGATAAACAGTGGGTTTGTGGTAGACTCGGGGGGCGGGGGGGGGGGGGGTTTATGCTCATGTTTGGTCAAGATTTGAACAGGTGCCTGTTTACTGTTGGTCTTTTGCTTTGTTAATCACTTTGGCAGTTTTACTTTGCTCTGACTTTTTAATGATTTTGATTATGTGCATTTCGGTACATTGCAGCTGAAATGCATTGTCATGCTTTGCTGCTCTGCAAAAAGAAAGTTTAAAGTTTTCACTTTAATGTGATGCTAGGATGCGTGGAACATGGTTTCACTGCGACAATATACAAAATGTATTGATTTGACTTATTTTACCCACTTATCATATAGATCATGAGGGAGAAGAGACAAAGAGAAGAGTCTTGAAGTTGGAGGTTCTGAGGGTCCTAAAGTCTGTTATCCAGCATGTGACACAAGATCAAATAAAGTCATTTAGTCTCAATCTGTGACATGGTCAGATAGAAAATGTTACACAGAACTTTTTATTGCTAACTGCACACTAAATTCCACTTATTAGTCAAACATATTAAAGGACAATTCAACCAAACACACAAACTTAAACTTCTCTTACTCCAGGTAGTTCTGTGACTTGCAGAGGTTTATAGATGTCACATGGAAACTATGTGAATGGACAGTCCACACTCCTTAGAGGCAAAACAATAAGTATTATAGTGTTTGTTGTGTGCAATGTTTCTTTCAATAAATTGTTGTCATGTTAAAGTTTTGAATTCTCATACAAGGCTGCTGCTTCTGCATGAATGAACCCACAAGATCATTTTGATGATTTAACTGATAGTGAAACATCATAGCGTGTCTTGATGAAGAAAAAAAAATCCCCTTTTATGTGATATCATCCAGCTCCACCATGTCCTTGATATCCCATTGCTATCGGGTGCACCTCTCCAGCTCTCTCTTTCTCTGCTTGTCCTTGTTGATCCATTCAGCTGATCCATCCAGACAGTGAGCAGAGGGAGGCTAATAGCGGCCTCCGGCATGTCGCTGGGTCTCCGATGATGGAGATGTGAGGCTACAGGGAGAGATTAGGGCTGAAGACAGACAGACACACACTGGAAGGTGTCTGGCAGAGAAATTGTAGGGATGGAGGGACTCCTGTAGTGCACAGGAATAGGCATAGAAGGAGGCAATACGTTAAAATGTCCTTCTCTCTCCTCAGCTCTTATCTGATGTCTAACAATTACTGAGGTATTTCTGGGGACGTAAGATTTGAGGCTCACTGCATTCTCACACACTACTGGATAACAACAGCATCTAAATGCCTAAACATGCAGTTGAAGAGGAGTCGGTGGATAGTTGTGTAGTTCCCTGATAGAGGGCCGAGAGTTTAGAAGTGGGTGAAAAGAAGGTGTTGAAAGAGAGCACAGAAGGTGCTTGTAAAATCAGCAGTGGCTGGTTGCTGGGTAGAATTGGATGTAAAAGACACCTAACACTCAAATACGCACACTTCTGAGCACATACACTTTATTTTAGAAAGCTGATTCATTTCTACACTTGCGCAGTTTGAGCTAAGACATTGCGCGGTATACAGCAACATGCCACCATCACCACAAGAGTCCCAGTGCACACTGATACAATTACACTGTTAACCCCTTCCAGGGTGGGCTGACAGTGGGGGGTATGTAAAATCTAGGTCACTGAGACACTCAGACACATGCATGCTGTCAGTCTCAGTCTTTGAGAGGTTGTGCGTGGGTTGATGCTGATTCAACGAGCAGTCTCAGAGATGCTGTTGTCGGTGTGTTTCGGTAGAAAGTGTGAGCTTGCTGAAGTTGTGCTGACGACAGAGTGGTGTTTGAGAAGTATGCTCTCCCGAGGGAGTCAACATAGAGTCTGAGTATGTCTGTGGGAGGGGCAGGAAGGAATAAATAGATTTACCGTTTAGTGAAGTAACTACACTCTGACAGAGCAGAGCAGGAAGAGAGGGAGAGAAGGAGAGGAGGGATGCGAGGAGTGAGACTCCCGACTAAAAGTGTCGGAACAGCGTGATGCAGAATGAGGAAAGAAGAGGAGGGATGTGGAGAAGCAGTGAAATAGCCACTTACAGTCAGACGCCGGCACCCTGCAAGGGAAGGAAAGCTTCTCTGCCATCTTCAGACGAGTCGCTGCCAAGCCACATAGTCCACCCTCTCACTTTCACACCCTTATTCCCACAAACGCACACACACCAACTGTCCTCAGCCTGCTCTGCCATGTAAAAAATGAAATGCTTAGTTTATCATTTGATTTGTTGAGTATTGATTACTATCATCTTGTCAATCAATTTAACATTGGAGTCATTTGCGTATCTCTTCTATCTAGTAGTTTCGTATGAGTAATGGAATGAATGACTATGTATGCTTTTAGCATGGTAGAAAATTATCCCCTGACTCTGCAGTTCCCCTCAGCTCTACAGCATGTTTTAGTTGTTTTAGAGCCTTTCAGCTCATTGTTTTGGTTTTATGCTTCGCAACTCTGTTCACTCGTGAGGTGGACAGAAGCATGACTCCTCTGTGTCGGCTAAATGGGGAAATTGGAAACGGTTTGCTGGCACGTTAGCTATTACGTTATACGTTACGTTATTTGTGATATGTATGTGATTTGTAGCTCTTTCTGAACTTGCTTTTCCCAGTTTCTTAACTCTATAAATTGTGCATACTTGGATATTTTGGCTCCTGGCAAATGCAGTTTTGAGACTTTAGGCCCTGGTAGTTGTCTTACACATTTTAAATGCTTCTTTAAATGATTTGACACTACATAGTAGAAAAGTGACAGAGCATGAGGCGACACAGAGGAGGGACTTCACCAACTTGTTCACTAACTTGGAACTTAAGATGTTGTTCTAAATTGGTCATTGTCTTTGAACCCAAAACAAAACTTACTAAACCAAATTACTCATCATTATTTGCAGGAGTTGACATTTGCGGCCACTCTTTGATCAGATAGGACTGTAGGTTTCCATGTAATACGAAATCTAAAACAATGAATCCATAAAAAGAAATCATGAAAGCCGCAACCCGCATCAGAGCTGATGCCTGTGCATAACTGCATCGTGTCAGCCATCGTGACAGCTTTCTGTTTCCTGCTGGGGAGGCCACACCTTTCAGGCTGTTCAACCACACACACATCAAGCTGTCAAGTGCGCCCAGCCAGCCACTTAACTTCACTTCAGTAATGTATTGAATAATCAATGCGAAGTGTTGCTGCTTAGAGGAAACTCTGTGATCAGTCACCTGATGTGACTCTCTGAGGTTGTCCGGAGGGTTTCGTCGACCTGCTCTTAGCTCGTAGTGTGTAGGTGAAACTGTGTTGTTTGAACGCGCTGTGTGATGGCGGCCTCCTGAGTCTCTGGAGCCAGGAAGTCTATTAACTGCCGTTCATCGACGCAGCAGCAAGAGACTAATGTCATCATCTCACTGTAATTGCATCTCAAGTATTTGTGTGCATGCGTGTGTGTGGGTGCATGCTTGTGTGTGTGTGTGTGTGTGTGTGTGTGTGTGTGTGTTATAGGATGTGTTTTGTGTGTGGGGGCCAGTGTCACATGGTTTTTCAGCCAGCTGCTCCTTTATGAACATCTGCAGGAGAAGCGAGCAATGTCATCCTGCTGTGTATCTTTGTATGTTTAGGTGTGTATGTGTGATTTTGTGCACTTTTATGTCACGTTTAAGTTTCCAGTCTTCAGGAGAGATTTTTTTTTTTTTTTTGACATTGTGTATGTTTGTTGAGTGTGCAGCGAATAAAGAGACAGGCGTTTATAAGAATATGTCATCTCAGTAGAAAGAAAAACAAAATCTAGTCAGCAGAACAAATAACAAGGAAATAGGAGAACAGGAACTGAAAGATAAACAGCTTTTTCCTTATAAGTGTTGCGGAGAAAAGAAGAAAGGTTTATGTTAATTATTCAGATTTCAATCACCCAAACCACAGAGTCAGTATGGGGGTGATAATGTGATAAAATGCACATTGGAAGACACTTATTTTGGTTTTGTCACTGAGGCTGAAAGGTTTACTGTTACCGTTTACATATTTGCGGAGGGAGAGTATTAATTACATGCAACCAAATCAGCAGAAAAGTTTAATCAATGTCCTTAATGCATTGAAATAAACTTGAGGGCGTGAAAACGTCAAAGTTTTAAGTTTAAATCACATTCAGAAAGAAAAGGTTTTAGGAATAAGGAGGGGGGAAAAAAATCAAGAAACCCTAATGGAAAGATCAATACTCCCACTTATGACTGTCATGTTTGGTTTGTGCAGGAAAAAGAAAGCTGAATGTCACATTCTGTATTGTTTCCACTGTACTGGTGACTCGGTGATATCTTCACATATGGGTAAATAAAAAGTCTCTCCCCTGACCTGGCCTCAAGTAGAATAACAGACAGCCGAGTCAACCTGAGCCTGAGCTGCTTCCCCTCGTAGCTTGACAGATATGACATGCACGCACGGTTAAAATAGGTGTGAATTGATACATACTCGTTCACCCTTCAGCCTATTAATAGTGGCTCACTTGAATAATGTTTCCTGTTTTGCAGCAGCTAATGATAATAAAAGAAGTGGTCCACCTGTGTGTGTTGCAGGTGGGGAAAGAAACCGTCCAAACAACCGAAGACCAGGTGATGAAGAGGGACATGCCTCCAGCGTTCATCAAGTAAGTCTGTGTCTGAGGCACCATGCGTGCTTCAGAAGAAAAAACACTGCTCTCGTTTCTTTCTGTACCTCCCTCTGTCCCTCCATCCCTCTCTCACCCACAGCCACTCACAGAAATGTCCAGTGACAAAATTATGGAAATGATCCACTTTATCTCAGCAGACAGAGAATTTGTTAAAAAAGAGGATTCCAGGCGATTTAATGTCAGGAAACGTGGCTGCGTTCCCAGCTGCAACAAAGAGCCACTTCTGAGGCCGAGCCTGGGTGACTGTCCGGCTCCAGCATCCAGACCCCTGAGAGGCTGTTTGTTGTTTTCCAGCTTGCATCCAGAGAGCGGACATGAACTCTGGGTGCTGGCTGAGAGCTGCTACTCAGCAATCCTGCGACTTAGACATCAGGCTGTTTTTGCTTCCCTGTATGTGTGTTGCATTTATGTGCATGCCAGTGCTTTTGCCGTGCATTTACATTAATATTAACTGTTTCCGGTTTGTTTTCTTCATGATTTCCTTTCCAGTCATGGCTTACTTTTCAAATTCCTGTTTAGCTCTTTATTTTTAAGAAAAGGCTCCATACTTCAGTTAAATCCACAGACTGCTCTCTCACTGCTCACTCACATATACACAGGGCACTACACCATAAATCTCACTCGCAGGGCTTAGGAGGGGGCATGTGGGAATGTGAACCCACCTAAATATAGATGAACCAGCAGCCATCGATACCCTGACCAATGGAGGGTCTGAAAGAGGAGGGACTTGGGCTTTATTCAAGTGCTCTTAAAATCCATCACCTTCTTCAGGCTAAACTGATCACTGACCCCTAAGAATTCAAGAATAGAAAATGAAAGCTGAGAACTTTCATCAGTCTCACATTGTTCATAACTACTGAGTTTTCTATGTATGTATATAACTGTAAAAACCTGGAAAATCAACTCACTTTTCTTGCATGGCACTTTGCAAGTTTAACCATCTCGTTTTGGTTTTCAGTGTTGAATGTCAGATGTCAGATATGCTGGGTTTAATCCTGACTGCTCATCTAAAGCCAGCTGTGTTTTTTCAGGGTGGAGAACTCCAGCTCTAAGCTCGTCCAGGCTGCTCAGATGCTAAAGGCCGATCCATACTCTGTTCCCGCACGAGATTACCTGATCGATGGATCCAGAGGGATACTGTCTGGAACGTCCGACCTGCTCCTCACCTTTGATGAGGCAGAGGTGTGTGGTGTGCGCGTGTTTACCTCTTCATATCCACATGTGTGTCTTCAGAGGTGTGGTATCTTTCAGGGAAATAAAGCTTTATATAGCTGTCCAGAGGACGGAGGATCTCAGCTTCAAGCAAGTTTTTAATGGAGTCTCAAATGCAGCCAGATCTAATCACTGAGATCAAATGACTTCCCACTGTCATAACTCAGGATGTGTGTATGTGTGTGCCGGCTCTGTGTATATATGTGTGTATACGAGGTTGTGGTATGAACCAGCTGGTGTGTGTGTGTGTGTGTGTGCTGAATGTTTTAAGGCAGCTCCATAAGTGGAATCACACTGGGCACGTGATTATGCACACCATGTCTGATCACTAGCCTCATTTTTGAGAGAGCAACTTCTCACAGTCACAAGACGTACATCACAAGACTGTACACACTCAGACACACACACACACACACACACACACACAAAGACACCACACAAACAACAGGCTAACTTCAGTGCTGTCTAAAAAAAGCTCATGCACACATTGTGAATTTGGTTCTCTAATAAAGACGTTGTACACACTCATCTCATCTGGTTGTCATGATGTCTGTGTTGTGTCCTGCTGTAGGTGCGTAAGATAATCAGGGTGTGTAAAGGTATCCTAGAGTATCTGACTGTAGCAGAGGTGGTGGAGACCATGGAGGACCTCATCACTTACACCAAGAACCTGGGACCAGGTCAGCAGGAACTTTTTTTTTTTTTTAAAACAAAAATACCACTTTAAATTTATTTGCCCCCATTCAAAATGTATGCCTCGAGAGGGAGCAAGCAACAAAGGCCCTCAGCCAGAATCAAACATGGGGGATGTTATAAGGGTCTTCTAGATTAAAAAAAAAAAAAAACTAAAAATGAGAATGAGATTTATTAAATCTTTGATATAAAGTATTTCATAGAATGGGTAAGGCTTACTGCTATCAATCCAAGCGATCAGTAAATGGTTTCATAATAATAACAATACAGAAATCTTAGGTAAACTTAATATTTATCAACAAATGCACCAGTGATTTGGAGTCCTATGAGTAACCGAGTCTTTATTAAAATGCTTTTAACTTTTATTAAATCTTTTATCGCCTGAATAATATAAAAAGGTCATCGCAAATGCATCATGCTTTTTTGGCATTGGTGGCAATGTTTTCTAAAGGCCACCACTAAAACATGAACTATGTAATCAGCCTTTGTTTCAGACAGTTTTCTGAGTTAAAGATCCATCTGTCATGGTGAAAAACTGAATGAACCACTGACTGCTCTTCTGAAACTAAGATGCTGTGATTAAAGATCAGAGTCTTTTCACTGGCAGGGGAGAAGGACCACAAACAGTCTATTTATCGTCAGGGGTAAAAGGTCAGTTGTGTTGTCAGTGCCCTGTGGCATAACGAGCTGGAGGAAATTTGATGCCAAGGTTTTCTCACACTTGACTAATGCTGTCATTGTACGTGATCAGTCGTTCATGAGGTAATGATGTTTGGACGTGTTGGAACTACTCATTTGGTGAAAACAGTGAGGGATGCCCTCAGCCTCTGATCCTTCGAGCGTAAAGCGTTAAAGTTGGGATGCTAATGCCGAACCCAATTTCACTACCATTTTCTGCATCTCACCTGCTGTTGGGTTTGATTTCGTTAACCTCATAACTTTCACCAGACAATAAATTCTCCCTATTTTTCTCTCTTTCCTTAGGGATGACCAAAATGTCAAAGATGATTGAGGAGAGGCAGCAGGAGCTGACGCACCAAGAGCACAGACAGATGCTAGTCAGCTCCATGAACACTGTCAAAGAGCTGCTACCTGTTCTTATATCAGGTGTGTATGTGCGGCTGTGTGTGCCTGTGTATGTATGTGGGCAAACGACAGTGCAGGTCACTGAGCATCCAGCGGTTGTTATAGCAACACTGGTAATTACAGTCATTAGTTGCTGGGGATGTCAGACTGACTGCACACATACACACATCGCCCACTGGCTGCTCTACTGGCATCTCTCATACTGTATTCTGCACCAGCAAAGAGGAGAACCACTGTCACAGCTTCTGCAAGCTGTACATTCAAACATGAATGTTTGGTGTGAATGCAATGTCAAAGAAGTTTGAACTTGCAAAGTTACTAAGCCATTTTGCAACTGAAAATGGTATTAATCAATATTGTGGATAATAATATCAACAATGGATCACATGATTACTACTATTAAAATGGGTTGGAACCCACAGATAAATATCACGTGACTGCTTAACAGAGCTTGTTAGCATCTTTCAGCCCATTGTTTTGGTTTAATGGATTGTCATTTTACTTTTTTGGTTCACTCTCATGGCTCTCATGTTTCCATGAGCCATCTCAGGCTGTTTTCAGTGAAAAAGCTCTGACAAGCCCATTGTACACACTGTAGACTCGAGTCCAAGTTAAGTCCAAGTTAACAGAACTCAACGCTTACCTCATTTAGGCGCCAAATAGCCAGAAATTTCCCTCAGGACTTGGTGGAGACCAAAAACAGAAGAAAAGAGAGTGAATATGAGACTTAAATTCATCAAACGACAAGAAACACAACTCTAAATGGATACTAATGTTGCTTTATATCTGGTGGACGGATAAGTAAGCAGCTGTTTGTCCTATCAACTTATGCTGCATCTGCTGCCCCCAAGTTGCCAAAAAAATCAGATAATGCAGTTGCTAGATAGTTAATATAGCTAATATAGTTGCTAGATTAGAAATTTCACATTATTTTGAAGGCAGTTTTTGTTTGTCGATAGGTCTGGTGAAACCTGGTGCTGTCTATGTTGTCTTTTTGGCTCTTTTTTTGATTCTGCATTACTAGGGGGGCACCAAAGTGGGAGATTTTCAAATAAATAGTGGCTTTAAATGAAATCGATGCTCCTCTGTGGCTGTATTCATAAATGCTGATGTTTCTGTCCTCAGCCATAAAGATTTTTGTCGCAACCAAGAGCAGTCGAGGTGCCGGTGTTGAGGAGGCGGAGAGGAACAGAAGGTTTACCTTTGAAAAGATGAGCACTGAAATCAACGAGATTATAAGAGTCTTACAGCTCACCACATGGGATGAAGACGCATGGGCCAATAAGGTACAACCTGTGCTGCACATGTGAACTCAGAGTTTCTACATTTTAAACCCCTAAACCCCCAACTTAAAAAAAAATGCTTCCCAAATACCTAAATCCGACACTTTTGATTTTGGAGTACCTGTTCACACACACGCACACATAGCCACACACTCACATGCCCCTCTGTGCTATAGAGAACATCTTCAAAAAATTCACTCTTTACTTTGTCTCCACTTTTCTTTTTGCTCGGTAGTATAACTCCTGGTTTTTCTTTTTCTTTTCTTTCTTTCTTTACCTTCCTCCTCCATTCTTTTCCTCCCTGTAGAAGGTAAGCCTGTTTCTGTCCCCCTCTGCAGTTTCCGGCATGCAAGTGTGAATGTGTGTGAGAGAAAGAAGGAAATGTCCCCATGCTTACATTGTACATATATGTATATATAATTTTATATATGTATATATCTGTGTCATGCTGGTAACTGTAAGTATGTTCTGTGTTTTAGTCTGCTCACTGTTAGCTGACGTTCTGGAGTACACATGCTTCATCACTTTATTAGTACATGTGCATATGTTTGTCTGTAGATGTCTATTTGAGTCAAATGGCATGAAACAGATGACAGTTTTTCAAGTTTTCAAGCTGCATAACTTAAATATTTTTAAATATTTTTTTTAACAAAAACTGCTTCAGAATTTTCAAACATGGCATTTTCTTTCTGCTGCTCATGTTTACTGTGTGATAAAACTGTCAAGAACACAATAAGAGTCTGTTTTGGTATAATCTCTTGGAAATATTTCAGACATTTTGGGCACATATGTTAGAGGTGGTGCAATGGGATACTTTTATAAAGTTAAGATGTGTTTCACTATTATAACCTGTAATCCTGCATGTTTTTCTGCACACTCAGACAATGATCGGTCTGTTCGTGTTTTTTTGTGTGTGTGTCTGTGTGAGAGTGTGTGTTTGCTGTAGAAATACTGCATTCTCTGTGTATGAGCTGTGATAAGCATTTACTGTCAGCGTGTGGGGGAAACCGCTGGCACACGATGACTGTCCTCCGCTCAGGTCATGAATTATAGAAATAAACTGGTTGGTTTCCAGACACATCCATAATAGATGGGCTGTATTGAACGGTTCCATTTAAGTGGTTGATTCTCCTCTGAGCTGGAAAAGGGGCTTTTTTTTTCTCCACGTGGTATAAAGCAGTGAAAGTGTTTGTGGTATTTTAGATATGCTTTATTATGCATTATTATGCATTCTTAAATGTCAAATTTTACCCTTTATCATAAGGAATTATTATTTTTAACAACATATCAGTTAATTGGTTGAGCTGTAGAGAATTTCTGAAAACTTACAGGTTCCGTTTTACAATACAACACAAAAGCTTGTGTTATGTGTTGTGTGAATTTATTCATGTTAAATAAATTATTTATTACTGCTTTACAGATTAATAATAGACACTATTGAACGTAACACTTGGTTCACTAAGTTGAACCCATAATTCAATCGATACATTTGGCTACAATGCTTCTAACACAGTAATCAACTATCAATGGCCAAATATATTTATGTTTGTAAATCATCAATGAATTAATAATGGTTAAAATATAAATTTATGAGCCTGTCAACATTTACAGTATGTCATAATGTGAAGTTGTGCCTTCTTATGGTGTTTGGAGGAAACTATTCACTGTGCTGTGTTTTCTCTTTACCTCAGGATATGGAGGCTTTGAAGAGGTCTCTGGCTTTGATTGAGACAAAGATGGCACAAGCTAAAAGCTGGCTCAAAGACCCCCATGGACAGCCAGGTAACTGTTGTTTTTTTTGTTATCCTGCCTTCAACTAAAACAGCTCTTTAGATCTTATTCCAAAGTCTCATCCTATGATGTGTTGCCGTCCCTAGGAGACCCCGGTGAGGTTGCCCTGCGTGTGATACTGGATGAAGCTGGTAAGGTGGGAGAGCTGTGTGCTGGGAAGGAGAGGAAAGATATACTGGCAACCACTAAGGCTCTGGGACAAATGACTGACCAGATTGCAGACCTACGAGCCAGGTAGTGTGCTTGTATGAGACAATGTCAATTAAACTGTTTTCCTTACTTCTCTTTGTTAATGTTATGTATTTTGTTGTCATGTGTGAGCTGTTTTTTTTTTTTAATGACAGAGGCCAGGGCCCGACCCCGGGGTGTGTGCAGCGCGCAGGCCAGTGTTCACAGGGCTTAGACTTGTTATTTGGCAAAGTGGACGGTGCTGCCAGCAGACTGGAGGCTCTAATCAGTGCCAAGCAGGCCATTTCCAGGAGGCTGGACGCTGCACAGGTCAGATAAAACAACAACAACAACACAGTAATCCATGTTAACCCCCTCCCCAGTGAATCAGGCCTCCTCTCTGCACTATATTTATCCTATTTCTGTCTCTCATGTTCTTGTTCATTTCCAAGCAAGAGGTGGGATATTTTCAGTGACCCTGACCCTACAGCTAAATTCTTAAAATATACAATATATAGTGACATTTTTTAAAGTTTTTGTACAGGTTGATGTTGCTTATTTCATCAGAAGGGAGCTAAGCCATATATGTGCATTCTTTAGGCCTGGCTGGCTGATCCTAATGGTGGTCCTGAGGGGGAGGAGAACATCAGAGCGCTATTAGCAGAGGCCAAACGCATCGCCGATCTGTGCGAAGACCCCAGAGAGAGGGAAGACATCCTGCGCTCCATCAGTGAGATTGCAGGACTCACCGCCAGACTCGTGGAGCTACGCAAACAGTATGCTTTCCCTCTTCTACCACGTGCATGACTAATGATGTTTTGTCATTACTTTAAGTAACTCTTAGAACCTCTTTTTCCAGGCTCAAACTGCAACTTCATGCCACCAATAGCTGGCATATTTTACCTGCCTGGAAAATATGCTGTTGCCTGTCAACCTTGGGCATCAGACCTACCATAAGGTTTCTAAGTGTTTGAATATGGTGTGGAACAGATGGGGTTATAGTTTGTATGTGGCGGGTCAGTTTGAGGATGAAAACGTTCTAGACCTTAAAGGAAAAACCACTGAGTTCAAGGTTCATGCCACTGACTTTCATATTTGAAGTAAATTCTCAGTTTTTGCTAAATGGTACACCCGTTCAGTGAATCACAGCAAGGTGAGTCACCATTAGGGATACATATTCTGTGCTGCGCTTCCACTGCCTGTACTGACCATAAAAGGAAATTAGAGATAAACATGGCAAAGTACGCCACATGTCCCAGCTGTTGTCTAGATCCAGTATTTGTACCTATGCCTGTGGAAAACACACATGCTCCCAGTACGAGCATTTTATCTTTAATGGTTATACAACACAAAAATTCATGTCGACGAAAAAAGTGGCATCAGCCTTTGATGGTGGTATTTCCCCTTTAGGATGGTGTCAAAGAGGGGAATGGTGAAACTCTGTAAATTTGACAGACTAGAAATCTGCCTTTAACAGCTCATTCCTAGACTTTGGCTTCTGTTTTTTTTCCTTCTCATCATCTGTCTGTCTGTTACTGTCTCAGGGGTAAAGGTGACAGCCCCGAGGCCCGTGCACTGGCAAAGCAGATCGGGGCGGCTCTTCTGACCCTGCAGTCCAAAACCAACCGGGCAGTGGCGAACATGAGACCAGCCAAGCCTGCCGTCACCTTGGAGGGCAAGATGGAGCAGGCCCTCCGCTGGGTGAACAACCCTGGCGTGGATGACAGAGGAGTAGGTGAGCGAGGTTGGATGACGGCTCGAGGGAGGGATGATGTAGTAGTTTGGTTCAAAAATAAACACTCTGACCTTCTATGCCTTTTGTCGTATATGTCAATGATGGAGGGAGTGTGAAAGTGGTTATGGCAGGCCGTGCAATTAAGCCTTATATAAAAGATCTTGAGAGATGTGAAGTGTTTGTGGCGGATACCACAAAGTGTGTCATTGAGGACACATTTCTGAATGTTGTACAGAAATGACAACTGTGCTGGTGAATGACGCCATTTCCTTAAATTCCCACAGTGATGTACCTCATGCATTAATCACTGACTGACTAGCCTGACTCTCTTAGTCATTCGGGTACTATGGCATATTTTTTGATGCTTTGTTTTGAGCCTGTTGCCATATCCCATTTTTTGTCATTTGTTTGTTTCCCTTTCTTCTCCCATGCTTCCCTATGGGAGCAGAGTGTGAGAGGATACAGTGGAACACAGGTACCTGCCTGCTAAGTGCTTTCTTAGAAGATATAACTAAACACTATAGATAGTAACCACACAATGACGTCCTCGAAACTTCATGAGGTTAGCATGTGCCACAAAACACAGAAATTTCTTATCTAATTTACAATTGAACTGCAATCTTTTCTCACCCCTTGTATTCCAGTTATTTATCAGGCCATGTTTCCAGTAAATAAAAAAAACAATGTGCTGCAATTGATGACCATTAATTTTTATATTAGGGTTTTTTCTCGGGCACCAAGAACATATAGGGTATCCAGATGTGATGTAAGATTGATTTGTGCCGTGTGCTTCTCTCCAGGCCAGGCAGCAATCAGAGGAATGGTTGGAGAAGGGAGGAGGTTGGCAGGAGGCTTGTTAGGCCCATATCGCCAAGATATGATTGGACGCTGCGACCGAACAGAGGCTCTAATGGCATCTTTGGCAGACATGGCCGGCAGGGGAGAGGCTGAGGCTCCTCATGCACGAGCTACAGCCGCACAGCTGCAGGACAGCCTCAAGGTATCTCAGCGGGCCTCACATGTATCAGTTTATAAATGAATCAAGGCTCAGGTTTAAACTCCACTGTCATTAGAAATGTATGCTGTGCAGCCAAACAAAAGATTTTCCAAACCCACTGTGGTTATTTTAAATCATAGTGAATCTTGTGATCTTTAAGTTTCCAAATGTGCCAGGATAAATTTGGGGGAAATGTGATGAAAATGATGCACAGCACATGTTGAACATTTTCATTTGATCAAAGCCAAAAAAAAAAAAAAACCCAAAACATGGAGTCTTGGGTTTGTATAAATGAAGCATGCAACGTTGGTTATTATTGAATGTATTGGTGCAGAGCTCCACCTAGTGGACTGATTTAGCTCAACTCTGCTTCTACCAGGACCTGAGGCAGCACATGCAGGAGGTGATGACCCAGGAAGTATCTGATGTTTTCAGTGACACCACCACCCCTATCAAACTGCTGGCTGTGGCTGCAACCGCTCCTCCTGATGCCCCGAACAGGAATGAGGTCAGTAACGCACAAAGCAGTAAGAGGTAACCTTCAAAACCTCATTTGTACTGATTCTGCACTATCCAAATGTTGTGAGTAAAGAGTTTTTAGTGTGACTGTACCAACACTAATGTTTGTCGTAGGTTTTTGAAGAGCGTGCAGGGAACTTTGAGGCCCACGCAGGTAGACTGGGGGCGACTGCAGAGAAAGCTGCAGCCGTGGGTACAGCCAATAAGAGCACAGTGGAGGGGATACATGCCGCTGTGAAACATGCCAGGGAGCTAACACCACAGGTGCTTCTGTTTGTTTTAGTGTACCTGATTTATACATAATTACATACACTGACGAAACACAATGCTGTCAGAGTCCGTCATACACCGCCTCAATGTCTGCTGATGTTCAGGTGACCTCTGCTGCTCGGATCTTGTTGAAGAATCCTGGAAACAAAGCAGCATATGAGCACTTTGATACCATGAAGAACCAGTGGATTGACAATGTGGAGAGACTCACTGGTGAGGATTTTCTCTGCATTCCCTGTGCTACTTGTTTTGAAGTAGGCTAGTTGCAGTGTTACAGTAGCTTGGAACAAATAGATTTCCCACACTATACATTAATATACTGCACATGAGATAGGAGGCTTATCTGTGTGTGTGTCCCTCTGTGGCTCCAGGTCTGGTGGATGAGGCCATCGACACCAAATCTCTGTTAGATGCTTCCGAGGAGGCGATAAAGAAAGACATTGACAAGTGCCGAGTTGCCATGGCAAATGTTCAGCCCCAAATGCTTGTTGCCGGGGCAACAAGCATAGCAAGACGAGCCAATCGGGTCCTGCTGGTGGCTAAGAGGGAAGTGGAGAACTCTGAAGATCCGCGGTTCAGAGACACAGTGAAACATGCTTCAGACATCCTCTCACACACCATCTCACCCATGGTGATGGATGCTAAGGCAGTAGCCGGGAACATACAGGATAAAGGTACAGAAATACACTATGCAAGCACGTGTTCAAGAGACTGTATTGTTTTTTAAAAAAAAGACAGTGTTCACACACCTTTCCCTGCAGCTCTGCAAAAAGCATACTTGGACTCGTGTCTGAGGATCCTGGCTGCCGTTGGAAAAGTTAGAGAAGCTTTCCAACCTCAGGAGCCTGACTTCCCTCCTCCACCTCCGGACCTGGACCAGCTTCATGTAAGCACACACACATGCTCTCTATTACTACGGTTGAAGAACTCACCACTTATCTTCATACTGTAGGTATATATAGCAATAGCAATACAGATAGTGAAAAAATAATATCTCGTCACCTCTGGTAGTGTGACCTAGTGACCTTGATACCTCAAACCACTGGCCAGTTTTGGCAAGTCATCAACGCCCTTTAAAGGCTCTGGAAATGTATTTTCTCAGTGTTTACAGATTCTAGAGTCTCTTAAACGCTCAGGCAAACTGTTCCACGGTTTCAGGGAGTAATTAATGAAGGGTGCCTCTTTAAAATCCAGTCAAGGGGGGGGGGGTGTTGTACCTGTAATAAAACAGTATCACATGCTTCATCACAAAGCCCAGTGTGTAGTATTTTTATCTGAATATAGCATCTATGTGTGTATTGTCCAGGTCAGTGATGAGCAGGCGCCACCCAAGCCCCCCTTGCCAGAGGGCGAGGTGCCCCCGCCTCGGCCCCCTCCTCCCGAGGAGAAGGATGAGGAGTTCCCGGAGCAGAAGGCCGGAGAGGTGCTCAGCGAGCCCATGATGGTGGCAGCCAGGCAACTGCATGATGAAGCACGCAAGTGGTCCAGCAAGGTCAGCTCACACAAACACGCAGAGAAATATACAGTTTACATATTCACCCCATCAAATGTGTGTAATTTCAAAATCAGTGGCATACATACAGCTCTGGGTTAAATAATCAAATAATAATCAAATAAGCGAGCTGGTTAGTGATATTATCCCTACGTCATGCTAGCAGATGTGACTGAAATGATACCAGGATTTCACTTTTTCTCTCTGTTGGTCATAAAACACTTGTACGATGAGAAAGTGCCTTCTCACATTCTGGGAATATCCTGAAGTTTTGTTTTGTCAGTGGCTGGAAACTGGAAACTGTCATCTGTTCGCGGTGTCTGCATGTTAGGTTGTTAATGGCTTAATATACGTGCACAATGTAAATATCAGAAAAAGAGTCAAGAGACAATCCAGTGTCCCATCTATAACAGACCTAGGACATTATATTTAAAGTAGACTTTGTATTCTCTACACTTTCATCTCTATTGGTGTCTGTGTTCCTTCTGTATGTGTGTGTCTCAGATGTTTTTGTGTGGAGGAACTGTGTGTAGGAACAGTTAAACTGTGTATATAACCACTGATTATCCAGGAATAATAATCTCTCACTTTCTTTGTGGAGCATATAATCATTTTCCTTTCTATAGCTCTCTTGACGGTTTTTCCACACCTGTTTAATGATCTATGTATCAGAGGTGTCTTTGGAAACCAGGCACAAAATATCTGTTATAATGGCACGTGGTCACACTATGTTCCCTAACGCACTTCTAGACTCTTAAATACACAAGAAAGATGCCAACCACTGGTTTTAGTTACAGTTAGACCATGTTCAATTGTGCTAAAGCTTTACAAACTGTCAGCTCAGCCACAGCCTCAGAGTAAGACACGTCATCGGCCTGCTGCCTGCCCACGCCAGCTCCTCTTTCCTCTTTTTTTTTCCCCCAACAAAACCTTCTTTGGCCATGCGTGCACTTTCACCTCCCTTCTCCCGGCTCCTTCACAGTGCTTGCACTCGCTCCTCCTCCCTCTTGTGAATCTCCTGTCCTCTGTTCTTCCATCCAGTGCCTCTCATACTGTACTAAATGCCTCCTTTTCCCATGCTTCCCTCCCTCCTGCCTTCCCTGGCTTTCTCCTTCCCCTTCTTTTCCACATTCCTCCTTTTTTTCCTCCTCCTACCTCCCTCTGTGCCTCCCTCCCTTTCCTTCCCATCCCAATCGGCCCTACTCCTCCAACCAACCACCACCAACACCCCCCCCCACCCTGCCCTACCCAGCCTGAGGATGAGGAGGCAGTAGAGGAGAGGGAGGTAGATGATGAAGATGAGTTTACTGATGGTGAGGATGACTATGAGCCAGAACTGCTGATGATGCCCTCCAACCAGCCTGTCAATCAACCCATTCTGGCAGCTGCCCAGTCTCTCCACCAGGAGGCTCGCAAGTGGTCCAGCAAGGTCTGCGCACATACATGCACATGAGCGCACACACAACCAGATGTGGGTCAGACAGTATTTGTAACTGGCTCCAAGTGTTTGAAGCTGCCGGGAGGATCATAATGTACTGTTTGACCCCATGCACATAGACACACACACACACACATCCAAGCATGCAAACACACAAGAAAAGCCCTGCAGGACAAAGAAACACCCTCAGGAGTACTAGCTGACAGTCACTGTGGCTGATGAGCTCTGCATCTGTCACTACTATGGAAACCTCCAACCAGCTGTGGCTGCTGTTTTACTGTTGTTGCATCACACTCAGACACGGTTGACACACGGTTATGCTGATGCCATGCTAAGGTTGCACTAAAGGTCGAGGATTGATGGAATGGCAAGTTTGTTTGTTGCACCACATGGATATAACTGGTACTGGCTTCACAAGTCCCTCCCCCTATGTTCATGATTAGGTAAAGTGGTTTAAAGGAGGAGCCAGGCGCTCCGTCTCGCTGTTATCGCTGTTGTCAGTCACTCGTTGTCTGCACAACCTATGAAGCCAAGGATGACAGTTTCCCAAAGACTTCTGGGTGACGTAGCTTTGACGTTAGGCTGCCTGCCTGCCCAGTACGATCGTCTGCTTCTGCTTCTTAGTCTCAGGGTGTGTACTGATCACTTCCAACGCTGTGAACATCGCATCATGGCTACTAACCTCACGTTGACTGTGATGTGAGGAAGACGATGAGAACCTCAACACCGTTTCCCTCTGACACTGCATGCAGCTTTCTGCTAAACACGCTTGTAAATTTGGTGCCTGTTTTTCTTTTCAAATTAATTCTGAGATAGCAAAATTTGTTTAGTTTTTGATAACACTGTTTTCCTCATCCTACAGTTTGATTATAATCATTTAAATGTGTGGAAACATGACCCATACAGTGTGTTTCAATTGCATTCTCCTCTCTTATCCAAAGCCATGCTTCTCTCCCGTATCCTGCTCACAGCTCTCTCTGCTTCCTCCTCTAACCCCCCCACCCACCTCCTCACAGGGTAACGACATCATTGCAGCAGCCAAGCGGATGGCTCTGCTAATGGCAGAGATGTCTCGGCTGGTGCGAGGTGGAAGCGGGAACAAACGAGCCCTGATTCAGTGCGCTAAGGACATCGCCAAGGCCTCAGATGAGGTGACGAGACTGGCTAAGGAAGTGGCTAAGCAGTGCACTGACAGACGCATCAGAACTAATCTGCTACAGGTGAAGACATATGGGCACAAACACATAACAAAAAGTCTTCTACAGAAAACGCTTTACGGATTTTTTTCTCCTTCCTAAGGTGTGTGAGCGAATCCCTACCATCAGCACTCAGCTGAAGATCCTCTCTACCGTCAAAGCCACCATGCTGGGACGAACAAACATCAGTGAAGAAGAGTCAGAGCAGGTAAACACACAAACAAAACTGCATGTAACTTCTACACTCATTCAACTTTTTCTTTCATAATACAGCTATTTCAACTTCTAATCTAATAGTGTAATACATGGAGTATTTTTACATTAATGTACTTGTATTTTTTTTAATGAATACTGAATACTTCTTTCTTCATTTCATCCCATCTCTGTTATTTATTAACTACTTCACTTCCTCATTTTTTCCCTGACCAGGCCACGGAGATGTTGGTCCATAACGCCCAGAATCTGATGCAGTCAGTGAAGGAGACTGTCAGAGAAGCAGAAGCAGCCTCCATCAAGATCCGCACAGATGCAGGGTTCACCCTTCGATGGGTGCGCAAGACCCCCTGGTACCAATAAACAAACCTGGTCACTGAAACTAGTTACACTCTAAACTTGGCACCGACAGCACACACCTCAAGGTAGAAACGTGCGTACTCGTCACTCGTAAACATGCACTTCTGCAAAGAGGAAACTGCAGGTGGTTTGGTGATCCATTCTCCGCTGTAGTTCGGGAGTCTGTACCAGGACCATTAGATTTTGGTACCAAGCAGGTTTCATTTGTTGAGGTGAATTCAGCTTTGCTCTCCAGTTCCCTTTATCTGTAACTTTTTAATATATATTTTTGGTATGTTGTGTTACAAGAGTTTATCCAAATCCCAGGTATATATTTTTTGCATGAAAATTTTTTCTATTTTCTAAAGGCAGATTATGACATTAAGATATTATCTCCTAGAGGTCTTTTACTTTTCATTCAGTTTTGGTTTTTTTTCTCAGTGAGAGTTTCTTATTGTCTATTGTATATACAGTAATTATTTGTTTTATGGACAACACTCAGCTATGAGCTTTATTCACTGAGTTTGACACTAAAGTGTGGAGTCTTGTGTGAGCTGATGATGGGCTCTCCTCTCTTCATGTTTACTTTTGGTAATAATACTGTTCTTAACTGTGGATCCACGAATTCAAAGGTGATACATCCTCACTGCTGTCCGGTGATGTTTATACTTGAAGAGCTAAAAGGTCTTCTGGATTAAAAGTGTTGTGACTCTTAAGCAAATAAAACCGTTTCAGAAGCAATTGTATAATTTGAGAAAAAAAAAGGTAGTGTTAATAATAAAAAGGTTTTTTTTTGTTGTCTGCAGGAAGGTTGATATTTAATAAGACATGAGGTTTGGCAGTGTGAGTGACAGTAAAGTGAAAGTCAAGGTTAGTTCAGATGTTTTTATGCCTGTTTTCTTTGTTTTAATTTAGTTTAACTTTCACAGTGAACAATGCCAAAGGATTTGTTTTATTACTGTAAGCGTCATAAAGTTCTATTAACACTTAAAATCCAGGTTATTAAAAACAACGAGACAGACCCTTCCCTTTAGAGAGAGACCCTTCTCTTTAGTGACCCTGTTGTAATTTTTGTGGTCTGTTATTTTTTAGCAAAAAAAAAAAAAAGGAAAAGAGAGAGAATGTTTTGTCCCACTTTGCATTTTTTAAACTAATTGTATGGGGTTGTTTTTTTTCTGTGCTATCTCTGTAACAGTTGAACTGTTTGGACTTTTTTTCTTTTCTTTTTTTTTTTCAAAAAAAAAAACAAAAAATCAAAACCAATGATTTTAGACAGCCGTCCCAACATCCTGTTTTTAGACTTGTCTCCATGTGTGAGCTCAGTAGTCTCTCTCTGAATGCTCTGAAGCCTCACAGTAATACAGATTTTCTAGACGAGCCCGGTGGTTTGAGAACAAAACACAACCTTTTAATGTGAAATCAGGCATTAATGCCAGTCCAGCCGTCTATTTATTTTTTAGGTTTGTATCAAAAAAAACAAAAAAAAAAACAAAACAAAAAAAAACAGTTTTAAAGGAGTGTTTTAGTCTGGAATAATAACATAGCAGTTTCAGGTTTCATAAGAGGACACTCAGTGTTACATGCAACCAGATCAGTAAATGAATATTTTCATTCCCTAAACAGTATTTCATCGAGTTTTATTACTTTTGTTTTGTAAGTGTGTGCATGTGTGAAGCCTCTTCACTTAGACAGTACAAGTGAGCCGTCCCCATGATGGCGGAAGGACAGAGCTCAGAATAGCAGCACAGAATGTATACCGCATATTTTCATTTTTATTTGGGCCTACTGAGCATGTAGCAGTCACTGACCCCTCACTGAGAACGACAGGGTCTAATTCTGTGTGTACTTGATGTGTTCATTCACACCCTGAATGTATTCTGATAGCTTCTAGCGCTGCCAACACATCTGCTGTGCCTTGGAAGAATTAAAGACTATAATTATGACTGGAGTCGGCCTCTTAATTCACTGGTACTGCGACATAAAATAAGTGAGTGTTGTTGGGGAACTTGAAATAGCTGAATTCAAGTATTCATTGTTTTCAGTACAATGATAGTCCAACTGACAGTGCAATGCATTAATATTAATATAATGTAGCATGTTTGCATGGTAATATTTGCTAATTACTACTAAAGACAAAGTAAAGCAGAGGCTGTTGAGAAACTTCTGCAGCCATTTAGTCTTAAACCAAGGTATTGCGCAACTTCACCTGATGGTGGTGCTATGGATGAAAAGTTAGGATCACCAAAGTTAACACAATTCATCCTGAGGGGCACATGAATGTGTGAACTGCATTTAATGGCAGTTGATCAAATTGTTAATGAGACGTTTCACTGAAACCACAAATGTCCACATCCAGTCATGGATGCTAGAATGGCTGAAAAAAAAAAAACAAGGAAACACACACACATAACATCATTTTAAAGCTTTTATAAGACATCTTATACACTAAAATACAGACTCAACTTCATACAAGAGCTTTAAGTAGTATTTTCCACACGGACAATTGATTGTGCAAATGCTGTGCTAAGAAGTTGCATTCAAGATTACGTGAGGATCTTGTAGATTTGCGAGTACTTTTTACACAACTGTTCCCAAAAGACCTGCCTGAATCACTAGTTCAGTTCTAGACCCTGCAGATTGCTCCCTTCCTAAGTCAAATTATGTACCTCAGATATAAGATATATTTAAGATATACTTCCCTCAGGCCTCGAAAGCATGTAGTTGTGCTGTAGTGTGTGCATTACAAAGCACGTTAACCTACTCTTACAAGGCCACATTAAAGAGTGAATGTGTGCAAAAATACCTGCACTAAAGACAGTGCCTCAAGACACACTGCAGCTACTCAGAGAGTAGATACTACATTAGATTTTTTCAAAAATAAACACGCATATATATGTATATATGTAAGTATAAAACTATCTACTGTACATTAAGTAAAATGGTTTTCAAAGGATTGGCTGCTTACTCTCAGGCAACATGCAAGTACGATTGTATAGGTGTGCTGAAGTAGTGAAGAGCAAGGCAGTGAGCTGCGAGTGTCCCTTTTCAAACCAAAATATTCCCCTTAGGCAACACTCAGAAGGTGTGTTAGACAAAAAAAAAAAAAGAAAAAAATATTTTTAAAATAGTCCAAAAAGAAAAAAGGAATGATTCATACAATGCAGCCCAATTAAACTGGATAGAAACTAACAGCACTTCAACAAAGGTCACATTGATTATTAAGGCATCCCTTTACAGGCCACAAATACCATCCAGTCATATATATGTAATGCCAAACACATAATAAATAACTGTTAGAATGCAAAATTGTTCATTAATAACAATGAGGCGGAGGATATGTAAGACTTATTGGAGAGCTGACTCAGCGGTGTGGCAACCTTGCCCCCTATTTGGCACATTGGATTGTTGACTTTTGGCGTCAGGTCCGCACTTGGAATTTCCCTGCTTTAGTCACATATTTGACCCCTTTAAACGGCTTGTACTTCTCTCCGTACATGTCGAGACGACTCACCTTGAGACCTGTGCAGAGGGGCAGAGAAAGCGAAGTGAGAAACGGCTGAAAATACAAATCAGCTACATCAAGACAGAAAGAATGAGGCTAAAAAGAACTGACTAGTTTAAGATTACCTGATATAGCCAGCTGCTGTATCTTCAGGTCAATGTTGAGTGAGGGGTTCTCTTCAGGTTTGGGGGCTCCTGCCTGTATACTCAGACTGCCTCGCAGGTTAGGAAGTTTCTGGGGGTTCAGTTTCCCAATGTCCCAAACCAAAACCTAAGGAAACAGACATGATAGGAGTGATAAGACAAAATGTATTTTATTTTTTGTTTTATTTTTCCCATAACACCACAAATCAAAACACGAATCAAAACTAAGGATAGATTCATATTTTAAAAGACAGATCTAATGCTTTTAACAGGCGGTTTTAAAGTTAAATTGTCTACTAATTTAATATTTCTGAGGTAGGAGGAAAGCAACTTTGTAGTCTGAAGCGTTTGACAAAACCAACAAAAACTGATCAGTATGATGGACTGTGATTGGATAAAAGGGTGCACGCATTCTAAGCTCTCATTTCTAACAGACCGACTGTATCGCTGCTTAGGACGACCTTGCATGTAGCCTGTTACCTTGGTAGCGAGGTCATAGGTGTAGTTTCCCTGTGTGGCTGTGAGGTTGACACTGAGCACGGTTTTAGGCATGTGGACAGAGACCATTAAGCCCTCCACCGTCTTGCCCATGGTCTGCTTGGGTCCGATGGTGATGTCCAGGCGACCACAAGGCCCCGTCTCCATGAAACTGATGTTCTGCTTCACGTACACTGGAATGGCTACAAGACTGAGGACGGAAACAGACAGAACTGACCATCTGCAAGTCTGTTTTCTTGCACGTGCCCACAAAGACGCCCAGGACTTGGCTTATGAAACCGACAACACAGCTGTGCCTGTGCTTACTTTTGAGAGCTGACGTGGTAGGACATGAGTGTGAAGTTCCCATCTGGAGGGATGAAAGAGAGGACGCGCTCCGACTCCCAGCGCTTAAACCGCACACATGGGTGGAAACTGACGTCGTCGAGAAGACGGGGATTCTGTCACCAAAAAAGCAACAACAACAATGACGGCGAGTGAGCTTTACACTTACACAAATCCACTAGCAGACCCTAAGAAACACAGGGCTACTATGAGGACATGAACCCACCATGAAGGACAGAGTCAGGTCAGGCATCCCAGTGAGCCTCACGCAGGCTTCAATTACACCCTGGATCTCTGCAAATACTGTAGTGCCTGAATGAGAAGAAGGCAGGGCAAGCATGTTTAAAGAGTAACCAGAGCCAATCTTATCCCACGTTTCCGTCATGAATACACTCTTAATCAATGGCGATCAAACAAATGATCGTTTGTACCTGATTTGTCCAGAATGGCATCTATTTCCTCTATCACATCAAAATACGCCTCATTATTAGTGTATTTAACACCAGCTCGCCTCCACGGGATATTGGACAATTGGCCTGTTGGCAACGTATCTCCAACATTACTACCCCCTGGAAAACACACACAAAAACATTAATGTGCACATAAACGCTGCACATTTTATCTCAACTTTAGTTTACAGACAAGTACACAGAGGGTGGAGCGGCTCAGACTGACGTTTAACTCTGGAGACAGGGTGACCTCTGTTTACCTGTGAGGGTATTGACGACTGATCGCAGGATGGTGGGAGGCCTGATCATCTCCTTCAGGACGTTGGACTCTGTCGCCAGTGGAAAGCCGTTGTCCAGCATCTCCTCCAACAGCTCGTACACCGTCACCACATTGTCCTTGATTACAACCTCGGAGCATTCTCCAAAGTAGTCCTGCTGACAAAAATACCTGTTTGACTAAAGCAAACACTAGACTGATGCATGCGGAAAAAGCTTGTGGCAAACTAAGTGGTATACTTACTGTATGCATGCAGTATGTACAATATACTGAATTTCAGAGTATACTGTTTCTGCAGTGGGCTTACAATAAAACAACATAGGAAGGAAAACTCAGAAATAGTTGCACACATAGATGTCCACCATCTTAACCTGACACAGTGAAACCATGTGCAGCTTATTTTAACAAGTGGCTGCTGTCAGTAGCTCCTCCATTTCCTTTTTGCATTGCATAATGAGGAAATGCTTTACAACAATGGCATGACAAACAAACAACCAAGCCTTTTTAGTATGTATATTCCATTTTGTTACTTTTCCAGCAGCCAAATCTCAACTTATCCCACGATGCATCTCATGAAGCTCTATCTATCGATCTATCCTGTGACCTATAGAAGAAGTCCGAACCCCCCAGGTAAGGAATCTCCAGTTTAAGGTTAAAAACAAGCGAAACACAGACAATTTGGAGTTTTTGCTTGAAAAAAAAATCATAAATGATTAATTAACAATCAAAACAGCCAAAAGTTTTTCTGTTGCTCTAACCTTTACAACCTTGTTGTGTATAACACAATAGACCTTACAAACAGTGGCATGCAACTAGGGCTGAACGATTTATCGTTTTCTGATCGAAATTGTGATTTCAGATCACGCGATCGTCAAAGCTGCGTTTTTGTTTTTTGTTTTTTTTTTTGTTTTTTTGCAGTGCTCCTGACTGACCCAGGATCTGCTGGGTCAACTGTTTTACACATACATGTCGTCTCCCTACCTGCCAAACTGACCAATCAGAAGCGGCATACTGCTCGCGGATAGGTGACGCTAACCAATCAGTATAACCTGCTCCTGCATTTCTGAAACGGCTTCAGCTGGAGCAGAAGCGGACGGTCGGTCATTATTTCGGGTTTGAGGCTGCAGACGTGCACCAGAAACGGGTACTGTGCACAACCTGTCGCACTAAAGTTAGAGATAACGACTGCCGTAACACACTACATTGCCATCTCATCATTACTTATTTAACATTATTAACTTTTTTAACTTAACACAGTTAAGGATTTTTTTTTTGCACTACTTTAAGTTAAGACAGTCAAAGATGGCTCTTTTAGTTCTTCATTTGTAATAACCGCCATTGATCAAGGACTTTATAGACTGTACATGAATGTTTGTTGTTAATAAATACATCTGAAATCAATTCTTAACTTCAGCAACTGCAATTTCCCGTTGAATCATTTCAGGGAAGTAAAATCGGTTGAGTCGGATGTCACATCATGTGAACCACAGTCCATCTAAAGCCCATCTAGACACTCTCTGCTCACACAGGGCGCTAAGTTCCTACAATGACTTCTAAAACCCTGGCATCTATTTGGCAAAACGAACACACCTGAAATGTGTCCGCCACTCTGTGCAGGAACTCGATGACAAACAGCGGAGGGACCTCGGTCTGGATCACAGAGAGGAAGAAGAGCTTGCCCCTGTAAATGGTGATGAGATAGTGGTGTGGGGTCTGGAGGACCGGGGGCACATTCTCCGGCTCCACCGCCTTCTCCTTCGCCTCGAAAAAGTAATCACACACGCTCCGGCTGATGACACTCTTCCAGTGTTTCTCCAGGAAGATGTCTCCCGACTGATTAATCAGGAACAGACTGTGGATCATCTCAGCTGCAACAATGAAGTGGTTGTTCTCGTTAGTGCTGCTCCGTGTTATTGAGACAGGGACGCTACATCGGCGCCCTTCATCCGTTAGCCAACAAATCAAAACAACGCAAAGCAAACGCGACTGTTGTCAGCATTAACCTACTGTCAATGTGCCAAACTAACCTCAACCTCAGGTAAATTAACCGGCTGGCCTGAGATTGGCAACTTCGAACTTTTTTTTTTTTTTTTTTTTAACTATCCTCATCCTACAGCTAAAACTAAAACAAACTTGAAGGCGACATGAGAGCAATACACAGAGGGTAGTGTGTATATATAAAGTTTCACAGAATGTTTAAAGTTTTACCTGCTCACTCCAGCTGCCTGTGCCAAGTGTGTATTACTCGGTGCCAATATGGCAGAAGTGTGTGAGTTGCTGAGGAGACGCCTGCAGATCTAAGCACACGTAGACGCGACGCGGTCACGAGTATATGTCGCTAAATCTAAACAAAATGAGCCTAACACTGTTAGTAAGCCACTGAAATATACTCTCTGTGGTTCAAATACTATGCAGCTCCGGCATCGTCCCGATCGATACCTTCAGAACTGAGCGACGGACTTTTTAAATCAGGCAACGCTTCGGGCAGCTAATTGGGATTTTGGGCCCCGAGTAAAGCCTTCCAGGTGGGGAAGTTAAAAAAAAAAGTTATTTAGACAATTGAAGATTGTGTAAATAACTCTAAGTAAAAATTCACTTAACTATTATTCTACCTAGAAAGGTGTTTTAAGTAATACACCCCACTTTCTTACATGACTTTATCTTGTATTGTATATTTTACTTTCCATAAAGCTTTCATATCTTGCACTTCACTGTAGATGCGCTCTAATTTTATTTTAAACATCTTATCCTGTGTTCTGTTTAAGCATTTTTAAATCTCGTTTATGTGTGGCTCTTCTCACATTGCAGGTCATGCAGTCCAGGAAAGGAGACGACCGCCTGCGAAGCTCTACTCAGGGTAAAACCAGAAAACCACTTCGACTCTGTTAGTTCAGTTCTCTGTTGAAGTTAGCTTCCGATTGGGCACGTAAGGGAAAAGTTAAGAGAAACTTCACTGAGCGACCGAATGCAGACCACATCAGACCAAGTCCAAATCCAAAACCACTGGATTATCCCAGAGAGGCCAATGACTCTTTAGAATGCAGTTTCAGTTTCCTGAAACCTTTATTCTATTTGTGAAAACGGGTACCTTTCCCCTTTAAGTGCCGAATCGGAAGTTACGAATCGAAAGCTAACTTCGGCCCCGTACAGCACGAGCGCATTTTCACACCGGTGGAGGTGAGTGCAGCGTGCCGTCAGCCATGGCCTCCGAAGAACCCAAAGCAAAGAAAATCAAACTCTCAGAGGAGGAGGAGACACAGTCTCCAGCCAAAAAGACTCCTGTCGAACTAAGGTGACCGAAAAACAAAACTCCCGAGTTGTTTGAGTGCTAACGTGAGCGCTAATCCTCAGTTTGCAAAAATAACCTGAACACATGATGAGTGCTCGAGCTTGAAATTGTCTTCTTGAATGGATTGTACGAACCACCACGGTGTGGAAGGAGAGCTCACCGTTCATAAGAACCGGTTTGACTGCTTCTGGTGCAGTTATCTTTTATCGTGCGGCTGCAGCTAGGCAGTTAGCCGATTGTAAAACTGGGTGTCAGGAATATTTAGACACCGCTGTTGTCCGTTCAGGTGTGTGCATGTGTGCCAGATTCTAATCTAAGTTCAACGTGACCACCACCTGCCCCCCCTGCATGTTTTAAAGCTGCAGAGAGAAATACTTGGACTGATCTGTGCACTCCGTCCATTCAGTGCCAGGGATTGCTCTGCTGCTTGGTATAGCTGCAGAGCAAGCTGACCAGAGCCATCCTGTACCAGCTCCCAAGACAATGAACTGCGAAGTACTCACATGGCGGTGAATGTGTAATGTTTTGTTAGGGTTTTCTTTCATGCATAAGTCTCTCTCGGGCGCGGTGTAGTTGCCAGCGACCGTTCCTGTCCATTTCAGCTGAAACCTGCTGTAACATGTCATACAATGCATCACGGCATCCGCCATCGGCACGCTGCTCACGGCGTTATTTAGCTTCTAAAAGTGAGTGGATTGAGTCTATACAAGCCAATCACCAGACAGACAGGAGGAGGAGGAGGAGCTGCACGCTGAGCTGAAATTGTGAAGTTTTTTGAATGCTTAGCTCTTTCTGAGCCAGTTTTAGGTTGCCCAACAGGTCTGTGAGTATCTAGCTGGTACACAGAGACAGGGACACCATGTCTGCTGCAAGGTAAGACCACATTGACATACAGGGAACTGATCCAAAGGCGGCTCTGTTTCTGGTTTAGTGTAATTGGCTGCAGAAGCCTGTTTATCACCAGACTGCACACTGGCAGATGTGTGCAGTGTATGAAATGAGAGGGAAGCTGTGGCATCTGTGGTTGATTCATTTAGTTTTTTCTTCAGTGACGAAAACCCGTCTGTGTGGCTTGAGCCTCTGTCTGCTGGGTGACCACATCTCTAGTATCTTTGCATTTTCCTCCATGTTGCGTCCTCTTGCCGCGTTAGATCTTGCCCTCGTGCGATTGTCAAAAGAAGAGCACCATGGGAAAATATGGCGTTCATGTGGAGGTGTCATCTGTCTCGGGCTGTGATCAAAGGCTTTCTCCATCTGGGGTTTTTCCCAGAAACACAAACAAGATTGTGTTAACATCAAGAACTATCATGCATAAGTAAAGACAGCACCGAGACACAGATATGATGCCCATGTTAACATGCTTCCACAGTCGTTTGCTGCTTTTGCAGTATTACTCACAGATCATTCAGTATTTGCTCATAGAAAAGCGAAAGCTCCAGACTGACTCACCGGTTACTGGCGTGTAAGACAAGTTCCAGTGGCAATGTTATGTGTTGACACAAAGTGCTGAGGTGTTTAGTCGTTGTATTTTCTTGTTGACACCCAGTGGTGGGAATGTTGCTGTGCTGTTTTTAAAATAAGGTTGTTGTTTTTTTTGGCATCACAGGACTATGATTTGCAATGATATTCAAGCCTTGCACTCAGTCGTTTGCCTCGGAAAAGAATGCACTGTAGGCTCACACAGCCTGCTGCTCTCCTGATGTTGCCTTGCTGTGAATGTCATAATGTGGTTACATGCACGACGGGGTGGCTGTCTCACCACCCATCACATTCATGTTGTTTTGTATTATTTGTTAAGTCATGTGCCTTTCCAAACCGCTTCTCTTAGACGTGTGTTAATTCCACTTTTATGTCAGTGTGAATTGGAAGTTTTAAATCATGTGGTTGGAGTCACGTGCACACAAAGCTGCTGGTTTTGCAATTTAATGGTCAACAGTGGGAGAAAAACCCAGCACATGCAAGCACAAATTTTTAAATCTGTGAAATGTACCTTTCCACACTGTGCTGAAAGGAGGGCTGTCTGCTCTTTTAACGAATTACCCAACCAGTCTAGAACTATAACCGATTTCAAATCCAGGTCAATTATTAAGAGCAGCTTCAGAAAATAAAGACAAACAGACCGAGACAACACGGACTGCGCAAGATGTCCCTTGGATTACTGTTATACCAGTTAGTTAATGTGAAAAAATCATGTTAAAACCAAACTTTTTCTTTTAACACATAGTCTTTATGTTTCAGCCCTAACACTCTCTTTGGAATGGGAAACCCCTTGCTTGACATCTGTGCTGTAGTGGACAAAGACTTCTTGGACAAGTAAGTTAAAGGACTGAAGCGATGGAATAAACTTCTTGGGTGTTGTAGTCCTCTGGCTAGCAAATGCTCAAAGTGGTTGTAAACTACAACCCAGTAGCTGCACAGGGGACAAGTTAAACATTAATTCACATATTGCACAATTTGGATTGACCCTAGAAATGTATAGGTATAAGAAATAAAAACATCTTTTTTTTTTGTTTCAGTTTTGTAAGAGTTCTGCTTTGTTAAAGACACAGAGCCTAATTCCATCTGTAAAATCTCCATAAAGCACAGACGCAATCAGTTCGGCTGAAATATTGACTTTTGGTGTAAGCGAGGTCACTCCTGTGATAGGCTGACCATAAGCAAGAGAGGTTAAATGATGTAATTTGATCAATGGAGATACAAGATAGTGATGATAAAAGAGGGCAGAGCTCAGGAAACAGCAGAGCTGTACATCCAGCAGAAATACTACTCTAATACAGACAGTGTATCCTCACATTACAGTGAAATGTATTGGACTGTTTTTAGCTGAGAGGAACAGTCAGTGCCTCCCCCTGTTTTGTCATGACATGCACATTATTCATGACTGTTTACCGGTGTAGTTAAGTCACGACAGCCAAACCTCAAATGCTGTCAGCAGAGAACAAAAAAAATCACTGTGCTCACCTTCTTTTCAGTAGAAGTTTAAGGTTGTGGGGTTCCCATAAAGGCAGTGATTCTTACCTATGTTGCAGTAATGTAGAGAGTGTATTTACTTCTATGTTTATTCATGGATTCTTTCATTTAATAATCACAAGTAATTCACCATCTGCGGAAACCTACACAGTCAAATCAGTCGTTTTCTGGTTTGTTGAAGCTCTGTCACAGCTGACCAGGGCAAGTGACTCCTTTGGGTTTCAGCTCAGAGTCCACTCTCAAACCCTTTGCATAAACTCCTGGATTAGAGCTAAACCAGCCAACCACAGCTCTAATTCAGTCTCACATAGAATAAAGCAGGACTAAAGCTGCACCTTAATCTCCAACCTACCGTTGTCTTTCGAGGAACCCACTCTCCGTTTAGCATTATTGACCAGTATATTGACTTGGGCTGAGTGGCACTTTCACAGAGTTTCTCAGAGCCTTACCCTGTGATTTAATCGATGAAAATTGCCATTAATCACATAATCCAGAGGCTTATTGTGTGTGCTTGAATGAGCAGGGTTTCAGTTTGCGTTTGGTACTGATGATGTGGAGGATTTAATGCCCCCTTTTTTTTTCTTCTGTAATTATTTGCAGGTACACTCTGAAACCCAATGACCAGATCCTGGCAGAGGACAAGCACAAAGCACTGTTCGTATCTCCAACACTACAACATTTCTTGTATAATATAGGTTGCGCAAGAGCCCTTATACATCAACTAAATGGGTTTGTACAGGGAGAGCAGTAATATGGATGCATCCTTATTGAGTTTGCTCCTCTCTGTTCTGGAGCTGGCTAGTCAAAGCAGGCGCACACCAGAAATCACCACGACTGACCTCCGTTCCTTTATAGACGGCCAGTGGCGGAGCAGCAGAGAGCCTGTCTCAGCCAATTGCAGACCAGGACACTTCACCTCCCAGTCCCTGTGAGACAAGAGCCAGAAAGCAAACATTTAACAGCAGGAGATAAGAAAGTCATGTGTGTCTGAGTGTGTGAGATTATACTCTTGTATTCTGACTCTCCACAGTTATGGAGAGTATATGATAGATTTATTAATGACAGGGAATATTTGTACTCATGATTCCCAGCGTTGGAGTTGGCAGTCTTGTCGGGTTGGAAGCCACTGATGACTTGTTATTTATGAAGGCCAATGTCCCTGCTTGTACTGAGGTCACTCTGGCCTTGCTTGTTTTAGTGCTCAGGGGGAGAAGTGTAAATATGTTGGAGATTTCCCCTCCCAGTGAAAATACTTTTAAAACAATTGAGGGGGGGGGGGGTGATATCATTTCCACAATAAACAGTCAGCCCCAATTAATTTCTCTTTCATCTCCCTGATGTCTCCACCTCTGCAGCCTCGGCCTCAGTCTCAGGACCTTTAACAGCAATCGGCCCGTTCTGCTTTCCAGTGACATATTTGAACACGCTTTCTCTCACACAAACCACACAAAGGTATATCTGTGTGTGGGTTGACATGACTGCTATATTTAGATCGCATAACATGGCAAATTGGAGAGCCCTAAGCAGAACATCAAAGTGCTCCTTCAGTCGTCGCTTATGTAACAGGCGTAAATGGTTCAAATAGAGTAGTCAGTGATCAGTGATGCGTGCGCTGGGTATTTTGACCGGAAGAAATATTTTGCCGAGAGTACGATCCGACGCCAGCTGAGGTTGTTTTGGACATCAAGACACATCCATCACCAAGCACACCACAGGGGTGGGCACAGTAAAGCTACTGGCTGAGCCTTCAGCACCAAACAGAAGCAGTTTGCTCAGTACTCAAAACAGTTTAAATTCAGTTCCTAACATGTGGTGAGGTCTAGAACTTTGCACTTTGTCCGGCTCTTAGCTAGCACTGCACAGAAAGAAAGATATTGTAGGTCTCAATATTGCAAACTCTGTGTGTGACAAACAGAAATGATGAGAATGGCACATTTGTCTCTGTGTGTAGATTTGAGGAGCTGGTGAAGAAGTTTAAAGTTGAGTACCACGCCGGAGGAGCCACACAGAACTCGATAAAGATCGCTCAGGTCGGTCATGTACACACAAACACAAACGCACTAACTTCCCCTTGTTTTCACCTCACCAATGCTCTGCCAAATTGTACTGGAAAAAGCTGGCCTCAGTGAGTGAGTGGTTAATTGGCCGATGCTGATCAGAGCTGTTGTCTGTAGTGGATGATCCAAGAACCCCATCACGTGGGCACGTTTTTCGGCTGCATCGGCAAAGACAAGTTTGGAGAGATCCTGAAGCAGAAGGCTAAAGAGGCCCACATCGACGCCCACTACTACGAGCAAGATGAGGAGCCCACAGGGACGTGTGCTGCTTGCATCACCGGAGATAACAGGTGGGTAATTCAAATAATACACATTTGTCTGCTTACTCTAATCTTACGTCTATAACTCCTCGCCTCTGTTGTTTCCTCCTCGCAGGTCTCTGGTTGCTAACCTAGCTGCTGCTAACTGTTATAAGAAGGATAAGCATCTAGACCTGGAAGAAAATTGGAAGCTGGTGGAAAAAGCCACAGTCTTCTATATTGCTGTGAGTAGTGGTTACCAAAGCACTATATGATGTGTTGTGTCATTGACCTGTGAGACTCATGTCCTATCACTTTACCTTTATACCCATCAGAGGATCCCCCAGGGGGATTTGCGGACGTGCTGGTGCAGATTCTGTTCAGGACCTTAATGCATGTGATTCATTAGAGCCCATCAAGATATAAATAAGTCGATCAGTCTTGACCCAGTGTCATTCCTTCCTTCCAGGGTTTCTTCCTGACTGTCTCTTTGGAGTCCATCCTGAAAGTGGCGAAGCACGCGTCTGAAAATAACAAGCTGTTTTGCCTGAACCTCTCAGCGCCCTTCATCTGCCAGTTCTTCAAGGACAATCTCATGCAGGTTATGCCCTATGTGGATGTGCTGTTCGGCAATGAGACGGTAAGCCAGACGTCCACTGTGGATTCTTCAGATACTCTTTGTATGGACCACACATGCCTGTGCTTTGGTACTTTGTTCATATCTTTGTATGTAAAACGACTCTTAATCTGTACGTTTTTGGTTCTTTAGGAGGCAGCTGCATTTGCTGAAGCGCAAGACTTTGAGGTGGGTGGACAGACAGTCCCATTTACCACTTGCACAGGATTAGTGCTGCATTTTTTTCCTATTTGTTTTGTGCATTATCAACTGGTTGTGTTTTGTCTGTAGACCAAGGACGTTAAGGAAATTGCCAAGAAAGCCCAGGCTCTACCCAAAGTCAACACAAAGAGAGAGAGGATTGTAGTGTTGACTCAGGGGAAGGATGACACTGTTATGGCCTTAAGTAAGAGTTTGTATTTTTTTTCTTTTTCTTTCCTGATACTACTGTAATTTCTCTGTCTCTTGTCCTCTTAGAGGTCGTGGATTGTAGAGTTCTAATTTTCCTTCTCGTGTCTGTCCAGATGACAAGGTCGAGCTGTTCCCTGTACAGAAGATTGATCCCAAGGACATTGTTGACACAAATGGTGCAGGTGATGCCTTCGTGGGAGGTGAGTTTTTCCTGTGTTTTCATTTGATTACAATTCTAGGCAGCTTCACGTCTTTCGAGTGTTCCCTATGAATTTCTGTTAAAACTCTTCCTCTGTGATGCAGGCTTCCTTTCTGAGCTGGTCCAGGAGAAGCAACTGGACCAGTGTGTGAAGGCTGCGCACTACGCCGCCAACGTTATCATCAGACAAGCAGGTTGCACCTTCCCAGAAAAACCTGACTTCAACTGACACACTTCTGGGCAACTTTTCCTTCAGCCTGAAACCTCATGCTCACCCTGCCGTATATAACTCGGATCCATAGGCTCATCTATTTTCTACAAATGCTTCCCTCAATTCTTTTATTGCTTTTTTTTTTTCTTTCAACCAGCCACCTGTCCATGTTACTTTTCAATCCATCCGCATATAATTTCTTAGCAGTTGTTGGTTGGGTGCCTCTTGACATGTGTGCCTGTCTCTGTGTCCCCCACTTGGGGCCACTAGTGGATCATGAGCCACTACAGGGATTTATTCATGTACGAATTTCCATGAAGGAGTCTTGATAACACCATGGAATATGATCATTTTGGATCTAAATGCGACATCATGTTTTCATAGACACAGAGTTGTTTTGGATTTCGACTCTGCCAGTATCCGGCTGCACTGAAAGGCATCAGACTCTGCTGCAAGTTTTGTGAGTTGACATCTCACAAGTCCGTTTTTTGTTTTTTGTTTTTTTTGGTTTTTTTTTTCTTTCTCTTGGAGGCCGAATCAAAGCACAAGAGGCTTTCCACAATGGGAGGACAAATTATACACAAACAAAGGAATAAAGAATAAAGCACCACCGTCAAGGGAGGTTTTGGATACGGCTTTGAAAATGTGCTGTAGTGAATTGTTTTAGACCTTTTTTTTTTAAACATTATGATTAATTAGACAGTTATTCCTGGAAATGAGCTTTGAGACATGTTTTAATTTAATTTTAATTTAGTTTTAACAGGCCAGTTATGAAACCAAATGTGTTTTGTTTTTTTTTCTTTTAAGCGCACACTTTTTAAATATGTCAAAGCCTCTTCCCACTAAGTGTGGTCATTGTTAACCTTCACCTGTACTGTGTCAATGATACTCAGAAGTTACCTTCGACATCAGCCTTGTGGAAATTTGTTTTTCAGGCAGGTACTTCTAAAATTGAGTGCCTTTTTTCCCTTTCTGTCTCTGTAAATATTACCAAGTTGGAGCAGAAGCTTAAGGGTGTGAGGTGAACCTGAATTTGTCTTTTACAGGGAAACTTTCTAACTAAACCAGTGATGGGTAACTGGTGGTTTGTGGGGCTGAAAATGGACTCATAACATCTGTAAAATGCATGTAAGGTAACCGGTATTGTTGGAAAGCAGTTCTTATATTTGAGTGTTTCTCTGTCAAAGGAATACAGTGGGCATTAAAACTGACCTGTCCTGTACAGTACCTGAATTAGAGGCCTGTGTTTTTTCCTGGGTGTATGTTGATCTTTTGCAGTGTCGTAGAATATGTGACCCAACTTCAGCACTGTCAGCTTTGCTCATTCAGTTTTAAAGCGGAGTGGAAATATAACTCTCATATCATCAGATTTTAATAGTTTAATGGACCACCTTTTACATGTGTGACGATGGAAGATGAGGCAGAGCCAAGGAAGTCTCAGTGAGTGTAAACCACTGTCTGGTTAATATCGCACTTTAATCCATGTCTGAATCAGAAGCACAGCTGTGCTGCTGGACACCGAAACAGAGATGAGGCAGTCCTGCACCCAGACGGCTAGATATGACCATTTCATTCTCATCTGTGCCAGGTCATTTCTGTCCATCCTCAGATCTGGATCTGTGATATTAGATCAGCACCAGCACTCACCTACAGTACATGCTGGAAAAACGGCACTTAGGCCCTTGAGGGCACATTTTACATTTGAACTTTATGAGACTGACATGACACAGTTGTGGGAAAAAAACAAAGTAGATTTTATTGATACAGTGTTTAAAGAAACATGAACATTTTTAAATACCTGAGATAGATTCAGATGGAAAGCTGAAGTTGTAAACACTGGCGTATTATTTATCGGTTTTGTGCTATTGGTCTTGCCTCTGTCTTTTTTCTCTGAGCCTCTCCACTTGTAACGTGATGTCCAGGGCTCTGAGCTGTTTTAGGAAGCCGTGATTGGGCAGGATACAGCGGTGCTGTCGCACACGTTCGATAGCATCCACCACGGTCAAGCTGTGTTTCATCATCAGGTATGCCAATACCAGAGTCGCTGACCTGCTCCGACCCATCACACAGTGCACCAGCACCTTGTCTAGAACAAAAGTAAAACGATATGGATTTTTTTTACAAATAAAGAGAATGATCTCAATTAAAGTTTTTGATTTCCTCCAAGACTCACTCTGTGGGTGACTTAGGGCCTCGTGGATGAACTGGGCTGCAGGTCTGAAGTACTGGGAGATGTTGAAGGTGGGTTTGTCGTCAGCCTCTACCCCGTAGTACTGGATGTCCATGTCACTGTAGTAATCAGCACCGGTCAGCACATTATTCCACTTCCCCTCTGCAGCGTTCAGGACATGTGTGATACCCAGATCCTTCAGCCCAGGCCGCTCCAGAGCTGTTTTCCTGTTTTCACACTCAGACTCATGAATTTTGACACTTGTACTTCAGAACTATGAAACCATCTCTCTGTACTCACTCATCCCCGATGAAGACTCTGGGCCAGACCTGGTTGACATGTGCATACTGAGCCCCGGTGCCGGTCCAGAACAGCTGCTCCAGATCTAGTGTTCCTGGTGTGATGTAATCACTGTCTGGGTCCACCTGCACCGCTGTGTATGGGTTTTTACTTCTGGACTTCATCACGCAGGAGGACATGTCTCACCTCTGCTGTCCAGAAAATACACACATCCCTGAACTCAGTTTATTCATAGAATGATTTATTTATGTATTTATGTACAAATTTAAATTCTGATATACATAAAATTAGACTGACAAAAGAGTTTTACAAGTTAGAAATACTGTTTTTGAAAAGTGAATTGACTTTGATTTCCTTTCAGCAAATCCTACAAGATATTAAATAATCTCTTTTAATTAATTAATTAGTTGATTGATTAATTGAATCGTTTTTTTTTTAATTGTTATTTTTTAATCTCTCTGTTTATTGCACGTTTATATCAGCTGATAAAGCTATAACCACTTGATGTTCTCCACAGTCCTGGTTTCATCTTGCACCCCGATTGTAGCTCACACACTTTCTCCTTTTTGCACCAAACTCTTCACACTCTTCTTTCTCAGGTTGAGTGGTTTGGGGTGAAACAGTGTTGAGACACATGTCAGGATAAACTAAAGTTGGTCATGAGACTGTTTAAAGAAAACTATAAGGTAGTAGGAAAAAAAAAAACTTACCTCTGTCTTGTAACTGTTAAAAGTTACTTGTTAATCCGTTCCTGAGCAGGATCACAGACCAGCACCAACACTTTTCCTCAGTGGACACATGTGTATTTGTGTGTGTGTATCAACTGAGACCTCAGTCAGCAGTGAGCAGGACGGCTGAAGTACAGATCATGAATGGTAACTGCTCTCTTGTGCTCTGTGTTTAAGATATTTTTAGGCAGCTGGGCCACAACACCTGACCTCAATAACATCGCTCACACACACACACACACACACACACACACAGACTTTCTGACAGCCTTCCTAATGTGATCTGAGTCCTTTAATGTGATTGTGATTGCTTTCCTCTAACCTGTTTGGTAAAGAAACATACTAAACTTGTGGGGAACAATACCAAAAAGTAAAAGTAGTTTAGTATGAGAGGCATGTTCTGTTGTTGTCATCCGTAACAGTTGTAATATGTGGACAGGTGCGGGGATCACTTAGCATTTGTCAGTGCAGAGTTATTTCCAGACATAAAACTCAAAGCATTCGGTCGTTATTTTTTACTGTTTCGGGGGCAGAGATAAGCCATGAGACTGAGACTGAGAGATGACATTTCTATTTGTCAGATTTAATTATTGTGAGAGAAAATGTGGATTCCAATAAAACAAGGTGCCATGTTCCTGAGCTCATTATCAGGACATGTCACTGTGGTCCTCCTCTGTGATCTGTCTGCTCTGTGGACGCAGGCTCAGCTCCAGCTGCCTCAGCTGCTCCAGAAATCCAGAGTTGGGTCCAACATCTCGGTTCAGACGCACAGCGATGATGGCCTCCACTAGCGACAGGCCCTGGCAGATCATCAGATACGCCAAAACCAGTGCTCCGGAGCGACTGACACCCATGGCACAATGGACAAACACCTTCCCTGGGAGACACATTGACAATTATATTGAGTAACTAGTTGAAATATTCAATATAAGACTTAATAGACCTCCTTTTCCCAATGTTAATATATCTATAAAGCAAATCTATAGGTATAGATGCAAACACACACTTCTGAAGATTTTTTTCTACCAGTAATTGGCTGTATAAGGTATGTCCACTGCCAGATCATCTGGCGCAGCTGAATTAACCAAACACGTGTGCTTGTGTAACTGTTTATGCTCAACTGATAAATGAAAATCCTGAGTGCTCTCAAGTGTGAGCTTCGAATCCCAGTTCTCAAAATTGTAATCCAAAGTCACAGGCAGTTTTAACAACGCATCCATTACAGTGATATTCTATTTATTTTAGTAGTACATGCCTTTTTAACAGCTTCTTCAAAATTCCCTGACATAATTTGATAAGTTAGTGTAGAAAGCAGGAACTAAACTCAACACATCTGCATTTTTTTTTTTTTTTTTTTTTTTTGCTTTCCTTGATTATATTTTAGATGTTTGTGTAGCTTTGACCTTTCAGAAAGTGAATTGGTTTCTGCTGTCATGTTTGCAAACTGACCATTTTTCTTAAGAGCACTGTCTATGAACTGTGCAGCCGGGCTGAAGGAAGGTTGGAGGTTAAACTCTGGATGGTCTGCAGCTTCGACTCCGTAGTATTCCACTTCCAGGTCACTGTAGAACTGCTGACCCGTGTTGATCCTGTGTCGACCTGCTGCAGCGTTCAGTATGTGAGTTACACCCAGAGACGAGAGTGTGGCTTTATCTCTTGCCGCAGACCTGCAGACACACACACCACACATAGAATCGATTTAATGTAATATCTTTTTAGAACATTTCAAGGTGCTGGATGGAATTTTTCTACCTACTCGTCACCGATGTAGAGGTTCGGCCAGACTTGATTGAAAGGTGTCACTGGTTTCCTGTTTGTCCAGAGAATTTGCCTCAGCTCTGTCAGAGATGGTGTTTCCTCCTCCTGGCTTAAGAGACCTCTGTAGCAATAAAGATGTGTGTGTCTGCGTGCATCTGTGTGTCTCCATGTGGATGTTTATGGCTTTGCACGTGTCTGTGTGTGTCTTTACAGTGTTTGGGCCTGTTGCCTTCTCCTCCTCTCCCTCTCCAGGCTCTTGTCAAGGCTGCGGAGCTGCTGCAGGAAGCCTGGGTTGGGGCAGATGTCTCTGTGCAGCCTGACGGCGGCCACCGCCTCCTGCAGCCTTAGGCCCTGAGTGATCATGAGGAAGGCCAGCACTAAGGTTGCAGAGCGACTGACCCCCATCATACAGTGGACAAACACCCGTCCTGGGACAGGGGACACTTGCTGTTATTATTTTATATGTTTATTGCTAAGTAGGCACTGAGACACACACACACACACTAAGGTAACTGTAAGTGTGACTGACTTGCCTCCCATGGCCAGTGCAGCTCTTATGTATCGAGCTGTTGGGTAGAAGAAAGGACTAAGGATGAACTCTATTGCGTCATCAGCCTCCACCCCATAATAATTCTAGCTCTGAGACAGAAGGAGGTTCATATGGTGGATCCCTAAGAGACATACTGTACTGACACACACACACACACACACACACACACACAAACAAGCTTTTTTAAGCCCTCAATATATGTGAAATTTAATTTCTGTAAATGTAAAAAACCAAACAGAAGTCTTGGCCACTGCTGCTTCTCTTAACAACACAGATTTCAGAATAATCCCTTCAGAATAAGCCTTATTTTAAAGCATACCACTATCTTAAGTGAGAGGTAAGAGCCTGAGCAAACAAACCTGAAATATCCCTAAACAAACCTGTTTCCACTCTGAATCATATGAACTTACCCCACTTCACGGTAGCGCAAACTTTTCTTCTACTGTGCCTGCTCTCACAGCGACAAACAACCACAGACCGTTTCCTTTTTTAACTCTGTAATCATACACTCATTAGTGCCAAACACATCCTGCACACTGTACTCAGGCACTTTAAAACACATTTAATCCATTTTGACTACACGCCTGAGGTCTCGCTCTTGTGGACAACAATGTGGCATTATCCTGTCAACTTTAACATTGGCTTGCTCGCTGAGTTTCCATGATGACTGCAAACTGTTATGTAATGCACCACTGTACTGTAATGTGTCTCTGTGTTACCACATGGGAGCCAAGCTACTCTGCTCCTTTAGGAAATATGATCAAGGCAAAAACATCCGCCAGTACCTCGTTAACCTTAACTGCATTTGTTGTGTTTGTTGTTGAACTTGTTGTGGACTGTTTTGGACTTTTTGTGGACCCTTGTTTTGGTTTCTTGAGTTGTGTTCAGTATTTCCTGTTTTATTTCTAAGTCTCTGTTCCCAGTTTGCTTCCTGTCTTTGTCTGTCTCCCGCCTTTGTTGGTTGTCTGCTCCTCCCTAATGTGTGTCACCTGCTGTCAGCTACCTCTCCTGTATTTAAATCTCCTTCAGTTCCATGTTTCTTTGGATTTACCTTCTTTGAGTTTTCCTCTGATTTTTTTGATCTTGAGTTTTTCCTTATGTTGGACACTTTGAGTTTTTTGTGTTTTGCTCCCTCAATGACTTTATGCCAGTGATTTTTTTCATTAAAAGACATTGTCACTCATCAGTCTGCCTAGTATGTCTGCATTTGGATCCTCATTTTCCTGGCTGCAGTCCCCAACACATATGACCTTAGTATACACAGTAGGTGCAGCATTCTCTTTACTCCTTTAGACAAAAGTGACTCGGCATCACCCAAGCCACAGTTCTTCTGTCATGACTTTGTATTCATTTACAATGTACAACAACACTTAGTACACCCTTGTGCAATATCAAATGTTAAATTATAAAATGTTAAATTATTATTGTACCATTTTACAATAATCATATTGTTTTTAAGTGGAGAGAATTTAATCTTGTGTATAATTAAAAACAAACGATTAGATAGAAAATACAGCCTCCAAGCAACAAAAGCCAGTTTACCTGTGATCACTGCAGCAAATGTGATTACACCTGTGAATTCCAGTTAAGGATAACTGAATGAAAAAGGTTACGAAAGAAGCTGTGAACACCACAGCGTCGTGATTGGTTACATGAAAACAGAGAAAAGTGTTTTCAATCAGAGAAGATGTGTAGAAGTACAAAATGATTTGGCCGAAACCAAAAAACAGACTCTGGTTTAAGAGATTAAAGGAGAATGATGAGGTTCCTTTACCCTATTACATAAATTGTTCAAAAATGTGTCCTTTATTCATTAAAGAGTAAAATGTGCATAGTTTAAAATCAATTTCAAAAAGTTGTTAATCATTTTATTGCCATCCAGACAAATATTAAATGAAATGTCATAAAATATCTGTAATGCGAATTCAAAACAAATCTAAAGCTGTATTTACAAAGCTCATGTCTGACAACACTGACAGGTAACATTTGAATACAGTTTGAAAAACAAACCTCAGAGAAATTTGATCTGTACTTAGATATTTACAATATTTAACCACACAGGACCATTGCTGATGTACCCGGGATGTAAACTTGTGCAAGAAAACCTTCAAAATAAAAAATATGGAATCTAAATGTCACTCCACCATCAGACTCACCCCTCTAACTACATCATACACAGTGTGAGAACAAGTCATTATTTGTGATCACAATACTGCCAGTACTGATGAGAGTGGAGTGCAACACATGGAAAGAGAGAGAGGTCCTGAGGAGGTTAATGGCTAATGTAATGAAGGGGACAGACGTCAGAGAAGAGGACACAACCTTCGTTTGAGTGTCAGCTGTTCATCCAGCTTGAGGAGGAGAGACAGGAAGTTCCGGTTGGGATAAATGGCTCGTTTTTGGACGACGTGCCTCAGAGCATCTCTCAGAGAGAGACGCTGCCGCAAAATCAAGTACGCCAGGACCAAAGTGGCCGATCGACTCACGCCCATGATGCAGTGCACCAGCACTTTCCCTGTAGAGCAGGATGGAGAATGTGAAAGGGAAAAGAGAAAGATGTGAGTGACCAAATTGTAAACAGTTTAATGGGACAATGGGTGTCACGTTCAGATACTTTACCATCTTTGCTCTTCAGGGCTTTGTGTATGAAGTCAGCTGCAGGTATGAAGTACTGACTGAGGTCAAAGTGGTCTGAATCTTCTGCTGGGATGCCGTAATAAACACAGGTGTTTCCGTAGAAGCTCTGGTCACCGATGCTGCCCTGTTTGGAATGCGCTGCATTCATTACATGAGTGATGCCAAGCTTGTTTAATGTCTTCCTGTTCTGTGCTACAGCCCTGGATACAAACACAGGAAATAAAGAAAAAAACATGTAAAATAGTTACACATGTCTTGTGCTTTTAAAGACTATTAAAAGAATCCTCACAAATGAAAGACTCACACATTTCCTATGTACAGGTCAGGCCAGACTTCATCCACTGGTGTGAGCTCCAGCGAGCAGGAATCCAAAATGAGCTCCAGTTCTTTAATGAGCGCCAGGTCCTGTAGCTGGTTGCTCCCTGACATTCTCCTTGGACACAGCGTACTCCTCTGACAGACTCCAACACTGCTCCTGCTGTCTCCGTCCACTGTCCCTTCACTACCACCAATTCCACCAGTGTCTGCAGCTCAGTGAGAGACATGAGCAGGTGGTTTTTGCCGCTCGGCTCCAAAATTAGCTCTCTCTGTTCGGTGTGTTCTCTGTGACTGGATGCAGAGTTATTTAATGTTGCTGTTGCATTTGCTTCGATTGGTCTGTTCACTGATGTCAAAGGTCTGTGGAGGCAGGGAGGGATGGGTGGGGGGCAGGGACTCTCCCTTGTCCTATCCACACTGGCAGAGGACAAGGGAGAGAAAGGCTGAACACAGTATTCATCCAGTAAATGGTACCAATGGAGAAAGTCTTGCATGCTGTAAATGAGGACATTAACTTCTGCCAGCGCAGGGTTTTTCTTAGCTTTTTTAAAATTTTGGCTCATTCAACCCTTTGTCCTGCAGCCTTCGGTCCAGGCCTTTAAGCTGTCGCAAAAAGCCTCTGTTTGGAAAAATCCAGCGTTTCTCTTGCACACAGCGTATGGAGGAAAGAAGAGTGAGGTGGTGGTAGATCATCAGGTAGGCTAGGACCAACGAAGCCGAGCGACTCACACCCACAGCACAGTGCACAAACACCTTTCCTGGAAACCATAAAAGATACAGTCAAAGACAGTGGAAGGACGGTTAACCCCATCTCTGTGGGGTTCACAGTAGCTGTTTGTCTGCGGTGTCATGCCTGAAAACCCGTGCTGACAGCGTGCAGTACCTCCTGATGTCAAAGCCTGGTGAATGAACTCAGCTGCGGGGTAGAAAAAAGGTGAAAGGTCGAATGTTGGCAGGTCGTTGGCTGGGACTCCATAATATTTCACCGTGGTCCCATAGAAATCATCACTGCCCTTACAGCACAGTTTACCGTGTGAAGCATTCAGCACATGAGTGATGCCCAGCTGCCAGAGCCCAAGCTTGTCATGAGACATAAACCTGGCACAGATACCAAATCATGTATGCATTAATAACAATCCAAGCAAACATGTGGTATATGTGAACTTGAAATCATGCACAGGATACTGACATGTCTCCAAGGTACAGGTTTGGCCACACCTCATCTCCGTGGCGACAGGAGCGTGGAGCTGAATGTAAAACCTCCTCCAGCTCCTGGAGAGACGGGCTCTCCCACGATGTCTTCTCTGGATCCTCTGTCATACGTGGGCACTTTTCTTCCTCTCTTGGGTCTGAGCTTTGAGAATGACCTCTCACCTCTGAGACACCCGACTTTCTGTCAGACATTTTTCGGTTTAAAGGCCGTAAATTGTTCTGTTTTGTCAATGAAACGAAATCACGCTGCTGTCTGTTGCCTTTGGTTCTGTTTCAGTTCCACTTCACTCGTCCTGTGACTGTCAAAAACAGGTGGTGTTGTTTGACACAGGCTCTTAGTCAAACTCTCACTCATGGAAATGAAAATGTGTCTGCAGCATTACATTTCCGGTTCGAAAACCACAGCTTGTGCTTATTTTGAAAAAAAAAAAAAAATCTAACCAAATAGTCCATGAATTTTTTTTTTTCTAGAAAATCTAGAGAAACATAACCTGTAAACAGATCCTGGTTTTTCCAGTTTGGCCAGCAGATGTCAGTGTGCTTTCAGTAGCACCCCTGCACGAGGCCACCAGCTCTTCTTTCCTGGTGTTGTTTATTATTGTCTCTTCCCGTTTGGTGTTGCCTGGTTGTCAGAAGCATGTTGGCCAAGAAATACTCCTGTGAGTTGAGACACAAACAGGCAGCTTGTCTACTCCCTCTGACAGCGCACTGACAGTGGATGTTTGGTAAGAGAGGCAGCTACTGTTTAATAGGATCTTTTAAACTTTCAAATGGCTAAATGTACTTTCTGTGACTTTTTTTTGATCACCATTGAACATGTACCATTCTGCTTTTTTTTGTTTATGTGAAGAAAATAATGTTTAAACTCCTCCTCGCTTAAAACCATGATTCAATCACTCAGGGTTGATCTCATGCTTGAAATGCAGCAGTCCGATGTTAACACTGTGACCCTGTGGTGAACAGACTATGAGCCCTTTGTCAAATTGCCTGTGTCTCACACACACTGAAGAGCTTTCTCTCTCACAGCTGTGTGTCACTGCTCGCTGTGACTCACTGTAAGCCAGCCAAACAAGCTGACATGGCACTTATGAATCCCCAAGTAAAGCCTCAGGGCAGAGAAGCTGCAGGATGTTGCCAGTAAAATCTAGAGGCTAGTTAAAAATAACATTTATCTCTGAGGGAAACGAGCAGCAGCAGCAGCTACTCAGGTGAGTCCCCATTAACTTTCAGACTCATAAATGCTCAATATTGATCAGCTGATTGGGTTAATTTGTTCTGTTTCGATCCTTCACTGGCAGCCAGCCACCATCTGCATTATTGATGTTATAGAGCAAACTTTAGTTTGTGTGATTATCATTAACTTTCATTGTTTATTTTAATTGAATACATTGAAGTAAGATACAAAACTTATCTTTAATGTCACCAGAAGTCATTTTCAAGCAAAAATGCCAAACCTTTGATGGTTCCAGTTTTTCTAATGTGAGTATTAGGGCTGCAGCTTATAATTATTTTCATTATTGATTAATCTGCTATATCTGTCTAAGTGTTTTGTTGTTGTTGTTGTTGTTTGTTCTATTGAGCATCAGAAATTAGTGGGAAAACAGTTTCCTCGTCCCAGGTGATGTCTTCAAATGCCTTGTTTTGTCAGACCAACAGTCCCGAATCCAAAGATATTTAATTTGCCGTACTGTGAGACAGTACCAAAGGGATTCATTAATGATCAAAATAGCTTCTCATTAATTTTCTGTCCATCTGCTGACCAATTAATTAATTGTTGTTTTGTCTGCTTTCTCTTGTTTTACTTCATGGTACACTGAATATTTGGGTTTTTTTTTTTGTTGGTAGAACAAAACAAATGCAATTTAAAGACGTCAACTTTGTCTCTAAGAAATTAAGGTACATTTTTACAGACCTATTGATTTAAAAAGAATCAACAGATCAGTTGATAATCATTATTTACAACCCTAAAAAACTGGAGTATTTCCCAGATTCAGTTAATAATCACAGAGTCGTTCTTTGTTTGTCTGTCGTTCTGTTCAAGTAATTACTGTAACTTTTAAAATACCTACCAGCTCCTGAATGAAAATAGTGGCTCTGTATGTATGAACCTTTATTGATACCTAAGTCTAAGAGTCTCATACTTTCCTGATAGCTGAAAGCGGCTTATCGAGGTAATTTCAAGTCAGTATCTACTGTCCAGTCAGCATGTGGGTTATCACTCACATTCAGCAGTTAACAGCAGCACAGTCATGTTGGTTGAACTTTGCCGACCTTTGGAGCAGCAGGGAGTACAGGGCGAGCAGCTCTTGCTGTGAGTTTATCGGAAAGGTCAAAGGGCAGAAATGATAAAAAGGCAAGGCGGAGTGATTCACCAGTCACCAGTACTTCTGTCTGTATTTTATTTTATTTTGAAATGATAGACAGACCTGTTACTCATTCAGTTTGGTTTAATTCCCGTTTTTTGACATCAAACATATGCCTGCTTTATGTGTGTCAGTGCATACTTACGTATACAGTAACCCAGTGCTCGGCGGTACAGTCACTGACCTGAACATAGATGATGTAATAGCACTAAGTAGCCTGTGGCGTTCAGTGCTGGATCACGTCGAATACGAGCACAAATAAGCCTCACCACAGCAGATTACCTCTGCGGTGACTCCTGACTAGTGGCATTTCTCCCACACGCCTGCTTTCACAATATGTATTAGTGACTGTACCATTGTGCTGAAACAATCAATCGATTTTATTACGTTGTCAATTGTTTTACCCAGTTTCATTGAGTAAGATTGCACTTTTTTTTCTGGTTTTATCTACTAAAATCGGAGGGGTTGCTACTTTCTAATAACTATGCTGATCGATTGATTATCAAAATAGTTGCCTGAGGATTGACTACAGACCAGTCAATAATGAAAATACTCATTAGTTGCTGCCTGTTGATGAAATCACTCAAATCCATTTTTGGTGTTTCCTGCTCTGGTGTGTTTGTAATGGCACACTACTGTATGATGAGCTTACAGAGACAGAGAGTGGGACAAACGACAGTTAAGCTCATTTATAAATAGGCCAGGTAGTTGTGATCAATAGCATGCGAATTGAACAGGGAGGTCAATGGACTGAAGGCAGTTTTGCATTCAAACAGTTGGGCTGTGAGTAACAAAGACAGTAATGAAATCAAGAGGTGGGAAAAAAGGAAGTGTTACATCTCCAGGATTGTATCAGTAGGCTTTGATCAGTCAAAGCAGGATATTGCATATCGTCAAGGTCTTCTTTAAGACATCTCTTTGGCTCTGGTTGCATCTGAAATCTTAAGTTTTGTTCTTGAACATCTACGTTACTTTCATCTTCTTCAGGTCCTACATGACTTAACACTGCGTGTGTCTCTATCTGCAGTGGCATGGCACAGTCAGAGGACAGTGTGAGTGTCTGGAGCTGTAAGCAGGTGGCCCAGTGGCTGCAGGAAGAAGGATTCGGGGGGTATGTGGAGTTATTGTGCTCCCAGCATCGCCTGGATGGCCTCAGCCTACTCGCTCTGACTGAGGCTGACCTGCGAGGTCCCCCACTGGGCCTGACCGTTCTTGGAGACATCAAGAGGCTCACCTTAGCCCTCCGCAGGCTCCAGAGACAGAACCAGGCCCAGCTGGAGGAGCTGGGTCTCCAGCCTTCAGACAATCTCTCCACTGGGCACTCGCTGGGTGCCGCAGGGGTCGAGTGGACCTTTGATGGACCTGACAGGAGGTACAACGGAGGTGATCACTTGTGTAACGGGACAGAGTTGCGGCTGAGAAACTGTGATAGATCTGGATACGGTTCAGGAGCAGCACTGTACCATACGCACTCAAACGGGAGGTATAGGCAGCACCTGGCTGGTAGACTGGACCCAGAGGTGTGGAAGACAGTCATCAGTTCCATATATGTCTTTTTTGTTTTTGGATTCACATCTTTTGTCATGGTCATTGTACATGAGCGTGTCCCGGACATGAGGACCTACCCACCGCTGCCAGATATATTCCTGGACAGGTATAGACTGTTGTCTTTTGTGTGTCTGGCACTGATAATCATTCCAGTGCATGTTGAGCAACCAGGCTCCATAGTTCATGTACACATTCATGCTGCACTTATATCTAATCTATGTGCTGATAGAGATGTTTTTGTACAGTGTTCCTAGAATCCCGTGGGCTTTTGCAATGGCTGAAGCCTGTGGCCTCATCCTGTGCTACATGTTTCTGTTGATCCTGCTTCTTCACAAACACAGGTAGTCCACTGTGTTCCACTTATTCCCATCACTGATATACTGTGTTAAAATAATATATTCAAATAGACAACATTACTGCTGGATACAAATATTTTGTTGTTGTTGTTTTTTTTTGCTGGGCAAGAGATGAAATGTGAATATTTCAAATTCTATTTTTGTCTCTGTTTTAGGTCAATTCTCTTCAGGCGGTTGTGCTCTTTAATGGGAACTGTGTTTTTGCTTCGTTGCTGCACCATGTTTGTCACCTCGCTCTCTGTGCCGGGGCAGCACCTGAAGTGCGCCAGTAAGGTGGGAGGCACACATGAGATTCTGTGCAGACGAGATCATTTGTGCCATTTTTCAATCTGGAGTAGCTGGCGATTCTCGTAGCTATTGGCAGTGTTACAGTTTATTCTTGACTCAGGGTTATGGCTTTACCAACTGATGAACAGCTGACTGATAACTGGAGTGTTTTTGTCCCCCCCCCCCTCCACAGACATATGGTGATTCCTGGGGTAAGATACAGAGGGCGCTAGCGATCTGGAGTGGATTTGGGATGACTCTGACTGGTGTCCAAACATGTGGAGACTACATGTTCAGTGGACACACAGTTGTCATCACAATGCTCAACTTTTTTGTGACGGAATGTGAGTGTTAATGCATGTTTGTCTTTAGCTATACACAATATGTGGAGTAGAGTACGTGTGAACTTTGCTCATCAATAACATATTTAACAGTCTTTAGACAACAGTAGAGCTCAATGACACACAGGAATACGTTAGATCGGGCTTTGACTACACAGCCAATACTTATTTGTAGGATCAATTCATCATTGGTTTTTGATTGGTTGTTTTTTTTTTTCACCGGACTTGCCCTTTAATGATTCCTTTCGGTTGCAGACACTCCACGAGGCTGGAATCTGATTCACACCATCTCCTGGGTGTTAAACCTGTTTGGGATTTTCTTCATCCTGGCGGCTCACGAGCACTACTCCATCGACGTGTTCATCGCCTTCTACATCACCACCCGCCTCTTCCTCTACTACCACACCTTAGCCAACACCCGTGCCTACCAGCAGAGCCGTAGAGCACGCATTTGGTTCCCCATGTTCTCTTTCTTTGAGTGCAACGTGAACGGACCTGTCCCCAACCAGTATCACTGGCCCTTCAACAAGCCTGTCTTCATGAAAACTCTGATTGGATAGAGTAAACTTTCAAAAATCAGTAGCTGCAATGCGCATGGACTGTAATATAATGAGAAACTTTTTACTTGAGATGCTGCTTCTAGTCTGTGGATGACTTTGAGTTTATTATATGGGAGTTTCCCCCCCTTCATTTGCATAAATGGATGATCTTTATTTTTTTAAGTAATGTTATGTTTAAAGGATATACGCTTTTTGGGAAATACGCTTATTTACTTTCTTGCAGAGTTAGATGGGAGGATTGATGCCACCTTCATGTCTGTCCATTAAATATGAAGCTAAAACTAGTTAGGTTACTAGTTAGCTAAGCTAAGCTAGTTAGCTAAGCTAGTTTCCAGGAGGAAAGCAGCCAGCATGGCACTGTTCAAAGGTAAAAAAAAAAAAAGACATTCACCTACTAGCACCTAAATGACACGCTATACCTTGTTTGTTCAGCCTGTACAAAAACCAAAGCATAAAAACAGCAATTTGAGTCTTCATATTTAATGGACAGAAATGAAGGCAGTATCTAACTTCTCACATAACACTACCAAAATGTAAAAGTATTGCTTTTTATTGCATTCCTAAATTAAATTGCACACTGCCAAGTAAAACACAGAAATGTGGTTTATTACAAGGCCTAAGAGCTGCAGGTACAGACATTATCTTGGAGGATTATTTGCCTTGAAATGATCATTTTCATTATTCATGTTCCACCTTGGGGATGGGTTCACTTGTGGTTTGGGTTGTTAGTCTCACTCACGATTTACTGTGGAAAACTGATCAGGCTTCACACAGCTGTAGTGAAGGTCGATAACTGTGGTTGTCGCGTTTTGGGAGTCGTTGTGATGACACGTGTTGTTTTGCTGCAAACAGATTTGACACCAGTTTGGTAACTGCTACCAAAGGAGCAAGTGTTTCTTTTGATGTGCAACAGGAAAAACACTTCCTGTTCTCAACTGACAGAGCCTTGTTTCAGTCACTAAGAAAAAAGAAAGTTGTTTTTTATTTTTACACTTAATTTTTCACTTACACAGAGTGAACCCTACATCTTTGTATAACGTGTTTAATACAGTCACAGTTAAACTGAACCAAATACCTGAGCGCTGCAATGTTCAATTTTGCCAATGAACCCTTATTATAATTTTTTTTTTATCTTAATTTGATACTGCGTTTTTTTTTTTTTTTACAGGTTGTTTATTATGTAACCAGCACTGAAATGTATAGAGTTTAAGTTTGTTGAAGCTTTATTGTCCAGTTGTTCTCTCACAGTACAAACACTGACTTTTCATTAAAACGTAGGATAAGAATATATTGTTTACTATCTCATGGTTTATCCAAACTATATATTTTTAATAACTGTTTACAGTTTGTGGCTTTATTTTTAATGTGAGTACACTGTCTCTGCCTTTTGGCTGAACAATAAAAGTTTACAGATAAGGAAAACTGTTTTTACATTTCAGACTGACTGTTTCCTTGGCTGTTTTTTTTTCACTTTTTTGTTCCTTTTTGCATTTGTTGAATAAAGTGGATAATAAATATTAGAAATCCAGCTTCCTTGTGAACATACAGTACAGTATTTATTAAAGGTGAAGATGTCATGATTCAGCAAGGTGTGCCTTTAATAGGCGATATCAGCGTAACCTACATACCTGCTGTTCTTCCCCACCTTAAAACAAATATCCCACTCACATCACAATTCAAATGTTATCAATAAAGATATGCAGGGGTGCATATAAAAACCACTAATAGAGAGTTCTCACATATGAGCCTCCTGATGACTGGGTCATAGATAAACTGGCTTGTAAAATGAGATTAGTATTATTTCACAAATGTATTCATCTTCTACAAGACTAACTTTGCCTGTCTAGCTGTAAACTGTGATTCAGTCAGTCATAATAAATCATATCATCTGCAGACTGAATGAAATAAATCTCATTTTTACATAGAGTAACTTGCAGGCAAAATGTCATCATTGTCTAAAATTGCATCATGTGTAATGGTAACAAACCCCTGTAACATACATGCAAAAACCTGCTGATGCTGACAGTAAAACATGTTTTATTCCTTTGAAGGTTTTACTTTCTTGTTCACATAATTGGATTAACTGACAACTGAAGCCTGAATAAAACCTACCTCTCCCTTTTCAGTCCTCAAGCAATCTTAAAAGGATGTGCTGAATGGAGTCAATTAGGAAGAGGTGCAGAAATACATTACTGTGACTATAAAACATGTACCGTGTTTACAGATGTCTTTTATTCACTCTTTCAGGCTTCTCTCCATGTGTTTGTTTGTCTTCTGGGGCTGGTTGTCCTGTGCAACCTGACTGCTTCTTTCAGGGGTTAGTCATCAAAGATCTGGAAAACCCTCCAAAAGGTGAGCCCATGATAACAACTTGTGAAGATACAATATAACAGCAGCAGTGTAGCACCAAATTTGCTGGAGTGGAAACTTTCCTCTGCCATGTTTGACACAAGTTTGGACAAATGAGCATTTAGTACTTCATCATCGGTCTGAGTGACCCTGTCAAATGCATCCTCCAGCTGTTGTGTGTTTACCTAACAGCTGCCAGCTGAATCAAAACCTATCAAAACCACACCTATGAACACTTCGATACACACTCACACACAGTTATTCACTGCAACAAATTTATCAGAGCGTGATAAGTAGGTCAGCTGCTCCTCTGAACTGGGGTTTTGTTTCTTTACATGTAGGGTGTATGGATGAGGATGGAAAGCTGCACGATTTTGGCTCTGAATGGACGAGAGACTGCGTGGCATGCTCCTGTACAGAGCAGGGCTTGAGCTGCTGTAATGTGTAAGATTTGATTTTTTTTATATCAAACCTTTATTTAATTGGTTTTTTTTAAACAAACCTGTGTTCTCTAGGCTTTATTTCAAGTGCTCTAAGGAACTGTGCAAAAATTAAGAAGGCAGGGAGGGTGGCTAGACCTTGTTTCACTCTTGCATCTTTACGATGCATCTCTTGCAAGAGATGCATCGTAAAGTTGTGCTTTGCAAATGCATGTAAATGCACTGAGATTTGATTTTTCTTATAATTTTAGGGTAATAATCCTTCTTTATCTTTCAGGATGCCTGATCCGGACACAGTAGACATTCCTGCCAGTGTGAGCTGGTTGTGAATAAGAAAGCCTGCTCTGCCAAGGTGGTGCTGAAGTCAGACAACACTAAAGAGTGTAACCCTCTCTGAACATGCTACAAACTGACCTTCAAACACTTGTTTTTTTATGTTTCATATTTCGTATTTAAACTCCTTTATAGTGTATACATACTTTACAATAAACTACCAATAAACAAAGACTGATCAACCTTGCTCTTTGTCTTACTGGTCATGTTTTAAATGATCAGTGAAAATAAAGTTAAAACCTGCTCCAACTCGATTTCTTTTTGCCTGCTCTTTGTCTCTTTAACAGTACTTGCAGTGTGTGACATTTTAAGGATGTAATTGAACAAATCCACCACTGTGTGACAGCAGAGCTTGGTCCTCAGAAGGTCTCTGGCAACCAAAGGGCTCTAACAGCCCAATAATAGCCGTGCTCCCCTGGCCGCTGTCTCTGACAGAAATGTTCTGCTTGTTATGATGTTTAGCTCCTTCTCCTACTCTCATCTCTGTGGATTCAGACCTGTTCAGAACATCATTTTCTCTGTCATCCTGGTATCACAGAGGCACTCCACTCTGCCAACCCACTACGTAAGTGCTTTATTTTTATTCACAGTAATGATCTTTGTCAAGGAAAACCATTCTTTAATTAGTTAATCAGTTATGAAATGTATGCTGTCTTGTTTCTCCACTGTCAGCTTGTTGCTTAGTGTCCACAGATACACAGGTGCACTATACAGTATGTATGTTCCTTTGCAAATGCTTTTGAATGATGCATCTGAGCAACAGCAGTCTTAGAGAGTATTTCTTAGAATATTCAACCAAATTTCAGCAGGTAGACTGGGAAAAACTAGCAACAAAAAAAACAAAAAAACAAAAACAGGTTAACAGGGAAAATATGTAGTGGATTTGCTTGAATGTTTCAAATGTCTTGGGAGGTATCACCCACAATCCCTGACACCCCCAGCAGTAAATAATGAGGCTTGACTCATGATCTCAGGTTGAGCACATCACAGTGCCTGCTGCCGTTATCCTGCTCCTCCACGGGCAAGAGGCAAAAGGACGGAGATTTTTTTTCTGAATAGTGCCACTTATTGAGCATGCATGTGGAAATACTGTTTTGGTGGTTTGGCAAAATGAATTCAGAACAGATTCGAGCGAGTGGTCGCTGGTGAGTTGGTTTAAAGCTGAAATAAAAAGGGGGAAATCATTTTTCAAAATGAGATAAAAGGGAAAAGATACAGAGGTATCAAAAAGCATCTTTTAAATTTCTAATTTAACATAAATACATATGAACCAACTGCACAGAGGGCTTTCTCTTTGTTTCTCTGTCAAGTACATATGTGCCAGCTGTTCTCTTTTAATTTTCATTTTCTGACACATTTATTCACAGTATTGTTGTCTGAGTCGTTAAAAAGAAAAAAATCATCATCAATACTGTTCACATCTATGGGCCTTTAAATTCAAATCAAATTCATGAAGTTTCCAAAGATTTAAAAAAATATATTTTACAATGAATTACGTGAAGATTTGCATGACGTGCAATGCAATGGTGGAATCTGGAAAATAGCATTCAGTCATTCTCTCATTTCCCTGTCAGAGAGCACTGTTTTGTCAGAGATGGGGGACACCTTGCTGAGGAAGAAACAGTGTCAAATCATGACAGTAATGTCAGTAATGGGACATTTTTCCTTTTTTTTTTCCTGCTGGTGTTTAAGATTCTTCTGCTCTGTTACAGCTGTTTGTTACATCTGGTTTCTGGTGACATTTGCCTTTTCTCCCTAAACAAAGGATGATCAATGCTGTGCCACCCTGCCTGCAGCTCACTCAACACACTGACAGAGTAGGTTAGTAATGATGCAGTGTGAAGTGACCGATAGCTAAGTGTGTGTGCCGTTAATGGAAAATGACAGGCTCATTTTCTTTGCGATGTTGGTTTTCACAGCACATGGCAGAGGTTTCGGGGGAGAGAGCTAGAATCCATTTTTAGGATTCTGACAAAGTCATGCCCTTTCACTTCGACATACTACATCATTTATTGTGTACTTGGAAAAATAGAAGTCTGTGCTCAAACGTACGCATAGTAATTTTATTGTCATTAAGCTATTATGTTCAGCCTTGAAACCTGACTGGAGTCAGGAGGGGAACTGACAAGTCTGAGATCTTAAGATGGAAAAAAAAAGAGAAAAAAGAGAGAGAGTGATTGTCACTATACGACGAAGAACTGAATCCAGAACAAAATGTTGATACTATAGAAAAAAAGTACATTTGTGTAATGTATAGAGTTCTTTCTCATTTTCTTCCTTTTTTGTTGTATAATGTTCTTATATGAAATCATTTAATCATTATTATTATATAAATCATTATTTGGGGGCAATTAAACCAAGAACTCCCATATTAAACCAATTAAAAGTAAACAGCAACGCTTTTAGCTGGATGCAAACATCCACATGCTAACATGCTGATGTTTTGCGAGTATATTTGCCATGTTCACCATCTTAGTCCAGTGTCTTAGCATTATAATGTTTGCTAATCAGCACTAAACACTAAGTCCAGATGAGGCTGATGAGAATGTCATTGGTTTTGTGTCATAAACCAAAGTAACAGACATATTGAAATTGTGACCTGATGATGGCTCAAGATGAAAAGCCAGAGGACAACTTATCCCTCAGGGGAACGTGAACGTCTGAACTTAATTTAAAACAATCCATCCAGCAGTCCTTGAGATATTTTTAGTTTGGACCATAGTGGTGGACTGACCGACTGACACTGCAATCCTAAGAGCCATGCCACTAGCATGGCTAAAAATAGAGTGTAAAGGTGTGTTTTAATGACAATGCTTTCTTGAACCTATTGTCACAATGACTTCCAGTAAATTTCAAAACGACCACATGTGTTGCACCTTTTCAAGGTATGATTCCTCCTCAGCGACATTCCTCTTTCACTCTGTTGTTCTCTCAGAACAACATTATCACTTCTACATGAGCAGATCCTTTGAGGCTTTGCCCAGTGAATAATGTTTTTCTGTCTCCCTCTGTATGTTCTGTCTCTTTGTCTCAGATGCATGTTTTCAGAGGGCTGGGATGGACAGTTTGATCCTGGAGGCTGGTGACGCCGAAGTCCTGGTGAGATGTCCCTGAGTGGCAACACGAGCCAGTCTTCTCCATCAAGGACAGATCTGTCTCTGCCCTTGAACACATCCACCTCTCCACATTCCCTACCATGGGAGGAGGGAAGAACCAGTCATGGGTCTGTGCAGGAGAGCCCAGGGAATGATACCCAGCTCCTCTCGAACCTCTTTGTTCTCGGGCATGATGAGCAGTGCCATATGTCTCCTATCCTCACAGGGTGTCTAGTAGTGTGGTACAGCATCACAATGGTGCTGGGGCTGGTGGGGAACATCGGCCTCATCTGCATCATCACCCGTCGCAGAGAAAAAGTCAACGTCACCAGCATTTTCATCTGCAACCTTTCATTCTCTGACATTCTGGTGTGTGTCTTCTGCCTACCCTTCACTGTCATATACACGCTTATGGACCATTGGGTGTTTGGGTCGCTGTTATGTCGGCTTGTGCCGTTCATCCAGTGTATGTCTGTGACTGTTTCTGTGCTGTCTCTGGTGTTCATTGCTCTGGAAAGACATCAGCTCATCATCAACCCCTCTGGGTGGAAACCGAGCATCCCTCAGGCCTACATAGCAGTCATTCTCATTTGGATTCTGGCCTGTTTCACCTCTTCACCTTTCTTGGCCTTTCAGCTACTCACAAATGAGCCCTACACTAATGTCATCTTTCCCCAATCTCCTCTTCATCACCAAGCCTCTCCTCAGGCTTATCTCAATGCATCACCACCTCAACCTGTCACTTACACATACAAAAACTCATCCATGCTTCAAAATTCATACCGCACCCTCTTTTCTTACGTCCCCACAATTCCACATATGGAGGCCTGTCTGGAGCACTGGCCATCCCAGCAACACAGGCTTGCTTACACCACATGGCTCCTGCTGTTCCAGTACTGTGGCCCACTACTGCTGGTCCTGCTCTGTTATGTTCGAGTTTTTGTGCGCCTTCGCCACCGCAAAGAAATGCTTGACCGTGCCAGGACCCCAGAGAGCCAGCGCATGAAGCACAGCCGCCGAATCAACATCATGCTGGTCGCCCTCATTACAGCCTTTGCTCTTTGCTGGCTGCCGCTCACCATCTTCAATGTGGTATCAGACTGGAACCAGGATGCTCTGCCCATCTGCCACCACAACCTGCTGTTCTCCCTCTGCCACCTGCTGGCCATGTCCTCCACCTGCATCAACCCCATCATCTACGGCTTCCTCAACTCCAACTTTCGGCAGGAGGTGAGAGAGGCGCTCCTGCACTGCTGCTGCCACCCACTAGAAGAAGAGTGTGAGCATTTCCCCATGTCCACTGTGCACATGGAAATGTCCCGCACCTCTATGCCTCTCAACTGCAGGAGCAACTCTGTCTGACTCTGATGCTACAATCTACAGGATACTGCTGAAGTAGGATGTTGTCACATAAACTGTACAGTTGTAGGACTAACTTCTGCTGTTTGTTCTACCTTTATTAACAGTCCAACAGTTTTGGTAGTGGTTTAAAGTGCTGCTTTTTTTTTTTTTTTTGGTCAGTGGTTTGAAGTGAAGTGCAGTACAATGTTGGACAATGTTGGTTTATCTTATTCTGCAGTTACTTGTAATTATAAAAAGAGTGTGTTAATGTGAAAAAAAGCACCTGTTCTAAAGAATGTGTTTTTTGGCATTTTTTTCTTTATGGGACAGTTATCGGTAAAGAGGGGAGCAGGACACATGGGGGAGAGAGAGAAAGGGTATGACATGCAACAAAGGTCCATTGACGTCAAGGACGTCATGGACGTCAACAAAGGTCCAAATCTAACCATGGACGTTGTGGTTATTTGGCATGTGCTGTAACTATCTGGCCACCAAAGAGCTCCCGAATGTGTCATTTTAAACTGAACTGCTTCTGTATCCCAATTCCATGCTTCATATTAATGATAACAGTATATACCATATCCATATATTATTCATGCACTGTACTGCTTTTTTGCAGTTAAGAAACAGCAGCAGAAATTTGGACTCATTGTAAGAGAAGCTCAGGTGTTTCTAGCAACATTAACAATGGCTCTGTTCAATTCAGATGTCCCAGGAAGCCAATTCTGGCAGTGTGACAGTGAGCAAACAGTGTTACCTTGAGCCTGAAACTGAGGCAACGATCACATCAGTGCTTTTCCTACTGTGACATGTCAAAATGTCGTGTGATAATTGTTTGAAGAATGTAAAATGTATGTGACTGTACTGAGGCCTTCACAGTCACCAGACCTCAACCCAGCTGAGCACCCATGATAGATGTTGGAGCAACATGAGAGTTTCAGAAACATGTAGAAAAGTACACTGCAGCTGCTCTCGAGGGTTGTGGTGGGCCAACGCCCTACTAAAATACTTTCCTGTATGTTGGTTTTTCATTGAATTTGTCATGTAAGTGTATGTTGTACTGAACAGTAACACAGATGTATTTTGTGATAAACTAGTCAAATGTGTTAAAAATGATTTATTTTATGAGTGGACTGCTGCTGTTGTGTTTCTCACATTTTATTACTACTTTTGTATTTATGGCATTTGCTCTGTGAAATCAGTGTGTGAGCTTAGTGAAGACAAACACAAGGTGTATTGTGTTTTGTGATTAATGTGACTTATTGAAGTAAATGTCTTTGTGAATGCACTTACACTGGCTAATTTCTTAAGTCTTATAAATTCTCTACTATCTTCCATGACATCTCACATGTGCAGACATGCAGATTACATGCACTGTCTGTCTGCTTAATCTAAATATTTGCTTATAACTGCACATGTCTGTTAGAGGCTGTAGGCCTATATAGTCATGTATACGTGCCTGGTAGCTGATCACAAAAAACTGGCTTCACATCATCTTTTGTCATTGTTTAAAACTTTGTTTAAAAGCGCAGGAAACTTGTTTGTTCAGAATCTACACATCATGACACTATTTATTATGAAATCAAGATTTTAACCACTTTTGACTGTAAATAAAGTCATTTTTAGTATAGTTATGTGGATATCTGACACGAGAGACTGAAAAAGTTGCAATAAAAGTTGAATTAATTCACTGAAAGGAAAGGTGACAGATGAAGTACACTTCTTAGGGCCCTTCTCAGGGACACCACCCTCCTCCTTTTGCCATCGCTTCTGGGTTGGAAGTGACGTATGTTTCCTATCAGCCAATGATTGCCTTCTGTCCCAGAATGCATCGGATCACAAACTGCACGCGCGAAAGATGCTTTCTGTAGTTAGGGATTGTTGAAAACTGCGTAATTTAAACCTCACTGCAGCATAAAGTAAGTGCCCGTCAGCTACTAAAAAAAAAACACTGTTTGATATCTGTGTTCATGCCTGTGTACTGCGAATAGTCAAAAACATGTGTAATACGTATGTCAGCATATTACGGAAGTCTTAACCCAAGTTAGCTCATATCAGCATAATGCTAAGAAAGATAGTTAGCTCGCCTGTTTAGCAGCAAAATGTAACGTAAACTAACGGAAAAGTTGTATCAACATTGGCGTTACTAGCAAGCTTCCTTAATTATTCATCACGCAATACCTTCACGGAGGCGTCTCATCTGTCACAAATGAACTCTCCACCTGATATCTTCATGAAATTCTATCCTTAGAAAAATATTATACCTGATGGTCCGACAGTGTCAGCAGCTTTAAGACATCACATTGGGCTGTGGTAACTCCAGGGTATTGTCATTTCTTTTTACACTTTTACACAATTATTCACTTAATCCAAAATATAATTGGTGGACTGACTGTAATAAATATAAAGTTGCAGCCCTTATTTTGACACAAATCAAATGTCAGATAAGTTGTTTTGTATGCATGTGTGTCTTTGTGTGTGTTATTGTCCCTGATTGGTTTAGTCAGTTGTGATTACCATTCCCATGGACTGTGAGAGCTACACTTCCAACTCAAAAAATGTCCTCACTGGTTTTGTGCAGGCAAATCTTGGAGCTACAGAGGCCAGTAATGACCACAAGCAACAACTGTTCAGTCCTTAAAGGTACTGTATATCATCTTAGTTTTACTGCAGTTAATCCAGGCTGAACTTCATGGCTTATGGTTAAGGTTTATGTCTGTGTTCGATATGTCTGCAGATGTTGTTGCCTATGTTGATGTGTGGTCATCAGACAAAACAGCGAACTATTCAAAACCATTCGTTCAGCAGCTGCAGGAAATGGGAGCTCAGGTGAGACCACAGAGCACACAACCACATTTGTAATATATTGTATGCCATTTGCTGTATTTACAGACCGCAAATATATGTTCTTTGCAAGACCTAAATTTGCCTTTTCTTCTAAAGGTATCAAAAACATTCAATAAACAAGTCACGCATGTAGTCTTCAACAATGGTCATCCAGCTACATGGAGAAAAGCCAAGAAAAGTGATGTGAGGCTCGTCTCTGTTCTCTGGGTAGGCAGGTAAGCGAGTTGTGTACTTTTGTAACTTCAACAATTCCATGTTATTTTTTGGATTGTATGGTTATAACTTTTTACAAGATGATGAACATTAATGTGACTCTTAATGCTTATTTTCGGTGAAAATGATGTCCAGATGTCACGACGATGGGGTGCGTGTGGATGAGGAGTTGTATCCAGCCTTAAATGATGAAAGCAATCCTGTGTTGAAGAACAAGAAAGTGAGTAGAGTCAGCCTGATGTGTGACGTTTATGTTGGTGTCGCAGTTTAAGCTGTCATTAGCTCAAGCCATGCATTGTGCTGATTTTTAGTCACTGTCTGGGTTTTTTTTTCATCATCTGATCAGAATCTGTAACGCAGTGTCATGTGGTCCTATTTTAAATGTTGACATGCGTTAAATACAAAAACCAGGACCTACCTCCTTGATATTTTGCCCTAAAATAAATGAAATGAACTGATCATTGATAAATGATTGGTTTATTATCAGTGATTATTATCAGACTGAAACTTTCCCACTTTATTTGTCTGGAAAACCTGCTTTAATGAAGTTTCTGCTGTGATTAATTCAGTTAACTTACTATGATTACATAATACTGTATATCCACTTGTTATTTTGCAATACTGTACATTCAATTGTTAATTGTTGAATGGAAAAGCAGTTTGTTCATTGTTCAGTTTTTCTAGAACATGCCCTTTTAAATGACACTATAATTTTGACCTTGCAAGAATTCAAATGTGCATTTATTTTCTTCCTATTCTGAACATTTTTTTGTGTTTGATTCACATAGCATCGCTGCATGCAGCCAAAAGATTCTCCAGAGAGGACACCTGAAAATGACAGGCGCATGAGGAAGAAATTAGACAAGATGATGAAAGACCTCGCTCCAAAACAACCTCTGGGTAAGAGATTATTACACTTTTGGAAATGTTTACTTGAGACCAGAGGATGTAGTTTGTCATATCACAGTTACTTTTACACAGTTACAGATGTGTCACCCATCATCATCGACGAAGAGAGTGGAATAGTCTATAGCCCTGCTTTGAAAAGATCGGATTATATGGCACAACGTTTGAAAGACATGAAAGAGAAGCGGGAAAACCTCTCACCCACGGGTATGTGCAGCATTAGGTGTATGGGCTGATAAACTGATAGGCCTTAAAAACATTTCAACATTTTTGAAATGCCAGCCAATTTTACACAAATGTCACTGTCTTTCAGCTTCACAAATGGTTGAATCCTGCTCACCCACTGGGCTGAAGCCTTCTCTTGGGAGCACACCAACTGTCTTCAAATTAATGTGTAAGAAAATTAACTGTGATCTTCTTGTTACTAATCAATGGAGTTGTAGTGTAGTTTTTAATTTGTATAAATGCATATA
>JBBMJY010000003.1:12761839-12777300 GCA_037833715.1 Toxotes lorentzi
ATATATACGCTGTACTTAATATGGGTACTTAATATGTCTAATGTGTGGCAAAAGTATTTCTGTATATTTAGAATACACATTACAAGCATGTTTGCAGAGTTAGCTCAAAACAAACAAACAACAAGATGAAGCCAGGTGAACCAATGTGTTGAAATCCATGATAGCATTTGTACTTTGATTCTGTGCCATGGCAAGTGCTTCCTATATTCTTACACACAGTCAGGTCCATATATATTTGGACAATGGCACAAGTTTCTTAAGTTTGCCTCTTTACACCATGGATTTGAAAAAAAAACAAAACAAAACATCAAGATGTGATTGAAGTGTTAGACTTCTAGCAGGGGTAGGCGTATAGTTGTCTACAATCAAGAGACACCTTCATGAATGGAGATACAGAGGATTTACCACAAGGTGCAGAGCACTCAACAAAAAACATCTTAAAAAGCCTGTCCAATTCTGGAACAAGATTCTCTGGACAGACGAAACCAAGATTAACTTGTAACGGAATGATGGGAGGAGAAGGAGAGTATGGAGAAGGAAAGGAACAGCTCATGATCCAAAGCACCACACTGCCGCTGGAACTAGGTCACTGGTGGTTATTGATGGTGTGACTGCTGATAGAAGTAGCAGGATGAATTCTGAAGTGTATATGGCTATATTGTCTGCTCAGATTCAGCCAAGTCCTGCACAGCTAATAGGATGGGGCTTCACAGATGGAAAATGACCCAAAACATATTCCTAAAGCAACCCAAGAGCTTCTCAAGGCAAAGAAATAGAAAATTCTGCAGTGGCCAAGTCAGTGACCTCAACCCATTTGAGCACTGAAGACAAAACTGAAGGGAGAAAGATGCAATGGCAGCTGCAGTAAAGGCCTGGCAAAGGATCCCAAGGGAGGATGCAGCATTTGGTGAGGTTCATGAGTTCCAGACTTCAGGCAATCATTGAATGCAAAGGACTTTCATCCGCTTATTAAAAATAATCCTTATATTTATGTTAGTCTTTCCAATTACTTTTGAGCCTCTGAAAATAGAGGGAGTATGTATAGAGAGGGCTGTAATTCCTAAAGTGTTAATGGGTGTTTAAAACCCTTGAATTAATGCTGAACGTCTACACACAATCTTGATGACTTTGTTTCAAATCCAATGGTGATGGTGTACATAGGGTAAAATTGTGTCACTGTCCAAATACTTTTAGACCCAACTGTACTTTTTGTTAAAAAAAAATCTTGATGATGATGGAGTCATTGTGATGAAAATATGCATATTGTTGAATAAGGATAGCAGTTAGTAACTGAGTCATAGATATATGGCTGGTAAGATAAATGCCACAGTGAACTAGAGTTGTTACTGCATCTACAGCACCTTACTGTTTTGTAAACTGTTATCATTCTTTCCCCAATATAGTTGACCAGTCGGATGAGGATTCCAGTGCTTCTGTTGCTGAACCTGGTTGCTCGCCTGATAAAGGAGCAGGGAGAACACAAATTGATGTTACTGACCATGGACATCTTGAAAAATGCCACAGGAAAGGCTCTGAAAAGCCCTGGATTTCACCGTGCTGTGATGTGCCAAAAAGAATTTCAAGTCCTTTGAAATGTCCTGACTTGGAGGACGAAGAGGATAGAGATGGGAATAGACAAAAAAATTCAAGAAGGACCTCAGCCAGGAAAAAGCCGGCAGAGAAACAGAAATCCCTAGGTTTATTAGAAAGTCCTTTCCCGGATACGAGATCTGACAAAAGCAGGAACTTTAGTAAAGATAAAAGTCAGTCACAGATAAAATCATCCAGCCCATCACCTGACAAATCTGAAAAGGGAAAGCGAAAAATGAAAGCAACTAAATGTTTTGCAGAGACTAAGACCAGTAATTGTCCTGATGATGTGAATTCTTTTAGATACCCCTCGTCAGCAGCCACGTCAGATGATGCTGCAGTGGAACTGTCAAAAGAAGCTGCTACCTCATTACAGAAACTGGAACAGAAAATACCCAAACGAGCCAGACCATCACTTTCTGCCTTGGTACGGTCTTTCACTGTATCTGGTGAATCTCAGAGTGTTGCCTCAGCTTCCACTGATGGAGATGATGACGTGTTTGAGGACTATTTCTCTCCGGCTAACCACCACCAGAGATCAAAAAGACCTCTTTTGTCTAATCTACCTGTGGAGAGACACAGTGACATTCCTTTTGAGTTGGCCTCTGTCCCACAGAAGAGAAAACAAAGAAGAAGTGAAAGCATTGGATTTGAAACTAACAGTAAAAAGAAGAAGAAACTGGAAGAAAGCCAGAGTGGCAAAAATCGCAATCAGCAATCTGATGCGAGTCATCCACAACAGGATGTTAAAGAATCTGCACCTGCACTGGATAGTCCAAGCGCCGGTCTAACACTCATGGCTAAAAGGCGAAGACAGAGCACCTTACCGTTTACAAGCACCAGCACAAGGGAGAGAACAACAAGAGATGCAGTAAAACAGAGAAGAGCGTCTACATCACTACAACCAACAATGTTAACAGAGGATAACACGGTATCGGTGCGGCAGAAAAACTCTGATGTCAGTGTCCTTTCTCACACCTTGGAAAGTGAGTAGTAAGGCTGCCAGAGTTTAGAAAGTGTACATCAATAACAATAAACCCAGCACTCAGACCTTCATCATTATGAACTGTACAAAACAAAATATTGCTAATGGTATTTGAACTTTCACGTCTGTAATTTCTGGGTCATGTAATTGGTTTCCCTCGATATTATTCTCTCAGGGAATACTTTCTTTATATTAGTAACTGTTTCACTCCAGCTTTTCTTTTGAAGGTGAATTATTGTTTCTGGATGTCACATTTTAAAGAGAAGAATAAAGAAATAACTTTATCATAAATAAATGAGGCCTTTTTATATGAATATTCTTGTAATATTCTGTATGTCTGTTTGTCTTTTAAAGGCCTAATTTGTAATTTAGTCCTCATAATTTTGAGCTGTATGTTATGTAATAAGGTTTTAGATGTATTCTTCTCATGTCTTTATGGGTTTCTGGTTTTTGTCCCACAGTCCAAAGACATTAGTCAGGTGAATTTGAAGCTCTATTTGCTTGTAGGTGTGCATTTGTTTGTCTGTCAATATGTGATAGACTGGCGACCTGTCCAGGGCTTACCTTGCATCTGGCCCAACGGCTGCTGAGGCCTGACGCCCCAAGACCCTGAACAAGATAAGCTGTTTTGAAACTGTACAGACTTTGAGGAGGAAAATCAGCATTTAATATATATAATATATATTTCTCAACTGAGGGCTACTTTATAAAAACCTTACCGACAGTAAACGAATCTTGCAGTAAAACAAAAAAACTTTGATTTAACGTTGGTCTGCGTGTTAAAAGGTTTCCCTCGTAATTATTCTCTGCCTACTTCAGCAAAGTAGCAGTTTTCATTACTATTACTGTTTTGAGTTTTGGTGGTGATGTGATGCTTTAGATCCCAGATTAGTTTGAGCTACTGACGACATTTTCTATATTCACTGATTCTGTTCTCTCATATATTTGAAACCGTATATTTAACATTTTATTGAAAAGGTGCTTACCTTGAACAGTATAAGAGGCATGCGAACCTTTGAGTTTTAACCTTTAATGATTAATTTGAGTTTATTAAATTTGTAATAACTTTAAATTAATAGTCTGTTGCTCATCTGGTAGTAGTGAGGTGGTAGTAACTGGTTTAAAAGTGTTGCACTTTACAGTTTAATGTCAGTTTTCAGCCCGGTGTAACAGAGCAGAGATGAGCACACACACACAAACAGTGCCTGCTTTGTGATCGCCTGAGTGACATCCCCCCCCCCACACTGTTTTCAATTGTTTTTCTTGTTTTCAAATGTAGGTAGAGGAAATGAATGTACAGTTGCAGCTGGTATAACACAGATCTCCTCCGAAGACAAGGAAAATTGCAATAAGCAAGTCAGCTTGATTCTTCAGAAAATGGTCAACAAAACAAAGGTAAGAAGACATGATGATTGTTTTTTTAAATGTCTAACTGAATTTAACTGGCCGTTTGTACAATTTAGTGTCAGTTATGATGATTGAATTTGAAGAGTCAAAGGTTTCCCAGAACATGCATGTTGCATTTTCTACAGTGCTGTGGGAAAAAATTGGAATGGAACTGAAAAAGACAGGATGTTACGAGTATTAAGTCACCAGTAGGAAGCTTTCTGATTCATTAAAGGCACTGGTGTGACATGGGATTGCATAGTTTTACACATCTCCTATTTGCTCATTTATATACATTGTTGTCCATTCTTCCATTCTTGTGCTTGTTGTCTGCTGGTTTGCATGTAGTTGATTTTGAGACAGTTCCCATTCTGATATGACAGTTTTTTCTGAGTTCTTATTTCCAACCAGCCTGAACTTTGCAATGTTTATCTTCCTTGCTCACAGAAATACAGAAAAGTGAACACAAGATAAAGATGCATTTTCTCTATGCTCTTCACACTTTCCTCATCGACTTAAGCGTGTATTTTATTTATCTTCTTTATTGTATTTCATTTATCTTTCTTTATCTATCTTAAGCTACTGCAGCTGCAGAATATGACAGAATCCTGATATTCATGGTTTTCTGTAATATAGGAAGTTAAGGAAGTAAACCAGTCATCAGTGCTGTGAATGTGTAATTCCTTTTTAAGTATTTCCTCCATAAGGCCATACACTTCCATAGCTGTAGGCGTTTGACGCATCTAGCCAAGAGGTTCTGTCTGGTCCTGAGGGTTTCCTGTGTTTTGCCTCTGTGATGGTAGCTTACAACTTCCTTGCTTGTGAAACGCACCTGGGCTCTGTTTTCGTTACGCGGGTAACCTCAACAAGCTGTAGCTGAAAAAAGCAAAAAGTGATGTCACATCCCAGGGATCTGTTCTGGGTTGACTTTTGTTGCAGCCTGATTATGGAGATGATGTAGTTGTTGTCTTGGTTCTATGAAGATCGTGATAACAGATTAATGTCCAAATATGTTTTTCAAATTTAGGCAGCTCTGGTAAACAGAGTCATCTGTGGTGAGTACTTGAAAGTCACACCTGCATGGCTCACCAATCTTGGAAGTGCAGATGGTAAACAGTGATAAATTTCATGATACTCGACTTTGGGGCACAAACAGTGCAGATTTGCTGTTTGCTGCTGCTGGTGCTGTTGAGCCTGTTAGAATATATGAATGCAAATATTAACAGACTTGTATGTTCATTTTTGGCTCACTACAAATACTCAGTGATAGATGTGGAGGAGGCCCTTTGTCGCCTAGTGGTCTGGGGACACATACTATATATCCCAGCCATCTTTGCTTCAAATCCAGTACACACCCTTGTCATATGTCTTTCATGTTTCACTACTGTCATTAGCCAGTAAAACTGTAAAAACATACAGTAAAAAGTCATCCCGAGGGGTGCTCTGCTGGCCTAGTGGCTAACGCACTAAAGCTGGGGGTCTTTCTTAATGTCATTCCCTATCACTCTCTCATTGTTTCTTATCATCTCTCCATTGTCATTTTCTTCAGTAACACGCCAAAAATCTGGTGAATTTGGTTTGAAGGTAAACTTCTAGTGATGTTTTCTTTCTTTTACATAAGTCCTTTTAACTGTAAAATTCTTTCAGTAATAGCCAAGTGTCTGAAGCAATTGCTTTTACTGTTTTCATAAAACATAAAATAAAAAAAAAATGTGTTCAGCTTTTGTGTAAGGTTGTGATTGGCTCTCACAGCTCTGGTTTACCTCTACGTTTGCAAACGACCCAGGACCCTCATCCTGGGTCGTTGATTTTCTGAATAACGTCATTTTCAGCAGGCGCAAAATAGTAGCCATTAAGGAGAGCTAGTCATACAGTGAAGAATTTCCTTCATTTGTGCTCGGAGGTCCTGCTGCAGTTCACACCAGCTCTTTGTCAGAGGCTTATTATGTGCAACTCATTCTTCAATGCCTGTTTTCTTGTGCCGCTGCCAGAACATGTCCACTGCATGAAATAAGCCAAAGTCCCCAGTGAGGAATCTTCAGGGAATAGCTTCCCATATTTTGAGTTGTTAGATTTGGTGTGAAATATCTCAGTGAGCGGCTCTTGTAGTCACACAGTAGTGTTAGCAGAAGATAACCCTGCTGTGGAATTATTAACAAACTGGAATATCAAAACATTTTCGTCAGAGAAAAACTTCTGTCAGGACAAATGAGGTGTAGCAGTAATGCGTTGAGGGTACTCAACTCAAAATGACTTCCCAACTTGCTTATCAGGCATAATGCTATGTTTGACTGGTGAGGGTGGGGCCAGTGGACCGTTCTGGCACCACTGTGTTCAGCAGGCCTTAACCCTTGACTTACAGCTGGGTGACCAGATATCAGAGTCTGGTAGGAAAGGGCCTGGTGGTCCTGTTTGTAACTGCTGCTCAGGTGTTTGTGTTGATGACAGCTTGCTGGACTGAGGCCAAAGTACGTGGCTGGATGGACCACAGTCGTCAGGTTCCAAATTTACAGTTCCGTTTCAGTGGTTCTGAATATGTTTTTCTCCACTCATGGCCTTGGTGTTTGATTTCCTTTTTGGCCTCTACGCAACTATATATCTGGCAGGGTTATTGAAAGTGCATGGTCTGTCTGGCTGTTGGTTAATCATCCTTCAGTGTTGTATCATTCAGCAAACCAGCTCACAATACTTACACACAATACATATGTATTAAATTGTCTTATTACTTCAAGCTTTTAAATTCCTTTACACAATATCAGTGTCCAAGATCATTGAGAAAACAGAAATTTGATAGAGAAAAATGTTTTATCCGTGTCATACGTTATGTGTGTTTGTCATTGTTTCAGCATATGAGAACATTGGTGATGACAAGCATGCCCACTGAGTAAGTACCTCAGACATTTAAAACTTTGCCTTAAGATAAAACAAAAAAACTTTGCATTGATGGCCAAGATGGGTAAAAAAAAAAAAAAAAAAGAAGCCTGGTTTAATCGTTTGTGTTTGATGCTGTCTACTCTATTCACCTCTTGTAGGCAGCAGCACACGGTGGTTCAGGTGGTGAAGGCACTGGGTGGTTTTTCAATCGTTGACCAAGTTTGTGAGAGCACAACTCATGTGGTGTCTGGGGGTCACCGGCGGACTCTCAATATTCTGTTGGGCATAGCTCGTGGCTGCTGGATCCTTTCTTTTGAATGGGTATGTAGTTTACTCATGTTTAGAAGCCGTTGCACAATGTGTATTTAAAACTGATGACATATTGTTTTACAATCTTTTATCCTTTTTTGTACTTGAGCAGATTCTCTGGTGTTTAGAGCAAAGGCAGTGGATTCCAGAGGAACCATATGAGCTTTCAGACCAATTTCCAGCAGCACAGGTGAGTACCAGTAGTCTAGTAGTACTAGTACAAGTGCCCACAATACAAATGCTGCCATCATTAACCTTCACTGTAAATGTGTGTTATGTTTCCCATTCATACAAACTGTCACATATTTTTTTAAGTTTCAGGTGTCAAGCTTAACTTAGAGGTGCAAATGCAGTTCTTTTACTCTCGACAGAAAGATTTGTCCTATTTTTCCAAAAAATGTATCCTAAAAAAATCTATTTACTTTGCATATAGACAAAAAACCATTACGGTCATGGTTTCATTTTCTTCCATTTTGCACAAACAGTTATATTTTTTCTGTACATAAATAATTTTATCTGTATAAATCATCCTTTTTCACATTTAAAATTAATAAAGAATCGTAAAACCAAAGCAGCGGATGTCCGACACAAACCTGCTAATTTTCATCATCCATTTTCATTCCGCTTGTTTTTCCTGAAGCATCCTGTGTGAAATGTGAATGTTGCCCCTTCCTGAACTCGTCATTCATGAATCACTGTCCTCTCCTGCCTCTGTGAGGGAAGACATGGGGTCTTGATGCAGACAAATGTCAACACATTTCCTTTTGAAATTGTGTGATGGCTTTTGTTGTGACAGACAAAATATTTTTATGTCCCCAAGGCCTTGTGAATGCATCCAGCGATTGGCACACCACAGGCTTCTCTCTTTTATTCAGATCCTGTGCCCTGTGGAGCGTGGTGCTGTTTTCGGCTGTTATCAGTGTCAGTGATAGAAACTGATTTGAGTAGCATTGTTTAGAAAGACTTGTAACTTTACACGTGACTCTAATATTATATGTCTCTGTTCAAATAATGTACAACCTCAGTAAGGTTAAAAGACTGAAGCATACATGTCACATGAGGCCAATATGTGAATCAGCTTTGTCATTTTAACTACAACTCAACTTGACAGGATTTTTATATTAATCTGATTAATTAGATCTGGTTATTTTATCCATAAGTAAATTTCCCCCAGAATTTTCTGTGTCGCGACATACATCAGTATTGCAGCTTTAAATGACATACACTGTTTTACCCATATTGTGAAAGGACAAGCTGTAACTACATCTACACAAAGAGTATATCTCATGAAGATTTGGGAGTCAAATTTAAAGTGCTTAGTTGAACTGTGATTAGTAACCTTAAAAGAGACAACAACAAAAATTCGAATTTTGGAGAAGTTTTTATTTTGTAATTGAAAAGATGAAACATTGCTGAAAAAGTTGTGGTAATCTGGTAATTGTGCATTCTCTAGACTGTTCATTGTTATACTGTAGAACAGAGCTATTGTTGACAAGGACTGAAGAGCTAAGGTGTAGGTCTTAAGTTCTCTGCCTTGTGGTTGTGTTTAATATTCGACTTCAGGTATATAACAGCTGGTAGAGCATTACAGTCAAACACTAACAAAACCTAAAGCCAGCGTTTACTGGTGAGAAATTCAGCTTCTTCACTTTTTCATAAATTCATTCAAATTTACATAAATAAAAAAATACATTCCTAAAAGGCTGCAAAGAGGTCACTGTCATGTATGAGCATTTGGGAAGGTACTGCAGAATTATATTAAAAGATATCCCCCTTTATGTGCAGTGAAATCATTAACTAGCTAGGAACTAGGAGGCACTCAAAATGTCTCTAATAAATCTTTCTATCATATATAACAATGTTAAATTATCAACCTTAAAATCTACATATAAATTAAACAACAAATGTACATACATTCTCTGGAGAAAAACAAGCCTAAGAGAAACACTTTCTGTAACATTTTTACATTTGCATTTACATTTTAGGTACTGAACAGAAAAATTTCCAGAACACATAACAATCCCTTTGAGCCAGTGGTTTGTCTGCATGTTGTACCATAGTTTCTTTCTTGAAATTACATAGACAGCTGTTTTTCAAAACATAGTAACATGGCTGATAAAACTTTTAAAATCATTTAAGAAATTAAAATAATTAATGTCCCATTTTACTCTGGGCTCTCTTATGTGGTTAGCTAGCTGTTATAACTCAATATGATTAGTATACCCATAGTTACCTATACATATCACAGGCATAAGGATTTTCAGTATAAATATTTGGTAGTGTCATTTTGTCAGTCACATTTATTTTGCAACAACCCATTTGATTCAAATTATTAAACATATAAACATGCACAAAAATATGTCTTTCCAGTGGTATGTAAAATATCTTCATGAAGTGCTTTGGTTCCCTTGAGAATTTTTATTTTTGGTTTTGCTGTTTGTCGGGAGTTTCCTTCCCACTTTGTTTAATCTGAGAGTGACAGTTCAAAGGGGACCCGTGAAGCGTGCTGGTCTGATCATCATCGTGGTGCACTTCAGTGAATAGCCCGAGCCTTTCCAGTAGTACCATTTGATTCCATTGAAGCGGTTTGAGTTTTGGCCTTGTTGGTAATACATCCCATTCAAATTGGAAGGACCGCATGCATCAAACCACCAACCTAGAACATCAAAACAAAACACCATTTTAAACAAATGTTATCGTTTTAAATGTAATGTTGTCAAAGAGGATAAAGCATAGAACTTTTCTATAGTATAATATCATTACTTGTTTTACAGCAGGGTTAGTTTGGTGTGTCAAAAACTTTCTTTTTCACTCTTGGTAGCTGCTTCAGTGAACTGTGTTTGGAAATATTCTAAAATATAAAGCCCCTTTCATAGGCAAAACATCTTTATATCTTCTAGTGGTAACTCTCCGTCATTCATTCTTTCAGTTATACATATTACAAGTGTATTGTTTTGAACTAAGAAAGTTGTGAATTACAGTTAAACCATGCCTCCTGTAAAACCTGAGGCTTTGAGGTTAACGAGCAGTAACATCTGCTGTATATCCAATGACAAGAGTAAGCCGAGATTTCAGAGAGCAAATTTGCATTAATGTACATTCCTGAAGTTATATATATAATAATTATATTACTTCTATGAACTGAATAGTATTAATACACTTTCAACTGTGTTGTGCATGTAGCTGTAGTTAAATCAATGTCATGGCATCACAGGAGCAGCCAGTCGAGTTGTTAAAAAGTGGCAGTACATTCTTCTGTCATGTCATGGTCTCAAGGCAGGCATTTCACATTTGGCAGCGTTGAACTGGATGTGACAGTATAATTGCTACTGCTCTCACGTGGCGGTGGATTGTCACTTATCATTGACACACACCCCTTTTTGTTTTAGTTCCCCATGACACTTTTTAAGTTTTCATCAGTGTGTGCTGAGAAGAGACTGACTTGACTGATGACTTGGTTTATGAATTTTTACAGCATTCAAGAAAACCTGAAAACCTAGTCATGTAGTTTAAAATATGTAATGATTGTGGTTTTGGTTAAAGTTCCAGGTGTGTTATGCTAGTATTTTCAATTTTATCTTCAGTCCCAACCAATGCTGACCCAGGTGATGTCACTTTAAGACGTTTACCAGACTTTGCATAGCTCCCTCTGAAAACCACGAAAGGCTTTATATGTTTTTTTATCATATGCTCATATGCAGTACTTCTCCACAAACACCTGTAAACAGACTTTGATGTGTTGAATTTGTGGAGGTCCCCTCTGAAACCATAGTTAGAGGCTGTGTCGTACTGAATAGCATTGTACTGAGAGGTGCATCTAAAAAATGTTTTCAGCATACACAGATGTACTACAGTCATTCAAATTTTTGTTAATTCAAAACGGGCTGCTTCATATTTGTAGTCTGCGCACTGGGCCAGTGCCAGTTAGTCACGATTGTGCATAATGTGCATATTGAGATCCCCGTGAGAGACGCCTCATGGGAAAAAAAGGACAAGGTTAGCATTTTCATGCTTTCATGCTCACTTGGCAGACCCCAATACAGAGGGAGACAAACTTCTGGCAGCAGAATCATTTTCAAGGGAACGGAGGAGGACCTTAAAGCTCTGTTCCCAGGCTATTAATGTCAGCTATTGTAGCAGCTGAATTCCCCAATGAGTTGATCAGTGATTAACTCTGAGCTAATTGTGCTCTTTGACCTGGCCACAAAAGTACAGGAGCCCTTAAAATGCCCTTGAAGATTTTTGGGGCAAGTGCCAAGACATGGGCGGGTGGGAATTTGTTCCACAGCAAATGCCCATTACAAATTGATGTGGTTTTTTGCATTTTCCTGACAAACAAGTTATTTACAAAAAAGTGTTTCTTACCCCCTGTTGTCAGTTGTGAACATTTGCAAACACATTTGTCGTTGTCTGCATCCTTTGTACTGAAATCACTTCCTGGCTGCCCGATACTGCTTATTTTGCCTGCTGTTCCACTGTAGCCTTTAAGGTGTATCCTGTAGAATGGAAAAGGAAAAATGAAGGAAGAGGAGGAGGAAGTTTGTGACTGCTGTTCCTCAAAAGGCAACATCCAGCTCACTTATACAGTTGTTTGGCTGTGGCTTTACTACTACTGGATCTTAAATGGGTTTTGGCATAAGGATTAAGTGTGTGCTCACTTAAGTTTTGTTATTTTTTGCTGCTGTTTGATAATTTGGCAAGCAGCTTGATGATTTTACATTTTGTCATGCTTTGCTGGAGGATTAATGTAATGATATTAGTTTTTTAGTGGGACTTATACATTGCTGAGTTCAAAAGAGAATATACTTATGAAGATTGTCATATTGCTGAGAGGTGCAGTGTGAAATGTTAGAAATCCAAGACATTTTATGTATTACTGATCTGTTTTATTACATTTTCTTTGGGCTCATGCCAGGTCATCAGTATCAGGAAGTAAATAGTCTTATACAGCAAGAACCAGAGGACTGTCACAAATTTCTGTGTTGTGCTTCTAGATAGTAGCAGTAGGTCAGCATTTATGATCATTTTGGTTTTCAAGAGATAAATAGATTCATGATACGATCCAGGGACACCCAGTGTGTCTGTCAGAATAAATTATCGAAGAGTAGAATTAATTCTTCCTGCACATTAGTGCTAGGAGTTAACAACCAGAGCAAATTCAGTGGAAAATCACCATGAGAACCCTGAGCGTGTCCATTAACATGGTCTCATCTTCACTATCAATGAACCAATTGTGGAGAAATCAGACTTCTGCATCATTACTCTTCATTTTTCACTTTGAATTGTTTAAAAATTCAGATGTGAATGTGGGTCCATGCATATACATCCAGGCTACTAGAAAATAATTACAACCAAAGCTCCTTTGCTTTTAGCTTAAAAGATATTCATGTATGAAGTAGATTGACACTACATTACACTACAGGAGTTCTAATAAGATGATGCCTCAAAGGTGAATTCACCTTGGTTCATGCAGTACTGCTTCTGAATTTTGTCACTAACTACTAACAGTAGCTGTTCATTTCTTCATAATAATTGCAGTGCTTTGAGTTTTGAGGCTGCACTTTAGTTCCGCTCCTTGACTGAAAACTGGCAGCAGTTTCTGGTATGTGTTCAGGGTAGCAGACTTCAAAAGCACTGTTGTAAGACAGAAGCATTAATATTTGCTGATGGGCTTCTTTGTCCTCAATAACTTGAGCTACACAAGCTGTGAAATTTTGGCTCTAAGCAAAAAGTAAACAAAAATGTTTAGTAATTGCCACCTTGCATGCAACACATTAATTACTAAGGGGAAATTTCTTTGATGTTGTCAGTCCCACGTACCTGTAATTTTGTGCCTCACTGTCAAGAGAAAACTGATCGTATTGTGAAAATCCAGAGTTTCCTTCCCAGTCACTCAGCTGGATCCTTAGTTTGTAGGACTGTTGGTTTGTCAGTTTGGCGACATATTCATTTCCTAACCAGAATTCACCTGAAGGTTCTCCGAATCCCTTAAAAGACACAAAAGATACATCATTAAACCTTAGTGAACCCCTTCATTACAGCCACGTCATGAATGCTTTTCTCTGTGATGATTGCTCTGTGGGGACTTGAGATTGGATTTGAGATTCATTTTTGCATGGTGCTGGGACATTTATCTCCTACTTAGCGTTGGTGGCAATGCTGGTGTTTTTGGCAATCATCCTGTTTGATTGTAGCTTATAAGCACAGCTTCAGAAGCATGGACAGAAATATTAAGTATGCTTTGATTGAATTTGGAACTTGAGAAATGGCAAACAGCTGACATGATTGTGATATCAAAATGTTTGAAGGAGTGGGGGGGGGTTGGTGGGGGTGTACTGCTAGCCATACTTTGTGATGGTACAGATCGTGAAGACTTAGGATCTCTGTGTCAGTGGCTGTAGTTTGTCTTTTGCCTGGTGCAGAATCACCAGGCCCTTAAAACACTTTCAGTCGATGGCCAAAACCAAATCTGGCCACTGTCTTGTGCACTTGGAATGAAGACCGTAGCCTAGGATATATTTTTTAAAGGGAAGCATTTCTTCTTGGTAGTTTTACCTTTTTGTACTCTTGCCACGTACGGTGAAAGTCAACACGGCCGTCAAAGCGTTTTTGTATGACTGTCCAGCCGCCTCCCTCTGTCTCCATGTCACAGAAAGCCTTCAAACACAAGGAGAAAAGGAGTTTTTGTAATTGATAATTCAAAATGAACACTCTGTAAAGAATTCATGTTCATTTATAATTTTACAATGCCATCTCTTTTGAGGTTGGATAAAACAACTTTTCAGCTGCAGGGAAGGGACACAGAATTAGAGGCCAAGTCCTAATCGCTGAAAAGTATCTAAGGAGATCACAGTTTTAGCTCAAGCATGCACATCATTAATTGAAGTCTGAGAACATTTTAATTTAACTACCCCGCCCTCAAACACAATGCTGTTTACTGAGCTCTTCATCCAGTAGTGTGCAGTGTTTTTGTTTACGAGGTTGTGTAAGTGCGGGTTGTTCAGTGCATGTGTGTGTGCATGAATATGTGCACTGTCATTACATTTTTTAGTCTGTACGTGTATACACACACACAGTGAGGGACTTTCTATGATCCAGCAAACAAATTCTCTTCTTCACCACCAGCTTATTGAATTTGCTAGGGTTTTTTTTTATTCCAGCTTTATTTGATCTGAGGTTAAGGCAGTGTGAATCAATTAAACATGCTTAATTTACCTTAACCTCTATTGTAGTGTTGGGTAACGTGAGCGTGTAGACTCCACTTTGGGTGTTTCCTGACTTGTAGACAGCAGCACAATCCATGAATGTGGTAGGAGTGTCCTGCATCATGACAGTTTTTGTCTCTGCAGAGGAAAATCAGCCTCATTAATTTGATAGAACACGTGTCCTCCTTTGAGAAGTTCACATTAAAAAGAAGTGAACATTAGAAAATTAATACTCATTTCTTTAGTGTCACTGCTGCAGCAAGGTGGGTCCTTTGTGTGCTCAAGTATGCCAGCACCAGTTTAAGGCCCTGAAACTATAAGAGGTTATGGTGACCCATAGTGCTGACTCACCTTGAGCTGAGCCCATAGAAAGGGTATGAATGAGGTTGTTCACAGTGTCCAAAAGCTCCTGCTGCTGATGCTGTAGGACAGTGTTGTTGGACGAGACTTTGAGCAACTGCTGCTCCAGCTCACCAATGATGGCAGTCTGCCTCAGTATTAGAGTCTGGAGCTGCTCCTTTTCTTCTCGGAGCATCTTCAGCTCCACCTGCCTCTGTTCCTCTATCTCCTCCATCTTTTTCTCCAGGAAGCTGTGGAGAAATAGGCAACAAGTTCACAAGCAGGCTTTGTCTTTGCTTTGCGCATTGGTCTATAATGTAATGATATACAATACTGTACTTCAGTGACTCTGAAATGTTTTTGTAATGTGATTTGATATCCTCACCTGTTTTTGTCATTCAGCTTGTTGATTTCATTTGTTTGGACAATTAGTTGTTTTTCCAGCTTGTTAGTTGACAGGGAATTCTCAAGAAGCTGTCGCTCAAGTCGAGTTGTATGATGAATTACCTACAAATAAAAGAATTAGTAATTCAGCTCTGATACCTAACATACCTTACAAAATAATGCATATATATATGTGTGTATATATATATATATGTGTGTGTGTGTGTGTATATATATATATATATATACACACACACACACAGATATATATATATATGTGTGTGTGTGTGTGTGTGTGTATATATATATGTATATATATATATATATACACACATACACACACACTCCTTCATGTGTATTTATACTGGAAGCATCCAACTTTAGAGGCA
>JBBMJY010000003.1:12779349-12804362 GCA_037833715.1 Toxotes lorentzi
ACACACTCAGATACATACAAACACACACTCACACAGACACGCATAATACTAACATAGACGCACACAGACACACACAGCCAGCCACAAACACACACAGTCAATAGTGTGCGGTGCGGCAGCACCGCACATAAAGACACACAAAAATACACACAGACACACACAGCCAGCCACAGACACAGTCTGATACAAACAGACACAGTCAGATACATACAGACACACTCAGCTACACACAGACACACACAAACACGCATAATACGCACACAGACACAGACACGCACAATACTCACAGAGACTCACACACGGGCGAACAAAGCGCAATGCACCACTCTCGCGATTTCCCGCAGGGGAATTGTCTAGTAGTAATAATACAATGGCTCAGAGCCGGGGGGGTGGGGATGGGGGGCCAGGCAATGGTTGGTTGGTCAGTGTTTTATCCTTAGGAGATTTGTTCTTATCTACCTTACAGTATTGCCAGATTTAGATCAAGTCCAGTCATTAAGTTATTTCCTGCATGGTGTTCCTGAGCGGCAATCAGGTCACACGACTCGTAAACAGGATGGAAGTGTTGAGTGAGGAGTTACATCCTTCATGACAGTATGAATAGTGTACAACTGGGAACTAGCGTCAGCGTCGTTTTCATTTACAGTAACTTTGCATAATTATTTGTTATTTACTCATCAGTCAGTAATGCAACCCCAAACAGCCAGTTTTATAATTATTTTTCTAATGGCGAATACAACTAACAGCTGCAATTAGCACTGATTTTGTTTGTCTTCCTCTCTTGGTGTCCAGCTTGTTTATGTTCTTGAATACACACAGAGATGTGTGGTAGGTGGAAGGTTTTCATTTGAATCATCGACAGGATGTCCCATTGACAGTCAACGATCTAATCAGTTGTTTACTCTGAATGTCTCAGAGGCGTCAGTGAAGAATGACTATGTTCCTCATTCACAAAAGAGCGTGACAACAAATTGTTTTCCTCAGCTGTATTCAGCTGGCGCAGTGTAAATAGGAAACTGAGAATTTAAGTGACTATACTTTGAAGATTTTAAATAAGTGGTTGGTTTTCTTATTTGTTAGCAGGATTACTCAAAAAGTATTGAACTGATTTGCACCAAACCTGTTGGAGGGATAGGGCGTAGGCCAGGGAAGAACTCATTAAATGTTGGTGCGGATCCTGTTAAAGGTGCAGATCCAGGACATTTTTTAATCACTTTCCTTAGCATTGCAATATAAGCCTTTTTTTTTTTTTTTTTTACCTTGGCGGAGATATGCACCCTACTGAAACAGTCTTTTTCACATCACTTTTCTGACACTAGAAACCTTTACAGCTTCTAAGGCTTCCCCTTTGGTAATGCAGAGCCACAGTAAGGTATAATATTTAACAGTGAATCATTATTATACTTTGGTGCTATTAGACACCATGAGTATTGTAACAAGTATTCTGTTCTTTATGGCAAACGATCAAGTTTATTTTAGGAAGGAACATTTGTGGTGTGAAACTATAACCATCTGTCTTCACACCTTAGTTGTGATTTCTTCTCCCAAATTAATTTGGTGAAGTCACACAGCAGAAGAAGATACTGGAGTCGTTCTGGATTTACACAAAACAATATCTCATAGAAGTACAGCGCAAGTCTCTGGTGATTATTATTAATCAGCAATGCTTCTTTATTTTTAAGAAATATGAAACCTGTCACTGTATCAGATGTGCTATTGGGCTTTGTAAAATGTTCACTTGTGTTGGGATCGGCCTTTGATTTCTGACGCAGCACTTGAGTTTTTCTCCATGTGAACATAGTTACTGAGTCGCAGCGACTAGATCATGAAGAACATCAAAGACGAGTTCCCTCTGAGCTCTCCTGTGGAACAGATCAGAGCTTGTTTTATGTTACGAGACGGGAATTGTGTGATCAAGCTGTGAGATGCTCTTGTCCGGTCTGGCTCGTCTTGTATAGCACTGATCATTAATCACACTCCGAAGTGGGTGAAGAGAGGGAGCTAGAAAAGAAGCAGTTCACTTCTTTCTCTCGCACATGCAATGGTTCAGCAAACTGAAAGGAAAGCATGCATCCCTCATGTGGACACCTGTGCTGAGTTTTTGTTAGCTGTCAGAGCCATTATGTCCTTTTGTACTGAATAAAAGTGCATCACAGTCACTCAGCAGATTTTTTGTGTTTGTTTCCATCTTTGCATACTCAAAAATTTTTTTTAGATAAAAGCTCTGACATACAGTAACTATACATTTTGATAAAATTGATCTTGTCAGTGTAAATCTTTGCTCATGTCTTTTGTTCAGTGGAGCAGCTTTATCACTTCTAATTTGTGGTATGCAGAGTTACTCATATCACCATGGTGATTAACATAGAGCCAGTGGTTTAGTGTGAAACCAAATAATCTGAAAACTTTGAAAATCTTTGCAAGTCAGAAAATCTTTGCAGAACTTAGTTAGATACTTCCATGAAGGTTTAGGAGAAAATCTGGAAAAGTCAACAGTTCATTCAAGTTACTTACAGTAGTTACAACCCACACTTAAATGCTTGGTTTTCTTTAAAACTTCTCCCCTCTTTGGCACTGAAAATTTGAATGAAAGTGAGAAGCCTTCCACTGACACCTGTGTGGAGGTTCTTTCGACTCTTCATCACATTTTGCCTGTCTCTCACATACCTTAACAGACTTTTTTTTTTCTATTTTCCATCAAGACTGTAGTCGGCAGTTGTTGGTATCAGAGTTTGTTGTATTGGTGACTCTACTTTACCTTAAGCAGCCACTGTGTGTTGTTCTCCATGATGATCTCTAGTTGTTCCAGCCTCTGTGCCGACTCGTCGTTGTCCGTGGGTCCATCCTTTTGAACTGCATAGTTGTAGCTGTTGCTCTGGGTTTGGCAGTTTTCCTGCTCAGGCAGCAGAAAGGTGTAGCTACATGGCCCGTTTTGGATCTGGTATTGTCTTTTACCATCAGCGCTGTATCCTGTCCCCAGACCAAGGCAGAAACTTAAAACTAGCAAGTTCACGTTCAGCATCTTTAAAAAAAAACTCAGTTGTAACTCCTTGGATTTTCAGTTTTCTTTAACCTTCTCTTAAGGATTGTGCGTATTTCCCCAACAGCATCCAAGTGTAAACAATCCTCTTGAGGTTCTGCAGATTCCTTTTATCACCTCTCAGCGGTAGGAGGAGAGAAAGTCATCAGGAATTAGAGGTAGTGTTTTATTCCCGTAGGTTACCGGTGCCACACTGCATGTGCTCGCCTTTCGTCAAGCCCCCAGCCACTTGTTTGAGCTGTCCAAGGCCCCCCTGATTAGCTAACTGGGATTTCTAACCACTCCCCTCCTTACTGTGGCCAGTCACTGTGAAGAGCAGTGAAGTGGAGATTCCTTTCAGTACACACTCAACACAGAGGAGCAGATGCACAAACTACACATCTTTCACTACATCCTCTACAGTACCCACGTGTTTTTTTTTTTTTTTTTTTTTTTTTTCTTCTTGCTCTAGTTGAACAGCTACTCAGGATGCAGCTGTCCACCTTCAGGACACTGTGATAGTAGCCGTGTCCATCCCATTCATTGAAGAGTGTTTCCCATCCTACGACAAACACTCAAGCATCTTTGAACAGAAGATTCAAAGGGGAAAAAAGCCTTTGTTTAAATGACACTATTAACTCTTTCCCTGTATTTTCCTGCTGCTTTTTTACTATGTTAAATCCTTATTAAAAGCAAAATCTGTTCTTCCCTTTTCTTGAGACTTTTTCTGTTCTTCCTTTTTTTCTCCTTCTTATTTTTTTTCAACACAAATTAGGTTTATTTCATAATGTAAAACAATCCAAAATTCCCAGATCTTCCTTTAGGTTTCAGGGTCCATAAAGTTTAATATTATCACTTAGTGCTATGAACTAAAGTCACCACTTAATGATCTGACCGCAAAATAGTCATGGCTTTTTTGTTTGCATCTGGTTCAGGGTAGATTTATGCAATTTCAGATTAAATGTTCTTGGAACTCTGTCTGAGTCATAAGTATAATGAAGCAGTACTTGCTGTTAACCTTTCAAACTGGAAAAGTTATGGGAAAGATTTTGTTTCTCTGTTTTCTCTTAAAATTAAAAATGAAATTAAAAAAAAAAAAAAAACACCATCTTGAAATAGCGCAACAAAAAGCGATCCCAGACAGATAAACACGCATTTAACTAAAGTGTGAATCTGTGTGAGTGTGGAAATGATCAGACTAATAATTTTAAGAAAAGACTTATTAAAAGCCAGCGTGGTCATTTTTAGGCATGTTCTCAAGTTGTTAAAGAGACCTGAGCATTTTCATACATCCTCTGTTAACATACCTGAAAAGGTTGACTTGGCAACTTGTTTTCTCTCACTGAAAGAAAAATGTTTTTCTGTAGAAAATGAATCACCCCTGGGTTATGTTTACTAGAAAATGAGGAGGCTGGCTCCCCACTACACGCAATGATAAAGCCGTACCCAACCTTTACCTGTTATAATGACTGTCCTGCAAGACACAAATGGAAAGTTTGGGGCTTTTTTCCTGTAATTGCAGCATTATCCCAGCCTGACAGTTAAGTCTGTCTGTAGGCTCTCAGGTCACAGTGGTGAACTGCGTGCAGGTGTACTGTGCAGGCATTCACACAGGAGGACGTTTTGTCCTATACTACAAGAATGTGCCTCCATCACAGACACTCAGCTATTGCTTCAGTAGGTTTACTCTTTACTCCCTGAAAAAAAACAAAAAAAACCAGACAGACTTTGGTCTAATCTTCAGCAGTCTGTAAAATAACTATAGTAAAATTACCACGGCGTAACCACATTTTAGTGTTGACTGCACCATATTTTATTTTTTGACCGGAAAGCCTTAGATTTGCCCTCTGCAGTGCGATAGAAATACCAAAACAGAATTGCAGGAAGTTGGCTGATGTAATAGTTACTGTATACGGGAAATGCAACATATTTAAAGCACATTACCGAAGAGGAAGGACTTGTCGTCATTCCAAAAACACTAACTTTTTCAGGTGTTGGTGCTGTCCGCTTAGATTCATCTACACCAGTTCTTGTATTTCAGTTTGTTTTTTGGTCATTGAAAACACAGGGGATCTCAGGGGCCATTCATTCATTTTATTTGTCACTGAGCCACATCCTACACTGTATGTACCATACACTAGACGGTTTGCTCATGCTGTGGGGCAACATTGTGCCTTCTGCTGAATTATCAAGCACACACTGTATTTCATTATAAAGGGCTGTTAGGCTTAATTTATTCTTGCCTGGTATTGGTTGTTATAGAGCTGAACAAGCTGCCCACCCTGTCTGCAGACTCGCTGTGCATAACAAGAGAAATGAGACATACACATGTACAATAATGGATGCAGAGATATTGATTAGTTTGTCAGACTAATGAGGTGGGATTTCCTGTGTGACATATAAATAGATTGTTGCTGGCACAATAGAATGTCGCTCAACTAAGCTGTAACAATTTCAAGTGTTTATCAGAGAAAGCTTGTTACCACTGGCATTTCTATGACCTGTCCTCTAGAGATATGAAAAATTCAGCACTCTTGATACCAGGAAACTGAACAAACCAGCAGGCACCAGCTCGCAGCTAGTTTACAGATTAATATATTTAGTGTCACATTTGACAGCAGTTAAGTTTCATTTGTTTTATAGTGCCACTTCCATATGCAGACAGAGATGTGGCTTATGATAAATATATCTTTAATGCGGGAGTGAATGCGAAATGGAATTTATGCAAATCCAAACCGCTGCTGAACACACCACAACAAGTAAAAATACTCAAAGTGACATTTTGTTTAATGGCACTTATGGAGTTTCCAGAGACTCAATATTGTGTTCTCAGCAGTAGAATACTCATCATCTACTGTACATGTAATCTCTGTCAGCTTTTTGTTTATCTCTTTCATTTTGCCCTTTTGTGTTGGACTGTTTTTCCTAGTGTTTAAAGTCTCTTTTCTCACATAATACACCTTACATATAGCCTTCAATCATTCCCTTTAAAGTGCACAATGTGGGTTAACGTTAACCTGACCCTGTCTCTGAACCCTCTGACCAATCACTGATTGACGTACAGTGAAACCTGAGTGAACATTGACAAAAGACCAAAAGCCTTAAAGCTCGTTTCCTGGCATTCAACTTAGAATAGAGCAGATTGGTCCCCTTCAGTTTAGCAACTGACCCCTGCAGGTTACAGAGCAGGTCTGTGGTGGGATTGTCACTCACCAAACCCAAAGAGAAACACAACCTCAAAGAGATTCTGACGATACTCATTGAACAATGTGGGCTGCAGAAATGGAAACCGGGAACATAGGATGGTATTATAGCCCTCCTTTGTGCCACTCAGAGCTCAACAAGTCAGTCAAGTATGTAGTTATTTTAACTTAAAAGCTGCCACGCTGCCTGAAAATAGTGCTGAGTGGTTTGTTCAAACTTTGTTAATGGTATGCTACTGTTAAACTCACTCTGTTAATGATAAAAAATCTGTTTAGGTTTCGCTTTTAGCAGTGTCTTAGCAGTGTGTACTCATACTAACGAAAGTTGCCATTTGAGCTGGATTTCATGGTACATTTAGTCTTTCAGCAGTGCCGTTCCACGGCCTGTTTTTTATGTGCCTCACATCCAAGTTGTTTCAGCCTCTGCTGTATCACTGGCAGCCACCTTCAGGCCAGATTCAGTATTGAATCAAGGTTTCAAACTTGAGGCTGTGATGACTTAGAAATTAGATGCAAATGTGCCACATTTAGGTAAAAGGCAGTCCCCTGGGCAGGTTGGAGCTAATGCAGGTTGGTGGTGGATTTAATGCGGTGAACCATGCCAATAATCTAACTGTTTCAGAGCAAACTTTGATTGACAGCTCCTTCACTCTCCTTTTAGCTTTGTTGCACAGCTGGGTGGCATTGTTCAGACTGTCATCGTGGTCCTTTTTCACATACAATGTTTTGACATGTCACAATAGCACAGGTGTAAATAACTGAATGAATGATTTCTGACCTCCAATCAGCTGCTTCAGTTTCAGGGTCCTGGTGCTGTGCATGCTGCTTCACCGTCACACTGCAGTGCCTTATTGGGACACTTGGATACAACAGAGCCATTGTTAATGTCAATAGTAACACTTGCGCTTTTCCTACTATCTCAATTCAAAGTGTCTGATGTAAAAAATACCCGCTGTTATTCATTCATTCATTCAGAATATTTGGTGACATTATATATAAATTCTCAGCATGTCTCCACCCAACTTCAGCCTGACAAGAGGTCTAATTAACCTCCATAATTAAAAACCTACGCAATAACATCTGAATTTTGTCTCTGGAAATTTTAAGTTGACTTTGAAACTGACAAACGTATCACACACTAACTACACAGAGTTGATAAAAAAAAAGTTTCTGCCAATGTAAACAGTTCTGTTCTATGACATGTTAAAGCTGGGAAACGTTTGATGCTACAGGTTCACCACCTTTAGTTTACATTGGGATTAGATTCAAAGTAATAGTTTGAGATTGGGGAAATACACTTGTTTTCTTTATTGTCAAGAGTTAGGTGAGAAAACTGATACCACCCTCATGAAATATTTCTTGGCAGTAGCCTGTAACTTCCTGGAGTCTCCTCTGGTGGCTGAGCAACAGGTTCCAGCCAAGAAATAGACTGGCTCACAACTCCCTGTAAAACAATGAATTGTCCTTTTTACACTTTAGTTTTTGGACAAATTAAACAAACAAAATATAACATGTTAATTAGTTAACTTTTGATATTTTTGGTCTGTTATCTTTGGACAGAGCCAGGCTAGCTCTTTCCCTCTGTTTCCAGTCTTAATGCTAAGCTATGTTAACCAGCTGCTGGTGGTACCTTCATATTTAGCCTATAGACATGAGAGTGGTATCAATCTTCTCATCTAACTCCCAGCAAGAAAGCAAAAAGCGTATTTCCCCAAACATCAAACTATTCCTTTAACACTTCTAAAAAATAGGAATTGATTATTGTGAGTTTATTTAAAAAATAATATAAGAAAGCCCGTTGAGCTGCTGGTTGTTCTTCTGGTATTTTTCTTGAACAGAAAAACTTCTACGCCCTGATTGTACCTCTCTTCACAGCAGTTAATTTGTCCGGTATTTAACCATCAGTTTCTCCACTCAGATCTGTCGTCTCCAGAGGCACCTGTCTGCCGGGGAGCACCAGCAGGACCTGTTTCAAGGCCAGCCAGCCATGTTTGTATCACAACACTCCCAGCCGCCCACTCAGAGTCTGGTGGAGCTGATCCAGCTCTGTGGAGGAACAGTCTGCCAAACTGTGCGGCAGGCGGGCATCTGCATAGGGAGGTACAGCGGCAGGAGACCAGAGGGAAGCAGGATACTGTCTGAGCAGTGGGTGCTGGGTAAGATAGTTTCAGCTAATCTCTATGTTAAAGGTTAAACTCTTTTATTGCGTCACTAATAATTGTTTCTCTTGTGTTTTGTTATTTTATTTCAGATAGTATCACACATCTGAAGCAGCTGTCATATGATAACTATGATTTGGAGTGAAAGCGGATGAATTTTCTTTTTTGACTGTGAAGTTTAGTTTTATAAATTTTATCTCGGACAGTGCCTAGTCAGGTCACACATACCCTCTTTTTCTACCTGTGCAAGTTTGTCGTTGTGATGTGTTAAGAGGCTTTACATAAATCCTCTTTTGTTTCTGAAGGCTTTTAGTCCCTGGTTACCACTGAAACCTGTTACTTTGAAAGACTGCTTTAACATATACTGTATGTTGATCCATTATGAATTGTAGTTTTTTTTCCCCATAATGTAGCAACCACTACTGTATGTGTGTGTTATCACAACAAATGAGACATATGATTGAGCCTTATTCTTTTACATTCATTAAAATGTCATTTTAAAAATGCTTTCCAAGCCAGTTCAATACTCTAATGGAGATGAAATACTGTATCTTTTATAGAAATGTTTTGTTAATGTCATTGTTAATTAAAGCTTTTTTTAAATGTTTGATTTTGATCCTTGGTTTTCATATATTCTGTCAAATGTCCTTTTGGAGCCAGTTCATTCAGCCAAGACCCATAAAATAAATAATTATATCAGTATTTTACTCCACGTCTGCACAGTATGACTCAAAGCATACTGGGCTACACCCTCTGTTATCTCGCCACCTTCAGTGCAAATATGACTAAATCATATATCATTGTGTCGGATTGAATTACTGTTCACAAAATATTATAAAATTGAGTATATTTATGTGGTGTTTTTTTTTTTTTAGGCTTTAATTGCCCATTTTTGTTTTGGGCATATTCTAGGAGGGTCACCAGGAATCAGCTACTGTAGGTACACGCTATTTTACAATAATTGTTAACCACCTTCTAAACCTACGTGTCATTATACATATTTTAATGTTTCCATTCTTGAATGTGTGCAAATTTGCTTTTGTAACGGAGCTCCTACAATGAGGAGCAAAAATAATGGAGCTTCAAGAAACCATTGGTTGCTTTGAAGGTAGGAAAAAACAAACAACTATTCAGTTATGTAAGATACTAAAAGCTGTTTCCCCTTGTGTGACTGTTAATTCTTGGGGGGGGGGGTATGGTTCAAGGTCAACCCACTACCTTTTTCCAGGCTTTTTATTTACATTTCATGGTCTTCCTCAGGTGATAGAGTTTGCTCAGTTGTCATCATGTTTCACGCCTCATGTTAATTACATTGCTGAGCTTATTTCTCCAATGGAGCAGAGGGCATCTGCTGAGGGAGACTGTAAAATGCATTTGAAAGCTCTGGCAAAATGATAAATTGTGAAATTGATTTTTTTTTTTGTCACTCTTCTCTGTTATTTGAGATTAATATTTTCGCACATGATCCCTGAGAATTCAATATAAGAAAATAAAATGTGCTTTAAAAAAAAAAAGCGGTATGGTCCTTTAATATTAGAACGCCCATTGGTCGGCCTCTACTAAGTTACTTAGCCAATCAGCTTCGTCGATGTTACGGCGTGTCGTTACGTAGGGAGGCGTGACATTTGCTGCAAGAAGCTAGTTCACGGACAGCTAACCGGATAAAGATGAAGAAGAGATAGAAAATATTTTGTCTTAACTGTGCAGACGTTTGGTTTAGACTTTTCTGTCGTATCCGAAGCAGAGAAGGTAGTTTATGTCAAATGTAGCGTTAGTTAACACTTCCTCTCTGGTCAAACACGTTAGATAGTTGGCTAACCCGTTGTCTTAACTTGTACAGTAAATGTACGGAGTTCAGGTTGAGGTCGTTTTCCGGTTTGCTGTTCTGAGATGATGATGCTGATCGGATAACAGCGGTTAATTTCGGGTTTTTTTGTATCGCAGTATGGGCGGACGTTAGCGCTTAAGCCGACTTGGCTAACTGCTTTTTGCACACAAGGTTAAAATTAGCTTTAGCCAGTTAGCTCCTCGCCTCAGTTTTCTCACTTTCTTATGCTGACTTGTCAGGACAGGTGTGCTGAAAGTAGGCCAGGTGTTCGGTGGGATAGATAGTCTGTAACTTAACCACAGAGCACACAGACACCAAGTCCAGCAGTCTACTTCAGGGACTTTTATTACTTTAGTGGAGCCAGAGGTGGGATCATGCTGCTCTCTTTGATTGTGCACACATACTCGCTGCGGTACTGGTTTCCAGCCACGATCATGCTGGGGACAGCCCCGGCATATCTGCTGTCGTGGTCGGTTTGGCGTTTACTTTCAACTGTCTTACCAACGCGAGTGTATCACAAGATAGACGACCGGCTGTACTCCATCTACCAGAGTATGGTACTCTTCTTCTTTGAAAACTATACAGGGGTTGAGGTGAGTGATCCTTCACTTACTACATGTAAACTCACAGAAAATCTGTTAAAGACTAAGTTGGTGTTGGTAATGTGGTCAGCATGTGTGCAGCAGTTAATGCTACATGCACATTCAGTGGATTTCCTTGCAGGTTTCTTTGTTGAAAGTCCTAAAATAACAAAATATAGATTGGAGCCAGACACCAAGGCTGATCAGCAAGATCTTGTTGAACCTGATGCTTAGCATGAAAGTCTACATTCTTTAGCCCCATTGTCGCCACTCCTTGTACAGTTGGTATTTTTGTACGTTAAGTTGTGCATAAAAACAGTAGTCATGGTGCTGTAGCTGTTGTAACTTTAGTCCTTTAGTCTCTGATGTGATGTTGTTTGTGTACTGCCTGCTCAGTCCCTTCAACTGCAGGCCACATGAGTAGACTGGAAGGGACAATTTTCTTTCAAAAAATCCTCTTGGGTTTATTGAAAAGCTGCAGTCTTTGAAGGTTTAGTTTTTGTTTAAAAAAAAAAAAAACTCGCTCTGAGCTGGAACCAAATCCCTGACATAGTTCGAATTTTAAAAGTCTCCTTAGAATGAATGAATTTGCAAATTGTTAATTGTCCAGGTCATCTGTGTAATATCTTTAATCTACTTTTGTTCATTTCTCTGTAGATTGTAATATATGGAGATATACCAAAGAAAAAAGAGAATGTGATCTACCTGTCTAATCATCAATGTACAGGTATGTAATGTTGAATATCCAACTTTAAAAACTTAGTCCATTGTGAACCACATTTTAAATATCTAATCTCTGCCAATGCTTCTTGTAGCTGACTGGATCATTGCTGACATGCTCGCCATCAGGCAAAATGCTATTGGTCATGTCAGATATGTTCTTAAAGATGGACTTAAGTGGCTCCCACTTTATGGATGGTATTTCTCTCAGGTAATGCAACTGTGTGAGTATTTGAATGTCATTTTGTAAATTACAGATGTAATGATGCAAATGAAACATAACTAACATTTCCCATTGCGGTTATAATCAGATTATCTTTCTCTTTCAGCACGGAGGGGTCTACGTGAAGCGAAGTGCAATGTTTAATGAGAAGGCAATGAAGAAGAAGCTCCTCACTCAGACTCGGTCTGGAGCACCGGTAAGTTCATAAATTAGCTTCTTGACTGTGCATATTTACTCTGTGATTTAGAAATACTGTCTGCTGTTACCTACCCTGTTTGTTGGTTTGTTTGTGTGTTGGCCGGCCAGCCAGCAGGATTACACAAAATATACTGAACCGGTTTGCACCAAACTTGGTGGAGGGAAGGGGGCCATTAGACTTTTGTGTGGATCCAGTTAAAGGGACGGATCCAGAAATTTTTTATATCACTTTTTTTTTTTTTACATTTAAGGTAGTTTCTTGTGAAATACTGTATGGATCTATGGATGTTAAAAAAAAAAAAACAGACATATTTATGGTGTTGGTGCAGATTCTGATAATGATCCGGATCTGGTGGAAGAAAACGCTGAATCTGCATCACACAGAGAGTGTACAGAGAGTACATACTATGTTTTATGACAAAGAAATAATTTATGTTTTTAGGCCACATCCATTTTCCTTTTATTTTTCCATTATAAGAGCTAGACAGACGTGCGGTATTGTTTGGCCTTGGCAGAGTTATGCTCTCCACTGTCTGCCATTCTAGTTAGAGACTGGATCACCAAGGTCCCTTTACAGTGTGTGCTATTGTGTCGAAAGGACTTGTTTTTAATCACTTTTTTGGATTAAACTGTGGGAGATTAGTGTTTTCCCTTCCCCTCTCTCTCTTTCTCTCTCTCTCTCTCTCTCTCTCTCTCTCTCTGTCCCTCCCTCCCTAAGTGCAGAAGTTTTAAATTTAAATTTAATTTATTTTTAAATTAAAATTTTTAAGAGTGACCCAATTTGACTGAAACTTATCTCTCAAATAAATTGTTCAAATAAAGCTCAGTATGCACTTGACAGTTGATTCCAGTAATTCATAAAATAAATGATGAAACATTCAATGAACTGGTTCATTGTTTGAGCATTTGAAATTGTGAGCATGTTTTTATTTTTGAAAAAACCTTTGCAGCCTCAATATTTTGCCAAAGATGGGAAAATAAAGATTTTAGTATATACTCATACAGTACAGTGAATTATCGGTAGGGGACAACTTCCTGGTAATTACTGGTTTAGAACTTTTCAATTTTCATATCTGACATTATTGAAACTGGGGAAAGAAGAAATTTAAGACCTGACCTGTAGGCGACAAAATAAAAATAAAATAAATTGAATAAAATTAAAAATTGTGTATCAATATTTCTCTCTCTAGAAGCTCAGCACAGTGTTTCCATTTTTCCTGTTCAAAAATTCTGTAAGTGTTCACTGGAAGTGAAATTCCTCTTTGGCCAGTTCAAGAAGAACCAAAAGTAAAGCAACTTTCATTTCAAGTGTTTTTTTTTCCTCCCTACAGATGTACCTTGTCATCTTCCCAGAAGGAACTCGGTATAATCCAGAGCTCAAGAACGTTATCACTGACAGTCAGGCTTTTGCTACGAAAGAAGGTACTGTCGTGACGGCAGCCATTCACTGCTGTACTGCTGCATACTAATTGAGCACAGCCCACCCGGTCTGTAAATCAGCTGACTACATTTTGTTAAATATTGTTAAATATTCAGTTTAAATTGTGCATCATTGGAATCATGTATTAAAAAGCACAGGACTATAAAAGAAAAGAAACAGAAAAACTCATATTTGAAATATGTGTGAGGGTAAAATGCCATAGCAATTATATCAGTTTTTTTTGGACAGTTTTGTTTATGCCCATGCCCAAGTATTAATTAGTAGAGCTTTATAAAAGCAGAACTCCTACTGGTGTGGTGTCGGGGCCAAATCAGCTTCCACCAGAACTGCTTGTTAGATATTCAGCTGATGTAGCTCAAAGTTTTGAGGAATAAATGGACTTCCTGTTGGTCGATAAGAGAGGATTCAGTGCTCAGTCTCATGTCTCTTTTGGTTATTTTTTGTCACATTAGGAAGTGAAATTAGCTTATTCACAGGGTGCTTGTGTTTGACTGCGAGGTGCATCTCATTATGGCGTTCAGATTTTACCGTTAAATGCATTAGTCGTATCATCGTGACTGTTGTGATGCTGTTGTGCAGTGTGGTGTTTCAGGTCGGCTCACAAACTGTATTCATTCTGCAGAGATTAAGCCGATCTGGACCACAGCTCTGAATATCACCTTCCCCCATTAATCCAAATAAATCGCTCTGGAGAGCCGACATGTGCACATGACATTATCTGCTATTAGTGAGGTATTAGTGAGCAGAGAGTGGTGCCACATCGAAAGAGGAAGAACACAGTGCAGAAACTGACCCAAACACAATGACATTGAATTACTCTTTCATTATGCATTTCTATTTAAAAACAAACAAACACACACATATATAGACATTCTCCACGGTCACCCTGTCAATAAACTTCTTACTGTTGTGACATCCTTACCGTAGGACTGGCTGTTCTGAAGCACACGCTTACACCCAGGATGAAGGCGTCTCACATAGCCATAGAGACCATGAAGGGCCACCTGGACGCTGTCTATGACATCACAGTGGCCTACGAGGGAACGCTGGACTCCTCCGGTCGAAGGAGACCTGCGCCATCAATGCCAGGTAAGCAGGACATCAGAATACGGTCAGATCGGTAAGTTTGTTCACGCTGTGATCGGGTCTTAGCCTGGTGTAAATGCCATCTGTACAACTGTAACCTGCTTATTAATACCAGGTATAAATGCAAGAATTGGATATCATTATCCAGACAGTGTACCCAAATAGACATCACATGGTAATAGCAGGTGTAGATGTGGCAATGAGACAACCTCTAAGTATCTAGTGAAAAGTAAATTCTGGCTGTAGAGTTTTGAGTCTAATGACCACACACACCTCAGGTCTGTTATTTGTTTGCTCGGATCCACATTAGCTGCTGTATCACATCAGCTGTTGTCGCTGTGGTCCTCATTAGCGCTGTAACCCAATTATTTTCAGCACCAACATCAATATGAATTTACTAGCAATTTGGAATGATATGTACATATGATATACACACAATAAAACATGACATAGACACAGACAGGCTCAGAGAAATTAAGTAGACAAATATGAAAACAAAATGCCACTTTCCCACATACTGGCTGTTAACACCAGTTATTAAGGCAGGAAAAGGGATTTGTTCATCACAGATATACAAGTAGCATTTTAACACCTGATATTAAAATAGTCACAGTTTGTTAGCTAAACAGCAGCTGCCTCTGTTTTCTGTTGATCATTGCATCCCGAGTCTCGCAGGCATTGTATTGTCAGTCCGGCAACAATGTGTACACTCCCTCATTGAGTAATCACATAGCAAACATCGGCTATTAACAGCTGTGTATTCCTGTAAATAGCATGACTCCATGTTGTAAATAGCATGACTCCGTGTTTTGAAGTCCGTGGTTGTTTGACGAACTCTGTTTGAATGGAAAAAAAAACAATAAATAAAACGAAAAAAAAACATCCCGTTTCATTCAGGAATAAACACTGATGTGTTTCTAGCAAACAGAACAGAGAGAATAGAAAAGCGTTCTTCTCATCACGCACACGCACTTCCCGGCCTCATGTTGTGAAGGTGACTTTAGTAATTTCACGAGGATGTGGTGTTGACTCGAGGCTGCGTTTCACGCTGCAGCTGCAAGAGACCACACTTTGTTTCACATCTCACAAATGTTTCTCATCAGTATGAACAGTTTGAATCTTATTGTGATGATTTGGAAAAAAAAAAAAAGTTTTCACTTAAACACTCACAGTAAAACTCTGTTGTTGCTTTTGAGCAAATGAGACAGGTTCAACATATATTTTAAGCTTGTACAGGTGTATTTAATAAACCAGGAACTACTGTGTGTTATAGTTTAACAAGCTGTGTACTCAGGGACATGCTTTGGTCAGAACATTTTCATTCAAATCAGAATGGCACTTTAATTTGTTGGTGACATTTCAGGGTCAATCTCATGCCAGCTTCTACTGTCCTTGCAAGAACGAGCGTGAGCTCAGTTTTTAAACTTGGAGCCAGTAGCTGTGAATCTGGAAATGTTCTTACCCTATTCCAGAATCGGTATTTGGTCTAGGACCTTGTCTGTTTGTTTGAGAAAACAAAAACAGAGACTGGAAGAAACAGGGATCTCTTCATTATGGATAAGAGAAGCTAAACGTTGTCGGATCACAGAACAGAAATGGTAATGAATACTTGGGATAGCACATTATCTGCCGTCAAGTAGTTCTTAAATCAGTGAATGAGCTCCCTGCACCTCTCCTGTAGCTGTTTGGTTTCCTCTTTACACGCAGACGTCTCCAGATACTAAAGATTCTTTCTCTCAGATTTTCTCCTCCACCAGAGTTTGTTTTTGTTTTTTGTTTTTTTTAAAAACCAGGAGGCATTGTTTGTCACTCCGGAGCGAAGAGTTGATTTCCTTCATCTATTCCAAGTTGTTGTTCTTAAAGTGTGTTTTGGAACATTGTTCTGCTCAAACACACATGACCTGTAGTGGAAGCTCAGCTTTCTCGGAGTAGGTCCACTGAGTTGTCAGTGTTAGTTAAACTATCAGATATTGTGTCGAAGGTCAACGTAAATCCGTGCAGCAGCTGATGGAGGTGCGCTCTCTACCAGCACGGTCGATCTTTCGCTGCTGACTTCGATCAGGTTTCCTCTTTTGGCCGCAGTGCCAAGTTTCCTGATAATATTGCATGTTGTGGAAACAGGAACTTGGAGGTCTCCAGGGATACACGTGCAGCCTTCAGCCTTCACACTTACTTACTTACTTACTGTCTGACCTTCTCAGACTCTTTGGTTTTCTTTCTCCGCACGTTACCCTAACAGTTTAATTTTGCTTGAGACTGAACACTCAAAACAATTTAACTCATTTACTTTAGAAGAAATATGTATTTGTATCATTAAACAAATGATATTTAATTAAAGATTTGGATACTTAATGCGATTTCAGATATGAGATTGTACTTTCTACATTTAAACTCAGATTTTAGACACAGGTTTTCAGCTCATTTCAGTATCAGTTGTGGAATTGCTCGTGTTTCCGAATCGGTTACGTAACCATTGTGACCAACAAGCTGCTGCACCTCAGGGGCCTTTACTTTCGTGAATCAAAGGGCCTTGGCATCGCAGGGTCGTAGCAGCTCCACTCTATCACTGTCACCTCGTGTTGATTTTAAGTGCTCACTCTACGTGCCGTTTTGCTGAAGGGCTTTTCCTGTTTTTGTTTAGTCTCTTTATTTTCTCTGTTTGACAGAATTCCTGTGCAAAGAATGTCCACGAGTCCACATACACTTCGACCGTGTGGACATAAAGGAAATTCCTCCAGAGCCAGTGTTTTTCCGCAGGTGGCTGCATGAGCGGTTCGAAATCAAGGACCAGTAAGTGTGTGTGTGTGTGCGTGTAGGTGGAATGATTAATCATGTTGTAATTGCATGTTCCAATCCAATCGATATGTGAGCAGCAGTGAGGTTTTAAAATGTTTTGCTTCCGAACGCCATCCGTTCCAAGGACAGATATGCATCTCAGCTTTGGTTTGATTCTTAGAAAACCTGAAAGCAAAGCAGTCGTCTAGTTTATTCTAAAAATCTGATTACATGCAGTTTCCCTAATCTGGTTCATGTGGGAAGAATAACCAAAAAAAGATCAGAATTCATGTTAGCAAAATTTATAGTCAAGACAACACGAAAATGTAAATTTTACAAACCAATATATGATGAGTCTGTCTAGCACTTTAGTTTATTGTCACTGGAGCAGCAGAGCTTTGTGTTGAGTTTTTCATTTGCACAACAGAAACTCATGAGTAATATGAGAAGAAAAAGTCAAGAAACACAGGTACATACTGTAAAGTACACAAGTGTACTAGTAAAAAAAGAAAACCTACTGAGCCCAACATCAACAAAGCCAAGCCAAAAACGTCTTGATGCTATTTGGGCACAGTCTTAATGTTGTAAAAATACTGACGGGAACTTTCGTCAGACAGATTTTGGTTTTGTTTCACTTTGCAGTTTCTTTTTAGTCCCTGCGCATTTCTGCGACAGGAGACCTAACAGCTGTCTCTCTTTTTGAAGGCTGCTGACGGAGTTCTACGAGTCGGAGGATGCAGACAAAATTTGCAGGTTCCCCGGGGAAGGCAGACCATCTCCTCTAAACCTCTCCAAAACCCTCCCATCTACGATGATCTTGGCGGGCCTGACACTGCCATTACTGCTGACGGAGAGCGGCAGGAAACTGTACGTGAGGACCTGGATGTACGGGACCCTGCTGGGCTGGCTGTGGGTGAACTTTTTTCCTTAACGAACGGAGACAGAGGCTGCCACCATGAGACGCACAAAAGACATGGAGAGACAGTGCCATTTTCCTGTATCAACACAACAGAAGGTGTGTTCCAGATGCAGCGCTGTATCTGATAAGAGGCTCAGAGATTTATCCCTACATGTCTGGCTTACTATTGACCTTGAGCTGAAAGCTGAGCAGAGAAATGTGAGAAATGAAAGCTTTTTGTGCTACTTGCTCCCTCGCATTATTTGGATTTGCAGCCTGAAATGATGAGAAAACATGAATGGATTTGTTGAAGAGTATTATAAATAAAAATTGCTACGTTCTTCTCTGAAAAATAATTTCCCCTTTCATCAGATTTCAACCAAATTAGTAGTAATACATGCTCATTTGTCATTCAAACATTGGCCAGTTTCAAAGCTCTGAAATGAATTTATTTTTGCCAACAAAGTGTGCTGAGTACTCTCAAAACACATTTAATGATGATGGTCAGCTACTGTATGGAACTGACAGTGCACGAGCCTACGTGTGATGGATCATAATAATGAAGTGCACTGACACATTGACATTGGTTTAAAATGTCTAATTGCTATGCCAAGTCCCACATCAGGAGGATTATGCACTTTGCTCATTTAAAGTGATGCTTTTACATTAGTAGAACAAAATAAATGACATGCAGTCGTCTGCAGGGGCTCATAAAGATGACACCAGCTGAGTTGTTTACCATAAATATTCATACGGACTCTTTTATTTTATATTGATAATGAATGTAGCTTTAAAAATATGTTCATTTATGCATATATAAAGGAGTAAATGCCCCCTCTCCGATCCATTAATATTAAATATAGTCTAGTCTAAGTCATTGTCACAGAACACTGGCAGATGCCACAGTGAGCTCATACAGAGGAATGCCCATTTAAAAATGTTCTACTAATGGAAAAAAAACGCTTTAACCTTAAAATATCAGTCATTGCCAAAACCTGGTCTATTTGCCACGTTGTTCTGCAGGTGGTTTACGTTGAGCAATACTTGTTTTAATGCCAGCCCTGATGACAGCAAAGAAACTTAATGTCTTTTGTTTCGTTTTGTTTTTTGGATTAATTACATTAAAATATATATTTTTTGTGTGTGTGTGTGGGGTTTATTCACAGTTCCATAACTTTTATATGCATTTGTTATTTCAAATAATGTGTTACAGCTGACTTGAAAGTACCTACCTAGCAAAAAGCTGACAAAGCCATGTTAACAGTATATTACAGACTCCTGTGCACTCGAAGCCATTTGTATTATAAACATCACTGTATTGTGAAATGCACTGTTTATCCATCATCGTTTACTGTAATGAAACCATTGCATTTTCCACAAGTCACTTTACATGTTTGCCCTCTCGTCCTCCTCTGGAGTTAGTCTGTAATTTGTTTTCCTCATGTCAATGGTACAGTCAATCTCATGGTTTTTACATGTCACTCAAATGTCTGTTTGAATAATCCTTCCTTGTTCTTAAATGACCCTTGTCAGCCATTTTATAGTCATTTTTATCCTGACAAGCTCAGACTGTACCTCATCAGGAAACTCTGTAGACGGTGTTTCAATGCCAACTGTTTTTGGAAATGTGTGCCTTCTCTTTGGAGGAGTTGGTCCTCAGCCCTCCCACAGAGGGCCGCAGTGGCTCTTTTTCCATCAGGTGACTGCATGGAGGCGCTCTGCTGGAGCTGCGGCTCACTGCAGCTTGTGGTCACATTGTCTACACTTAATAGTGGCTTATTTTGCTCTAAGAATGCATTGATTTACACTTTTTGAGGACTACTATTAAACAATGAAACCTTTAACGTGTGTAAATTCTGGAAATGGGGTTTCAGAGTAAAATAAAGTGGTTTTCTTTGGGGAAGAGTCAAGTTATCTCTCTCTTGTCCTATTGTTCTGAACATATGATTATTAAGATTCCTTGTGCTCAATCACAGATATTAGAGAGTCACCAGTTTATCTACAAACTACTGGTACAATGTTTTACTGCTGGATTTCAGCTGTATGTTGAACAAGCATTTAGTGATCCTGAATTTGAACAACCCAATGTTGATAGAGTATATAAAACACCCAAGTTGCCATTTTTGCACTTGTCATATCAAGTATGTGTGATTCCTTGTGCATAATTTCATGCTTTTATTTAAATTAGACTTAACTATTTTTGATCAGCGGTAGAATTTTAAAGTGAGTCATGCAGGCCTAAGCGTGAGCTGCCAGAGGGACAGCTCCTGGCCAAATTTAACTATCTCTCGGGGCCATATTGACCACCCACTTCGACACCCCACTGCACTCCATGCATTGTGTATCGACCATAATGCCTCCACGTTCACATTAAGTACAGTGGACACAGCAGACTACAAGCAGACTGCACATCAATCATCATAACGATTAGTTCACTCAATTCCTGTATTGTTTTACAGTGCAGTCACTTTATCAAATAATTTGAGTGTTAATAGACTCAGAATTCAAGAATAAAGTTGTGATACTATGAATATGGTGAGCAAAAAAAAATTGTAGCTCTCCCTTTTTATATTTAGTCTATAAACTCTCCTACATTAAAAAGGCCTTTTGTTTCCAAAAGAAACATTTTAATGTTCTGAATTACTACTTTCCCACTTTGTCGACGGTCAGCGAACACAGCACGAACGAGTGGCACATGCGCAGTACGGTTTGTGGGCAGTAACGCGGAAGCTGAGTGACAGAGTGAAGAGTTAACGTCTCTGAACGCTGCTGCTCTTTGGTTTGGACTCAAGGTAACAAAACTTATCAAATAAAAGTGTAGTCGTAATAACATACACAATACGCGCTTCACGTGGAGTTAATTATTAGCGTGAATATGCGTATATAATGTGGGATACAGTGTGTGTATGTGTGTGAAGGGTCCGTCTGTTGTTGTTTTATGTTTTAATCACAGCGACATCTAGCGGCCTGTCAAGCTTTCTGCGGGTACAAAGATATAGTACAAGTGTTTTTCTTAAAAGTTTAAGAATATAAAAAGGTGAACTAATTAGCGTATATTCTACCTACTAACATTCACTGACATAATACTGTGGTTGTTTAGGAAACAGGTTCTTGCATTAATGAAAAAAGTATCTGAAGTATCTGATTTTAGTTCTTTTCTGTGCCTGCTGCTAAGTTTGTCTGATTTCTGCTTTTGTGCTTTGTTTAAAAGTATTTTTAAAATGTGCACCTCAAAACAACCATAATTCATTACTTCCATCGTCTTTTATTATATAAGTATAGAAAAGGAGTTTGTAAAATGTGGGAACTAAATCATTTCAGGACTTTAACACTTCAGAGGGTTCAATGAAATAGGCTACAAGTCTGCGTTAGGGAGTTTTGCAATGAAAACCAACCACACCTGACACCCTGTCCTGTGTTTCTGTGTACAGTTTTGCAATGGCGGTGGACTGGATTGGATTTAGCTATGCTGCAGCCATCGCTTTTGGAGGATTTATGGGATACAAGAGAAAAGGTCGAGAGTTCACACTTGACAATCTTAAGTATTTATTTTCATTTTGAGGGAAAGCTCATCTTGAGAGAATTTCCACACTGTTCATTTGTTTGACGAATTAACCCTGATTGTCTTCATGTGTCTCTTGTTTCATCATAGGCAGCGTGATGTCCCTGATGGCTGGTTTGGTTTTTGGTGGATTATCTGCTTACGGTGCCTATAATGTCTCTAATGACCCAAAGGACATTAAGGTCTCATTGCGTGAGTATGGCTAAGCCCATTCTAATGTGCTGATTTTCACTGGTTAAACTGGTTAAAATGTTGGTATCATGTAAAGCTGTTTTCTGTTTTTCAGTTTCTGCAGGACTCCTCTCAGTAGTGATGGGAATGAGGTACAAGAAATCTGGAAAAGTACTGCCAGCTGGCATTATGTCAGGACTAAGGTAAGAGTCAACATGCAGAAACTTGCAGAAAAGTATCAAGCACACACTTGCTAATGCAATCATTTCTGACTTGTTTTTGTCTTTCAGTTTGCTGATGGTGTTTCGACTGTTGCTCCTAATCATGGTGTGACCGGAGGAACAACGCTGACCAGATCGGGGAGACTCTATCTGTCTCTCAGTGAACAATCCTTATTTTAAAGGAAACATCATTCCCAGTTAAGCACACTATAACAAGTCTTCTGTTTCGAATGGGAACACAAGTTTCATGTGACCAGAAACCTTGGTAAAGCTGCTAGTAAGTGTTCAACAGATTTAATATTAACTCTTGCTGCAGTAAATCTTTATGGTGATCTTGTAAAACACAAATCTGATTTTTATTTTTATGATTTGAGATTTGTGATTTGGTGTTGTTACCACAGATGTATTTGCTCACAGTACTGGCAATATAACAGATATACTGCACATGAACTTTGTGTGGTGCTATTGTCATGTAAGTGGGTCAGTTTTACTGACTCCTATCATGGTTAGTAAGCTGAAATAGCTGAAATATTAAAATTACAGGGAAAAGGAACAAGTTTGAAGGATAAAAATTTGGTTTTTGACTCTTCACAAAAGAATAAAAAAGAATTAAATTTAATGTTTGTGTTTTTTGATAATAGCAAAGCTAAATAAACATATGTGACTCTTAAAATTATGTTTTTCTTTTTGCATACAAGGTGTGGTGATAGTCCAGATTCTGTCAGAGAAATTCATTTTGACACAGAACAAAAACTCAGCAGCTTCTCAAATGTTGCTTAGAAATAAAGCGTTTATTTAGTAGACTCTTCACATTAAAAACACTGACATGCAGTAAAAGATTACAAACATTCCTGTGATTCTAAGGAGATTTGTTCTCTTATCTTAGTTAGTGCAGTATTCATCTCAACATAGACCAGCAAATGTAACCTTTCTAAAGGTTGTACATGGTTTACTTGCATAATGAAACATTCATGCTGCCTTTGTGCATGGCATGCCAGGTCTTTTACAGAGTTCATGGCCATGGTGGTTTGACTTGGAACACCTCCATGACCGTCTTCACATAGATTTCATCTGGCTGTGGCTTCCTCTTGCTGCCTGGCTGCAGGAACCTGCTGATGGCAGGAATCTGAGTCATCCTGCCCTGGAAAGCCTGGAGGGAAACAGAAAGTCGACTTAAAGAATAGCATTCAGCATTAGGTGTCTGTTTTTGTTAACACTATACAGGGATTTTGTAGGAAGTTTTTTTTTTATGTTTCTTTGTATATCCATCCTTATACAGTATGTCACATTTACCTTGATGTTTGGAAACTCAGAGAGGATATCAGGAAATTTCTCCTCCAGCATCAGGGAGCATTCAAGCAGCTGCACGTCTGCACAGCTTAGTTTTCCTCCCACCAGGTATATGGGCCCAGACAGCGCCTGAGAAGTTTGACAAAGACCCACAATATCTCATTTAGTTATCAGAAACAATCATATATGATCATCAACAGGTCAATTGTTACATCTTGAAGCGCTTTTTAACCCAAAACCAAAATGTTCAGTAGGTGTACTGATACCTTTTCAAACACAGGCAGGTAGCGCTCTTTTGCTTTGCTTTTTAAAGTGTCCAGTTTTGATTTTACATCTGCGGATGCGGTGAAGGGCAATATCATCATCATTTCCATGAGATCATTCAGCCCCTCTGAGTACATGTTGATCCTGTGGGAAAGCATCCACGTTTACTGTAACACATCCATTTATTAAAAATCACTTGATACAGAAGACACTCCCATCATTGCTTTAAATAAAGTTACGAGTCATACATGACACGGTCTTTGAGATCTTTTCCATGAAGATTGTACTTCTCTGCGATGTAATTCAAGATTGCCTTTGTCTGGATAAGCTTCATTCCATCGATTTCCACCAAAGGAAGCTGCTGAAACATGAGAGCTCCATCTGCAGAGAAAACATTGCAGCAGGTAATGCAGGGCAGCACTCCCGGTAGTGAAACATTAATTTACCCCACCTGTATCACAAGATATAGGAGACCTTCACCTCAAAGTTGCTATCTCATCCCAGGTTGCATCATAAGATGTGGGTTAAAGTTAATATAAAAAAAAAGACTCCACCCACAGAAACGATTTTTTGCAACCAACTTACCACTGAGAAGTTTTTTATATTGCTCATGGGTAGTCAGGAACATCTCATCAAACTGTATGTGGAAATTACAGAGCAGATTTAGGGCACATTCAAGAGGTTTGGGGTTCATATAAGAGAGCAAAGCTTCAGAGCTACACCACCACACCCTTCACATACCTCAACTTCTGCAACTGCCAAAAGCCAACGGATTGACTCCATTTTCCCTCTCCCATTGAAGTAGTGCAGCACAACTTTTCCAGCCATGGCTCTTGTATTTTGGAAATGTAATTCTGTAAATCTAAAAAAAAAAAAAATACACATCACATATTACTGAATGAAGATGCATGAGCTAAAACTGAGTTAGTGAAACTCCCATACCTGTGCGGGCCGGTGTGGAGAAATCCGACTGAGCAGAAAAAGTAAAGTCGTTTATACTGACCGAAAAAAGCGTTCAAGGTGGAGAAAACAAGCAAAGAAGATGATTGGTTGGTTTTGCCCAATAGAAACACGGCTCTTTAACATATTGTCGCTAAGCATCATGGGAAAGGGACAAGCTAACTGCGTTCTATTGATCGTTTTACTGAAGATCGACAAAAATATCAACACAGTTTATGTTAAAACAAAAAAAAGCGAACTATATACGTTGTGGGAAAGATTTTGTTATCCGACACCCTGATAGTACGCGTTTGTTTTCTACACCGCTTTATAAGCGTCTCGCCTTACACGGAAATAGTGGATGTGAGGGCGATCTGGCTGCGACATCTGTCACCCCATTGATCGCTAGGGTTGATTCGGCTGATCTGGCTGGCT
>JBBMJY010000003.1:12804530-12836455 GCA_037833715.1 Toxotes lorentzi
AAACGTAGGGAAGTCAAGCTCCAAGCGTCAGGCACATCCAAATGCGGCGCTGCACGTGGCAGTCTGCCTTACTTTTTAGTTTATTTGAACATCACATTTATTTATTGTGTTTTTTTTTTTTTTTTTACATACTATCATAATTTAATGGAATGATTAAAAAAAAAATGAGAGAAAAAAAATCATTTGAATCAGAGCATCAGATCAGTAGAGATATTCATGCATGTATAGTATTAACAGCGAGATTCTACCGACCTGGATTAGTGGTAGCATATTAATCCAGATTCCGTTTTGTACCAGGGCTTCCTGTGTTACAACCACTGGCCAGGCATGGAAAATAGACTGATAAGTAACATTTAATTTAAAAACAAAAAGGCCTACAGTCACCAAATCAGTTAAAAATCTTTCATAAAAACTACACATGTTGAAAATATGATACCCAGTTAAAAGTTTAATTATACTCAATTACTGGCAAGTCAATAATCACACTCAGTTTGGCCAAGGGGTTAGAACATGTTAACTTGGATTCATACAATGTGGCAACCACTTGCACTGTATTGATTTTACTGAAAGTACAGCATTGCCTCCAATTTCATTAAGAACATAATGCACAAATAATATTTACCTGATTGACAAGGTGACCATTATAAAACAATAACAGCAGGAATGTAAAAAAAAAAAAAAAATGACTGTACTGTACAGAGGCAAAGTAATTAGTTAACCAAAGCAAGTCACAGTGAAGTTTTCATAAAGTTATAATATGCATATTATGTATACAGGTTTGCTGAACAGCATTCAATGATAAATCTGATACAAAACTGAGGGTACAGGTGTAACCTCTGTAGGACAGTAGTTCATTTACAGAAATACAGAATAAAACAATGCGAAGCAAATCTGGGCTCAAAGTTTTGGCCGGTTGCATTTGGATGTACACATACACTTATACACACATATTGTACAACTCACAACGTCCATAGTACACATAATCAAACAAAATTTATTGCTGTCTAAGATGTATGTACAGATTTTCATTATAAAACAACTAGGCCTACTCTTTGGAGGTGAAAGAGTTCTTAGGAGCGCAGATCTCCCTCCTGGGGCACAGATCAGAGCTCCAGGGAGGCCACTAGCGGTGTCCGTATTTGGCAGACCAGTCTGTTCGCCCGTGGATGGTCTGTACCGGCGGGCGAGGCAGCAGACTGGGGGTGCTCTTGTTGGCCAACGGCATGTTGGTGGAGGTGTTCATCTGACTCCGGCCAGACCGCCACGTTGCATAATCTAAAAAAAAAAAAATTAATAAATATACGATGAACGATAGCAGGTTTGCAACACAGAGAGAGAAATATTACAGAGAGCTCAAAGGTCTAAAATCTGTGCTCACTTGATGCTGTTGATTCCACTGAAGGAACCTGATGCCCCCTGTGACCTGCAGAACCAGTGTCCTTTTTATAAAACGATGGCATGTATCCACCTGGGATCGTATTTGTACCTGATATTTAAAATAAACAAACAAAAACAAAAGAGAATAGATCCATTAATTTCAACCTAGTTAACTGTGAGAACAACAAGCCACTGTTACAGTTACAGAGTTACTGGGAGATTACCATGAGCGCCCCTGCTCGGTAGAGTCCCTCCAAATGGAATACTACTGTTGCCCCAAAGATGGCTTCCGCTGAAGTCTTTGCTGGCATTTATGGCCACGTTCTTCTTTGTACTAATGCCTGTAGGCGACAGTAAGAGATTATTAGATACGTTCTGTCTATCACGCAAATAGGTGAAAATGTACGTGGAATAAAATTTCCCCCAAAAAATGACATCCACAGTATATTACCAGGTAAATATCTTGACTGCCTCAAGTAATGCTGTTTAGCAGAGGCAGTTCTTGATGGCTCCTGATAGGCTGTAGCCTTGTTCAGGTTTAAAGGTGCATCTTCCTTTCCACTGGGTCGACTGAAATCCAGGACCTTTCCATATCTGAAAGACAGATGAGTTCAACATCAGTTCAGGATACAGATCCTGAGTTGTGTTTGTGTATTATATTACTACAGCATCTTTGTTTGTACGGTGCCATTGAATTGGCCCTGATGACAGATCAAAACCTCACCTGCTCAGTGCGTCCTCCCCCTGCCTCAACTTCTCTGTGGAGAAGTTGCTTTTTCCGAGGATACTTATGGATGTCAGATCGCTTTCTTCGTATTCGTCCCAGTCTTCACCCTTGAGGTGCCCTGTGCCGTGGCCCCAACGCCGCCGCCCACCTTTAGGTTTCAACTGATAGCTCAGTAGGTTTGCATTTTCCGACTCTTGTCTCGTTTGCTGAAAGAACAAATGGTGCAAGGAATATTTTTTGGAATTCCATGTTTGGAAGAAACAACTTTTAGTGCAGATATTATGAATGTCAACCTCCCTTTGGTGGAACCATTCTATACTATAGGATTAATGTAAAAAAAAAAAAGTGAAGACCAGAAAAGTAACTGACCACTTGATGTAGTGAGTGTATATTGAATGTAATTACTGAAACGACATACAGCGAGCGGTCAGATGTACAGAAGGACAGGTTTAAAGGATTATTACCCCTCAAACATCTACATTTATACTGTATGTAGAGTTAACTCATCCCTTTACCCACTAGAAGAAATAAAGAGGGGATATCTAAAATTTCAGGATAACTAATATAGTCACAGATATATAGTAAATACATACACACATGATGTTTACAAGACAGACCCAGCCTCACCTTGCTCTGGAGGCTCTTGTCAACAATGTAAGGAAGATGGCTCTGTGCTGTTCCTTCGGTCTGTTCCTGCTTCAGGATGTGCTTTGGCTGCTGCTCTCGCAACAGCTCTGTGTGCCGTTGGTACACTGCCGCCTGGGCAGCAGCGGGTATGGGGGAGGGCTGGATCTGCTGGAGAGGCCTGGAGGGGGAGCAGTGTTGGTTGGGAGGTGGAGGCTGGGAGGGGGGCACGGGCTTAAGCAGCAGGGGTTTCTGCTGCAGCGTCTGTTGTGACTGCAGTGGAGCCTGCAGCGGCACAAGACCCGGCTGAGGTCTGCCCTGCTCCAGGATCTGCTGAGGAGTGCCCAAAGCCTGGCCCACGTGGAAGTAAGAGTACCTGAGAGCCTGAAACCATAACAATGATTTGGACAAACAACATCAGCTTTCATTGTGTATGTTCAGCTGTGGAAATACTTCCAAGTTTCTGTCAGACACTACCTGGGCAGATGCTGGTCTCTTCTTGGGATCCCACTGAAGCAGGTCTGTCATCAGATGGATGGCTTCAGGACTGGCATTTGGGATCAGTGTCTTCAGATTGCTGGGAACACACTGAGGCCAGCGGAAGTTCATCGCACTTGCCAGCTGGTATCCCTCAGGCCAATCATTCTAGAGGGAGAAGATGCAGTCCAACTTACACTCTGCATTTACATCAGATTTACCAAGAGAGCAGCAGCAGTCACTGAAAAAAACAGTGTTTGAGTATTTAGGAGTCTTAGACTGCTTGTTTAGATTTGGTCTGCTGTGCCCCAAAGACACAATTTTAACATCTTGTCTTCACCGTCTATGCAGCGAAAGCAGGATGTCTGCAGCACAACAGCAGCAGCTGCAGTCTTCCATCAGTGTCTGTTCAGCCACACCGCCCAGTACACAACCACGTACTGTACGTTACCTCAAAGGCTAAATAGATCAGGAGCTGAAAAAGATGCTTCTGGCCTGAGTCACATGCATCAAGTGCAGTTGAATTGTGAGGAATTACACAGCTGCGTTTGTTAAAACAAAGTGCATCTCTTCCGTCAGATGGAGGACTTGAGAACACATCCTGTCTAGACGGTGTAACAAGGAACGGCAAATAAAGTGCTCTTTGTAATTCTGCTGAGTGCATGTGGTGCATTAAGTTAGCAGGATACTCTGTCAGATCGGCTTGTCAGGCTCTTTTTGTATGTGTTTCACATGTGATAAAGATTACCTTCTTTGGTGTACCCAAAACTTGGCAAATCTTGAATATGGTGTCTACTTCACTGGAGCCAGGGAAAAGAGGCCTGAGGGTATAAAGCTCTGCCATGATGCAGCCAACTGCCCACTGGTCTATGGGTGAACTGTAGGATGTGGATCTGAGGAGCACCTCTGGCGCTCTGTACCTGGTCAAAAGAGAGAGGGTGCTGGGACTTGAATGTGCTGAACGATAACATGGGCTTTCATTTAGGCTCAGCGTAAGTGCCTTATGTTGACTCACCATCTCGTCGAGACATAGTCTGTGTACGGTGGTCGAGATCTGATCTCACGGGCAAGACCAAAGTCAGCTATTTTCACCAGCTCTGGGCCCATGCACAGAAGATTCTCAGGTTTCATGTCCCTGTGAAAAAACCCTAACGAAGACACACTGCGTGACCATCTTAACTGAAAGAGTGTTAACAAAAAATATGAACTGTGCCACATTTAATTCAGCACCTGGGAGTCATAAGCGGACGTACCGTGTTTATGAATGAACGCGAGCCCCTGCAGTATCTGAAACATAATATTTCTTACAGCAGATTCAGGAAACAGCCGAGTCCTGCAGCACGAAACGTACAGATCGAAAACTCAATCAGTTAAGCAACTGTGAGTGTTTACCAAACATGGTTTCAAATGCGGACGTAATAAAGCAACACGTATTAGATGTATACGCACCTGTCTTTCATTAGCTGGTATAAATTCTCCTTCATGTACTCAAATACAAAATACAAGTGATCATTTTCTCGAATTACCTCCTTAAGTTTGATCACATTTGCATGATTGAGCTTCTTTAAGGACTGAAATAAATAAAGAGAGAGGTCACGTAAGAATATGTGGAATGCACAATAGCAGAAATAAAAAGTAAATCTAACCATGCTGGATACTACACACAAGTCACTGCAGCACATTCAAAAGCCCGCCCTACAGCTATAAAACAAAACCTTCTTGTCGAAACATGGCTCGTGTAAGAACACAATGTAGTTTGGGGAGTAAATGCTGCAAACGTGGGATTTATGCTCACACTTTAAAAGGGAAAAATAAATATAGAGTAATAGAAAGCAGGATGGAGATACGTACACTTTTCCCATGCACTGGGATGATACAGGTTTAACCATGCTAAATTTTAGTAAGCAGGAAAAAGCTGTAAAGGGATTTTGAGATCTTACGATGTGACATGCTGTAATTATCATCTAATTAGCAGAACTAAGGACCAGCGTGATCTATACATGTTTTGTTGCGTTAAGGTCAAGCTCTAGGAAAGAGGGTGTGTAGGCCAGGGATGGGAACCAGAGCTAAAAACCAACAGCACACAAGAATCACCTTCTGCTCTTAGAGCTGGTGTGTGACACATACTGAATTGGTGTGAAAAGAAACAACAGGAAGTTTTGAATATTTGACAACTGGGCTAAAAAAAAATCAACCCAAAAAGAAGGAGAGAGTCACAGAGTGTGACAGCTATATACTGTATACCTGGTCAATGAATCAGGACAGGTGACAGCATGTGTAACATCAAACATTACATGTGATATTCAGTGTTTACTACTCCATGTTGATGTTTGTTGATCCATCCTGGGAAAACATTATTTTAACTTGACTAAATAAGAAAGACATTTGTAACAGATGTTAATATTTCAACATTCAACTAAATTTTAACCACTTCAGACTCACCTTGACTTCACGGAGGTTCATGCATTCTTCCCAGGAGTAGAATTTTCTTTTCATTCTGAAAAAAATATCATTCTTGTTAACTAATGTTTTGGAAATGACACCTAACTGCACACAGCTCTAAACAGGAAAAAAATCTATTGCAGATTCCAGCGAAACACACAGAACCAGATACTCACTTCTTTATGGCAACAAGTTCTCCTGACTCCAGACTGCGGCCAAGGATGACTGAGCCGTAGGTGCCATCCCCGAGCTGTCTGATGGTAGTGTATCTATTCATTATGCTTGTCCTTCCACAGCATCATCCGGGGGCAGATAATAATTGGGTTGAAAATAGAGATGTGTTTGCCTCCTGCTGCTGAATGTAACCAGATTTTCCTGTGACAACAGCAGAAGACCACGGGCAGAGCTGGAGGACTCATGGTGTCATGGACTTGCCTCCGTCTAGCTGAGAAGGTGAGGGATGGATGACAAACACTGTTGTTAATCATGTAGCTGTATCATGTAGCTTGGTTTATTATAAGCCGTGTACAATGTACACGGCTTATAATAAACCAAGTATGAATGACTTGGCCAACTGACCACAAACTAACTCTAGCTCTTTTGATCCTCTTAATCCTACAGACATCTGATGATGATCATTAATTAAGAACCACTGTTTTCAGGGGTTTCAGTGGAACAGTTTTATTTGCACCGGACACTGAAATAAGAATGAGAATTTGGGTTATGGGTCAGAGCACTACTGCAAGATAGACTCTAGTGAATTAAAGGCCCCCTCCACTCATAATGTGTTCTGCTTGTTGTTAGTTCACTTTGCTGTGCAGAAGGATGTGTGTGCAGAGTTTGATACTTCAGGGATGTTCTCACATTGATCTGCCAAAGAGGGAGCATGACCTTAAATCCCACCTGTGCATACAAAAGGATTGTGTGACATTACAACTACTTTGTGATCCAATATGCAGTGTCGGCAGCCATCAATCGCCTGATGTAAACAATATTTGCAAATTCAAATAATCTGGATTTCTTTTCAATGAGGGAGCAGGAGTAGATGTGACTAATTTTCAACAGTATAACCAAACTTTTTTCAGGGAAACCCAAATCAGACACACGTGTCTGTACTGATCAGTCACCCTGACATCTTCATAGGGATAAGGATATAATTTGGCGAAGTGCTCCTTTAAATGTCTTTTATCACTAACATGATGTTAACAGTTACAGACAGTAACTAGCAGATCATAATCATAGCTCCTGCTCGTCAGAGTAAGGCAAAAGCATGCAGCAAACATCCTTAACCCACCGTGTTATTCCCATGTTTTTTTTCTTGGTTCATACCCAGCTAACATTAGCTGTTGTATTACTAGTGTAGTTAGTGTTAACAGTGCTTAGTAATCGATAACGTAGCGATAATTCAGCACTAAATATCCCTTGTTCTGATATAATTCACTCTGTAATGTCCAGCTGTTGTCCAGCTGGCTTAGCTAACTCTACACCTGGATTTGTGTGTTTTTAGTCCTCCAGCAAACGTGGTACAATTAACGGTAATTGTGTTGTGGTGGTGGTGCTGCTGGTGCTGCTGGTGGTGGTGCTGCTGGTGCTGCTGGTGGTGGTGCTGCTGGTGGTGGTGGTGGTGGGTGGTGGTGGCCCAGCTGCTGCCGGAACACCACAGCACTGGTTTGGCTGAATGGTTTTCCTAAGTAACTTCAAATAAAAACGACAAGCGGCGGACAACACTCACCCTCCTCACGTCAAATCGACAACAACACATAGCCGAGCATCCGTAGTCGACGTTCAACAAATGAGCCGAGCGTAAGAATGGGCTGCCCGTGATAACCGCATCCAGAGTGTCCCTCACACACAACATAAATAACATCTCAGCTAGGCCCTGTGGTCAGAGAGCTCCTCGTAATCTCGCGTTGCTGTGAAGAACAGTTTGCGGCCTCGTTACAACAAATCACAGCTCCACTCCTCCGGCACCAAAGATACACCAGCGGATTAAAAATAAATCTCTGCTTCGTTATCTCGGCCGTCTGCACTTCTTTAATGTCATGAAATAGATGGCTATGGAAAGCTCTTCAAAATAAGTTCTGGCTTTTACTTTTTTTTCTGTCTGTTTTCATATTACATGTATGCAGACAAAAAAACTACCGTGGTTTAATGGGATGCGACTAATGTCAAAGCAAAACATTCATTCACAAATTCCTAAACAATTAAACACACATGACAGATAAACGTCGCAATGAGACTCGTTCATAACATGGTAAAAAAGCACAACATTAATAAAAAAATACTACAAAAAAAGATTTCTTGGCACCGAGCGAAAACGGAAGTGAGCGACTATGAAACCTCTTGCTTTCCGTCTTCTCTGGTCAGATCTCTGAGCTAAAGTGAAGAGGAGGATCCGAAAGTGTTTAACACATAAATAACATTTTAATTGGAGCACAAAGTACAGACGAACAGCACTGGTGTAAAATTTACTCACATGCAATTCCACAATGAAGAAGTGAGTTTTGCTCTACAGAAATCACTAAAGTAAACCCAGACAAATACACCTCACCTGTAAATATCCGGATAATTAAGAATCTTATGGATTATATGTTTTGGTTTACAGTGCTACTGGCTGATAAATGTGAGGTCAACACTGTCTTGATAACTGTCATTATGTGGGAAATTACGTAATGAGTTTCACAGACTTTTTATTACAATATTTAGATAATTTTATTACAGCTGACACAATTATTTGATTGACAGAAACAATTTTGATAATCAGTTAAGAATTTAATTCGCCTTCCTGCTTTCCTTTACTGCTGACAGACTTGTCCCTTTTCTCTGTTTTATATAAATGTAATAATAATAATAATAATAATAATACTAATAATAATAATTCCTCTTTAAATTGTTTGTTGAACAAAACAGCATATTTAAAGTCATCACCTTAGGTTCTAGGTACTTTTGATGGTCATTTTAGACTGTGAACCCCGCTTTACAACACTACTACTACTACTACTAATAATAATAATAATAACAACAAAAATTATTTAAAAATACCATTTCAGCTTTACAAATATAACTTCATTACAGGTTCTATGCAGGTTTCACAGAAATAACCTTCTGGAAACTGAACATATACAGCTGCGAAATTTTGGGCACCCCAGGTTCCAGAAGTAAAAGTCTCATTTATTTTTTGCCATAGACAGTGTTACATGACTCACATCTGCATCGGCTTAAAACTCTCCCGAAATCATTACATTACATTCTACACTAGGGCCAGCAAATGGGAATACAAAATGAAATGTATTAAGTTTTGATTAATTTTTAAATGTAATTTTACATCCAATTGTTTATTCATGTATTCATTTCAGCTTTTATTTGTGACGTATTTTATATATAATTAGTATAACTGCTGATTTATTTGCGTCACAATGTACTTATTTCTTAATTAATTCATTGAGTAAATAAGTTTTGTCCTCCATAAATAGACTCTGCGTAAAACCTGCACACCGGTTCAAATGTCGCCCAACATCTCTCTCTTCGTATTGAAGTGACCATTCTTTCTCCAAGGGTCATTTTCCTAAATACGTGGTATTGTAGTGAAATTAAAAGTTGTTTTTAGGTCACAGATAAACAGACAAAAACAGTCCAGAGCAGGCACCAGGGCGCTCTGTCCAACTTCACCGCACGTCCTGACTTCCTGTGAAGCTCCGGGGCCACTCAGCGAAATGGCTGCGTTCCTGCGAGCTCGTAAATATGTCCGTTGTGTTGTCCGTTTCTCCGACCGTGAACTGTAAACGGTAGTGTTGACCGCACGTGAAGATAAAAACGAAGACCAGCCGGCCGAGCTGTCATGGTGGGTTACCGTGCTTTTACCTGTTAATCGCGGAGAAGCGAGTTAGCCAGCTAGCTAGCTAACGTAGCTAACGTCACCTGTCTGTCTCTACCTGCAGTTCACGGCGCCCGACGTGTCTCCTCTGGGTTAACTAACAGCTACTTACAAAACAGTTACGTCTTTCCATTACTCGAATTTAGCGACAAGTCCTTTAAATTAACCACACTGGCATGAATTTGTTGGAGATTGATTCTTGATTGAACTGAGGTAACGTTAGCATTACCTAGTGTTTAGCTACAAACGGTTGTTTTCGTCTGCAGTTGCCAGAGCAGCGAGTTTGTATTTCATTAATCAGGCATACAAGTTTACTGAACTGTTTACCGAGCTCGTTTTTGGTAAGATGGTTATAATTTAAGGTGGGAGAGGTAATCAGATCCTTAAGAAAAAACAAAAAACATATAAAATACAAATACAAATATAGCAATGCAGCACTGTAAAACTACTCCAAAACAAGTCAAAGTCCTACAAGTACGTAAGTATAATCAGGAAATTGTATTGAAGTACTGAAAGTAAAAGTACTCAATGCAGAAAAAACGCCCCTGTGAGAGTTGTACAGCTGCATTTGACATTATTGTAATATTAGTAGTGATACATTAATGTGTAAACATCATTTTATGTCTAAGCTGGTTGACATGGAGTTAATTTTCAACTGTGTTATGTAAACCTGCAACCTTAGGTAAAGGTAATAGTATGAAAAGATAATACTTAAAGTGCTAGTACCTCAAATGTGAACTTAGTTTTGTTGTGCCACTTGTTATAGCCCAAGTGCCTCCTCTTCTTATTTCCCACAACATCACATGTGTTTTTGACAGAAGTGATGGCGGTAAAACTATGATGGAAGGATTTAGTGATTTCTGTTTATCACATGCACACAACAGGGTGTACACTGAAATGTAACGTGACAAGCATCACAAGGCTGCGCAAAAGACAATAAAAAAAAAAAGATTTTAAAGAATGTGCAATGTAAAGGTTAAAAACAAAAACATTTGCAAAATAACACTATACAGTAGAAAATGTGCTGCTTTACCCTTTAGCGTAGGCTGAATTCACCTTGGAAACCTCATCTGCAAGAGAACACAGTGGGTCCAAATGCTAAACAAATCCACTGTCACAGCTGTAACAGATTGTGAGAACAAACAGCTCCTGTGATGAGTTGTGGTAATACCTCACTTCTTCCTTGTACAGGCTGAAGATAATGCAGATATTGGAGGTACGATAGAGGATGAAGATGAAGGTTCAGATGACCCAAATCTTCAGGTGAGAAATCATTAATATTTTTCTTTTCTAATTTCTAAGTTATTGACTGTATTAATGTGGATTTTTATTTTTTGGATATGAGAGAAACATTAATTTGCTCTGTTGAGCTGTTTTATTATTTAATTCTGGTATTGTTATTGCTCATGAAGACTCAGAAGAAGCTTTACATTGTACATTCTAGATAAAACCCTGCTGTTATAGTAACACTGAGAACTATGATGCTCAGGACTCTTTTGGCACTTAGTAACTTTTATAATTGAATTGCAGCTGGAGCTCAATGCGTTCAGAGCTCAGTGGATGTCCGAACTCAAACCAAGCTCTGGAGCAAGTGGATCAAATGGCCGACTGCTCCGAGCTAAAGGTCTGAGGAAAACGCAAGAAATTGCTCGGGAGGAGAAAGTAAGTTGTGAAAAGGTTTCTTCAGGTTTATATTCATTGCTTCGTGTATTTTTGAGTGCTGTCACTGAAATTCATAGTGCTGCCGATTGACTGACATGAGTGATCTTCTCTCAGGCCGCAGAGCTGTTCTTGCGAGCTGTTCAGGAAGAGCAGAATGGAGCTGTATATGAGGGTACGTTTGTAGGTTGTACTTTTCTGTATGTATGGTGATCAAAATAGAGTTCATAGAGTAAGGGAAATGTGGAAAATGCTACATTAGTTAGATAATTATTAACATTGAGCATGTTTCGTGTCCACCCATTTAGTTTTGTGAATTTTGTATGAGGAACTAAAACTCAGCATAATGTCACGTCTTTACTTGCAGCTATCAAGTTCTATCGCATGGCCATGCAGCTTGTGCCCGACATTGAGTTTAAGATCAACTACAGCCGTCCTCCTGATGCAGACCGCGGTGGAGGAAACTAGTGAGTAATCTTTCATGATTCGCTAAATCTAAATCTGCAGTGTTTCAACATGCAGTGAAAGATTTGTATGCATTTTTTTAAGTTATGATCTCTAAACACGATTTTTTTTTAAATCCATAAAATGCATGTGATTATCATGAATTAAAGTACTTTGCAAGTGAGCGCTTGTTTTGTCCTTGCTTATGTTCGAAAGGTGAAAGGTATAGTTTATTCTCACTTCTTAAACTGCACATATTGTGTTTCATTTTTGTAGCATGGAGGACAGTGATGCTGATGGTGAGATTGAGGATCTGCTTGCCTACTTTGAGCAGGAGCTCAACCTGGAAAGCTCCTTTCCAAAGATCTGCACTCCTGAGTCAGAAATGACTCAGATGCATATTTCAGGTGAAAATCAGTCATTTTATTTGATCGCAAAACGTGTTTACATTGCATTCATCATAACTGATTTGTTTCCTGTTTCATCTGGCTGCAGCCTTGCCACGGGAAATCCTGATGTACATATTTCGTTGGGTTGTGTCGAGTGATCTGGACATGCGAGCCCTGGAGCAGCTCTCTTTGGTTTGCCGGGGATTTTATATTTGTGCAAGGTCAGCCCTGCTGTCATAACAGATCAGATGGGTGACAGTTTGTTTGTCAACAGCTTGCTTTTCTCAGGGTTTGCTTTTCAAAATTGTTGACCTGGGAGCGGGTAATTAGAGATCTCACATTGTTGCTGCACAATAGATTAAGCAATTAAAAGCCTGTTCTGTATATATGGTTTGAGGTTCACCCAGTCTTTTTTTTTTTTTTTATTTGTTTGTTTTCACTTTTAATTTCTCTCCAGGGACCCTGAGATTTGGCGTTTAGCCTGTTTGCGAGTGTGGGGACGGAACTGCACCAAACTTGTACCCTTCAAGTCCTGGAGGGAGATGTTTCTGCGAAGGCCGCGTGTTCGTTTTGATGGTAATGAAATATTTTATCTATTACAAATCTAGGATGCTCTTTCATAGTACCCAGCAGTGGCTGGAGGCCTACATCAAGGTTTTTTGAGGCACTGGAGCATTTCAATCCATCACTACAGAGATCTGAAAATGTGCCAGCTGATAAAAATGTGATACCACTAGGCTTACGCTTGGTTTCAATCCACAAAGACTCAAAAATGTCTTGTGAAATTGCTGCTCCCAGTGTGCTGGCTCTGTTGTGAAAAGACTATACTGGAACTTTGTTGATACTCAACCACACACACACGGATATAATAATGTTTTGTTTATTGCAAACTTTAAGATAATTGTTGCACGCACAAAACACTAGTTCTGAAACCAAAAGTCGAAAATTGCCAATGTATATTTACTGGTTGTTGAACTCTCCGTTCACATTATTTTCAGGTGTCTATATCAGTAAGACATCATACATTCGTCAAGGAGAGGAATCGCTGGATGGATTTTACAGGGCTTGGCACCACGTTGAGTACTACAGGTAACGTGATCATTAGTTCTTGATTGTGAGCGTACAGATATCAGAGCTAAACGTTGAGATTGTTATCACAGGTACCTCCGGTTCTTCCCTGATGGCCATGTCATCATGCTGACCACCCCTGAGGACCCTCTGTCCGTTGTCCCTCGCTTGCGTACCAGGAACACCAGGTCCATCTTCTCTGTTTTTTACAAACTTGGCCAGAATGGACATTTCAGCAGCAAAAAATCATAATTCATAATTTCACGTGTTGAGTGCCAGCACTTTGCGTGATTGTTGAATTTTGTTTCATTTCACAGAATGGATTCTGTTCTGCTCGGTCATTTCCGTCTGTCACAGGAGACAGACAATCAAACCAAAGTTTTTGCTGTTGTCTGCAAGAAAAAGGAGGAGGTGAGAATACATTTGAGGGGCTGTGGGGTATAATCCACAATAAAGGCATAAGTGACCATTGCACATTTCTTTACAGCACTTTTCATGGAGTTGCACAATGTATGTGTTGTGTTTACATTCTAGTGTTGGGCTTGTTAAAACATGTAACTCACATAAACACTACATAGTCATTGCTGTTCAAAGTGATTATTACAGCTGTGTACCCAAATTGAGATATGAATTGTTGCTCTTTAACTGTCAGTGCCACAGTGGCATGTTATTGAGTAATACATGAATGCTCACCTGAATTCGGATCTTCCAATAAAGTCTAATAAAACCCTTATCGGTCAGTTTATGGCTCGGGTTGTAAATGGCATTATTTTTTAACAGAAAGCGGCCGAGTTTCAAAGGAATCGGTTCTGCAGGCGGAACCCAGCTCCGGAGGCTGACCACAACTTCCACGTGGGACTGCATCTGTCCTCTGGGGGGCGTCAGAGTTTCAGTAAGCTGGTGTGGATCCACCACTCCTGCCACATCACCTACAAGTAAGACACATGAGTACCAGTAGTAGTGGAGAAGACAAATCATTTCCCTGTTTGTGTTTAAAAATTGATAGTAATTGTGTTTTTAGGCTGACGGGGGAAACAGTTGTCACATCGTTTGACCTCGACAGGATGTACACACCCTTCTTCTTTGCACGTGTGAAGAGTTACACTGCTTTCTCCGAGCAGCCGCTTTAAGCAGCATGGACACCTGCACATGATCCCACAAACACCACATCAAACAATATTTTACCAAAATGCATACTCCTCAGCCTGTTTAATTTGTGCCGCAGCTGCATTATGGTGTTAATATATGAACCCTCATGTTTCCTTCACGCGAGCATGTTACATTTGAGGTTTACATAATAGAATACTACTTATTTTCTGATTTCAGAAATTATAGTAATGTGCTGAGAGCTAAAATAATTAGCAAGCTTTTCCCACCTGTTCCAAGCAATGAATGTTCATACTGTTTTTGTCTCATGGTGCACCTTCTCCCTTAAATAAATTGGTAAACAGAATATGCTCTTATAATTTGATTTGATTTGTCTTAAATTGAATAACTTGTGTGGACAAACACTGCATAGAAAGACACTGGATAAGTGTTACATGTTGTTGAAAGAAAAGTAAAATATCAGCCGCAGGGAAGCGATGTGTGACCAGGCAGGTTATCTTTACGGGATTTCTTTAACAATTCCTCAGTATATAATGTTCACTCATGGTTGTAGGGGGAAAAAAAAGTAAAATTACAGACATCCTATTACATAACATCAGTGAAAAGACATTGCAGATGTGATTTCAGACTTCTACATCATTTGTCTTGCTGAGGACACACAGGGGTATAATCCATGTATTACATTTTCTGGGAACCAAGCGCGGACAGATCAAACAGGATTTGCAGGAGAGAAAAAAATGTGAAAGTTGTATTGGGTTAGGCTCAAATGATTTGTGGTTTGTAGATTTTTGTTTGTTTGGTTGTTTTTTTTTCAAAATATTCTGAAGAAGCTATAGTTTGTTGCAAATCCTAAATTAAAAAGATTGGTAAATCCTCAAATAGGTTGTTTCCAAACAGCTTTTACTACTTTTATAGAAAAGGAAACAAACATAGAAATAAAGAACTGAGAGGAGAAAACAGTTTAAGAACAAGTATTAACTTAGATGTTTTTGTTCACACCCTCTAATTTGAGATAAAGCTTAATTGTTGATTTTTGATCCCTCTTTGTTTTGATGCTGTCATACTCATGGTCTTACTTTTTCATCTGTCAAAGAGCTAAAGCAGCAAAAAGTAATCAAAGTGCAGTTAATTAAGTACATGTATATAGGGGAACGGTCACCCACTGTGACTGATGCAGTCACTTTACAATACAGCAATTCATGGTCCATCAGACGCATGGAGATGTACTCATGTTAGCATAATTGCTATTGGTATGGCTGGAATCACTTCAGATGACGACACACATTTCATCAAATCAGGTTTTCTTTATCTTTAGAGGTCATGGTGTTCTTTATCTACATCGACACTGTGATGTAGTTTATGTTTTTTTAACTTACACTGACCTACAGTTCAATCAGTGGGAGGATAGAAATGAGGTGAGAGGTTAAACACTTAAAGCCTTCATGAAAATCACACCCAAGAGCAGTAAATGTCTTATTCAGTTACTCATGAGTAGTCTGTTGTTGGCATCGCCGCTCACCTTGTTAGTAATAGTTCCTATCCTATTTTAACTTTGTTATCAAACTCTTGGCAAGATGGCAAACTGCTCCTTTAACTAAACCGTGAACTGTGTCATTTCACACACAATTTTCCCTATTAACAGTATAGTTAACTGACTTATGAAATACTTGCAAATTACTGCTGCAGTATCTAAGCGGTTGTGAAATAGACAGACAACCTGCAGTCATGCTAAAGAGAAATTACAAGTCTGATGCATCACTTAGATGTAAAAAAAAAAAAAAAATAAAAATTGAATGAATGCTGCTGTACTGCTGTTTTCAGAAAAAAAAAAAAAACCTCGACACCGCCACTCCCGCCCCCTCTGTCTCCCTCAGGCCATGGCCTCTGTGAAATCAGTGAGTAAGGCATTGTTTGCATAGTGGCTGGCCAGCAGACACGCCACCAAAGCTCACAAACAGTTGCTCTGTCCTCCAAATGTGAGCTGTGTGTGACACAGAGTTTTCCAGTGCATCAAGATCTGCACAGAGCGCTGATGAGGAAGAGGTCGGAGTGATACCACTTAAGTAGTATCATTCCGACAAGACAGATCAATGGATAGACATTTTGACTGGAGAGAGAGAAATCACTGAACACTCTTTGACAAAGCAGGTGTCAGGAGAAGTGCAGCTTCAGGAAAATGAGTTTCTTCTTGCTCCCTTGGAAAGGGCAGTAACTTGTTTCTGCCACCCAGGAAGCTCAGCAACAGTTCACCAGCCATGTGTCCTTACTATACCAAAATAAATGAACTAAACCCGATCCAGTTCAGGTTAACTTGGTTTACAGTCAACATTGGACTATTTTTACAAGGAATGCCAAGAATTTCTCAGGCTGTTATCAGGACTGAGGAAGAAAAGCTGTGTTGTCCTTAGGAAAAGTTCATGTAAGTGGAAAAAACAACAACCAAAAAAAAAAACAAAAAGCAGCAGGTTCTGACCCCTTCACCAGGGCCTCGTGTTTGCTCACAGCATCCTAACTTCAACCTCAAGTCACCGAGAGTAGGAGGAATGACCAATGGACCAAGAATGTAATAAAGTAAAACACACAAAGCAGACAGGAAACATTAGTTTTTATTTCACCAATTTATATGTCATTTTAAGTGGAACTACGAAGGTGCTGTCATTTCTATAAAGACGTATAATTATTCAAAGCTTTTCTTTGAAGCAATGCTGTTACAGTAAAACATTATGTCAGCATTTGACCTGGCAGTGTATGAATTTTATCTGTCAGCAAATACATTTTCACCATCGGTGTTAACCACATGAAGCAGGTGTTGCTAAGACCTTCAGCAGTACTGCAAAAGATGGGACTTACAAGGATTGGGAGAAAAACAAAACGAAAAAAATGAATACCAACATTTGTCTGTTACGTACTAAAGTGGAAACATAGGAAAATGGCTCTGAAAGGGGAAACTGCCATGTATTGTTTTATTTTTAGTCTTTAATATTACAGACTGGAATGTCTGAAAATCCAAAATGATTAAATCTGGAGAGCAGCTGTCATCCTCTAACTTTTTCATTCGCTATGGGAGAACCTGTGGTATATCTGATTTGTTAATAAAAAAAAAACATACTTTTTAATATACTTAATATTTATTAAGTTGCAGTAATCGACACAATAAAATGAAATTAAATAGATTTTTGCCAATGTGGTGAAGGTTTATCATTTTATTCTTGTTTGTCTTAAAAATAATCTTCGCATCATGTTTACCTACAGTAAGAGTCTTAATAGGGTACATTTTTGCATAGTTCTCAAATCTTTAACAACATTTCAAGGAACATTTGTTGACACTTTCATTCAAAAAGCTTCTCTAAATAATTCTAAATTACTTGGATGAAGCACACTTAATATTACAGCATATTGCATTTATTAGAAGAGAAAAAGAAAGAGAAAAAATCTGCCTTACATCATATTCATTCAAATTCAGTAATAATAGGTCTACAGCCATGCAGTGGTTTCAGCTAAATGCTAACATTAATGCTAACACGTTCACACTCACCGTGCTAACATGCTGATGTTCAGCAGGTATAATCATCTTAGTTTAGCGTGTTAGCATGCTAACATAGCATCAAACACAAAGCATGGCTGATAAATGTTGTCACAAATCTTTTTTTTTTTTTACTTAAAACAAAATTAATTGTAGCATTTCCGTCATTCTCAAGGAAGGAAAACCACCAGTTTTACAATTGCAGTTTGTTTTTAATGTGTTACAATGAATAAAGCATGAGTCACAACATATTTACCCAGATTTACCCCAGATTTCAGAAAATGCATCTATGTATTTTAACAGTTTATAAAATGTATGCCATATCTCATACCTGTATGTTTCCTGGGCCTTTATCAGTTGGGGAGCAATTTAATGCTAATCCTACACTTAAATATGTAAACCCTGTTACCTTCAGCACTATCACCTTGTAGGAACTGTACCAGTGATGGAGTGTGGCTGGAAATTAAAAAAAAAAAATTAACTACAGTTACATTTCTGAGAAGATATGGTTTGTGCTTGTTAAACCTTTTTTCGTGTTATCGGTGGATATCTGTGGATCAGAATCATCATGCAGAGAAATTGGGGCCTCTCTATGTATTATTATTATTATTAATTATTCTATTAGTGTTATTCAGATTTTAACAATAATTTCTGATGCAGTGAACATGAATGTAGGTCACCTATACATTTCAGCAACATGTCGTGCTTGTTCAGTGGTTAAGGTGGTTAGAGCACCTCATTAAATTGAATCAGTGTGGAAGAGCAACACAGCAGTGCTCCACAGCGAGGGTGTCAGATTTACAGTTCATAATTCAAACATCTTTGTACCTTTGTTTTCTATGCCAGTATTTACTGTGTACAATTGCCCCCCTGACAATGGTAAAAGGAAAATAACATTAATATAATGAACACAAGGGAATAAATAGTTGTATCACAACCTTCATTCCCCACCAAAAAAAAAATGTTGTTATGTAATGACTGTTGTTTTTTAATCCACAAAATATCATGTTAATATATTAGAATGAGAAACAGTTCTTTTTTGGGAGGAGGATGTTTGAGGAGTAGTTTGACATTTTGGGAAATGTGCGTATTCGCGTTCTTGCCGAGCAGTAGCTGAGCAGATGCCACTCTCATATCTGTACCACTGTTAGTAGTCTTTCTGCTAAGCTAAGCTATCCGGCTGCCTGCCGCAAGCTTCATATCACACAGACATGAGAGTGGTATTGATCTTCTTATCTAACTCTGAGCAACAAGCATTTCCCAACTGTCCCCTTTAACCTAAGATAAACATCAGCATTGTGTTTAATATGTGCCAGTCAGTTGTTATGAATGATAATTTAGGACATTTGATAATTTGACAAAAAAAGAAAAAGAAAGAGTCAGGCACAGGATTTGAACATGACGTTTGACACATATTAGTCTTAAAGGGACCAATATGAGTCTGGTGATAGCACATTGAAAAGACGAATAATGCTACATTAGAAACCAAATCAACCGGTCCAGAAGGCACCCTATTTATGAATAAACTCAAAAAAACAAACAAAAAAAAAAAACTATTGTAAAACAGTATTTGATAAAAAACAGTTCCACTACGAGGTCCATTTCGCAGTTGTTCCAGAGCTTATCACATGACTTTCCTCAGCGGATGGGTTTTACGTTTCCATTTTTCTGAACATGTCAAGGACTTTTCATGACACGTGGGCAAAATATATGTGCTGACGATGACAATGTGTCAAGCAGAGAGCATCCATATGAGGCTCCAGAGTATCAACTAAATGGACCTTGTGGTGAGATTGTTTTTTTTTAAACTGCTGTTTACATGATCAGTAGCAAGCTTTCATTATTAGCTATACAGCAAAATGTATCTGAATATAACATATTTGAGTATTTGGTGCTGAATTATACAGTATGATTATACTGGCTTGATGGATGTTTTACCGTAATAGTTTACGCTGCAGACCTAATGGACATCACCTGATTTATTTTATTATCAGTGAATTCTAAGTTCTAATTGCATTTACTGGATGAAGCTATAGTTGATGTAAGACTGTGATTTTTGTAATATAGGGGACGTTAAGGAGGGCTCAAGTTAAATTGCACTAATTAATTCACAACCACAGCCCTCTAAGATTTTGTCTTAAACTGATTTAAAATATGAATCCTCGCATATGAATTACACTATGCTTTGGTTATGCTTTGGTAAGATGGCTAAATATTCCAAATGGGAGACCCTGTGCCGCAAATATACAGCAAAATACGACTTCTGCTGTTACTACCTGCCAATAAAAATGAGTTACACTATTACACAGGGCAAAATTTAGGATTACGTAGCAGCATAGGCTGGAGTTAGATAAGGCAAGACACAAGATGAATGCGCTAGTTACACATTAAAGACCATAGTAAGTACTGTGTTGCTTTAATTGTCCCTTAGGTTGACTTCACTGAGTGTCGTGAAACTTTCAGCTGCCATCTTTGGGCCTGCTGTGTGCAAAGCATCATTGAATAAGTCATAATATGTTTGTTTGCTGGTAGCAAGAAAGAGATATTTGCTTTAGGATGAATTTACTCAAGAGGGCCAGGGAGGAAATATTGTGCAGCATCAACCACAGTACAATACTCTTTTCCTTTAACTATATTAATTTATTAATTCAATACCATGACTAGCAGTGTGTGCAAAAAACGTGGAAAGTCTCTGGATAGATGTGGCTATGGCTTATTTCATCTCAAGTGAATGCTAGACTATTCTAGATAAGAGGACACATGTACCTCCTAGCAGCATTAGCTAACACGCTACAGTGAGAATTGGGTGACGGTTTCTCAAATGTCAATCCACCCTCAGTTTCTTGTGTGCGGTGTGCTCCTTAGATGGCGTCCCATTTGCATGTCCATTTGTTGATAGAGGAGAGCCATTCTGGTGCTCCTTCTTTAGAGAACCACTGTGCTTCTTGTACGTCTTGTGTGAGAGAAAAAGAGGCAGAGAATACATGTTAATTACACATGTAAAAATTTTAAATATAATACAGTTACTTCACAATTAAATGCAATTAATGAACACACACAAAAAAAAATACTCTTGGCCAATATGTTGTTATCAAGGGTTTTAAACTCTCTAAAATCAAAACTCTAGTATTGGACAGGCTATAAACAATATACACAAATGTTAATAAACCTGCTAGCAGCAACATAACTGCTTCACCAAACTTTTATCTATACAGAAAGGCAAATATTCAGTTTTATTTACAACGTGAAAGATAGGCTGGCTTTATTTTCTGTTTTTCTCATATTTGGCATATTCTCCTGAAAATACTAAAACCAACAATGCAATATATACATCTTTTTAAAATTGGTCGCTAATACAAAAGTAGTTTTCAAAGATGTTAAGTAGTTTTCTGAAACATCTGGGCACTGTATGTTTTGGCAAACGTTACTCAAACTCAAAGGAATATGATATCAGGCCTTAGATACACAGATGAGACTTACTGGTCGATCAGTTTTCATTGTTGGTTTCAGTCTTTAAGTGGAAATTGCTAACAATAACACATTATCACCAGAGCTATCGTTTAAATTACTTCATTCACACTTTAAAATGGAAAAACAACTGACCTTAATGTAGAAGTTTGTGAAAAGGATAATAAGCGTGACCATGTAGCTTATTTGGAAGCACAGCCATCCCATAGGGAAGCCACACGGCCATATGACGGCAAACATTGTGTGAGTCACTGTTAAAAAGAACTGGATCTGTGGAGGAAACATGACACACATGCAGACACATGCCAGAGTGAGAAGGTGACACAGAGAGCCTATACAAAGGTAATATTGATCCAGAGCCTAAAACATCTTCAATGGATGGGGAAGACGCCTGCACTGTGTTATAGCTAAAGACGGTCTTTTTACTCCACTACATTTATTTGGCAGCTACACTTGCTACTTACTTCACAGGATAGGATTTTTCATACAAAACATACAATCTGCTTCTAAAATATCATACACTGTTTAGTGCATAAAATCTCATTTTAGTCTGTTATTGATGGAGTTTCACTTCTTTTAAGAAAATAATAATTTTAGGACACAATTATATACAGAAGTGTCTTTATGAGATTGGGGGTTTTGCAGATTAAGAATAGTTAAACTTTGCTCCATCTCGTCCAACTACAACAGCAAAAAGGCTGCTTACACATGAATGTATCATTAATAATGAGCAGTGAATGTATGCATGTATAACATATCACGGACAAATTAGCCAAATATAAGGAGTACTTTTATTTTGGAAATTGTAAGCATATTTTGCTGACAGAACGTAATTTTACTTTAAATTTAAATAAGCTTTAGAATGGAGGACTTTCACTTGAAATGAATCATTTTTATATTTTTTTTACATTTTTACATTTTATAATTCTTCCACCAGGGGAACCCACCAGCTGTAACTGCGTGATGTATCTCTTCCACCAAAGGTACGGCCGCATGGCTGGGATGGCTGCGAGGCCGTAGTAAGAATACATCATGACGTGGACAAAGCTGTTTAGGGTCGCACCAAAGAACGCTGAGCAGACACAGAAGAGAGACACAGGAAGTTATTCATCTACAGAGAGCAATAATAGTAAGTGAATGGCAAGCGACTGGCATTTAGGAGTACAGTGATTATACAGGAAATAACAATAATCACTACAACTTTCATGTAAAATGAATAGAAGCCAATAACAGTAAAGTAATACAGAAATAATACACTGAACATTGGATAAATATAAAAACATGTTTATAGATCAACAGTAGACAACGTATTTGAAGTGACCTAACTCGCAGAGTGCTGTGCTGCCTTCTTTAATAGAGAAGCACAAAAAGCATGTTAAACAGTGCAGCAGCATGCAGGTCAATAAGTGTCACTTTGTGTCCTTTAAGGCTTTGTGGGGAAAACAGGCTGTGTTCAGGGCTAATGGGTTTAACATTAGAGCACTTGAATTATTTAGCTCGATGTGAGCCCAAACAGTAAATGTGGTAACTGGAATGATTTGAGTCACTGGAGGGCAAAGTTGTGGTAAAACACTCACAATGGCCGCAGGGTATCCAGTTCATAACGAACCACCAGATGTTCAACATGCTAGCATGGTGGTAGATGTGAAGAAATGTGATCTGATGATTATTCTTTCGTAGTATGAAGAAAAATGTGTCCATGAACTCAATGAGCTTGGAGAAGTAGTACCACCACAGGACATTTATGACCTGAGAGGAGACACAGCAAAACATAAATAGTTAAAGATAGAAATCAAACACCGGGAAAACTTCCTGTATATTCCTGAGAAGACCAATATACAGCACAGAGATAAAATATTAGACAGCAAACCTTAAAAATACAGTACAAATATTTTTCCAAAATCCCCACACACACACCATTTATCAGTACAGGGTGATAAGCAGATACCTGTCCCGAAGGCCCTTGTAAAGTTCAGGATGAATCATAAAGCATTTTAACTATCTGTAGCAGTGACACATTGATAAAACTTTTAATTTAATCACTGCAGAACTGCAAAGCTGTGCACATTTCACTGTGAGCCTTGTTTTCACCTCCACTGCAGAGCTCTGTTGGGACACCAAAGAGAGTCATCGTGATGACAAGACTCAGATTAATTTGACTGCCGGCCTCTGCATCTTATCTGCTGGGATTTATAGGTACTCAGAAAAATCACAGTGGTAGATTTGAAAGAAAAAAACAACATTATGCTTATTCTAGCTGTCCTATGGTAACTGGTATTTATAACTTCACTGTCCTGTTAATAATTTCAAGAGATGGAACAGGAAATCATATACTTTGCAATGAAATTATGTGGCAGTAATTGTAGGGAAAAACATCCCTAAACTTAATAAGGTTTCAAAGTGTAAGTCTGACTGACTCACCTTTTTATCCACTTCAGGTGCACTGTGCGTGTTCTGGCAGTAGAAGTTGTAGCTACCGTACCACACAGCAGTGACAAGCTGAAGAAAAAGCCAATAAGATGAATGGTGACTTTGGATTTGGATTTGACCTTGAACACATATGCAATACACACAGATACTGCAATGCACAAATGCAGCGTAAAAGTAAAACTTGAAAGATACAGTTTTGAAAATTCTCCTTTCCCTGCAAGTAATAAACACGACACAGACAGATAGTAAGTCAGATAATCAGATTTGGTCACATATCTGTTTGCAGTCATGTTGCAGCGACTGATCTTTGGCTGCTGACATTGGTTATAAATATTTGTCATGTCATCATCTGACGCTTATCTGGGTCCAGGCCCAGGTCGCGAGGGCGACTCCCACCCAGTCCACAAAGCACCGAAGTACCACCCACAGGTGGTGAGCCCATGGGAGGTGGTGCCGTCCGGAGTGGGGCTCAAACCCACGACCTCTACCAACTGAGCTAACCGGGCAGCGGTTAGAAATATTTAATCTAGTTAAATGTAAAAATGCCATGAGCTCACCCTGCTATTAAAATATAATGTGTGGCATGATTTAAAGGTCTTCATGTTATCACGGAGCGTGTTAGACTCAGGTAGATAAATGCAGATATTTCTAAATGGATTAGTCAATAGCAGCTGAACACCTCTGACTATAATTTTGCATAGTAAAGTGGTGCTGGTTAAATATCCTGACTTAGTATGGGCCCAGCTCCAAACACTATGCATCCCACACTTCCCACAAGGCTACTTGATTATTTGTTCATTATTTGTTACACAGGGACCATTTGCAATATTAACATAAATGTTAACATTTGATGTCTTGCACCAAAGTTAGCATGAAGCTAATTTTAATCTGAAGTCCTTTCAAAATTCCTACATGCATACAATGCCATACATTAAATTAAACTTAACAAACAGGACACAATACATGATACGAACATCAACGTCACCGAGAAGTGTGAATACTGTATAGATTAAAAGCAAGGATATTAGTATCTTTTGTTAGAGATATAACACAGACTTTCTATTTTAAATATCAAATCTCCAAGTCCAAGTTGACATCATCAGGGTTATTTTCTTGTCAAGAGACACAAAAGACATTATACAATTTTTCCCAAGCTGACAAGTAAACTAATCTCTATGTATATAATAGGTGACATGCCCCTTTTAAGAAATATTCAAATGCACCTAGATGGTGGGATTTAATGCTGATTCACTAAATCAATATAGACTCACTGTGTGCTGCTTTACTGACTAACACTAGCCAAGAAGCTGCCATCAGTTAAAACCCAGCAACAGAACAGTTTTTGAACCTCAAGTATTTTATCATGTGTGCACAGACATTGTCCTCTCACTATCTTGATATATCTCCTTGATTATTTCTCCAAACGTACAGTAGTCTAAGCTATCATATAAAATAAACCAAATTAATTGCAGTCAGTTTTAATCACAATCATTACGTGATTAACCGCTGTACCCTGGCACGTTGACAAGAACAAAACTGCCCTGTACTTTGATTCACATCAGGTGGTACTGATTGTGGACTGTCAAAAGTTCACCCCATGGTCGGGACAGGGTCAGAATACAGGGTTTAATGAATCACACAGACAACAGTCTTCCAGGGCATTATGCAATGCAGATAGAAAGACAAGAAGCTTGTTCAGCCAGCTGGATGGAGAGGAGATACTTTAGACTTACACGAGTACTAAAACCCAATGACTGGTCCTGACGTCCTGGTGTTCACAGGTACACTAAACAACAGATACTATCACTATGATAAGTCAGGTCTGGGCATTACTGGTACAAATTAAACAGCAAATTCAGCTCAGACTCTGCCACTTTCCAAATAAGAATGGAATTCCGTGCTTGTTTATCTATCAATATCAGTTATTTAGTCAGCTGTTTATAAAAAAGCAGTTTTCCAGCAAACAATAGGGGGCTGTGCTGATGTCTGCGAGGGTATATGAGGGATTTGATGGCTGAAACAATGAGCCTGTCAGCGTCCAGCTGTGTCCCTCTCAGTCCCTGATAGCATTGTCCCTCATGGTAGCTTTCAGTGAGAGACGCCAGCAGCCACAGGCCCCAGTCTAATCAGAATCAAGTGTTATAGAAATAGTTTGACACTTTTGGAAAATAGGCTTATTCACTTTCTTGTTGAGAGTTAGGTGAGAAGATCAACACCACTCTCATATCTGTACGCTAAATATAAAGCTACATCTGTGTTAGCTTAGCACTGAGAACTTAACATGAAAAATATATAAAGAGTATGAATAGTAAGAAGTAAAACTTGTTGTTTTTCACTTCAGTTTTATTGTTTTACTATTTTTTTTGTTTTTGGGTTTTTTCCTGGTAGATGGATTTTGTTACCTTTGGACAGAGCCAGGCTAGCTGTGGCCCCTGTTTTCAGTGATATTGCTATGCTAAGCTAAGCGCCTCCTGGCTTTAGCATCATATTTAAAAGAACACTTTGGAATTTTGGGAAATACACTTCCTTGCTATTTTGCTGAAAGTTGGATGACAAGATTGATACTACTCTTATACACATCTGTCTGGTAAATATGTGGCTACAGCCAGCAGCCAGTTAGCTTAGCATAAAGACCAAAAACAGTGGCTAGCCTTTCTTTGTTCATAGGTACCAAAATCCAGCTTCCAGTGCCTTTAAGGCTCATTAATTATTAACCATTTCACTAACATGTTGTGTTTTCTGTACAAAAACAGAATTGTAAAAAATAACAAAATAGTTGTGGGCTTACATTTGGTGTATTATTATTATTATTTTTTAAAATTATGTTAATCTGGTAAAATGAGAAAGTTAATTTTTCTGGAAAATATTTGAGGACTAGTTTGACATTTTCTGAAATATGCTTGTTTGTTTTCTTGCTATCTGCTGCTAGTCTGGCTCTTTCTGAAGAAAACAAGATCCAAAGTCATCCTAAAATTTTGCATAAACACTTATGCAAAATTTTAGAGTGGCATCAATCTTTTCATCCAACTCTGGCAAAACAGTCAAAATACGTTTTTACAAAATTATTCTTTGCCTTAATTAAACTTATCTGGTCCTATTCACCATACTGGAGTATTTAGTGAGTGTGCAGTTCTGCTTCAGGTCATTTCCCTCTTCTCTTTTTATAATCTGTCTGCAGTGTGACCTTGCAGTGATTGCTTTGGCCTACTTCAACACATCTCTCCAAGCAGCTGAGCAGTCTGTTTACCTCATAGAACATGTACAAAGACAAGAGCGTGAGGCCCAGATTGTAGACCACCAGGAGGCCTCTGCAGGAGAAGGGCTGTCTGTGTTTCATGTACTTGGGCCCCATCCACACGATCAGAAGGTACATGACTGTGAGTGCAAAGGTTGGTGGGTAGTCGTCCAGCAGCAGCCATCCCCTCACCCGCTGATCTGAAATATGGAGATAAAATTGCCAGTTTTCATGAGGGGGGACGATAAGATTGTCTCATTGGTAACAGCAGACAAGCAGTCGCAGTGCATGCTGGGCAATGTTTGCTCAATACTTCGGAAGGTTAGCAGTAAGACGGTGAAAACCCATCGCAGAATTCTTGTTCAAGTTCATGCAGTGTGTACAGAATGTAATGAACAACTTGGGTCAAAGGTTTTAGGTAATGTTTACTTTCACTGCTGCCTTCACTTTTCTGTTAACTGTAGTACTCTGCTGTAGTTTTTTTCAGTAATTACAGCCTTTGCAGCACTTTGGGAATCAAACAAGAACAATACAATTTACATCAGCAAATAAAATGGCAATATAAACTTGACTTACCTCTGGGACCCATCCATGAGTCTATGTAAGTGTTCAGTTTATGATTGAAGGTCTCCATTTGTCACCTGAAAACAGCATGAATAATCCATTAGAATTGTCAATAATTCTTATTAACATGATGAATGGAAGTCGAGTATTCACTTTCACTGTTATCGGCAGCTAGTTGCTAACTTTCTGTACATTGGGTTTATCAAAGTTTTGTTTGGCTGAAAACAGCTGCCTGCTACTGCTGGTGACAACACAGTGACATTGAACTAAAGGTGTCTATCATAACCACATAGGACAGCAGCTGAAATCATAACTCTTTTCTATGCCTCTGCGCCAGTGACGGCCGTTTTGGGTTGTCCGTCCATCTATGGGATTCTTGTGAACGCGATATCTCAGGAACACGTTGAGGAAATTCCTTCAAATCTGGCACAAATATTCACTTGGACTCAAGGATGAACTCATTAGAATTTGGTGGTCAAAGGTTGAAGGTCAAGTTCACTGTGACCTCACAAAATGCATTTTTGGCCATAATTCAAGAATTCATACGCTAATCATGATTAAATACACTCAATACTCTTTATTAAATTCCTTATAAAGTCTTCACCACATATATTTTACGTGTCTGGACAGATCGACATAAACTGCAACTTGACTGCTTGTATACCTCTGTCTTACTACTGATGTTCAGTGTTTTCATATCTGTTTGTGTTCCAGCCTGCTCATCCTCTCTCTATCCTTCACATCTCTGTGATTTCAAACAACAGATCAAATGTGGCCACATCTCACTCTGGGACACAAAGGAAGGAGCCAGCAAGCAGGTGTGTACAAAAGATAATTACATCTCAGTTCAGTTAAGTCTGTTGCTGTGTAGTGATTCGCTGGCTTTTGGATTGTTGAAGGTAATGAGGATGTCAAAATGTGTAGATTTATTAGCCTTAATGTACTCTAGCAATAATAATCGCCACACCGCTACATTTACTTTGTGCGTGTTCTCTGGCCAGATCTGTCAAATTGTGGTGGTAGTGCATTATTGTTTGCATCTGTTGATCACTCAGTCCTTTGTGAGTGTTGCACACACATAGTTGGTTATATCCATTCAGATTTAAACAGCAGTCTGTCAGGGAAAAGTTGGAAAATGAGTGTTTTCTCTGCATATTTACAATATATTATTAGATTTCACTGTTGTTTCTGACAGTCAGGACAGCCCTGTGATATAAAACAGAAGGCCATTTGCATGACTGTATGAATACCTGGATGTTCATAGCTCAGCAAATGCGTTTGAAGTTGTTATTACCAGGTTCTGTTCTCAGCCCTGTTTGATGGCAATCTAAGCCTGAACAAACATATTAAGTTGCACAGTCATGTTGTTACAATACAGCACATTTTTCAAAAATCCTTGAAATCATGTTCCTTCTCACACAAAGCTTTACAACTCTGGAACAAACACTCCACAGTATCAGGTGAACCTCTACAGAAAAACTCTTATATAAAGTTGTGAGAAGATTTTTCACACTGCTGAGCAAAAGCAGTACAAATCCCTGCAGCTGATTGTCTCACTGAAAACCTGATAACTCTAAGGCACAAACTCTTTCCTCATTATCATGCACAGGTATTTACACAGTCCTGCAGGCCTTTTTTTTTACTGTTTGCAAGACCCTGCTGTATCACCACAGTCTTTGCACAAAATGCCTCCTCACAGCTACAGAAATTGCAGTATGTCTGCGTTCTCTGTTTCCACTGACGTGCTTCCAAGCTATACATTCATTACAGTCCCTGTTATGTCACAGATTGCTGCACCACTGGACAGTTTCTACACCTGCATCTGCAGCTGGAAACACAACACGAGACACTGTAGTCTGCTCTGTGTATGTCTTCCTTCCATAGCGCCTCCTTCACATGTTATTATGCTGTGTATAACACTGGCCTGTTTCTCCAACAAAGACACACATGAACAAAATGTAAGATAATATGATAAATTACAATCTTTTGGCTCAGGTCATATTTGTATATGTCCGGGGTGAAAGTCACATCCAGCTTTACAGGTTAACAGAATAACCTTGGACTTTACAGACAGAAATGTCATCTCAATTCAATCTGAATGCAGCTCTTGTTCACAGTTATATGATATTGAAATATGACTAATAGCACTGAGGGGGCATGTCAGTGACTTTGTTTACATATATTAAGAATTTTTTTTGTCCATATAAAGTAATATTCAAATTCACTTAAATTTATTTAATTTAATAGTAACATAATAACAAAACAGCATAAAAGGAGCAAATGTGTACTATGTAAGATCAGGGACTTCTCAAACATTGTGCAGTGTGCTTATAAGTTTACCAAGCTTTCTATGCACATATGTAGAAATTAAAAGTTATGCTGTTTTAAACCCTGCATTTGATGGTGGATTGCTACCTAGGCAACAAATCGTGCATTACTGATAGGTGCATTTGTCCATAATCACATATCTGCTGGAACTAAATATGGCTTATTCTGATCAACCCCAGTACAGTAATGCCCATGCTCTGATTATCAGAGATGCATTAGGCTGCACCAAAACATGATAATCTGCAAGGCCTTAATCAGAGCATGATGAGCCACAACAGGGGACTGTGTTAGCAGTCACTCAATGACTCTTTGCTAGGTACATGCTGGAGCCATGCAAAATATGTCTGAACACTCAGCGGGGGAGCTGATATTCCCAAAACACAACACTGTGGTTTCATCACTGCAGCTGATAATGATTTATTCAAACGGGTAATTTGCTGTGAGGGTTGGGCAACATAAAGACATAACAATGAAATAAAGATAAATTATATTTTATGAAAGTTCTTAACAGATTTTCCATAAATTTTACTGTATTATATATTGATATTGCAATTAAAAATTATATATACCATGAAAGAAGATTTGATTCATCCACCCCTGTTAAAAGTATAGCTGATACTCTTAACATAGATAGATAGATAGATAGATAGATAGATAGATAGATAGATAGATAGATAGATAGATAGATAGATAGATAGATAGAGAGATAGAGAGATAGAGAGATAGATAGTAATAGTTGCCTTACTAGAAAATGAACTAAAATTAAAAAACTACTCTATAACTCTAACTGAATATATATAATGATAATACTCTGTACATGTTAGCGCAAGTCTAGTATATACTGTGTTATATTGGGTTGGTATGGCAGGGTGCATCACTACAATTGCATTGATAACTGGATATATACAAATATGTAGCTACAGGTATGTGCTATACAGGTAGGTATACTACAAACACCAATAGTAAGGTATTGAAAATAACAAATAATAATAGTACAATAGTAAAATATAGGATTTGAAATGTTTGATGGCTCTCCAGGAAGTCCCTAAAAAGCATTATTCTGTGCATGTCATCATTCAGACATGCAAAATTGCAAAATCACAGCCAGTCCTGAGACTGTGCAGCAGCAGCAGCAACATTCAAAAGTTTTCACCAAGAGGAACACTCATAACTTTGTCACAAAAGAGTCTAATAACTATGTATAGACACTTTGCAGCATTAGGCTTTAGGGGAATCTTTCAGTGTTACTATGATGATAATGCAGCATCGCGAATGCATGACAAGTGTAGTTGAATGCTGCGCTAAAACTCCGTCCTGCCGCTTATTTGCACCACAGTATTGTATGATGGTAATTTTCCATCAGGGTCACACGTGTAATCTAAACTGCACTTTACGCACTGTAGCCCCACTGTACGGTATAAAGCAGCGGTCCGGTCTCCAGTCAAAGTAAAAGATGTGAGCTCTGATCCGATGAAGGCGGACATCTCATTACATCATCCTCTTATCTCAAACCTAAAACTTCCACAGAGAAATTCATACAAATAATGAGAATAAAAGAAGAACAAGAAGAAAAAAAAACTTCCTCGCATCCTGTCGATCGCATCCAGGCTACAGTAACTATGGAGGTCACCGCTTCAGCATCACACAAACTCATCGCCTATGTAGTAGACGCCATGCGCGCTGCAACATTTTTTTCCCCTTCTTTATTTTAAACCGACAAAATAATATCATAGTAATCCTTACCATAAAGTCCCAACAGCCGTGCGATAGAACTGAGTGTGGATGGAGAGCTGTGTGCCGTGGACTGTCTACCTTTAGAGGCGGAGAGACAGAGAGAGAGAACGGCTCTGTAACCTTGGCTTGACTGGCCCGGTCTGAGCACAATGTGCAGCCTTGTCGCTCAGTGGAAAAATAGTGGGAGGAACACGCAGACTGGCCCGTTGCCCTGCAGGAGGGTTATAGCCAGGAGGTGACCCGGTGTGTTGCAACGACAGCCATACACACACATGCAGAGTCAAAAAGATGACATCAAGGCTACCTCTGCCCTCCTTTAATTACTTTCAAATAGGCTATAGTCCCTGTAAATTGTTAACTCGAGGCATGCGAAGACTACATGAGTGTTTCTTCTCATATATATATATATATATATATATATATATATATATATATACACACACACACACACACAC
>JBBMJY010000003.1:12836825-12850120 GCA_037833715.1 Toxotes lorentzi
CACACACACATATATATATATATATATATATACATATATATATACATAAATTTAAGGCTCATTTAAACTGTGGGTGTAAGCAGTGTGCAAACAGACAGCTGGGTGTAGACATGAGGTTAAGATTTACAGTGGTTATATTTGGGTTATATTTATTTAGCTTATGTTTAGGTAAATACAGAGTCTCAAGTCAAGATTCGAGTCTTTCAGAGTTGTGTGTTTTTAACTGTGCTGGCAGCATGGCTCATAGGATGGCAATGTTGGTCTGTCAAACCACTTTGGCTCAGACTAAAATATCTCAGCAACTATTGGATGGATTATTAATGAATTTTGCACAGTCATGATTGGTCATTTTCTTCTAAGAAACTGTTTTATGTTTGTTTATTTTCTAAATTCATGTGTCACAGTAGACACAGGGCAACTATTATTCATTTAGAGTTGTGTCTCTGCTCCCTAACAAATGAACTGTAAGTCCAATCTGAAACCATCTGCGGATGACAGAGGTGCTAATCAGTGCAGTGATGAACTGATTTACAACTGTAAAGCTGCAGGCTGGAAAACCAAAACAATGAGCTGAAAGACGATAAAACTGTGCAGAGCTGAGGGGACCTGTAGAGCCAGGTGATACCGATCCGATTCACTGTGAGCAAATCATTTAACATACAAGTGTTTAAGTGATCCATTATTAATGCCAAAACACTGATTAGCGTAGCTCTAAGTAGAAGCTAATTAGTCTGCCTGAAAGAGGGCTTGATAAGCAGTCATAATGACGGGCCTCTAGAAACTATGACTCTGTTGAACAGCGTAATACAAAGTAGTAAATATTAGTAAGAATTAGAGCTACTCTAAGTACAAGTGTCGGCCCACAAGATGCTGTTTCCAATAGAAACAACATTCAAAACGCACCATCATCTCTGCTGAGACGTCTCTGATCGCTAGAAGGCTCAATGCTAGACAGCCTGAATGCTAGACAGCCTGACAGCCTGGTGGGTCAACATGTTGTCAACTAATGGTCAGAAGGGTATGCTTTGTTGATTGTCAGGGCGTGGAAGCTGTAGAAGACTGTTTGGTGACGCAGTCAACACATCACACAGCAAGCTAGCTAGCATGGCATGTTGTTAACATGCTAGTAGGTTTAACCTGATCAGATACAAAGCTGGGTCATGCCGCCTAGTTTTGTCTGGGTGAGAGTAGGAGATTGAAAGCAGTTTAAAGGCACCTTAGGTCAGGGCTACAGAATGGTGTCACCTGTCATGGGATCCACTAGATTTATGACGGCACTGCCTGAAACTCACTGCAGTGGCCTAGTGATCAAACATCATTTTAAGCACTGGGTTTTGGCCTGAGTGACATCACTCTAACTTGTTTTTGATTAGAGGATGTATTGCAGGTGTTTGACACCTGAACCTGTCCTCCCCTACTCATTGGCAGAGCACTGACAGCCCTTCATATATACCTTTTTACAGAATGAATGTTGACATGTCCCAGTAGGAAAACCACAGGTGTAGATAATAAAATGAATGATGGCTGAATTCCAGTTATCTGCTTCAGTATCAAAGTCCTGTTATTGTGCATGCTGTCACACTGCCACAGCTTACTGGGACGCACAACAGAGCTTTGTTAATGTTATTAGCAACACCTGTGCTGTACTAAAATTCACTTTACACAATTCATTTTACACAGGGTCTCAATTTTCGTGCAGAATTTTATCACTTTTATCACTTTCGTGTTGAAGACCAGTTATTTAAACACATAACTGCATTTTATTCTAATGTCCATTGTACCGATAAAATCAGTAAATGCCAGAGCTTCATCTTTGCTTTATTATTTTATTTTCTTGCTGAATAAAGCTATGTCTCTTGTCTTTCCACAGGGTAGGCTTGTACCAGCAATAATCATTATTTAGTCCAAGAGGTCAAACTGAGGCAATGCTCTCATTTGTCACTGCAGCTCAGCATTATGTAAAGCTGCAGTTCAACACCACCATCTTGTGGATGAAAGTGTCCAGGTATTGACTTAAATTAAATTAGCTTAAAAAGTTTTTTTGTTTTGTTTTTTTTCAACTTTAACCTTCTGCTGAGCTCCTGGAATTATATTTTCCACACCACACCCTTCAGATAAAGGAAGGTATGTTTTTTTTTCCTCTTTGAAATTGTGGGTGTTTCTTTGTACCACTGTTTTTAGCCATTCAAGTGGCATGCCTTCAGGAAAAGCAATGTCAGCCTGTCTGTCGGTCCACTTTTGTCCAGACTGAAATGTCTCAACTCTTTGATGAATTGCCATGCCGTTTTGCAAAGAACAAATCATTGTGCCCCCAAGAATTAATAATAACTAAGTAATAACTTCCCCCTGATCCCCTGACCATCAACAAGCGCAAGCATCATGACAAAATTTTAATTTGTCCAGTGGCTTATCACCAAATACCAGAAAAACTAATAACATTACTGTCAGCTTCAGTTATAGTTTGTGTTTAGTAGATAATGTTAGCATGCCAACTTGCTAACAAGTTGTGAACATGTGAACATGGAAATGGTGAACATGGTAAATTATATTTAACAGCAGCATGTGTTCGCATTTAGTGAAGGATTTAACTAGATAATTCATGTTTTTGTAGTATATCTAGGACGACAGTATGTGCAGGAGCCCAGCTGAAGCATCAAGCTGTGCAGCTCTGTCAGACACTGACCTTTGACCTCCATGGAGGAGGTAAGCAGAAGTCTCCCAAAGGCACTGAAAAATCTCTGCATCTTAGTTTCTCACATGGACTTTATACCAGTTTATTTCTAACAGTTAATATTTTAAAGTTTAGTGAAACAGTCACAGTGCTGCGTCCTGACTGTTTGCTGTCTTTGCTTTCCTACACTGAAATGATATAAATGTGCTGAGTGCAGGCATTCCTGCAGGTATGTCAATCATAATGCAGCTAATGTGGTTAGTTGGAAGGATTTCAAGGCTTTTTTTTTTTTAATGAGAGAACAACATATTTGAGAAAATTTAATCCATTCCCTTTAAGCCCTATTTAATACAACGCTTTCCAAAACAGTTGCAAGAAAACTGACTAACTTCCTGTTGTACAGATTTATTTTGAAGCTGCATCACATTGCAAACAATGGTTCACCATTTCCACTTGGATGCAACACATCTTGAAGGTCCCACTACAATGTCAGCAGAGCAGAGCAAAGCAAACATTTCTCTTAAAATGCAAAAAGAAAAAAAAAAAAAGTCTACCAAAAAACATACATGATGTTAATGTCGTAAAGCGCGGAGGTACAGTATTTACAGAACACAAGATTAAAAGCAGACTACTGTACAACTCTTTGCTACATTTACATTCTCACACAGAGAGGCTTAATTTCCAGAGAAAAATAAATACACATCTGATTTCTATTACACAACCTTTTGCATGTCTTAAACCTATTAAAATAATTTTGTAATCATAAAAATCTGAAACAGTATATGTACATACATTTGATGCAGGTGTGTTTCTTATACCACACACATGCTGTTTTGCATTCTCTTACACTTGGACTGCTTTCGTTCTGAGCCGCACATTTTGTCTCTCTTTACATGCGTAGTTTTGATAATGATGATGCATTTCTACAGCGTTTCTCATTTGAACTTGTTTACTGGGTTTCCAATGAGCTCTGGGCACTGCTCTTCTCCTCTTGCAATCCTGTCGCACTTTCGGAACAGGTCGTAGTTGATCTTGTCAGTTATGATGCTGTCCTGCTTGTACTGTGGGTGCTTCGCGACGAATTCCCTCATCCACTTGGCCATGGTCATCAGTTCGCCTGTTTCAGATCAGCGAAATTAAGAGTTATGCTCAGACTTGAAGCTCCGTGAAGAGAGAAATCTGCTTATGGCTCATGAGAACATTAAGTTTTGTCCTTTAATGCATATTTACCTGAGGCACGTTTCTTGATGAGCTTCAGGTAATTCAGAATGGTGCACCTGGTGTCTACGTCAACTTCCATGTTCTCCAGATAGCAGTTAAGGATCGGGATAAGCCCTTGAAAAACTCCCTCCTGGTGATATAAAAAGAGGAAGTTATTGTTTGGTGGCTTAAAACGAGGCGAGGAGGAAGGAGCCATGCTCGCAGCTCTGTGAGGCTGTACTAAGGCACAACTGGGATTTGAACTAAATACTTGTAATATGTCAACAGAACGGGAACAACAGAAAAAAAACCCTCCCACTACTCTGACTTGGAAGTCTTCAAGCTTTTTTTCCAAGAGGATTCCAAACACTGAAAGCATTATAGTCACATCATCTAAATTGCTAATATAAGCTACTTTTGCTGCACTACATTCCAGATATTATGTTCAGCGGCATCAACTGTACCAGTGTTAATACTAGACTTAGACATAACCACAACCTGGACTTTGAAGCCATTTTGCCAACACCGTGTTGACATCTCTGTAATTCTTTTCACCAAGTGGAAACATGTTACTGTAGGAAGTTCCTGTTACCTTGGAATCATGTATGTCTTTACAAAATATCACAGCGATCCATTCAATAGTTGTTGAGATATTTCAGTCCAGACCAAAGCCGACTGATCGACACTGCCATCCACTGAGCCACACCGCCAGCATGGCTAAAAAGTCAAAAGTCATCAAATACAAGGCAATAATCACCTTTCCGTTGATGATTGTGTCGATGCTCATCAGCGTGTACTCCTCATTAGCACCGTCAGTCTCCAGGCCGTTCTGAGCGGAAGGGTTACCATCAAGGACCGGGTTGCAGCCTATTGGTGGACGAAGCAAAGATATCAGCTACTCCTAACTGAAACATTCAGCAGGATCATCAACCTTAAGTTTCGCTTTTTGTTTTACCCACCTTTAAAGATGTCCTTTCGGAAGTAAAACATGCCCTCCTGGACCGCGTTTCTCTTCTGTGCGACTTTCATGTTTTCATCAACCTAATGAACGACACATGTTTTCTGTATCAGAGCACTGTCTACAAAAACTCCAGTTCTGTAAATGCTGTACCTCCTATAATTAGGATCCACGTCCCACTTCAGCATTTAAATGTCTCTTCATGAAATCAGCAGAACTGTATGGCTTTTCACCTTTGACAAAGGGATGAGGAAGTCCAGTTTGTAAGACAAGATCACTCTGGTGAGCAGGACGACAAAAACCACGTATGCAGCATTTTCAAAATCAGTTAGCTGCACCTGAAAACCAAAACCGAAACCATCAGGTTTTTTTCTGTCTTTGACAGAAACTGTCACTGAATATAAACCAAGATTACAACTGTGAGAGCAAGTGAGTGACGGTGCAGTTGGCAATTACCTCCATGGGGCGGAACTCAACTCTCCAGCCGATGTCAGAGTTTGGGGGTGGAGGTTTGAACCTCATTGTCTGCCAGTTGGTCGACTGGAGGTTCTGTAAGACATCATGTGTCCAGTGTAAATAAACAGTCATATATGCTGAAGTCAAGCGTGTATGGTTGGCTTTCTTCCAAGAAGTCGAATTCTGGAAAAGTCACCTCGAAGTGATCGGACTCGTTTTCATCATCCAAGTGTATTTTTTCCTCGAAGACAGAGAGTGGATCACGGATGAAGAGGTGTGCTATGTGCTGGGCCAGCAGCTTGTCAATTCCTATCAACGGAGAGCTTGTTATTCATTTCGTTACTGTACAAGCTTCATCGATTTTGTCTGTCAAGTTAAGTATTTTGCATTTGTTTCACGTATTGCTACCCATAACAGCATGGATAATATATATTTGATTTTTTAGATGTATCAGTTTCTCCATTTTCCCAGATGACGGTACCTGCGCTGAGCAGCTGCTCGTAGATCTCCTTGTCTATCGTCAGATCGATGTCATTGTACTTCTCACCACAGCTTGACAGGTAGCTGTCAATGGAATCATATCTTGATTTGAAGATCCTGTATTTGTTGTTTTTCAAAGGCTGCAAAGGAAAAAGTCAGTTTTCATACATTAGACTCAAAATACAAAACTCTAGCACAAATATTTTTTTTTTTTACTGTGAAGACTATGTGGTGCTTTTTGCTCACCTTCAGCCCGCGTTCCTCCTGTGTCCTGTCATCCACCGAGGCAGAAATAACTCCCCAGCGACAATCAATATCTGACACATAGCCTCTGTAGAAGGGTGAGGCTGCGCTCAGTGCCATCTTTAAAGAGCAAAAAACATTATTCACTATAAGCAGCATTTGATGTAATTGTGGGTTTTAAAAAAAGGTCTGTTTTTAACTTTTTATACATAAAAATATTTGCATGTTACTGCAAAATATTGACAAGTTCTACACAGTTATAGTCCTGCTGAAGAAGAGGTCAGGTAAATAATCATAATATATAACAGAAATCCCATTCTTTATTTATCCACTCACCACAATGGGGCAGAAAGTTGCTAGTTGGTCATAGAGGTACCTCGCCTCATTAATGCTGCAAGCCTGGAATGTTACCTGCAACAGCACAGTAAAAATCAGGGGCTGAAGTACGTTTATAAATCACTTATTGGGATTGTAAAGTTGCAGCCACACAAAACTCTAAACAGTCCAGGTTGTATCATCTTCATTACTAAAAATAAAAAGGACTGTTCAAGGCAACAAAGCCTCTGGGATGCCACATTGGTCCTTTGAGTCTTTCAGTACCTGCAGACAGCAGTTTCCCATGCCAAAGCCCATGGCGTCCATGTAGATATGATCAGGCAGAGCCGCCCTCGCTGCTTCACCGTCGTCCTCGGGAAACTCCTCCACAAATGGAGATGGAGTGCACTTGTCTTTGAAGACTGAAACATGAAAAGGAATATAGTTTCATTTATCCCATTCAGTCCCAGAGGCAAATGAAATGCATCAAAATCTCATTTCACTGCATTTACCCCCGAGGGATCTGCACATTACTGTTTATAGAGTCTGAACACATCCACAACAACCCGTTGAGAATAGTCATTGAAAAAAAACAAATTGCACATTTTTATCGAAAAACCTTTTTTTGTTTTATAAATATTACAATAAATCTGTTTTACAAGACAAATTACAATAACTGGTTAGTATCATTTCACTCAAACTTACTTGGCACATTAATCCCAACTTTCTCTCCTCTTCTGTGACGTATGTTTCTGGTAAGAGTGCTGAAAAAGCAACAGACATACACATGGTATGGTCATAATCTACTAGCACCTACAGTAAGAAATAAGCCATAAAGAAGACAATCTATCTTTCACAACAGCAAACTACAAACTGGTATGTATTTGTATGAGAGGATTCTTAATTTTTTGCCTATTTGAAATTAATCTTTGCTGCAACATAACAGTAAACTTTCCAATTCAAAACCAATGGGGAAACCACACATGTCTTGAAGTTACAGCCATGAAGCACTACCTGAATCTTGGGTGTCTGTTGATGGCTTCATCTGGGAAAAACAGTGACTTTGACACTCCCTTCTCGACAGGAGTCGGCCGGTGCTCTGGTCTGGTGAAGCCTGGGCAACCTAACCTAAACAAAGGACCAGCATATAGGAAACTATTATAGGGCTGCAACTAACTTATTAATGGTTATGCTGCTAGTGATTTTCTCAATTACTTGATTAATTGTTTTAGAATAATAGAAAAATAGAAACAAATGCAAAACTTGTTTGTTGTTCTTCTCTCTAACAATAATTAAAGAAAGTTCAAACACTTCCTCAATGTAAATCAAAGTACCTTGGAAATGAGGTGATGGTGCAGAGGGTTTCATTCTGGTTCAGGACAGATGAGGCCTCTCGTCGTCTTTTCCCCATGTTGCCCTCCACAGTGTTGAACTCCGACATGGTCCCGCCGTACGGCTGCCCCGGAGTTCCTTCAATCATGTAGCTGCCATACTCTGGTCTCCAGAGAGTGGGGTGACTGCAGAAATATAAAACGTGCTGTGAAAACGTTCCACTTTTATAGGTCAGCAGGAAAGAAGGCCGTTAAGAAAAGATCCCGGTCTCCGCATCCCGATGACCTCTCTGATGAAGTCCACTGGCCGCTCTCCCTTTATTGTATGTCAGCCATAATCTTGATGGGGTGAGCGAACTCAACATATTTGTGCTTCAGAGCGTGCTCTGTGGTATGTGCGACAGAGGGGCAGTAATGAGGAATGCATCGGCTCTACTATTCCCACTGCCACTGGTATTTCCTCTGGGTGAAGTTGGCTCCGCAGATTTACACCGACGTCATTGGCAGCGAGCAAGCATAACACTCACGGGCTTGTACAAACACATCTACACTGGCTGCAGAGAATTCCTCTTTTATTTAAAAGAAATGTTACCACAGTTTCAGCCTGTAAATGGCATTCCCAGGAGGCCCTCTGATCCTTATCGCTCGCCGATGCCTCAGTGCCAGGCACAATAGCTTTACATCAGCTTTATATTCTGGAGATTTTAATAATTTATCCACAGCACTTTTGTAACAAGGTTCAACTTCTTATAAAAACGGAATTATTTTACTATCTCAACAACGATACTTAAAAAAAAAAACCTCCCAGACATTGCTGTGAGGAATGGATGGCTTCAATCTACAAGCAGCCTAAATGCAAAAGGGACATTTTCAGAACACCTCTGCAAATGTATGAGATAATTACACTAAAAGGTGCAATGATTAGTCCATTACCTGATCAGTCGATTGACTGATCATTGTAGTAATTTTTTAAGAAAGAAGGCCAAACAGTGGCTGTTTCCAGCCTCTCAAATATGAGCATTCTGCATTTGATGCTTTTCTTTGCCACGTTACAGCCTATAGGCTCAATATTACTCTTAAAAAAAACAAACCACCCTGAGATCTTTGAGAAGCAATAAGCTGTAAAGACAGGCTGAACAGCTGTCTGGCGCTATTCAAAAAAAAAAAAAAGAGTCTGATGGCGGCAGATGAATCTGATGAAACATGTCTATTGTGTTTAAAGGGATCACACTATGTGGTTTAATTGGCGTATGGGAGCAAAAACACAAAGGACTTATACGTCAGATCATCACATGTAATATGACTGATGAATGAACGGTGACTTTGAAAGTCAAATAGACAGTCAGCCCTAAACAGGCTTACAGGCAAATTTTATGTGTTTGACCAGAAGGCAAAGCTGCCTGCCTCTGCTGTACTCTACACCAGCGGCTCCAAATATTTTTGACTTGTGACTCCTTAAAAAAAAAAAAAAAGAAGAAAAAAAGAAACAATGTCTACTTGTGACCCCTCATCACAGGTTCTCAGACTTCAGAGTGGGCTGTTCAACCAAGCGCTGATTTTTCCTTCAGAGACTGTTTAATTTGAGTTTTTTTTTTTTTAAACAAACGAAAACAAGGATTAGACAAAAAAAAACTGAAATATTTTTGTGTAATAGAAAAGGATTTTTTCTTTCTCATCGCTTCTGACCATGTGACTCCCGAGATAAATCTCGGGATCCCATAGGGGACACCACTGCTTCACACAAAAGCAAATATATTCCATTTTGTAATAGATTTGTCCATTAATGACCTTCAACACAGATATAGCTGTTGGAAGTTGTTCTACCCGATTAGAGGTCTGTTCATGTTGAGGCTGGGTGGAGCTACACTCATTCATACCATGGTGATTTGTCTTTGTTGTAGCTGGTTTTATCAACACATAACAACGACCAGGTGCATGGGGGAAAAAGGAAATTGGCAACAAATCAATTGAGAAAGGTTTGTTGTGCTTGTACAGTTGGCAACAACAGTGCTCTTACTGCTGTTACTATCACTGTTCATGTTTGCGTTTTTGTATGAGGGAAGATGTCATTCAGACTGGTTCAGTGCACTCCAGAAATGAGGCCTTATCAGCCCAGAATAAAATACCTGTGTGGTTGTGTTGGCTTTAGTCATAATGAAGCAAATACATGTGCATGTGTGATGTATGTTGATTTAAGTTAACTATACACACACACACACACACACACACACACACACACAGAGTCGAGTTGTGCCTCTGCTTTTTGAGATGTATGATATGTTAGGCCTAGATTTAATTTAACCCAAATTAATCTGAATCCCCATCAGCCAGTCCATATTTGCGCTGACTACGATCCAAAACAAGCCATGCAACTAACAACACACTACTGTTGGTATTTGCAGTGTGGTATTTACTTAAATGCCATTCAGATTATGAATGTTAAGTGCTGCTATTTTTGTTGTCGAGTGGAGTGGCTTCCAGACAGAAAAACTATGACTTAAACTCATAAATCTCAAATATGAGCATTCTGCATTTGATGCTTTTCTTTGCCACGTTACAGCCTATAGGCTCAATATTACTCTTAAACAAAACAAACAGCTGTCTGGCGCTATTCAAAAAAAAAGAGTCTGATGGCGGCAGATGAATCTGATGAAACACGTCACCATTGTGTTGAAAGGGATCACACTATGTAGTTTAATTTGCGTATGGGAGCAAAAATACAAAGGACTTATTACTCTTAAACTCAAAAAATTTCAAAAAATGCTTCTGGGAGGGAAAAACAAAGTTGTAGCCTTAAGGCAAAAATTTTTTTTTTTTGCATAAATCCTTTAAAACAACACAATATAAAGACATCTTCAACTTTTAATGACTGCAATATATTCAGCTAAATGTTTAGACATGTGCTGTAGAGAGATCACTTACTTAGGGTTTATCTTTTCACCCTGTTCTTGGAGGGTTTCCAAAACTTCTCCGCCGTTCAGGACAAGTCGAACCTTCTCATCCTTGTCGTCCAGTTCCACCAACATGTACTCAACCTAAAGGTAAATCATTAAAAAACAAACAGGCCACACTATCAAACCACAGTCCAACACTGCGTTAGCAATAGCTGCTACTTTATTCAAATTCAATGTACGCTTCTAACTTCTAAAACCAGGTTTTCAGTCGGTGCTGGGCCACAGCACAAAGCCAACCTTTTCAAGATCAGACTGGGACGCCATCACATCAATTCCAATTCATCAGTCATGTTTCCTTGACTTTCACTCTGCTACCCTGTAATCCCCTGTCTGAAAGAGGGATTAATCTATAACAACAGCATTCCACATTGTTCGAAATCAAAACATTTTGTTCAAGCTGTGGCACACTGAAGTTTTGTGGACTGGTGGCGGGCAAAAACTAGAGATGCAAACTGGTGCGAAGTTCTGAAATTAAGAATAAAAAAAGTCACAGCAGTCCACATATCCTAAGATACTTTATAGCACGTTTTATATTAATGTCTGCTGAAAAGGGAGTGTCTTCCCTAAACTAGTAGTTTTAGCAGTTACTGGGAAACTGAATGATTGCTAATCCTCAGAATAAACATTTATAAGAAGCTGTATAATAACCCTTCGTAAATATGTTTGTTAATTATCAGTGACACACACATCTGGTTCTTTGGACTCAGCCTAATTCTTGGAAAAAGTCTTTAGACATGGTATTAAAAATTCAATCTTACAATAGTCTGTAAAAACAGTGTTATACAAGTAAGCTCCAAAGGCGTCATTTAAGTGAGCTGTTTCACATGCAACCAGTAACAACTGGTTTGACCATCTTGACAATCAACTTACATGTAGGCATTAGCAACTGTTTTATGATGGAAACCTCATGAAGCTTGCAGATTTATACGAGTTAAAAACAAAACAATTGAACTTCTCTGGCAGTGAGAGCAGCAACAGTAAATTAGTTGAACTGTATCAATGAAATAAAAAACACTGTTGCATCATGCACAACCGTCATGAATGACAGATCACAGACATGAGCAGCGGCACACTTTTCCCGTTGGTTCAGTTTAAAGAGAAAAAAACAAAAACAGTGTCTTACCTCATCGCCCCATTTCAGCACATCTCTCTGACGATCCTTCACCTTGTTGTAGATGTTGAGGAACTGAATGATGCCGTGCTTTCTGATGTGGTCAGCATACTTCTTGGTTTCTTCCCAGTTCAGTGGAGAGCCCTGTGACAGTAAACCCATCGCACAGACAGGCTGTACACTACGAACTGGAGGCTGGTGTCTTTTGCTTGGCTGCTTACACTGAACCTGCACGCCGAGCGTTAGCTAGCTAGCTAGTCTGTCCACCTCGCACGGAGCTAGCATGAAGTCTAGGTGCAAACAAACGGCAGGGTCTGGATCCTCAGGGTGCTGTCAGAGAGTTCACGGGTTGAATTCTGAGGCTCTGGGTTGATGTTAAGCGGCGTGCCCTGTCGATAACCTCAGCTGGGCACCCAGAAGAAGCAGGCCCCTGCTCATCACTTGCTAATGACCGGTTAGCTTAGTAACGCACGCCCGTGGGCTAATAAAGCCGCAAATAACAAAACAAAACACAACAACGCCGAGTTAATAAGTGCGTGCAAGCCTCGGCTCAGTTAACGACGGCGGATTGACGCTGTTAAGGTGTAGCTCGGCAATTGACTGGCAGTGAGGTAAACCTGTGGGTAGGTCGTTGTTGCCAAGCCAATCTGCTTCACAGTGCCGAGCTGAGTTCAACATATGAACGCCCTCCTGGCTCCGCACACGTGACATCGTTAGGCGGAGCGGAGAGCGCGGTGGCGTCACCGTGACTCAGCATTCTTCACTGCTCGACCCCTCCCACCGAGCTGTCAATCAGAGCGGGCGGATATGCTGCGTTCACCTGCTGTCGGTGCTGTCAGCCTTTTACTCAGGGCATGGCAGAAAAATATGTGGAAAGTGAATGCTAAATGGAAAAGAACGAACGCAAAAGGGAGACAAAAAAATAAAATGGAAAAATAAAGTTACTCTCTGATTATTCAGAGTAGTACATCTGAATGACAGTTTTAATTTTACTTTTTAATTTTGATACAGACCAAAATTATCCTCCGTATGGTTTATATTTATATTTGTGAATAAAAAACTCACAGCCCTTCCAGGTTCAGAAAGCTAAATTCTGTAAACTGTAAACCGACTCAGTTAATACTACATTTAATTAAGTTAGGACACAGTATCTGTTATAAAATGAATGCTTTATTCTTTGCTTTGTTTTCTATCACATTTATTTACTAGCAATTCCCTAACAAACAAATAAACAAACAAGAAAAAAATCCAAAGATTAATTGTGGCAGCACAAACAAGTCATGTGCTGTTGTTTTCTGTATCATTTCCATGTCGTATCATCTCCAAACATAACACATTGAAATCAATGTGTACTTGAACGCAACATCATACTAAGAAAAAGGTGATTGTAACAGTGACACAGCACTCGACTTTAGGGGGTGTTTGTACTCGCATGGGTGGAAAATCAGGTTATAGGCCAGTCTACTCCAAGCTCTTAAACTGTTTCTGGGTGTGGTTGGATTAGATTTGACTGGCAGTGCTGAGAACATAAGTAAACAACCTCACAACTGTAATCTTATTTTGATTTAAAAAAAAA
>JBBMJY010000003.1:12851540-12882205 GCA_037833715.1 Toxotes lorentzi
TGGTGCACGAAAGTGTGTGGCATCACCTTTTCCACCTGAGGTGGGGGCACCCAGAGCAAAGACAAAATTACAAATAAAGAAATTTCTCATGTCAATCAAAATTGTTAAAACCTTGGCAGAAAGTACTGTGTTCAGAAAATACATGAATGTACAAGTCTACTGGTCCTTTGACACCACTGATGTAGGCTTACGGACAGGAAGTCAAAAGTGCATACCTCATGAACTGGTTCAAATGGGAAACAGAAATATAGCCCTCTATATTGCCTCTCCACTCTACTTCCAAGCAAATCTGATGAAACTAAATCCTTACAATACTTAGAAGAAAAAAAAACAGAAATAATGAATAATAAATGACCACAGCTCAGGGTAGCTTACACTTCATCTCTTTAATTTAAAATTTAATTTAAAACAAACAAAAAATGAAAAGACATGAGCAGTCAGGGAATACATGAGTACTGACTTCCAGGAAAGCTCAGGCTCACAACATCATTGCCAAGTCATATTTTTCTTTTTCTTTTTTACAAAATAGTTTATTGCTGTCACGTCTAAGCCCATTCAACCTTCATCATTCCAACACTTTCCCAACAGAATCTGTTTCCTTCACACCGAAGGTGTTTGTGATCATCACTCAACATACAACACAAGACTACTGAATACTGAACATTAGGCACATGTAGAGAAACTGCAGTCTTACTGTGCGGTGTGTTTACACACTAATCACAAGCACCTACTCCTGGTAGGTGATGCCAACACTTATTCCAGCTCCAGCTTTCTGACACTCTATTATTCTGTTCAAGTATCTGAGAATCACAGTAGCTTTAGTCACCATTAACTGGACTGTCACAAAATCCAGTTATTAAAAAAAACAGTTACATGTTACAGATTTATTTCAGCCCTGGTTTTATATTTTTATAGCGTTCATCCATCATTGTATTTAACATAGAAAAGGGCTACTGAAATTATCCCAACTGAACTGGCCCCAAAAGGAAATTTCTGTCTAAAAATAACTAAATGGCATTGTGTCACATGAAATTGACCCAATATGTATAACAGTTTGTCTCTATCATACACATTATCTGGCCTTACGCCTAATTCTTAAACCATAAACCATAAATAAAGTTACCTAATTGTCCTTACCAGCACTGGCTCCAATTTGCTGCAAATTACTAGAGTATTTTTTATTTTATTTTAAATGTATAAGAATGTGTTCCCAAACTTGTCATTTTTACATTTTACTCATTTTTGCTCATCAAAGTTTATGACCATTTAAACTGATCATCTTAGTCCCAAAAAGGGACTGTTGGTAGAGTTGAGAACCAAGTTTTATGCAGCAGACAAGCTGGAGACCATTAGACATGTAAACTACATCACTGTTATTTAAATCCTTATATACTGACTGGTGCAGATGAAACTGAACTGGCTCTGGACTCTCGTGTTTTCCTTGTGGGTATGGTGACAACACAGCAAGAAATGCCGACTGTAGCTTCCGGCAATTCATCATCCTCAGTCCATTCATTGAAGTCAGGGTTGTAAACCTGAATGCATTTCTTGTACTTCTTCTCACCCTCGTTCCAGCCTCCAAGGAGATAGATCTTGTTGTTCAAAATGGAAATACCGGCTGTGCTCACCCCTGTGTGAAGAGGTGCGCAGTAGCTCCACTGCCCGTTGTGAGGGTTGTAAGATTCAACGGCTAGGACATCAACCCTCTCTCCACGACCTCCCAGCTGACTGCCACCGATGACGTAGGCTCGGTCTCCCATGGTGGCAGCGCAGTGCCAGCCTCGAGGTGTGCTGAGACTGCTCTTATCCTGCCAGGTGTCAGTAGAGGGGTCATACGAACACACGGCCCTGGAGTAGGCATTGTTGATGTAACCTCCGGATACAAGGATCTTGCCATCGATGACGGAGCTGCCGTGGCAGCAGCGGGGCACCTCCATGGGAGCTTTCATCTGCCATTGGTTGGACGAAGGCACATAGCACTCCACAGAGGCCTGAACACCATCAGCGTTTCGCCCTCCGACGGCAAACAAGAGGCCGTTGAAGGTGTTGAGGCTGAAGTGGGTGCGCCTCTGGATCATGTTGCTCAAGTGAATCCAAGTGTTGAAGCGGGGGTCGTACCTAAAGAACATTAGAGGATGTTTAAAGTTACTTTCTAATTCTACACAACCTAATATGGCAAATGCTGACTTTAAATCACTTAGTTCTTACCTGCAGAAGTTGCTAACAGCGTGTTTAGCCTGGTTCCTTGCATCATTCTGGTCCTCACCACCTGCCACATATAAGAAGCCATCCAAGACTGCCGCACACTGATTGAAGCTCTTTGCTGGCATTTCTGTCAGCTTATTCCACACGCTATCTGCATCTCTGTAGAGAACGTCTTTGCTGAGAGACTTCTCTGTCAAGGCAGGACGTCCACCAACTGTGAGTATCACTTTGAGGCCACCGCGTACCTTTGTTCTGCGTGACTGGAGGATGTTCTGTTGATATGGCAGCAGATGGTAATTCATGGCGTCAACAAGGAGACGGTGGCACTCGGAGTCTTGCATCATCCTAGGCGCACTCTGGACATGATTCACCAGGTCTTGGGCAGAGATGGTGCCAAAGCGGATGTGAGTTAGGAGATCTGCCGCGTACTTCAGCCTCTTCTCGTCAAAGTCCAACCATTTCATGGCGATCTGGAAGGCTGTGACCTCGGAGGGGAGCTGCAGGGAATCATCAGAGAGGAAATCACTGATCTGCTCATAGGTGAGCTTCAGGAACTGCTCCATCTCAGAAAACTCGATGAAGTTCTCCCGCATGAACTTCTGCGCTGCCTCCTTGGTTTCTTTGAGGTTGTAGGCATCAGCGATATTGGCCACATACATGCAATTCTCCACGCTGAGCTCCTGCATGAGGAAATCACTGCACATCTTCACCAAGGTGCCGATCTGCAGCAGCATGGCTGCGGCAATAGTGCTGCCAATGCTGTACAGCGACAGGGTTAGCTTTCCAGAGTATGCGTATGTAATTGCAGTGGCGAGGCCGACCGGTGACAGGTCGTTCAGCTCGATCTTTTGGAGGGTTGCATCCTTCTTCAAGATGTTTCGAACGTACTCGCTGCAGGAGGCCATGACAACCTTGTGGACATCAAAGGACTTTGACTTGGTGGCGACTGTTAGATCACAGAGGAAGCTCTCGTGTCTCATGTTGCTCAAACCCTCCAACAGGTTTGGGGCGTACACAGAATCGGTGACCTCTGTTGAAATGCAACTGAAGCCATTACCTCCTTCTAACAGAGTGTTTAACCCATTGATCTTGTTGATGGGGCTGTCCTCAACCATTATGGTCATTTCATTTATGTCCCCTTTACTCTTTTTGGTCGCCTTGTTCTTCTTGGGTGCCATGGTTGCAGCAGCAGAACACCGCCCAGACCTTCTGAAAATATAAATACAACATGTCAGATTTTGTCAGAAAAGTACATTACAACTTGAGGATGATGCTCAGAAATCAAAGATGTATCATATCAGCCAGACAGATAACGTTGTGTGCAACAGATAAACTGGGACAGATTTGAATTGTTCAGGTAAAGAATTAGGCTATATTTAATTTGGTCTGCTCATCAAATTATTATTGACTTGGCTAAAAATAAAGAGGCTTCATTCACAAGACTGAGCTACGTTAAAACAGCCCATATAGTTGAAATGTTATAAATTATTCAATGTCCCGAGCTATGCATTTTCCCTATTTTTGAGTTCCTGTTGTCCTTCATCATGTCTAAGTATTGTTTGCTTTGCACCAAACCAAACAATAATATCAGATCCCTGTACATTTACCCTGTTGGATCTAAGGAGAAAAGTTTTATTTTGGAGTTATTGGAATTTATTTAGACACATCCAGACACCTATGAAAACATGTGTGCTACCAGGTGATGCCGGAGTGAGTGAGTGAGTGCGTCAACATGACCCTCTTTGCATCTGTCACAATTTATCAGCAGTATGTCCAGGAATAGCAACGCTGGACAGCTCTCCCATGACGTTCCTTTTATAGACTTTGAGACATTAGCAGAAGGCCTCGTGTCCTCTGACTGTTTAAGATCAGATTAGGGCAAATATCCTTTTTTTTGGTCCCCTTTCTTTATTTTATTGAACGGTTTCAGTCTTCTCCTGGATATGTCTGCAACTGACATCATGTGCAAGAAAAAAAAAATCCCAAAAAGCCAGTCCTCTCACTATTTCACAACCCTGGCAAACATGAAGCTTACTATAACCATGGCTGCATGTAAAAGCTCATCTTTACAAAAAGGTCAACAACTCTAGTCAATTTTTTGTCTTTTGAAGCCCAAGTAAACAAGAAAACAGCACACTTCCCACTCTAAAATGACTGACAAAAGCTGAAGCATTGATTGCACCAAATTGCCTTTTTCTTCTCACTTCTAAAACTGCAAACACTTAAAGCATAGGAAAGCTCCACTTACCTGAGAAATGAAGTTGAGGCTGGTGAAGAAGGGACTTGTGCCTCCAGTTACTGGAGCAGGAGAGAGAGAACAGCAGTCACGCCTGCTGAAAGAGACATGCAGTTAACTCCTCCTCTAGGGGAGTGAGTGCCAATCAAGTATTGTGCAATGCATGTGGCAGAGGCAGGGACCATAGACCCCCAACATGTAGTGTCCCACTATAGTCTCCAATCAGTTGATGTCAACACTCTGCAGGAGCTTGATGTATATCCTTGATGGGATGTCAAATTTGGCCTTAGAAAATCTTTAGCTCAGGTGCAAAGAGCATCTTGTTTTAGGATAGTGGTAGAAATACTTGTTTTGATATTTCACTCTTGCAGGTATCATCCTGGTAAAACTCCTGAAACAAAATTAAAATGACTGATTTATCGTTGAACGTGCTCTTGTTGACAATCTCAGTGACAATCAGCAGATCTTCATTACCAGCCCATCTAACAATGTTATCATGTAGCTTTCTGTGCAGAGGACATATAATGTCTAATGAGACACAGAAAAAAGGTGAATACCATAGTCTGAGGAAGTATAAGAGTGTCCCCACAACCTAGGTCCAGCTCATATTAAATTCTGTGTGTACAGTTTTTTGAAATACATCAATTTCCACGAAATATTTCAGAGTGATAAGAGTCATGATCATATCAAGTCATGCATCTCAACTCTCAGCTCCCATTCAAGGGGCCAGTAGCCCCAGAAAATGGACATCCAGAAGACTTGAGGGCAAATTTCAGAAAAGTATTAAGTAATTTATTATCAACATTTTTTATTTAGTCCTCTGTAGCAACATTATGGCCATAAATGTTTTGCCATATACTCATGTTAACGTGTTTAATTATGAATGGTCACTTAATTTCTAAGCCGTACACGCCGCATCATTTCTGCCATCGGTTCCGCCCATTATAATAGTGTCATCAACGGGCGCGCGCTGCCCGGTGCGTGTGTGGACGGTTGCACGTGAGTCACCGTGATGGCCTTCAGCTCTGAGGTGGTGAAGAAAGTCATGCGGTTGAAACTTCAGCTCACAGACACAGCAGAGGCTGCTACGGTAGATACGAATTTTAACTCAGTAAACAGACCAGAGGGAGGAAAGACAACAAAAAACGCTGCTGGCATAGGTGTAAACATTAGCCTACAACCACCTGCTCTCACGTTGGACGCTGTGGGGAAAAAAAAAGAAAAAGTGAAATGAATTCTGATTAACGGGCAGCTTCCTCTCTGCAGGGTGTAACATCTTTTCATTTTCCCCATGCTCGTCTTGTATCTATGCTCCGGTGTGGCCGGAAGCTGATAAGGTGCTGTTTGAGTCATTGATGTGCGCTGCTGAAGCCACACAGCGTTTGAGGCGCTTTACTTTGGTAGGGGGGGGGATCAGGCTGTTCAAATGGGAGGCGCTTTGCTGCTAAAATTGGCAGCTCCTCCAGTTGTTCCAACTTATGGCTGCCGTCCATCATCCATGAAGGCTGTGACGCTCTGCAGGCTTGTCTTAAGTCAGTTTTGGATGTAGGTGTGAATGCACAAATTGGCCAATATTTAGGTCGTCAGGTTAGATTAACATTAGATTATAATTTCAAATGCACCACCTGGAAACTCCCAGTTCAGTCATATGGGGAGACTTTATTTACCAGTAGTAGCATTGTCCATTTATAGTTCACAGTAAAAGGAGCAGCCTAAGTGGGTGTGCGAAGTTCCCATACTTAGCTTCTGCTCTGAATGCACAATCAGCAACTGGGGTGATCCGAGACCAGGATTGCCATATTTGGCATGTAAGGTTTTCTTTAATTAAGTTCACATTTTATCAGCCTTTTTTTCAGCAATGTCTGTGTGTGAAAACCACATCCAAGCACATTAGATGTTTGCCCAAATCCTTTTTAAATACTAGCAGCAGCATTTAGAACATAACCAGAGGGATTAATGTGTCGATGACTCTCTTTCTAGGTTCTTAAAATCTTGCAGAAACTCAAGGATCTGGACATTACACTAGACATTCTTGCTGTGAGTCTCTGTTGCAAAGAATGGATTTTTTTGTTGATATATATATATATTTTTTAATACGTTACATGCGTTACATTTTCATTGACTGCACTAACTAGCGTCTTCGTGTAGGAAACTGGAATTGGCAAAACAGTGAACTCCTTGCGCAGACATGAACAGGCTGGAGAATTTGCCAAGTCGCTAGTCAGAGGCTGGAAAAAACTGGTCCCTAAGGAGTGCTCAAGGTGAAGTGTATTTAACTTTTTTTTTTTATCTATTTGTATTAGTTAATTGTAAATATATTGTTTAATTTAATAACGTGTTTATTTTTACTTCTTAAATTCAATTTGGAATTTTCCCTTGATGCAGCCACACTGAGGTCGGGGATGTGTCAGAGACTCCGTCTGTTAAAGACAAGCTGGCCGACCAAAACTGTCCAAATACTGGAAGTTTGACAACGGAGGATTCAAACAATAATTGCTTAACATCTCACCGCAAGAGTCACGATTCTTCAGACGAGGCCCTCAAAACAGGGAATAGAAAAGCTGATTCAGAGAAAGAACAATTTGAAGAACAGAAAGGAAAAAAGAACGAAAATCAAGAAAAATGTCACCAAGAAACCCTCTTTCAGAAAGACATCTTGGAAAATAAAATTGACGAGGATAAAATCGACTATTCATGTGTTTCCAAGAAGAAGAAAACTGATCAGAGCGACAGAAAATCAGGAGACGGTGATACATGCTTAATTGGAAACTCGGGGGACACTCATCAGAGATGCAGGTCTGATTCCAGGGAAAAACCGAAAAGCAACTCTGACAGTGGAAGATTTGAGTCAGAAAAAGAGTCAAATAAGAAATCTAAGCCATCAAAAGAATCTTCAAAGGAAGGCAAAGAATCTTTGTCACCTGAGTCCAGTGACAAATACTCAAAACCGTTAAAACTGGCCAACGTCGGAGATGATGAATGTTCAGGAATAATGAGGAGGTCTGAGGCCCAAAAGAGAAAAAGGCAAAAAACGAGTGAAGAGAGGCATGTCCGTCTAAAACACAAACAAGAGTCTGAAAATAAGGGACATTCAAAACACAAAAACAAAAAGGCCAAAATAAAGCACAGAGATGAAGAAAGTGGCGGTGACCAGGAGGAGCCCTCCATGTCTTTTGAATCGTACTTGAACTATGACGTGAATGTTTTCAAGAGAAAAGAACGAGTGAAGAAACTTCCCAAGAAAATGAAGACTGTAGTAAAAGAGGAAGCAAGAAACGATCCTGGCATGAAGTCACCTGTGATGTCTGTAAATGTTAGCCCTCCCGATCAGGTATATTTGGTAATGATCTTAAAGGTTTTGCTTATAGAGTTCAGACCATGACGAATTCATTTTAACTAATAATCCCTCATGTTCTAGAAGTTTCAGGAGTCTGTAATGGACCTGATGAGCATTCCTTTACCTGCTGTTCTGCCCGAATGTGAAAAGCCATCCAGTGTTGTTTACTTTGACAGGAAAGGTACCTTATGTGTAGCAAACACAGCTGTATTTTCACGTTGGTTAAGTTTCTCATGACACTCTTTCGTTTCTCTTAAAGTTGAGCGGGAATCTGATTTCTGCGACGTCTCCGAGGACTCTGCTGTCTTCACTGGTCAGCGACTTAACCGGAAGATGCAAGTGTACTCTGGTGCCAAGACCGTCTTCCTCCCAACTATGATGAGCTTGTACCAACAGTGTATCCGCACGCTCCAGAACAATATTAACAGTGAGTAAAGCCCACAGACCCTTTTTTGTGTGGCTCTGACGTCTTCCAGTTTGTTGGATTTATATTTAGGTGCAGGGTTCTCTTCTCAGTGATTAATGAAACCGGCGGAGTCCCGTTTGAAATCCTCGAGCCGGTGTTGGAGAGGTGCACACCAGAGCAGCTGCTGCGCATTGAAGAATGCAATCCAGTAAGAATGTGACATATGAATACAGACATACACTTGGTGGCCACTTTATTAGGTACACCTGCGGAGCACTGGGTCTAACCCACCGCCTAAAGGCCGGAGTCTGTGCAAGCCATTTAAACCATTTAAAAAAACAAAAAAACAAACAACAAACACAGTGGCATTAAAATGATGCTTAATTATATAGATTCCTGGTGTCAGAAGATTCCCAAAGTTGATATTTTGCTGCTACAGAAAAGCTTGTGGAGTGTATACCAGTCTTTATTTGTATACTGCAGCCAATTCAACACATGGTCATGATTTTTGGATTTTTGGAAAAATCTGTTAAACATACAGCTGTTTTTCCAAATTGAATTGAATTGAAAAATAATCACACGTACTCTCAAACAATGGCTATTTATGTTGTTGTTTACATCATCATGTGCCCAGTGTAGCTCTGTTTTCTGCTTCTCGAGTCAGGCTGCATTGATTTCCATTAATGATTAATCTTCTGATAATTATTGAATTATTCAATAATTATTGTCTTTAAAATATCAGATGTTGATGTTACAGTGATATAAAAAAAAGAGGAAATCATAAAATCTGGTGGAACCAGAGAAGGTTTGGCATTTTGCTTTAAAAAAGTACTTGCTGAGAATGAAGCAACAATTAAAGTAGTTACTTAATAAGTCATTAATTTTCTATCTATCCAATAATGGATATGGATGAATGGTTCAGAGCTACGTCTTAGCTGTCAGGAGTACAACACATCTTTGTGTTGCTGCATTTTATCCAAGCAAAGTTCAACAAGTTGTATGATCAGCGATGTCCTTCTGCTTATCACTGTTGTTCTGGGCTGTTTACTGCCTACTTGTGGCCTTCTTGTTGGCTCAGGGTGTGGGTTCTGCATCTGCAGAGAAGCATTAACTACACACTGTTGTTTTGTAAACAGATGTGATGTTTGAACCATCATGTCTGGCAGTCACCTTAATGGCATATCTTGTGTAGGACAATGCTTAGTTGAAGTTTCTTCACTTCCTGACCCCGTTGTCGTGCTTTATATGCTGAAATGTGCCAGATTTGAAGGAGCTGGCTATTAATGGTGTTTATGAGCAGGTTTACTTCTGGTGGCCACTGAGTGTGTGTCTGTTTATTGTGAAATTACCTTTCTAGGTCAGTAAACGACTTTGTAGACCTTGGGTAGAGATTAGAAAAGTTATTGTAAAAGTTGTGATTAGAAAAAAGTGTTTTTCTTGTTTACTTTTGTCGTTTTGTCGTTAGCCTTCTAACTGTTTCTTTCCACAGATCTACATTGGAGTGACAGACCACTTATGGGGGAAACACTGTCAGAGGGATTTCAAAGACTCCAAACTTCAGGAATATGAATCATGGAAAGAGATGCACATCAGGCTGTCTGAGGAGAGGGAAAGGAAACTCCAGAGACTGACAAAAAGCATCATTTCAGCACATTCTAAGAAACCCAAAGGTGTGTGCTGTGTACCGAATGTGGCTGTTACTGAAAATAAAACTAAATAAATTACTAATGTTCAGTAGAACAGTCTTTTTTATCCCAAAATCCTAATTCACATCCACTGTGAAGAAAAAAAAAAATCCTAAAAGTGAATATTTTACATATATTGTATACAGTAGAAAAATATTTTTGTTTAGTCCTCATCACATTTTGTACAGTGTGATGCCTTTTTTTTTTTTTTTTTTAGGTCGGCAGGTGAAGATGGCATTTATTCACACTGTTGCCAAGCCACCGAGAGATGTGCGAATTCAGCAGGAAATTCATGGAACTGCTGTTCAGCAGCCTCCTCAGCTCAAGTGCAGGTGGGTTTCAGCCTCCTAAATATAGAGAAATATCTACGCAGGTTTTGTGATTAGCTCGCAATTTTGTTTTCTGTTAATTTCTTTATATGTATTCATGTCAGCTAAGTTGTGTTTATAAGAGGCCGTTGCTGTGTATTTGCTTATCTTTGCAAAGCATGAACACCTGGTAAAGGCTTGTGCTTGCTCTGCTCCTCTTCCACATAAAAGCCTTCAACTACACAGCGGTCACTCAACAGCAGCGGACTAGCAGGGTCATAACCTGTCAGAGACCCGTGTGATAACAGTGGATGAAATGCTTTTTGGGAGAGCTTAGCCAAACAGGAATTGGAGCAATGTGCTGGATAAACTGGTTTTATTCTGGTTAGAGACGGCCTTGGGTCCTTTTGTTGTCAACTGTTGCAACATGGGATGTTGTGCTCACTAGCTGTGGCATAACGCTGGCATTTGTGGGTGGATGGAGACTCATTTTGTAATTTTATGTGCTTTGTTTTTGTTCTTTGAATAATAATTCTGTTGATCAAATTATGCACTGTGCGGTTATTTCGTATATTCCCAGTGTCAAGACTCAGGACAACAGATTGAGGCCGAGTTGTAATGAGCCCAGCAGGTCCAGCAGCTCCAGTTCAGGCGGAGGCAATGCACAAGACCCCCGCAAAAAAACAAGTGAGTGGACAAGAGAGTATTATCATAAATGCAGTATGCTTGTTCAGATATGTTTTAGTTTCTGTTTCCTTTTTCCTCTGTCACTGTTTTCAAAGTTCAGAAAATGAAAACTATACATACAGATGTAACTTTTTAAGATCCTAATATACATTTCTTTCTTTTCTTTTCTTTTTTTTTTTTTTAAACCCAATTCATCTTGACTGAGATTTTTTTTAATGCATTTTGTTGTTCTCACAGGAGTTGCTCCAATGATGGCAAAGTCCTTAAAGGCATTTAAAAAACAGCTGGGACGCAGATAAATGCTCTTACATGATGTTGCTATTTACAGTTTGATGTGGGAAAAGTGCACTCTATGATTGATTAACTTTGGACAATATTAGGCATTTGTTCACCTTAGATAATTCTGTGTTGTTTGTCTTAATATATAGGCAACTGCCATGTTTTTTTCTCTACAACTGTGAATTGTCTTCACTATTAAAAGGACAATGAAGTCAGCAAATTCACCTGATTTTGACGTTGTCTTTCAGTCTATTTGAGCTGAAAAGGGGCGAATGGTAGGTTATTTAATGGGGTGTGGCTCCCTCTAGAGGATGTACAGAGAAATGTTATCTTCTCTATATTTACAAATTTCTCCTACACAATCTTTTGCTATACATAATATTTCTTACTATCTCAACCAATGCCAGTATTTTGACAGGATGAATATATTTTTATAAGACTCCTCATACCTCTTCTACATTAAACTAAATCAAAGGGAACCAAAGAGTAACCCTAAGTGTTACAACTGATTACATATCAGAGCTGGAGCTGACCCTGACCACAGTGGGTTCATTTCTCACAATATATTGTAATAAGATCTGGTATGTCATCCTGTTTTGTTGTGTGTTCAGGTCCAAGGTTTGTTTTGATTGAGTTTTCATCCACTCAAACAGTTCTGGAAAAAATGTTAACACATTTTTTTCCCCTCATAGTGAAAAGAAAGCAGTTCTTTGTGAGTTCACTAAACTCCCCATGATGTTGTTGTGTTTCTTGGGGGGGAAGGCATCTGCTGCCTGCCACTTCTCAAGGACCCTTCCTGTCTATTTTTGTTTTTGTGGACACGTTTGAACAACTGTTTGAGATATTAGAGGGAAGGCTCTGAAGCTGCTGCAGCCTTCAGCACCACCTGTGGCAGCCTGCTAAGTCTGCGTCATTAATCCATCTCCTGTTTAATTTATTGGTTTGAGCTGAGCTGCTGTTATATATCTTTGGGACTAGTGAATGTGTTTTAGTAATTATAAGTCTTAAAACGTTTGGCTTTTTTGGAGGCTTTTTTTCTTGTGATTTAACAGAAGGTAATAAAAGGATCTCAAGTCTCTTTTCTCATGATTTAAAAAAAAAAAACAAACAAACCTCAAATTTGATTAATTACTTAGACTCCAAATGTGTAATATATCACCAGCTGAAGAACTAACCTTGGAGGGTGGTGGTAAAATTACCTTTTGGTCAATGACGATGTCCTGCCACAAGGGGACTTCGCAACAGAGAGCTGGAGCTGACCTTGACCTCTGACCTGGAAGGGAGTGAAGTGGGAGGAAAAAATATCCACCCAAGTCTCTGAGGTTGACAAGAGTAAAATGTTTTTTTGTTTTTTTTTCATTTAGAAAGTTAAATGAAGGTAATACCTATCATATTTTGCGCACATTTATTTACCAATCAATATACTGCTTTTGGACATGAAGTAAAACTAAAGAAGGCATGGCTGAAAAATGATGGGGAGGTTTGTTTGCAAGGCTGGATTACCAAATGAGCAAAGTGCAGGCAGCTGCCCAAGGGGCCCCACCAGGCCTGTGTAGCAACTGGCATAGTAAATGTGTTTAATTGTGACATTGTTCAGAAATATACACACTGCATTATCAAAGTGATATATTAACTAACATTGTAAAGGTTTTAATATGGGTCTTGCTTTAATAGCTGAGCTTGAAGCTATGTCTGACTGGGATCAAGTTAAACTCAGCCTGAAACTGTTTCTTCTTTGTTGTTTTATGGAACTGTTATTGTATCATTGTTTGTAAATTGTTTCTGTTTTGTGCATTGTTTGCGTCTTATGCTATTCTGTGTGTATTTACTTATTGGGTTTTGTGTTGTTCTGTATGTATTTTAAAGGCCACTTATTGCTAATTAGTTTAGTCTATAAATGGGTGGCATGGGTTGAATGCTATACCTTGTCCTTATACAAATGAACATTAAATAAATAAAAGCAGCAGAGGAAAGAGGACAGTAGGCCTCCCTCTTTCACCACTAAGTCTCATAGCTTTGCGTGGGGCTGGATCACATTTTAAATCATATTTACAGAGAATATATCACTATATCTCAAATATTTTTAAATACGTGCATGAGGTCAAAGTTTGTAATTCTGGGTGCCCTCCCTCAGCCTGGGAGGGGAGGGGGGGGGCGGCGACCTTCCGGGCTGCTGTCGGTCCTCTGTTCCCCACCATGGCGGCCCTGCGCGGGACGGGACTATCCAGAGGAGGGACCGGAGGGAGGAGCAGCCTGGAACGGTGACGTAGGATTGGAATGAGGGAGTGAATGTTCCGGGTCAGAAACTGGACGGGAGAGGAAATTAACTCCGGGACGAGACGAGACGAGTCGAGACGAGAGAGAGAGAAAAGCGAGAATGCTGCCCGCCTCTACACTGAGATGTAGCCTGTGTTTTTTACGCTGAAACAGAGGGCTTTTAAAAGCGGCGGGGCTCGACGTGAGACGAGGAACAAAGTGGAGAAGGGGGATAAAGAAAAAACAAAACAGGTGCCTACAAAGTAACCGAAGTGAGACAACGACGGAGCGTAATTCCCATGTTCGCCGCGACCTGACGAACGTTAGCTCGGTAACGTTATTTACCGCCGGAGTTTCGGTGTTTACTCGCCTCGTGAGTTTCGCCTCGCTCGTTGTTTGTCGGTGAATTTTAGTGCAGGTCCGTCCCACCGTAGCAATCTGTTGCATCCCCACCTCCAGCCCCGCTGTTTGTTTATCGCACGGGTACGAGATTTATTCCCACCTCCCCCGTGATGTTTCACTGTATACCCCTGTGGCGGTGCAACCGTCATGTTGAGATGATCGATAAACGCCACTGCTCCCTGCTGTATGTGCCCGATGAGATTTATCGCTACGGACGGAGTTTGGAGGAGCTGTTGCTGGATGCCAACCAACTCCGAGACTTGCCCAAGGTAAGCAGAAAACGGTTTCCGCTCGCCGAGGTTCAGGGGCAGGGTACCGTAGCTTATTTTTGGTCACATGTAACGTGTCCCTCCGGTTGAAGTGGCTCTGACACTGAGCTGCCAACTGAGCAGATCAGGCATCCCGTGAGAGTCTGGTGGGACCTGGGGACAATAATTACGCAAGATCAGCACGGCAGGCATACTGTGGAGGTGGAAATTTCCCCTGAACTACACCTCCCACTGCAGGTTAACTGAATGCATGTGTCGAGAGTCTGGGGTTTGATCATTAAACATTTTTTTTTGTTTAATTCGAGTCCCACATGTCCCAGCAGAAGCCCTGATACTGTGTCTGATATGGCAAAGCTGTTTGGGCAGGTAATCCCCTGTTGAGTTCAGAAACACCCATGACCCTTTGTCTGTAAGCTCAGAGAGCACGAAATACCTAATTCTCCAGAAGCTGCAATATCTATGACTCACTGGCCTGATATTGTTAAAGATGTATGAATAATGGTGCTGTAATATTTATATGGTGGTAGATTTGAAATATCATTAGTAATATGGATATGATTGCCACCAAGGTAGAAGCATTCACGGTTCCATATAAGACAGTTGTTTCACTCTGTAGGTTCATTATTGACAAATTAAAAAATGAAAAAGCAAATCCCATCCACTGATGAAGGCCATGAGATGTGGCCAAAAGGTCCAGAAAACTTCAAGTAAAGAGATCTTGTACATATAATTTTTTGTTGAAATACAACACATAACACAGATTAACATAATAAATATCGTCAAAATCAATAAATATTGATTGTAAAATGATCTGTAGTCTCATTTTACAATATTGTCATTCTGGGCTGCAACTCACTCATTTTCATTTTCAGTTGATCTGTTCATCAATCATTTTTTCCACAGTAATTTTAGAGATGCACCGATCAAACTTTTTCACAGCAGATGTCAGGTCTGATACCTCAACTCAGCTGATAACAAATACCAGTGCACAACCAGAGCTCCTGTACAAGATCCCCTTACTTGAATTTTTCTGGAGCTTTTGGCCACATCTCATGGCCTTTTTTCCCAAATTAAAAATCTGTATACCTCCTGGTGTGGAATTCATTGGATTAATTTTTGTGCAAGGTAAATGACTGAAAGAACCAGTAACTTTTTATAAGGATATTAACAAAAAGCTCACTATGCTTCCCAAAGTAATTTAGGCTAGAGAGAAGAGTGAAAAATGATTATCACAATTTCCCAACGCCCAAAGCGATGCCTTCAGATAGCCTGTTTTGTCCAACCATCAGTTCAAAACCCAATGATTGTCAATTAATTCTAAGACAAGAGGCAAAATCCTCACATTTGAGGATCTGTAGAGTGAGAGTGATTGGTATTGATATTCCACAACTTGGACGACTGAAACCCTTTACAGACACATACGTGTTGTGGATCATACAATGATTGAGTTACTCCATCACAGCGGCTCTATTTTTGTTTAACACAAACAATGTAGCTTGGTGAGGTGGGGATACACAAGCCTGGCCTTCTTACTTGTGACCCTAGCGCTCTGGATTAAGTGGGATATTAATTAACTGATTTGCATGTTATTTCCCATGTGTTAGAGGGGTTCATTTGGTCTGCCTCTATGTCCCAGAGTCCAACCTGTGGTGTGTTTCTTACATTTGTATAGCCTAGAGCTGCTACGTAGAAGGAAAGTATTATTGACTGTGTGGTTTTGTTGCATATTCCTTTTTAACTTTTGCAGCCAGACCGGTTTGAGTGTGGAAGCTGCTTTCAGTTCTGCTCTGGAGAGTGTATATTAAGCCTGAGAAAATTGTGTTGGGTATACTCACTGTAACCTTCAAAAGCAGGGAGTACATTTGGTAATATATTGGGTTGACAGTTATTCGTGACAAGTGGACAGAGTATGGAATTAGGCTTGGTGCACTTGAGAAACTGTCCTGACACACTACTGAAGTCATGGCGGGTCATGTGTAAAGCTGATAGGATTGAAGGACTACTTTGTGCCTTTGCGACATTTCTTTCTTTCTCGGTTTTCATCCAGATAGAACATACAGTGATGTGTTCAGTAGTTTACAGACGTCCAGAAAAGACCGAACAGAAAGAATATTTTTGGGCCTGGCATGCATATAGAAGTCAGAGATAATGTTAGCAACCTCCCGTGGCCATGTGACACTGCTTACTTTGTCCACTGAAGAAAAACACAGGTATTATGACTGAAAACAAAGACAGCACTATGTGTTTTCTTGTAGCCTCATGTGCGCAGTTAGATGTTCTAGTGTTTTCCACTGAATCATCGACCTAAATTGAAAAGTATAGACCAATAAAACCATAAACCAACACACATATCAGACAGTACACCTGAAAAACTAGGCGCTGGCATCGTTAACCCTCTTTCCATCGTCTGTACCTGTAAGTATTTGATTAGCAGGTGTACTCTCATTGTGACAAAACACACAAACACAACTGTTTCACAATTTAGCAGTCTCTGCAGTCATTTTGGAAACATTCTAAGAATGTTTACATGGTTGAGGGGTGCATTATTTGCATGCCGACAAGAGAAACTGTGTATTGTGTTCTTTGGCATGTAACTAATGTCATCAATGCTTGCTGAGCGAGCCCAAGAAACGTCCAATTGGATAAAGCTTTGTATCAGTCCACTTCAGTGCTCACTGTGTGGCCTCATCACATTTGCCTCGGAGGTGGCTAACTGAATAAACGCTGACTGCTTAGCTTTATTATTATATTGACAGTGACGTAACAAAGCCTAGACACAGTAACATATTTCAAGTCAATAATTTCAACCGGCAGGCAGATAAAAACATGCACAAGGCAGCCTTAACGGCAGCGTGAAACAGCGAAGGCGTGCTTTTACCGTAACAAGATGAGGCAAGTTGAACTTGAGCAGGTAGTTTCACTAGTTTTACAAAGAAAAATCTGCTGACCAAGTCACAGAGACATGAAGCGCAGAGTTGTGTGGGTATGTTTAATGGTTAGGCCCTATTTCTCTTTTGTTTGTTTTATGTATTGTTTGAGCCGAGGCAGTGGCCTGAATTAGCAAACAGTCACTCGTGTCTCTTTGTTTATTCAAAGTTTCCCTTAAGCAACTAGTCCTCACGATACATACCACCAGACTAGTTTGGAAATAGCAGTCACTTGCTAAACAGGAGTCAAACTAAGAAACTGACTGGCAAGGAAAGACAGAAATGCAAGACTAGCAGGTTGTTGAAATGTGTTTGCCTGTTCATCCACTTTAAAAATGAATGTAGTTTCCAGTGTCCCCCAGCTCCAGGGAAACCTTAAGACAGAGGTGTTGGTGGCTGACTGATTGTCAGAGACTCATGGCTGAATACATCTCAGGTTGTGGGAAATTACAACAGGAATTGTCCCACTATTTTCAGACATTTTGTGGAATACACAATGAACTGAGAAGATTAGTTGATAAGACTATTGTTAGTTGCAGCCCAAAAATTATTATTGTTTTCCAGCCTGACAAAATGACCTGACTCATAAAAATGACCTGATATAACTCAAGTTGATTTTTCTCATGGTTCAAAATGCAAAAAGTTTAATGTCTTGACTTATGGTCAGGGAAAATTGTGAGGGGCATTAAAAAAAAAAAAAAGTTTTCTGACATTTTATGGACAAAATGATTAAATGAGAAAATAATCTGCAGATGAACTAATAAAGAACATAATTTTTAGTTGCACACTAACTTATACTAATATTTATTTAAAACTGACACGAACAGTGATGGCTAGAAGAAGAAACATGCGGTCTGAGACAGGAAGCTGCAAGGTTTATGACACGTTTGAAGTGATAAAGGAAGCAGTGCTATGGATCCCAGAGCAGGAAACGGGTGGTTGAATTGACTTAGAAAGTCTCATGAGATCGACTAGAAGATGTTCTTGCAAAGAAAGAACTGTTATAAAGTGTAGTGCGGTTGTCGAGTTTCTGACATGTGGTTGTACTTGAGACAGCTTTAAATCTAGCCTATGCTGTGATAAACTTGTACCATATGCATATAATTATGTAACCTACACGTCACCTTACAGTGAAATTGAATTAGACTCAACCAAGCATTCAGCACTCCGATCTTTTCCTAAGGGTTGTGGCCTGGTGAATGGTAGTGGACATGAGGTTTAGATGATTGTGTGTTTTTTCATAACCCTTTGTTTGGCTTATGTAGGAATAATTGTCACTAAACTACAAACTCCCATCTTCTGTTACATGAATACATTAAGGACCTTTTGTGACAACTTACAAGCTAAAGGTGAAACTGAAGATTCAAACATTGACTTTGGATTTGAGAAAAATGGTTAATGTATTCTTGACTCAGCCTGTTTTGGTTTGTGTGTGTCAGACACGGGTGATTGTTGGGGGCGTGGTGCTGAATGCTGAACACAGGAAGAACAGGTTTTCTGTCAGTATGTTAACGCATGAATCACAAAGCTTGTCACACATGTCACATATGCAATAGAAGGATTATGTATTGCTCTTTGTTATGTCTCTGATTGTCTTTATTATCATGAGGAGGATCACAAAGCCATACAAAAGCATTTGAAATGAAACTGCCATTGTTTTCTCTTGAGTCCTTGATACTGGAGGTTTCAAAGTACCCTTGTTTGCTTCCAACTTTGAATTGCTTGTGTCATAAAGGTGAGGCCTAGTTGAAGTAGGAAGTCTGGAGATGATAAGCATGTCGGTATAATCCACCTTAAATCTGGATTCATCTGTCACACTTCGGGCCAGTTTTCTGGAAATGAACAGGTCTGCACTAGCAGAGACTCCCCTGATGATATCATTAAGACAGAAATGAATCTTTGAGCTGTCGACTCGTGATTGGCAGACAGAGGCCGCTTTCACAATGTGCTTTTGATTCGTGAATGAAATGTGAAAGTGAAATTAAGGCGGATAAGATGTGAAAAGCTCTGACAAACAGTCATTACTTGTTAGAGCACAGGTTTGTTTGCCTGTTGAAATGATGGATTAGTGACTGTTTGAACTTTCTTAAGCCCTTAGAATGACGTGCATTTTGTCATAGGGTGGAGTTTGACTTCTGTCCACGGTGAGACAAGGCGAAAAAGGGTTAATTGCAATATAACCATTAGGACTTATTTGTTTAAGATAGGTAAAGCAGAGAATGGGAGAGTTCGCTCTGTTGGTAAGTGTTGATCTTCAGTTTTGCGATACAAATAAAAACCTGCCCCCTGATTTACTGAGGCAGGCGCAAACTAGTCACTATCATGACTGTGAGCTGAACGCCATTTTTAATTCATCAAAGCAACCAAAGAGCAGCCTGAAACATTTCATCTTTGAATGAGTGACGTGTTCCCCTACCGGTTTTGAAAGCCATATTCCATCAGTAAACTTGATTGTAAACATTTCTGAAAAAGCTGTAGCAGCTTTAATTCATATTGGTTACAATGGATTTAAATGACATGACATGTTTTTATTGTATTTAAAAAAAAAAGTATTGAAAAGTAAAAATGCACCATAATCCCCTTGTTTGAAGCACAATAGACACACAGATCTAAAGAGCATATTTAACAGTCAACTTCAGTGATTGACTTACTGAATAATAAATAATAAATGCATGGATTTAGCACCTGCATTCATTGATGAGTTTTCTCTGCTGTTGTAAAATATAAAGGCCAGAGGGGAAGTTTTCTGTTCTGTTATTTCCAAAACTTTAGGGGAACCTTAAGCAGCGTTGTTAGCTACCTACTTCACCACCACACAGACAAGGTTCTGCCTGCTCTTGTTATGGGCGTCAAGTACGTGCTTGTCAACTTCAGTGATTGTGATGGTGATTGCTTGTGATAATGACTTTTGCCAACTGGATCTTTCTTTCTCAGAAGCTGAGAACAGGGATGGACTTTTGTAGTTCTAAGTAGTGACCTGTGACTGCACAGTTTTATGAGTTGAATCTTAGGCCAGCCAACCAGTCTGATAGTGTCAGAAAAGCCCAGTAGGGAGGAGAAGGGTCTGTGGGAGAACTTGGGCACAGGCTTTTAACTGGGAGACAGAAAGTAAAACCCACTGTCAGACATCCTCAGTACAGCCTGTTGAATAAAAATCAAAAATAATATTTCTTCTTTATAATTCTTCAAAAATGACCTCTCACTGAAACAGGAGGTATTTTGTCTGCTAATTCAATAGGCCACTGGAGATGTTTGCTACTATTTAAGGTTACGAATGGAGCAAAGAATCCAAAGCAAAGGGGTAAAATAGTTCCTGTTTCTCAAACACTGTTTAAATGCAAATGGGGATTATGTCACACGTTGCCGTTCAAAATAACAGATTTGTGACTACTGAATGGGTTTTTCATAAAGAATCCTCAGGAGTTATCAAACCAGCGTGTTGAGGCTGCAAACTGGCCCTCATCATTCTACTAATGTTCAAATGCTGAATCTTTCTGATTCGATTAAATTTGATTTGATTACCTTCAACCTCAGTCTTTTTTTTTGCTTTCAGTTCCAATCAAGTCTCTAGTCATCTACAGTTTTTTTTCCCTGCTTCCTATCCAAATACATTACACACAGAGAGGAGTACTGAATGTTTCTATTGACAATATATGATAAAAATAACTAAATAACTATTATAAGACCCTACACAGTCACTCTTCAGTTAGTTCTGTTCTTCTTGTTAGAGCAGGAGACAACTTACACCTTTATCTTTCCTTCTTACATTGTGCTAATGTCATGTATTTCCCAACTTCAACCTGAGCAGACGTCTAATCAGCCAGAACGATTGAAAATGCAGTGGGACTGTGTACTGTCTTTAAATGTAAAAATAAAAAATGCACTCAGGCATTATTATTTCTGAACACATTAACAGGATGTGTGCTGCTGCAGGAAAATAATTTTCATGATCTGTTTATAATTGAAACATTTTATTTCCGTCACCAAACATAAAATCACCATCAGTTAAATATAAATGGAATAAATGTGTTGTATAGCATTCAGCAAGTCGGACTGATTTACTTTTACTTGAAAGCTTTTTACTGAACACACACTTCTCTTCACCTTTCAGCCATTTTTCCAGCTGGTGAAACTAAGAAAACTTGGCCTGAGTGACAATGAGATCCAGAGACTTCCTCCTGAAATAGCCAACTTCATGCAGCTGGTGGAACTGGATGTCTCTCGAAATGGTAAGAAGGGAAAGTGGTGATATACCAAAGCAGCACAAAAGCAAACTCACACCCAATTCTTCCATATCACATTTTATTCCAGAGCCTTTGTGTAACTTCTTCATATCTGTGAAAATATTCTTTTACAGTTGAGCAACAAATGAATGACACTGACAGATTTACTCCTAATTAGTGAAGCTGATGCAACAAACAAGCATTAAAAAAAAAAAAAAGAAAAAAAAGCATGGTTTGCATTAGCCTGTTTGTATAAACACAAACATATTCTTCTGGTTTCTCCTGCAACGGAGCAGCAGCCTGTTCACATCTGTGGCTGGAGAGCGAAACCAAATTCATGTGAAAAGAAAGTACAAACATTTAACACTCTATCCTGTTTATGCTGAAGTGGGAGTGTTTTTAACAGCGCGCACATTTGATCTTTGTTTTGGTCAAAGGTGAATGCATCGTATTTAAGAGTGAGATCTGGGTAAACTAACTATTGAATGATAAAACTTCAGCTGTGCATTAAGGTCTGCACCATTATTGTTGTGATTTTCATTGTTTGTCACTTGGTCTGAAGGCAACTGTCTGATCGTGTTGTATATTTATTTTTGAATGTTAGAACATGTTTCAAGTCCTGAGTAGCGTTGTTAAGAAATGTTGTAACATGTGTCTTTTCTCTTACTCAGATATTATAGAAATTCCAGAGAGCATTTCATACTGCAAAGCCCTCCAAGTGGCAGATTTCAGTGGAAATCCATTAACGAGGTAGTCCCACAGATTGTTGTTTTACTTTTCAAAAAGGAAAACAAATGATCAGTCTTTAAAATGTGTTAATTGTGGTCTCTTCTAAAATATTCATATGTTGAGGTTTGTTACACACATTCATTGATTTTTTTTATACTTGATACTTATTGATCCCCTCCTAAATAAACAGGATGATTTATCCAGGTGAAAAAAAAATGTTGAGATAACAAAAGCACAGAGTGCACCTTTGAAAATGACTGGAACTTAAATCTTTCCAGTGGACAGGAATTCATATTTTCATTGTGTGCATCATACACTCTCCTTGACAGACTGCATATTGTACATAGTTTGCTATTAAGTGTGTGTTTTAGACAAAGTCTAATTTGCGCCGCAGCAGGGGAAAAAAACTACATTGCTTTTCAGTCTATGGTTTAGGAGGCAACAATGAATAGTATTACAAAGGCACCGGTGTTCAATACTTTTAAGTGCACACGGGCTTTCACACACACAACATTCTTTTTTCCGAAGTAGTAACCTCATTTTCCACTTTCATCAGTCCTGTTTTAACAGTCTCATAGTAAAGGTCTAGCTCTGGCTGAGCAGGAACCTGATGTCATTTTGTTTTCAGTCATAAATTGATGGGAATATTAAAGGCCTGATCTGAATTTTTCCTCAATATCAGATATCAGAAAGTTATCAAGCAGAAGATTTGTCCATTTAGAAAATGGCAGTGTGGGCACATAGTATCCCTTTTTTAGTAGACCAGAGTGCGGCGACCTGCTTTGTGTGGGCAAACCCCTGCTTAACATTGTTTACATTCTCACCAGACACATAATAACATGGCCATCTGATTAGAGTACTCTTCTGCAAAGATAATGTCAAAAATATTGGACGACAGACATTAAACATTTGAATACAACTACTCTCTTTAAATTTTCTGCTGGCATCTCACTGTGTTTTTATTTTTACAGGTTACCTGAAAGCTTTCCAGAGCTGCGGAATCTAACATGCCTTTCCATCAATGATATTTCATTGCAAGTTCTTCCAGATAACATTGGAAAGTAAGTGCACGCACTGTTTCACCATGTGTGCTTTGACATAATGAGCAGATCTTGCTTTTGCCAGTAAAACATTTCCACACAGTTTCCTCGTAGAAGCAAAAAGGAAAATGTTTATCTTACCCTGAAATGACTAATTTCTGTGTTTTTCTGAACAAACAGTAACAAATGGTGTTTAGGGTGCCTGGAACCTTTAGAAATCACAATAATTATTTGAGATGGCAAGTCCCTTTTTTATGATATCAAGGGACCTTTGTCACTTTTTTTAGGTTTGTAGTCAGTGAAGATGATGAGAAGTCCTCCTGCATAGCCAATTAACATACGGTATGACAGTGTTCCCTCTTAGCTAAAAGAAGTTAAAAGTCTGTAATGTTTCCAGATCATTGCCTCCTTCTGTACAACTCCCAAAGGTTATGCAATAAATGCTATCATCAGCAGAAAATCACATTGCAAGTCAGAGTGCTTGGATTTCTATTGTCTGCCTTTCCCCGATTGTAATAATTTCTTCTAAAATCTCCACCATCTGACGGCATTAGGAGAAAACATACCAAGCACATTACTCTTCACAGACACATCAGTCAGTGTCTGCTCCTTGGCTGCATTGTCTTTGTTCATAAAAGGCAAACGGCTTGTAGTGAGATGGCATATAATCCGGGGTTGTAGTAAAAACTGTCTGCCAACATTCTTATTCCTATGAGGTCTCCCCTATTGTTGAGTTCAGTTATAATTGGATTTAATAACAGAACTATGCGCTTTTAGGTCAAATTGCCACAAGGGATGTTTTTAGTAAAAGGTTGGAATTCAAGGGAAGCTGAAGTTAAACCCTTACAGGGATGGATTTAAAAGGATAACATTACTCTCGATGTGGACTTGCAGTTAGAAATGTTGATAATATTCTGTTAGCTGACAGGTTTTCCCAGGAGCTGCTATCGGCCATTGCTACAAATCTCCTCTTCATCAAACACATAACAACCATGTTAACTGATGATTTTTTAAAAAGCAGAATCTAAAAACAGATGCCAGTAGAAATGTTGTTTAAAGGATTTTTTTCTGATTTTGATTAATACAGTGAAGCTCCCAGTGATGACAAAAAGGTTGGAGCTAAACTAAACAGAGATTTGTGTAAGCAAGCATCAAAACCCAAACATACAGTCAGTGAGGATTTGAATATTTGGTTGCTTTGAAACAAATGCTACTTTGTAAATGTCATTATTAATACTTCTTGCAAAGTATGTGCTTCCTAGCAACAGTGTTTTCCATATACAGAATTTATTCCTAAGCACACCCCCCCCCCCAGGTAATGAAAACCATAACACAGTTGTTGAAACAACATGTGGTGGGTTTTTAGTTGTGGATAAGATAAATGTTCAAGGGGTTGAATGACATCATTTATCTTCTGAGATGGGAGTGGGAAAAAAAAGGCATCCAGAGAAACCTGAGACACTTGATGAAGTGAGGCGGTTGTTTACGTCATTTAGCTGATCACTAAAACCAGATTTCAGACAGAGCATGTTAGAAGATGTCTGTCTTTTAATCTCTGGCTCGGTGATCTGATATGGTGAATGAAAAACACTCACAGAAAGCAAGATGTAACGAAAAGTAGCAGTTGTATCACGTATGATTAAAGTTGAGGGCCAGTCTGTGCTCTGACAGAGACAGAGCTTGGCTTTTAAACCAGGAAAATGTTGAAAAAAGATGTTAACTCCTTGGTCCATCTCTAATCCCACTGGGAGGCTGAACTGTTTAGTCTGGGTTCTCATCAATAAGACAGACTTTGTACTGTACTAGTTGGCTGATGCCATAAAGTCCTCCATTAATTTGGATCATTTACAGCACTGAGGCGCACATAAGCAACACCGTGCTGTACTTTGGTCTATGATAGCTATTCAGACATTTTGCTTTTCATTTAAAGTATGCAACAGTTGTTTATGCTGCTGCGATTTTAGGGCCTTGATAAGACTGACCCACCTCTAAAGTACTTCCTGTTCTCAGATATCTGATTGCAAGGAGAGGTTTTACAGCCATTTTTTCCCCTCTCATTAAAACACTTTGTTTTAGAGACATTCAAGAGCATCATATATAAAACTTATCTGTGTTGTGGAGGTATGAGTAGAAGGTGTAGAGAAACTACAGTTTATGTTTTTATGGCATTTTCAGAGGTGTATAATGATCCTTCTTTTTGTCTCATTACATTACAGCCTTTCCAATTTGGTATCACTAGAACTCAGAGAAAATCTGCTCACATTCCTACCAGAGTAAGTATTCGACTACACTGTGTGTGTGTGTGGACATGTATATGTATAAATTGTTGTGTCATACATTTGTGCCCTAGTATAAAAGAGAGGCTTTAATTTACATTTCAAGGAGCAACTTAAACTTGTTGACAGAGGTTAATGAGTTGCACGCTGCAAGCCTCTGCTTTTTTATTTTCACCTTATTTTCATTTTAACTTCCCTTCCGTCTGTTATCCACAGGTCACTATCTCAGCTTCACAGACTTGAAGAACTCGACCTAGGAAATAATGAACTATACAGTCTGGTAGGTGTTTTTATTTTTTTTTTTAAATTTTTTCTGAATGCTAGTGAGCTTGTCTACTCAGAAGAATGCCACATGGCCGCTCACAAAATGAGCAGAACAAAACTTTTTTTCCCATTTCCGTGTTCTTGTCATGTCCAAGTAGATTAGCGTCCCTCGAGAACAGATTTCGCCTCTTATCACGCAGTTGGGAGGATGACCATCTGTGTTGAGCTCTGGTTTTAAGTTGTAATCTTGTGTGAGCGGTCTAACTCCAACTGTGAATGATTTACAGACTGATCAAGCAGAGTCAGACTGCAAAGAAATGGCTTTTTATGTGCTTTATTTTATTGATCATTTGTTCCTCAGTTGTGTGCACATCGACCTCAGCTTTTTATGTTGTTGGATGTTGTTTAAATGTTTTCTTCTCTCAGTTATATATATATATATATATATATATATAATATTTGGTACTTTTCCAAAATTACAGATCTTTGATTTGACTTTTCAGAAATCAAAAGTAGCCTAAATGCCAGAGAGCAGCTGAATAATACCCTCTTGAAGAAAGCACTGTAGCCTAAAACCAAAATAAGTTTAAGATATAAGTATATAGGAGAGTTGTGGATCCTTATTTTCATTCATTTCAATTGATTTTTAGTGTTTATGCTTCAGTGGTCTGCAGATTGGTGTTATGTTCACATCATGAATTTCTATTAAAGTGCAATTTGTTGTCTCTGTCCTGTTTTCCCGACTCTCTCTCTTTCAATCCCTACATTTCTTCCTCCCACATAGCCGGAGTCAATAGGCTGTCTTGTCAGCTTAAAGGACTTGTGGCTGGATGGAAACCAGTTGACTGAGATACCTGCAGTAAGCCATGCATGCAAATGTATTTCTTGTATTTGATTTGATTGTTTCTTTATTAATTATAGTGCCACTGTTTCATAGTGTAATTTTCTTTGCTGTGTGCATTGGTGCATATAGGGCTTGGGATAACAAACCTAAATAAGTGGTCAGACACAATCAGAAAATGCAATTTAAGTAAGAACAGTGCTGTAAAAAACCCACCCCAAGATAAGACAGATCTTATCCTGGAGTCCTATTAAATATGTGTATAAAACTTAAAAACTATAAATGTAGTGCAGTGATTCCTTTAATGATTTCTGTTTAAGCACATGCTAACATTCTGCTGTTCTACTAGGTTGTATTTGTTGTCAGATTATTGTGACTTTCATGTTTGTTTACCACAATTGTCTGCTCTGAACCACAGGAGATGGGCACTATGAAAAGCATGTTGTGTTTGGATGTGTCAGAAAACAAACTGGTGCACCTTCCTGAGGAGCTGGGAGACCTACTGTCACTAACTGATATGCTGGTGTCTCAGAACCTCATCGACGCTTTACCTGAAAGCATTGGTGAGCATGTGAATCTCCTTGCTCTTTATTAAGATGATTATGCTGCATGATTATGTATCGAGTAATTCTCACATATGGGAAAATGTTGCTGTTTCCTTTTAAAGTTTCATTTAAACTGGTTTGTCTAATGTTAATGGAACATAAGATGCTTTGGCGTCAGTATTTAATGTGACACGTACAAAATCTGTAAGCACTTGCACTGTAGCACTGCTTTTAGCCATTTGTTTGAAAGAGTTACTCACAATTCTGGATGATCTTCAGCTCCTATGTGATTTGAATGTATTTATACTTTTAGACGGCAACATACATTTTCCACAATGTCATAATAACTTCATCATCAGCCTGCTAATTAATATCTACATAATGTTTACATTATGTAATATGTTTTTTTTCTGTCTCTGCAGGAAAACTACGGAAACTTTCTATATTGAAAGCTGATCAGAATAAACTAACCTATCTTCCAGAGAGCATTGGTAACTGTGAAAGTCTTACTGAACTTGTGCTCACGGAGAACCAGCTACAGGTTTGTTGGCAACATGTAGTCTTTAAAATGCAATGACAACACCATGGGATTAGTACCTTCACACTCATTTTACAGAGTGTAGCCTTGACCAGCCCATGCTAACCAACTGGAAAATCGCTGCAGGCAAGGCTGTTCAAGTGCATATGATTTAAATTTCACATGAAATAATTTAATTAAACACATCTAGTAAACACTGAGAAGAGCTAACCCGCCAAAATCGCCTTAGGAATGAATAGATTTTATAATTAAAAAAGAAGCACAACCATTCTAGCATCTAAAGATCTGCATGATGTGGCATGTTTTGACTAGTGGCTGGAGGCAGGGAGAGGACTTCGTTCCCAGTTCAGGTTGAATTGCTCAGGACAGGTTATAATGGATGCACTCACTCACTGTGTGATGACACACAGAGTGAGACAGAGGTTCAAGTGATGCATACATGAGGCATACTGACTAGTCTATATGTTTTTCCATCACATCTCCTTTTGTCTTTGTGTATGAGAGGATGATTCGGTGGTCTGTGTTGAGGGACAAATAGACAAACTGTGTAACAAGTGAAACCGTAAAGATAATGTAAAGAAACACATAAAATACGTAAATACTCATATTTTGACTTTGTGGTTTTTAAGTCTCAAATGTACAAAACTAGGCAAGCAAATGAGGTTATTTCTAATTGTTGTTTTGATTTATCTCTCGTTACAGAGTTTGCCAAGGAGTATTGGGAAATTGAAGCGACTTTCCAACTTCAACTGTGACAGAAACCAGCTAATGTCAGTACCCAAGGAGGTAAGCTTTCCCTACATCAACCAACATCATTTCAATGAAAAGCCAAAGTCAACTGAGAAGCAACAGATGACCCAAAACCCGAAAATTAAAAGCTGAAATGAAACCAAAACTGTGTGGGTTTTATAATCCAGAGATAACTCTTCTACCAACCGATATGTACAGTGTAATAACACCCAAGTTTATAATTGAAATATTCAGCAACCCAGACTGGTGCCCCCCCCTTTTCCTCACCCAAAGAAACCAGAAAGACAAATGAGACATGATGACACTCAGAGAAATGTGAACTCTGTTATCTTCCCAGTGATCAACTGAAAATATGCTCCAGTTCTCAAACCTCTTACATTTTGCAAGTCCGAAGTCTTAGGTTCATTCACGTTTTGGATCAACAATGCTCTTTCTTGTTGCGCTTTCTCATTTCACTTTTACTGCCCAGTCCTGTCGGTTTGCTCGGCTCTGTCTGAGTGTCTCCATTGTGTCTCTGTGTGACATTCTTTTCTAACCTCTTGTCCGTTTAAGTGAAGGCGCGCCTGGTTGAAAGCTTCATCTGAAAGGCTTCTTCAGACGTCGTACAATGGTCCTGTGTCTTAATGATGCAAAGACTGCAGTGTTTGGAGAAAAATAACAGTTCTACACACTTGGCTTAGATAATGAATCGATGGGGTCACTGTTTTCTCAAACCAGCGTTGCATGACATCTCTAACAATCACAGCATAACCATGGCCCAAGTATTGATTCGTGCTTTGCAGAGCTACTTGACCACTGGCCCAGTTTTATGGATTCCAACGATCGCTGATTAGTTGCTTCTAACACTTTTTCCCTGGCTGAATTTTATCCGCACTAACACAGAACCGTGAATTTGAATTGTTCTCAGTTTGGTTTAAAACCTTTTGTTTGTTCCTTACGTTACTGTTTAACCGTTGAGCGTTTACTGTTGACACTTTTCTCTCCTGTGGACATGTAAAGCGCTTACCATATTTACTCGTGTAAATGATGAGCTTAACCTGCTCCTTTTAACATGATGAATCTGTGGAACAGTACTGGTATCCTGCTCCTGAGCAGATTAATAGATTACAACTGCAGTTCAGCTGGCCCATCGAGTCCCTGCTTTGTCTGCCTACTAGGCCTAATTGTTCCTAATTTTAGGTCCCTCTGCCACATCCCATTGACATTTAACTAATCTGCCATCGAGATCACCAATTCTGGGGCAAAGTGCCCAAATACTGACAACGGATTAGCTCTGGTTTCTTTAGCCCTGGCATTGTTAAAATGTCACGCAAATGTTTATATTACTTTATGCCCTGCATATCCACACTAGGAGAAGAAAATGCCCCATTGAACCCCTTTTGTCTGTGTGTCTATATTATGTTTTTATGCTTCACAGGACACATGTTACTGTGACTGACATGCAGCCTAATCATGATGTCTCTTTTGTTATGCAGATCGGGGGCTGCAGCGCTCTGAATGTCTTCTGTGTACGAGAGAACAGACTGACGAGGATACCGTCAGAGCTGTCACAAGCCACGGAGCTGCATGTGCTCGACGTCTCTGGAAATAGGTGTGTGGGACAAAGTCGAGGGAGTAGTTTCTACTAACTTGCAACTAAAAACACAAACTGCTCAAGTATTTTAAAGAAGTAATAACAATAAAAAAAATAAATGCAAACCGAAATTTTACAAAACACTTAGATTTACAAGATCACTTAGATCTTAAGATTATCCTGATGTTTTTACATTACTCACTCACCGTCAGCCGAAGGTTGTTTTGACTCTGATTCTCTGCCTTTACCTGTTTTGGTTCAAGCTTTGTCTTCAGAGAAAGCTGCAGCAATGCCTGCTGCTTGAGTCACACACACAAACATGTTCACCTCTGTGTCTGGGGAGCGTTTCCCTTCCTCCACATTGTCAAAACAACGGCCAAATACCTCATCCTCACGCAACACAAATCCTAAATGTTAACACAGCAGTGTGGTGAACATAAGACCCAGCAGGTATCTGTCATAAATCCTTTATGACATGAGCCAGTAAGTGATTTATTTCCTGTTTGTTTTCAGGCTCACCCACTTACCGTTGTCCCTGACCACACTACGACTCAAAGCCTTATGGTTGTCAGAAAACCAGTCGCAGCCTCTCCTCACCTTTCAGACAGACGAGGATCCTGAGTCAGGGGAGAAGGTGCTCACCTGCGTGCTGCTGCCTCAGCAGCCAGACAAAGGTAATGTTTTATTATCAAGTGGAAGCTTAAGATAATCCTCTGAAGTTTTGAATAAGCAAATCATGATGTGTCTACATTCTTCTCATACTGGACTGGTTGAGTGACATGACCACTGTGTGTGTGTGTGTGTGTGTGTGTATGTGTATATATATATATATATATATATATGTATATATATATATATATATATATATATATGTATATATGTAGGGATA
>JBBMJY010000003.1:12882305-13005544 GCA_037833715.1 Toxotes lorentzi
ATAGAGGCTCCTAACGTGTCAGTCTTCTCCTAACGTGTCAGTCTTCTTCTAGAACAAAACGACAGGGTGCCAGCCCTGTGACATTTGAGTAATATTCCTCATCAGGTCTTGCATTGTCTCCGCCTATTTAGTGCCCTGCGGTTTTGGTGACATTACCACATGATCTGCTCGGGGAAGCACAGTGTGTTCTGTGCCCTCTGATCCTTCCCTGCAGTATCTGTCGATGATGAGGTCCTGTAAGGGATCACAGCGCCTATAACAGATCAGGCCCTCCCCTGTCCCTTGAGGCCCTCCTTGGTTATGTTTTTCAGAAATGCGATGGATTGGACAGCTAAAGAGGCTTAGCAGCGGCTGGCCTGCTTCCATTAAAAGCTCGCCCACTGGGTATAGAGATGCGACTGAGGCCTGGCTCTATCTCTGCCTGATACAACAGTTTATTGTAATTTTTTTTTCTTTTCTGTCATCCCCAGACTTTTGCGTAAATCTGTGGTGTTTTTGTTATTCACTCCAAAATGCTTATACCTTCAAACCGCTGAATTTTTGCATTTGAAAAGATGCTTGTTTTTCCCTCAGAAAGTGATGCCACATTTATTCATTCATTTTTGTGACACACTCTTTCTCTCTTGTGGGAGAGATGCAGTTGTAAGACTGGTGGAGGTCAGATGAGTGAGGCTGAAGCTGAAGTTGGGGGCAGGGAAGATTGTGTTGCTGTAAGCCTGTGACTAAGCTGGGATTTGAAACTGTGATCTGGCAGTTTCAGGCTCTCTCTCATAAGCGCTGGGTTATGTGACAGCTTTCATTTCTTGAGTTGGCAGATTGCAGAGAAGCAATCACAGCAACCGTATTGATTTTAATCTGCTGAAATATTCACTTCACCTTGTACTCTGTAATTCATTCTGAGCATCTGTATGCATGGATGAATTCCATTAACGCAAACTGTGTTGTCTCTTTGAAAAACAACCCCAGGCTCTGACAAACTTGCCCGCTTTGGAGCCCTGGAGAGCCTGGTGAATGACATGGCAGATGACACGTGGGACAACAAAGCCATGAACAGGATCAGTGCCATTCACTTCCTGGATGATGATGATGAGGAGGAGGATGATGACAAGGTGAGAGCAGCGAGCTCGAGGGCACAATGTGGCATATGGTGATAGAAGAAGTTTTTAAAAATTGCTGCAGATATAGAAAATGTACCACTAATCTGATTCTTTACTCCACACAGGGAACACTACTTCGGCGGGCCACGCCTCACCCCGGTGAGCTGAAAACGATGAAGAAAGTCGTCGAGAACCTCCGCAACGACCTGAATGCTGCCAAAGGCCTGGACTCCAACAAAAATGAGGTCAATAACGCTACAGACAGAGTGACTACGTCTGTGTGACCTTTACCTCAGAAATGTTTTTTACCTCCTGTGTCTCACCGTGTCGTCCTGCACAACCCCAGCAGCCCCCTCTTTTTCTTTTTCTTTTTTGTTTTTTTTTTTGTCTTACCTTTTGGCCTATCCCTCCTCTGGTTAAACCCTGGGACGCCTGTAACCTTACTCCATCTCCAGTCCTGTGTGAAAAAAACAAAGTGTTTGGCTCAGTCTACCAGGGCCGCTGTGCCTTCCCCTTTTTTTTTTTAAATTAACGTCCACAGCAATAATCTGCACAGAGATGCTCCTTTTAAAGATTTATTACTTTTTTAAATGCCTCTTTTTAAAAGTATACATTAGGTAGTTGCACTATTATAAGTCTTTACAATATGGTCAAACCTTCTTAAATGTATTATATATTTGTTCTATATCTATTTTTAAAACACTGGGTGAATGCTTCTTTTTACATTTTGGGCAAATATAAAAGCAGGAGTTTTTGGACCTACTGATTAAGGATTATTGTATATTCTCTTGTGAATATTGATACTTTTATACTTTTCGGCAGCTCAGATGTAAATAAAAATGTATAGTAAATTTCTTAATCAGTTGCAGATTTTTAAACTTTCTCTTCTCTGTTTCGAACTTGGTACTTTTTCCTCTCTTTTTTTAAAATCAGTGAACAAAACAGTCACTAATGTCTTATTCAATCCATATAATTGTCATTGGGTGAGTGGATGGCCTTGAATCCTCTTTTTTGTTCATCTGTAAAATATCTAGACCCATTTTTTTGGATAATAAATAGTTCTGATTAATTAATTGAGTTTGGAATTAAGTACTGCACATCAAACTTTTAAGTACTCACCTGCAATGTAATTATGCAGAAATAACAATGCTATTTTATTTATATGTGCTGTGCTTCACTGCTTTGCGATGGTTTTCAAATACCGTAGATGCCAAAAACAGCTGTATTTTATTTTAAAAGTTTTCCTTCCCTTTAACAAAGAGACCTGTGTAGAATAATGGTCGGAGGTTTGGTGACAGTGAGGTTCATACCACAGGATGGCATCCTTTAAAAATGCAGTTGTTAGAAGTTCCACTTTAATGCACTTCTCAGCGTTTCTCAGATCTTATTCTTTTTTATGGTACATGATAAGTTGTATTATTTTCTTTTTAAATTGATTGCAAAAAAAAAACGTGGACCAGAGAAATCGGTTCAAGTGTTGGGTTTTTATGTTTTTAATTATTTTTCTGATCAAACTGCACAAAACAGATCTCAAGTAGGCACTGGGCCTGGAGGTTTGGATGACTTTTTAACCACTGATCAATAAAATGAGTGCAACACTACAACATGTTTGTTATTCCTTCTAATTTTATCAGTCAGACTGTTGAGTTTAGAGAGATATCAAAGGACTTTCTGGCTTAATATTATCTCAGTTCAGCTGAACTCATTTAATTTTTTAAATGTCATTTAAAAATAATTTACATCTGGTGTGAAATCTAAAAATAACATACAGACAAACCAGATATTCCATTTCCTGACCCCTTCGTTGCTTGCTTTGTTTGTCCAGCAGTGCATGATGTTTCTGTAATGCCCTGCCAGCATGTGCCATATTTGACTTGTCTTCCCTGCACGTGCTGTATGTTGTATTGATGCTGGCATGTTTCCAGTATATTAGAAAATGAATGTTTATATATATACATATATATATATATATATATATATATATATATATGTGCCCATCACATCCCATAACCAGTGAAACTACAGCTACAAATCTAAGAAACACATCATTCATTGTCATTATCCCAGTTTGTAGCTGTAACACTAATGTTAATGACAAGTGCACCTTTATTTGAATTTCACTACATTTTTGATTCGCCTCTTGAAGTCTTTGGTGTTGGAATAAAGGAATTGTGAGTGAGGTTTAAAAAAAAAACTAAACAAAACAAAAAATGTGGATTTGCTGGAAAGTATCAGCTATGAAAATGATAAATAATTTTATGAGTAACATCAGTAAGGCCTTTGTATTTTTATTCGTGAGCTCTTAATGAATACAGCCGAGCTTCATGTGGTCTTCCACTGTTCATTAGTGGAAGCTTCTTCAGTAAGACTACAGTGCATTTCAAGCATGTCGCCGTCTTTCACTCCCTTTCTTTGCCTCCCATTCAAGACTTTGCAAAAGGCAGAGACACAAACAAAGCAAGCTTTGAAGATCCAGCTTGTATCTTAGCTGTTATTTATGTCTTCAAGACAATCACTCCAAAGAGAAAGGGCTACAGCTGTGCTCTGCAGTAATGACCCCTGGTGCACAGAATAAGCATGCATTATGAATAATCAAGCAGGATTTTATTAGTGTGTCTTAACTACATTGATTTTCCGCTGCTCTGCTGGCAAGCGTGAGATTCCTCCGAGGATCGGCTCAGAAGAAACATGCTGTCTTTAGATCCTATCTCGCCACTGACCAGTTTACATTTGCGTTCAAGATGACGGGATGGTTTCATAACACTCGCCATTAATCCATCGCTGTCCCTAGTCCTTTTTCATTCAAGGTATTACTTTGAAATTAAATTTTCAGCAACAGGTGGCGTCCTCTGACCATCTTCAGGAGTGTAGAATTCCTCATACTAACCCGTCCCTCAGGACCAGTAGCCAAAACTGGGCCATCCCAGGCTTCAGCTGGTTGACAAACAAAGAGTGTGTGCGGGGGGGACCTCAACTGTTTTCAGCCAGTGACAGAGTGTCTGGTCGCTGCTCCAGCGCAGAGAATGACACAGAGAAAACTGCGCAACCGGAAGGGGTAAGGCTTTTCAATTTAGACAGTTTATGTTATTACTCTTCATTTCTCTTGATATGGAAATACAAATTTTTTTCCACTTATTCCAGATTTGTCATTGTACATTATGTGCTGAGAAACCCTATCTAAGATGTTTAACTGAATGTTTCATCTGTCTACAATCTCTCATTTTCATAATGTATTGTGAGTGATTTCAAAGTGAAATATCAGGCTCCACTGATGCATCTTGTAGGCGGACAGTAAAAGCTTCCACTCGCTTCTTTCCACTAGGATGGGGCAGGCCAGCTGTCAGAAAGCGATGCCTTGCCACGTCGATTTCGCCATCAGAGAAGTGAAACCCGAGAGGGCGGGAAATTTCAGCATCACAAAGCTCTCAATGCTGGGTCCGGTCTCCAAGGAGACCCTGTCCACAGCATAAAGGTCTCCTCCATCACAGGGCACCTGAAATCTTCTTTGGTGTCAGAGAAGACCCCTCTTCAGGAATCATTCATCTCCCAAGTGCCATTAAGAGTAACTATCTTTCTTAAACAATATCTCTGCATGTTTGCACTAGGCACTGTAGGAAATTAAATTATTGCTAATTTAATTAACTCTTGAGTGCTTTGCTCCAATCAGGCCTCGGCTATATCTAAATTCTAGCTTTTTTGTTTGTAACGAAACAATTTCCTCTTAGTTACAGATCAAAGTATCTGGCCAGAGGGGCAGTCTGGGGATCAGCATTGCTGGTGGGAAGGGCTCTCTGCCTTACAAAGACCGTGATGAGGTAAGTGCTGGTGCAGGGGAGCCGGCATTGGCCAGTCGCTTGCAACACATTGGCAAGAAACTGCAAGAAACAGCAGCAGCCTTGAGTGTTTGATGGTTACTTTGGCTTTCTTAAATTCCCATGATTACACAATCAGCTTGAACATAATTTAGCAGCAGAAAAAAAAAGCTTTGACTGTGTTTTTATTGCCATTTTTATTCAATATGTTTATTTCCTTTCAGGGCATTTTTATTTCTCGAGTAACAAAGGGGGGGCCATCAGAAAAAGCAGGGGTCCATGTTGGAGATAGATTACTGGAGGTAGGAGGGGAATCTTTTTTCTCATGTTTTTTTATTTGCTTTTTCTTTCATAAATATATAAGTCAGTATGTGAAATATTGTTGCCTTAATGGAAATCATGTATATGTATACATAGATTGGCTGTAGGAATATCATTGTAAAACCCAACCACTTCCTGCTGGTTTTCCTTCTGTGACCAGTGGGGGGCATCATGAGACCAGCAGAGGACAATCAGCTGGGACTCTTTTTCAGTGATAAAGCCAACATGAGGCTGACAAATATAAAACAGCAAATAAAAATTCAAAATCAAGCTTTAGATTTACACATTGGTAGGTTGAAGTTTATTAGTGGAATCCTCCACAGTGCCTGTAGTGGGAATAGACGTTCTATTTACAGAGACCCTGTGTCTGGGGCTCAATTCCTCACCTCTGATCCACCCAGGTCAACGGCCTCAACATGCAGGGGGCGACCCACCACGAGGCGGTCAGCGCCCTTAGGAATGCTGGGAGCTGCATCAAGATGAAAGTACTCAGAGAGAGGCTGCTACCTCGTGAGATGTGTGACCTGGACGTGCCTCAGGATCCTCAGGACGTGATGGTCCGACAGCTCTGCAGCCAGGATGCCGGAGGCCAGAGAAACAAACATCCCAAGATTGAGAGCGCAGAAGACTGTTTGCCCAAGAAGATTGAAGCGGTTGTCTGCAATGGCAACGGCATTGTGGGTGGTTTACTCAAATCACAGCACAAACAGAATACACATTTTTAAATTTCACCATTGTTTTACAACATGGCTCAAGACATGTTTGGGGTGTATAAACCCAAACTTATTCTTGTACACTGTTTTTCTTCTGTCATGTCTTTTTATTTCAGTCTGATCTGGAGAGTGACCTGAAAAGGACCTTATCTGAACTGGAGGCAGAGACTTTAACGAAAAAAGATTCACTTCAAGTTGGCAAGCACACAATGACAGTAAGCAGATTTCTCATCCGTCGTTAGTACATACTATTCACTATATTTTCTCACACTGAAATCACCTCATTTTAGTCGAACTAGTTTAATTTTTATAAGTAAAAAAAATATCCTGCGAAAACAAACAGTTGACTATTATATGACATGATTTTTCTCAGGCTTCAGCATATACACGTCATATCAGCTGATGACTTGCTTATTTTCCTTCCCAATCTTGTTTCCTTCTCTGGCAATCATCTGACAGATCCCACGGATCATCCTCACTCATCCCTCTACCTCAGATGAAGATGTGGAGCTCTTGACACAGAGCCCAGGCAGAGAGCCGCTACATGACTTTGACATTCCTGACAGACGCGTACACCCAGACTGTTTTGACAGCGCATTCTACCCTCCCTGACCGCAGCGTCACATGAAGGACACAGACTGTTATTACCCAGATTTTTGTTTTTTAGGTACTGAAGCATTTTCAGCAATGTTGCAGTGGAATGTGTTTTTCTACTGTGATTGCAAAAGCTATTTGTGTGTCACATTCAACAGCTGCTAATAGTATTTGGTGATGTTAAAGTCATTTGCAAGGATGGGGAAATTTATGACCTTATTTTTGCTACTAAAACCAACAGAGTTTTGCCTGTGCAGCTACACTGAACATTAAAGCATGAACAGACTGATCCCTAATGTCTGTCCAAATGAAATACATGGCATAATGTTAAATACAGTCAATTAAACATGCTGCTGGCTACCTCTACTTCACATCACTGTGCTGTAAGTTACGGATGTGCTGCTAGTGTCTGTGCCCGTGACAGTGTGAAGCCCTGGAACTTTTTATAGTCTGTACTGAGATAAAATGCCACAGCAGGGAGTGCAATTGCTGAAGAGTCCTAATACAGACTGAAGCCTGCTTCACATCTTCACACACCTGCTCTATGAGCTGAGTGCTGAGACTCATGACATTATGCACGCTTATTATACGCTAAATGTTTCTGAAAAGAAAACACTGCTGGTGTTTATGATCTTGCCTAGAATGTACAAACAATAGATGTCAATAACTGCCTTGTATAATTTCACAGCTTTTATATTCTCACAGTAATTAAACAAGAGGTAATTGTCCAGTGTTCGCTTCCTCAATAAAGTGCAAATATATTGTTCCGAGAGGCTTTTTCATTCTTTCTTTTCTTTGAGCGGAAGGACAGGCAAATCCACATAGATGTTTATACCGTTTATGTGCAGAGGGTGAATACAATAACATAAACACCTGTGCAGTATACTGCACAGGTGTGGACAGTGTGTCAGGTGGTGGTTTGACAGATATTTTGAGGCTGTAATTTGTGGTGGTGGTGTACTGGATTGCACCATGTTACACAAGTGTCTCTGGGATTGTGTCCACCTTCTGTATGTTTGCCCCTGACCACATAAAAACATTGACATGACATTACTTGCCTTATCAGTGGTGGTTGTGCAGTGACGGCTGTCTGCTGGCTGATAAGCTTCTGGGGATGCACCTCGTTGAAAAGCACATCCGGTGTGCGAGGTTCAATTCAGAGTCAATTACTGGCAGGTTTGGCTCATATTGTGAGATTTGATTCTTCGTCTGTCTCAAGAGGCGTTCATGTAAAGTCAGTGGGAGACAGAGGAGGATGAGAATGTTCATGTGGCAAATAATATATCCATGTAACATACATGTACATGCACAAATATTTGTAATTCCAGATTCATTGCTAATGTTTACTGATTCAATCTATTGATCATATATGATTATATAATCCCAGCAAATCAGTTTTTAGTCTTGCAAATAATGTGTCACTGACACCTCGATGGCATTATTAATTCAACACTCACTCATGAAAGGTTGCTATATGGTTGCAGGAGGAACACCGCACAGTGTTTTTCTCCCACACAGTGCACCCCTTAGGGCACTTCACCTTTTTTCCCTCTTCATTTTATGGGCACTTATCATAGCATCTTATTTTCTCACACATGTGGGCACTCTAGAGAGCTCTCAATTTCTTTCTTTTTTTTTTTCTTTTAACAGAAGGGCAGTGGTTATCATCTGACCGGTGTAGAAACAGTAACTAGCAGCTAGCAGGAGCAGGGGTTCACAAACAGTCATTGCAGTGCTAACGTTATCAGTTTACTGACTTTTTGACTTTTCCTGTTACACCGTGCACTATGCTATAGCGCTTACCATTATCCGATTGTCCCTTGCCACAGTTACGCATCTAATTGAACGGTGGCATAACTTATGAGAAGCACCTCTTAGTTACTTTCAAAAAAAAAAATCTAATTTCTCTGCTTTACATTTAGTGTAAAACATTATACTTTGCACAAACACTGAAAAAAAAAAGCTAAAAAATGACAGTCATGAGAAAAAAGTCTGCTTCTCTGCAGTTATACTCCATTTGTCTGTGAATGTGGAGAGGGCAATTTGTAGCACTTAAAAGTCACTTTTCACAAACTTGTCTCACTTTTCTTGTCTCTTTGTGGGAGGGGATTTAAATGGGTTTTTTTTTATTCATTATGCAAGAAAAAAAAACGCTCATTTGGATTCTATCAGTATAAACTAAACACATAATAATCAAGGCTAGATTCATCAAAACAGTGGATTGCCTTAATTGGAGATGTATCTCTGCTGGTGCTCACAAATGGGCTGACACCAGACTAAACTGAATGCTTCGGTAGCAGAGAATTTCCTTGAGGCTAAAAGCTCATGGTAAGTGTCAATCAGAAATCAGAGCAAATAGATTTGACTTTCTGCCTTTTTCACAGACACTGGGTGTTAAGCTGGGAAAACAGGATTATATGACATCATTTAATGCTTCAAGGCTTTAATTTGATAAATAATAACAATAGTAATAATATATTTATTTGGTACAGCACCTTTTGATGAAATCAAATTCACAAAAAAATACAATCAGTGAAACCAAAAACGGAAGCCACAAAATAGAAGTTAAAGATTAAACCATACAAACACTGAATAAAAACAACATTTAAGACTTGCTGCTATCAAAACTGCTTAAGATTTAATGCCCAAAAACATTTACGTATTTACATTTGGGGAACTTGTTGGGTGCTTTTTATCCTGAACCTTTCAGAATGAATGGAAAAATCCCAATATTCCTCAGAGTATATAAACACCAGAGGTAAAATAAAGGGGAACAGGTGGCTGTGTTGGTGTATGCTTTGTCTTACTGTGATTGTGATTGTGTCTGTGTGCGGCTTCCACAGACAGACGGGAGGGGGGAGGGGGAGGGGGGAGAGAGCAGGGTGGAAATAGACAAGAACAGCTGTGACAGGAATGAAGAAAGTGCTGTACTTAAAGGATTAGCATCCACTCTAGAGGTCTGCTCTCACTCACTGATAAGCGAAAAGAGAAATTGATGTAGAGGTAAATAAGCAAGTAAATGAATTTGTTTCAAGTCGCCTGATTATGCATTACTGAAAACATGCTGAAATGTACTTGTCACATCAGTCTGCTGCCTGGCAGGGGTTCAGATTATCTTGAGACTAAGTGAACACTTATTTTATTTATATAAATTTTAAAAAAAAAGTTCTGTTCTGGATAAAATCTTTCCAAATCTGAATTTTCCTTATCCTTGCCTCCCACAGAGGCTTTACAAAGTTCAGCGTACACAGTGCGATCATTAAGAGGTAACTGTCACATTGTCCACATAATTGTGGAGAAAGCAAGACATAAATGCTTGACGCTGAGAAACTGCAACTGCTCTGAGCTCAGTCAGAACAGTCATATTCTGACTGTATAAATATATCTATATACGAAGGGCTCATGCTGGGGTTTATTGTGTATTTTAAGTCTTTCTTGCAGATAAAAGAAGTGAGAGATTATTTTGGGGAAAAAAAGTGCTAACATAGAACAATTAAGGTTGCATGTTTTCCCAGGGACACATAGCGGTGTTGCTTGTAGCTCCCACTGTGAACATTGTTACTGGTGCCCAGCAGGCTGACTGCTGTCTGCAAGCTATTTGTGGCTATTATGTGTCTATAAAAGGAAATCTGCAGGGCGATACACACACCAACAGTAATACACTTTGAACTTCACCAGACGGGCTGAAAAGTGGGCATCTTGCCTTCCTTATCTCCTTTGATTTGACATGTGAAGTCTTGAGAGAAGTTTTCTGAAGCCTGGATACATGCAACGCTTCTGGATGGAGTGGCATTTGAAGCAGAAATGGACAAGGTAAGGAAATAGATATTTTTCTTTTTAAAGCATGATGAACAAGATGAAAAACCTTGTGCTGCGTATGTGAGGCTGAACTAATATTACTGACCTGCCTTTACTTTCCATTGACCTTTGTAGTCACAGTGGTTCTGGCTTTAAATCCGTCGTGAGATGATGATTTTACTTCAAAGCTAAATCCTGCTGGAAAATGAAACTAGTTAAAGAATTTAGTTTTAATCCATCAACACTATTAACCCCCCCCCCCATTGTGCCCTTTACAACCCGCTGCCACCTTCCAGGCTTAAACACATAAACACATAGACAGAGTACATGCAGCAAATTGATACTTATCCTGTTATATCCTCTTACACTTTGGGATGGACTTAAATGCACAGAAAGACTACAAGGTAATTAATGTGAATGCGTCTTAATGTTTGCAAATTATGAAAAATAAATACATGTTCCCTTTTATGACATATTTTAAACTTCTTTCCACTGCACTGTAAGGTCATGTAGATACATTCATGATCCATGGTACACGTATTAATCATAGAAATTGTTGCCTTTAGAGTATGCGAGTAATTCTGAGATGTTAAACAAGAAAGTCTTTAAAAAGCAATCATACACTTGCTGCCACTGAAAATTACAGGCATTGATTGAAATATGTGTATTTTTTGATGTTTATAATCAGGAGAGATAACTCTGTGCGCTCAGTAGCAGCTGGCAGTGGGCTATATTTACCTACCCTATCTACTCTGGAGGGAGGGGCTGTGTGTTTGTCTGTAATTAAACTCTTTACTTAGTGACACGCCCAACTGTTTATGCTTTTACTCCTCTGTTATGTATTTTAACATCTGTGGAGCGCAGCTTTACAGCAGTACTTGTACTCTCATTCTGCAGAGGAATAACTTGGGTGCTTAATATGGCACTGAACTGTGGATCGTCCACAGCAAACACAGATAAGGGAATGTGTAAATGATTAATATAAAACTTTTTGGAAACTGTACAATGCTGCTCAAAGCTGGACTTGTGTTTTTTAATAGCTATTTTACAGCTTTAATGAACACAAAGAAGGAGCTAAAATTGCGTAATAATGGGCCTATCACAACCTCTATCACAAGGATTAATATCCCTTGTATTCATTCAGTGGTATGTTTCCTGTAGATATATTTGTCTTTCTGGTTGGTCACAGTTCATAAGTGTCCCTTTAAAGACCCTCATGGAGGGTGGTCTGCTTCAGGAAATGATTTAGTGCTGCTCGTATTCGGTATTTGGGACAGGTCAGAGATGCCACAAGAAATAACTGAGTGAGAGCACGCACACGGTGAGGCGACATGTAGCACAGTGAACCAGCGGTGGGTGGAAATGTGATCTATGAGGACGGCATGACCTCGGCAACACTCAATGCAATTAAACATTCAAGAGGGATCCAATGGGCAAGTAGGAAATGCTCTTCTTTAACCTTTCAAAGTGTAAACTTACTCTGCTATGGCTACAGAGGACATGCAAACAAGGAGGTTGCATAAGAGCCTAAATACATAAACAAGTTTATAAGATGGCACGTGATTATTTTTAGCCAAGGCATTTGTTGTGTTTCTTTATTTATAGCTGATTACAGATACACCCGTGTCTTTAAGCTGGATATCTTAGCCCTTTAAAAGTAAAAGTGAGCCTTGTCACATCTCAGAAAGTAGGTGTCATGTCACAAAAACCATGGGTGGCATGGGTTTAGGGAAAGTGGTGGAAGAACTAGTAAAGATGGTTTATTTCTAAAACAGTAATACCACAATTTAAAAGAAAATACTCCATTACAATGAAAGGTCCTGCATTCAAAATGTTAAAATAAAAATACATAAAATGTAAGTTATAATTATTAATAGTTCACAATTCATTTTAATTAATAGTAAAGCTACTCATCATACAGGCAGAATGGCTGATGTCAGTGTTAAATGATCATTGTATTGAAATAAATACATTAATAATCTAATGTAATGTTATAACTAGTAAACATGGTGTTTGTTTGTTTTAAATAAATGTGATATTTCTGGCAGAAAAACAACATTGTGATCCTATAAGGTCCCATCTGGAGCTGCAGTTGTTTTATTCGCTAACTGGATACAACTCTGTCACAGATAAGACCGCTATTTTTGACATTCGAGGCAAAGGGAAGTGTTTTGACAAAAGATTAGCCTGCACCTTTACCCTAGTGCTTAATTAAGATTTTTCCTCTTTGTGTATTTTTTAGTTTGTATTTGCCGTTTCTTGAACACATGGGCATGTTGAAGTCAAAGGTCATGCTTTACTATCAATGACCAACCTGTTTAATGCTCAAGTTGAGTGGCCTCTGAACTGATTGGAAATCAATACACTATTGTACACACGTCAGTCAAAAGAATCCTGGGTTTTATCCTGCAACAGCACAGAGACCCTGATCTATAAAGTTTAAAACAGTCATGGATGTGCAGGATTTTTCTTTAGTCTTTGTTGTAGACCTGCGAGCCTCACTAGAATAGGTGTGCTTTTTTTTCCTTAGCTCTCCAGTCCAACTCAATGTCATTTTTACATTTTATTACACATTTATAAATCATTTTCAGCCAGTTCTGTAGCTGCTACATTCACTAAATGTGAACATGTAGCTTAAATATGTCCTAAACACACACATAAATTGTGCCTGCCTAAAATATGTGGAGTGTTGTTATTACCGTGGCCCAGACAACCTGAGAAACAAAGCAAAAAGTGGCAGCAGTGGATTTCCACCTGTGGAATAGCCATACTTTCAAGCTTTCAGCAGACATAATCGTCCTCCCACATTTAAAAGTATAATGTAACACTCTCAGGTGGTCTGCTTTTTTATGGTGTCGGCAATCATTCATTTACCATTTCAGAGAACGAGAACAATAGACATACGGTCGGACTAGTTAGTTTCTTTGACAAGCTCATTGATGCGAAATCAGTTACATATTATTTACCTCCAACTAAAAGGCCGCACGAACCATTGTGTAGAAAAACTTTGTAAAATAATTTTTTTTCTCATGATGAACTTGTTGCAGTGCAGTTACAAATGGAACTTTTTTCAACAAACTATTTTTGAAAGTTTTCCTCAAGCGCAGTTAAGTCCTCCAGGTCAAACTGCATGTGATGCACTCAAAGAGGAATGATAAAAATCGCCTTTGAAACAGTTTCAGATCTTAAAATGAAGCTCTCAGAAAACTTGATTTGGAAACATCTGAGCCTTTTATCTTCTTCCCACATTCAACCTTCTTTGTGTTATGACATGAACTGGGCTTGATGACTGAACACACTTCTGCTGTGCAAAGTGAAACACAGCACTAATATGCTAATTCTCTGACAGTGTCTACATCAATGAGCAGAGATTGTGTGATCCATCTTTAATAGATGCATCTGCTACAATAACCCTCACTGATTAGTGAGGGAAATTTCACTGCCTTTAGCCTCTGCTTTGCAGTTTGCAGATGACCCGACAACACTGTTGAGAGCAGAAGTGTGATTAGTAAGCAGCGAAAGAACCTTTGACAAGTGTGTGCTTTGATTGCTGCAGTGGAAATAAATTGGAAATATTTCCTTCTCATCCACACTAGAAAAAATGCCATTGAACCCAAACCAAAGAATTAAACTGTGATGCTACTCTCAACTCAACTCTCAACTCTGGATGTACTCTGGTAGAGCTGGATGTACTAGGTCCCCTCTGCAAACAGCACAGCACAGTTTCACAGTGTGGACCTGCTTGTTCCAGGGGTTATGTCTGATGTTGCTGTGGGTTAACCAGAAGGACACTTTAAAAACACAAAACCTTTGTGTATGTCACATGTCAGAGAAGCCTTCACTGTAAAGTATTGTGGTCACTTGGAAACTGATGCAGATAACAAAACAAACAACAACAACAACAACAACAACAACAACAACAACAACAACAACAACAACAACAACAACAACAAAAAACAGCTATGAACCAGAAGTGCACTCTATAAAGGTGGAAACTGTGTAGTAACCAGATGCAAACAGTGGGATAGTCACAAAAACCAGGGCACCATCTATGATTAAATGAAGTAGTTTTTGACATTTTGGGAAGCATGCATTTTTGCTTTCTTGCCAAGAATATCCAATATGGTGGAACAGGGTCACTGATTTCAAAGCTGGCCACCACAGCCTTTGTTTAAAACAAACAGTTTCAGTTACATAACTCCAGCAATTTTCATCAAAACTAACAGCACAGCGCAAGTAAGACATATTTGTGGCATCTGATGCAGACGAGAACATGAGCTGATTTAATTGCAGCTCATTACTCCTCACTAAGCCTGGGTGTGTCAAGGTTTTGAGCTGCAGGGTACTAAATTGCCTAATCTATGTGTATGTGGGTGATAATGGATCATTAGTGTGAAGGTATAGTTACACAACCCTGTGTACCAGAAAGCAATAAGATATTCTGAATGAGAAATTCAGTGGTGTGCAGAGGTGAGAAGAAGACATGTTTTTTTTTTATAGAGAAGACGTAACATAATGCTTGACTCCTCATTTGCTTTAAGTAATCTCTAAACACAGTTGTTTTACCAAGTATGTACGCTTGATGGGGAAATGACTGGGAAATGATTACGCAGAGCTTGTAACGTGGAAATTTTGTTCTTCTTCCCTCTCTGTTTTACAGGTTTCAGTAGGACTGCCTCCTAAGCCTTCTTTTTTCACATTTGTGCCAGAGGTGCACAAATTACCGTTTAAAAGCAATATTTTCGAGGAGGAGAGATGTGGAGCTCTTACAGGAAAACCAAATAAGGTACAGGTGTCAAAATGCATGTGCTGATATATATGTGCTGCTAATAACTGACTTTTCTTTGTATTGCTTCACATTATTCTCTAGTTGAAGTGGGTATGCAAACTTTCTCACGCTTCCTATTTTGGGAGAATGTTGACTTCACTCACCAGAATCGAAAATGAGCCCACTCTGCCTGTCTCCTCATTTATCAAAACTTGAAAAAAGCTGATGTGATCTGGTTTTTGAGCCTAAATCCTCATGTTAAAAAATGTTGAAGATTGTCTAAGACTGATGACAACATATGACCGTTTCCTCTTATATTTGATGTGACAGCTGCACCTTTCTGTTTCACGCGCTCAGATTATTCTCAAAATGATGTGTCATTTTAATCCAATTTATGAGGCTTGACTTACTATATTTTTACCGCAGAGTGCTACTCTAAAATTTCACTCTGAATGGAAATCATTCTCCGACAGCGGAGACAAAATAACAGAAAATTAGACTGATAATTCTGTATCTTATCACGTGACTCAGCACCAATCAGTCACAACGATAAAACCAACTTCCTCTTTTAATCTTCCCATGAAGATTATACTTATTCGGACACGTACTAAGTTTGGTATGAGTTTTGTATGTGTTAGAATAAAGTGTGAAAAGAATAAACTTCAGAACTGGGTGTTAAGTAGTATTGCTCATCTCTATTCGTAGCTTCAATAAAATCCAGTGAGTAAACCAGCTGGCAAGATTTCCATCACACTACTGGATGTTCATCCAGTATCGACATCACAGCAGCACCACAGCTCTGGGTGCCTCAGGATAGCCAACTGCTTCTGCTGCCTGAAGTGTGCTTGCTGGCTGCCTGCGCGAGACTTCAAAGGTCCTCTCACTGGGAGGTGGCACCATTAGTTTCTCAACTTCCCCCCACTGCTACTACCCGAAGGAGTGGCTACACTTCATCTTACAAACTGACAACATATGACAGCACAGTTGCAACACTCAGAAAAACCCTGTGTTTCAGCATACATAGGGGGTATTATTGTTTCATAGATGCTCAATATCGTCTTGTGTGTTTGAATCCACTTTCACTATACATGGCTTTGTGCTCAATTCTCTCTGCCATGTATTTATCTGACCTACAGTTCCACTCTATTAGTTATTTGATTGTCTGAAACTCTATATCATCTACAAGTTTGACTACACCAATGTACAATTTGAAGAAATAGCTTAAAAATAAGCTTATTTATGCCCAAAGTTAGATGAAAAGATTGACACTACTCTTGTCTTTAAATGCTACAGCTAGCGCTGTAAGCAGAAACAGAGGTTTGTTTTTTGAATGCATTGAACAAATTAGATATAATGTAACTGGTAAGCTTTAGAGCTGCTGGTTGGTGGATTTTATTACTCTCAGTAATTGTGCTGAACATTGAGCTACAGCAAGGAGATGGTTAGCATAGCTTAGCATAAAGACTGGAAACAGCTAGAAGTAGGCAGTGCTGCAATCAGTCCAAATAAAAAACAGAAGTCAAATAAATAAATAAATAAATAAAAGTATAATAGTATGTTAGATTATGTAAACAACACTTTTCAAAACAAAGTTACAAAGTGCTTTACATAATTATCTATAGAATATAGCTAATAACCTTTTGTTGTACCACCCAAATGGCGCACACAACCACATACACACTATGGTCATAACCCACCCAAAACAATTTTTACCCATCACAGAACTACACATTTCAGAGCAAAATAATTGGTTTGACAGTAATCCAAAATTTTAACAGCTGTTTGCAGCCTAGAGTGAGTAAGATCTAGTTGTATTTGCAAATGACAGATTAGCAGTGCTCCCTGTGGTGAGCTTCTATATCGAGATGCCAGAGGGCAGAATGTAAAGAATTACTTGTGAGACAGTCGATAGCTCATTAATATCCCACTGTGATTGGGAGCAGCCTGCTCTTTCCTAATGTTGGAATTACACATATCCCTTAGCAGCATATCAGTTATGTAACCTCTAGTCATTATTATCAGGTGGCCACCATGGATTTGAAAATTGATTGTCCTACAGCACAATACTTCCCTACCCAATTATCTTCCTTTAGATTGGAGGATTTTACACCCCTACTTGGTCCATTGTGCTCCACAGATGAAATTAGTAGAGCTGATAGCGGGTGAGCAGATATTTTCTTTCTGAAATACCCAGCACAACCACTGAGACACTTCAGTTTTCTGCCTACACTCAGTTCAGCCAGCCAACCAGAATAAATTATCCAAATGTCTGTTAACTTGTGAAAACTTTGAGTAAAGCAAGTGTGAGAAAATGAAGCAAAAATATTGAATTTGTGCAAAATGCCTGCAATTCATCACTCCTGTGTGAGCCAATGATATGAACCAAGACCTATAAATCAACCTGTCTTACCAGATCTGATCCCTGACCCAGCAACCTTGGATCCAGGGAAATAATTTAAAGCTGAGCACTGACTCAAAGTACGTATCAAAATGCTTTGCTAAAAATGAGAAAGTGTTCATCAAAACATGGACTGAAGTGAGACAGATGGACAAGTCCAAATAGGAAAACAGAAATCCAGGTACTAGGACCTAAAAGGCAACTAACTGGTCTTCCTCCGCTGTTGCCCTTGGAGCTGTCCGCTAGAAACCAGGGAAATGCTCCCAAACCATGAACCCACATTCGCCACCACACTAAAGTGAAAACAACAAAGCTGTTTGTCTCCTGTTGAGATCAATCACTTCAGCCTACAAAGGGGAAGCATGGCTCCTACAGACTCAAATGTGGCTGTACTCACCCAAAAGATACATACATAACACATTTCGAAGGAGGACAAATGTTGCTCCCTTCCAACATCCACCAAAATGAACTCCACAAAACTAAAAACTCAACAGTACAAAAAACCCTGTGATTCTCCCAGCTATCTTAAATACAAAGACAAAGAAATAGAAAGATTTAGCATTAAAAACCAGAATGGTCAGTAACACCAACTGCCCACTGTATTTCAATTATTGTGAAGCAAGTTTTTTATGGGAACAGATCTGGAAGACACTGATTGCAGCCACTTGTTATCATCACAGAGCTTGTGCACTCATAAGATTTGTGTGCTGTAATTCTGTGCTTATGATCAAAGTTCTAAATACAACTGGGTTTTGACACATGGTGTGTGATGATATAATTGAAATAAGCTACCATTTATGTTAAATGCAGTCTCAGGAATAAAAAAGCCATTCTGGCAGCCTTTCATTTGTTTGATTACTGCTTATCTACAGTGAGGCAAAAGAGCATCACTGTGAGAATTATTTCACTGATTCAGAAAACTGAAGGCTGTCATTAGAAGATGGTGCCACATGTATTTTTAGGATCATAATTACCATAGACGTGAGAGCTCATGCTAGTAATGATGTATGTCAAAAGCTGTTACCCCTCTTAGCTCCACTTACATGTCACACATATTATCCTAGAATATTCCTTAAAGTTGTGTCCATTCATGTATGGTAAACCACAATAAACTGCACCATTTATACAGAAACACAATTCTACACAAAATGCAGTGAAACCTCTAAGTACGATTGCGGTATAAACTTAATCAGTTGTGATTAAGTGCAGTTGAGGTTACTTTATACTCATACTCCTCTTCAGAGGTGAATAGCAAACTAAATATCATCAAAGGTGTTGAGGACAGTTGAACGATTGCCTTCTGTCATGCAGAAGGCAATGGTTCTCAGCTTCTGATTCAGTCTATAGATGTGGGACCAGGAGAAGCTAGAGTTTTAAATTCATCACTGCTCAGTGTATTTCTCAGCTGCAAAGCCCTTATTAGGAAAATAAGAAAATAATCAAAAAAATAATCATTCCTTATTAGGAATGATTCATTGGTTTCACAAATTGTTGCCCAACCTTTAACCAAGCTTGGTTGTCTAAACTTGCATGAGTTGCAAGTGCATGCTGAGTCCAGTAAAATATAACTCCTGTATGTAGAATTTGAAAACGTTAGCAAATTCTTCTGGTAGCTTGAAAAAGTTATAAAATTACAAATAGAAAAATTGAGTAAAGATGGCTACTGCCAGTTTAGACTTCCTTCAGAACAAACTCTTTGGAGATAATATCTTGTTTATTTACAAGCATCAAAGTTGTGTGTGTGTTAACAGACCCTTCCTCTCTTGTTCGGCTCTGCACATGAGGCACGTATTACATCAGTGTCAACAGGACATGTGCGTGTACATGTGAATTATATGTGTGGGACATGTGGTGTGGTGAAACCAAGCACACCCTTGAGTCCAGAGAGCCTTGCTGAAGTTCATCTCGGGTTTTCTCAGGTTTCACTTGCTCAGTTCCTCCTAAACATTTGCTTCATTTTCTCCTGTCAGAACGTAGCTGCGTCCCATGAGAAAACAACCGGGGAGACCATGTCGGACGGAGAGATTTTCAAAGCAGAGATGGTCTTTATCAAAGACTCTGTGGAGGGAGGAGCAGGAAACATAATTCAGCCAGACACAGAACTTCAAGTAAGTACACTTTCAATGTCATATACTATATGACACTGAGGTGACAGCAAAATGCTTTGTCACTGACATATTGTAATAGAGATATGCATGTGTGTGTGTGGACTACTCTATCTGTGTATCTATGGAGGTGTTTAATTTAAACTATCAACTTAACAAGCTGGCATACGTTGTAAAACGCTGTCAGGCGATGAACTGAAAAATGACATGGCTGTCCGAGGTGGAAAATTATTACTATTGTCAAATCTGACGGTTTAATTGGAATCTAGTCAAAAAGCAAATAATCTAACATGTTTAATAGGGTTCTGCTTTATAATGGTCTTATTTGAGTTCTACTATTGCAGGGTGTCAGATGGAGGCTACATCAGAGTGCTTTCTTCCACTCTGCACAAACCAGACACAAATGACAGGTCCTTGACACAAATTTTAATTTGGGGGTCCAACATTTTGGTCAGTCTGGCTTTTAATAATTTGAAGTCAAAGGACGCTTTCAGTAATTGTTGCCTAGAGTTGTAAATTGTCAGCTAAGGCACAAAAAAAGAAAAGAAAAGAAAAAAAAAAAAAGAAAACAGTCAAAAAGACATTTAATGACAACTTTTTGTTTTTCCAGTTGAAACCTTCACCGGATCACGTGAGCTTCTCACGCACCAAAGTCTCTCCTTCAGTCAGCGCTCAGTCTGAAAATACACTCAATCACTTAACTTCCAGGACGGCCTCTATGGAAACAGCTGTTGATAAACACAGGGGCATTTCCCAGCGGCAGTGTCACGATACTTCTGGACGTGCTGAGGTTAGCTCGGGTTGCTTTGCAAATAGAGCGTCTGAGTCAGAAGACAGAACGAGCCCTACAAGCTCTGCAGACATGTTCCCCACACTGGCTTCATCCAGAGAGTCCATCCTCTCAGAGGGCTCAGACAAAGACAAGAGTTGGTCTGCCATGCAGCTTTCCTCTGTGACCTCTCCTGTCTCTTTCAGCCGCACTGTCTCCCCTTGCTCATCTGTCCGCTCTGGCATGTTCACCCCCTCTGTCACCCAGGTTAAGAAGCACTTTCTCGCTCCTGGATCTAGTCTGGTTCACATCCCTCAAACCTGTTTCTCATCTTGCGAGAGCCTGTCCTCCTCTGTCAGTCTCCAGTCACCTTCTCCCCGGCACCGGCCCCCTCTGACCCGACTCTCCCTCCTCACCGCCATCTTGAGAAAAGGCCGCCTTCCTGTTCTGTCCTCTGCTCTACAGAGGCCTTACACCCCCTGCTGGCCTGTTAACCCTGTGACCCTGTCCTTCTGTAATGCCTGCTCAGCAGCTTCCAGTGTGGCCTCCATTCCCCTGGAGTTTTCCTCTCAATTCTCCTCATCAGTGTCGATAGATAGTAAGAGCCACATTCACAGGGAGCCTGATAGATGCGTCACTGCTCCTCCACCTGTGCAGTCAAATGAGCTCAGCAGAACATGCCATCAAACTCAAGTGAAAAGATGCTCGGAGCAAATTCGTTCAAGCAGTGCGCCTAGATGGGAGCAAGTTCTTTCACACCCACCAGCGAAGAGCAGCACACTTCCCCGAGCTCCGCTGCCTCTGTTGTGCTCAAACTTCAAATCTGTTTCTCCAGAAAAGCATGAAGAAATATTACACTGTGCACCTTCCAAAAAACTGCAACACACACACATCTCCATTTCTAAGTCACCTGAGCTGAAACCCAGCAACGCTCACATGTACCCCAAGGGCCATGCAGATGATAACCTTAAAAAACTCATCTCCCTTCCCCATAAACTTACTAATGGGAACTCCGCGCCCCAGAAATGGAATCACCCTCCAAATTCATCTCTCTCAAGACTTCATTTGCTTTCTCAGAAACTGAGATCTCCGGTTGTCTGCCCTCCTCAGCTTCAGCCTTCTCAGCCACGCTCACCCACTGCTGCAATTTCCACTGCACACACAGAGGCAGCATCACCTCTGCCCCCTTCACAAAACACCACAGGAAGGTGTGAGTCAGAGAGGAGCTGTCCTGCTTCCAAATCTCTCACACCATCACAGGGTTTTCGCAAAGCCCACTGCCTGTCCCCTTCCCGCTACACACCCATCAGTTTTCCTGGATGGCTGTCGCCCACCAGCTCCCCCACGCCTACGCCCTCTCCTGCTCCACCAGTCAGAGACCTTACCCCATCCCCGTCTCTCTCCCTACGCTCCACCACGCCTTCCCCAAGGCCAGGGAGTGGAATATCAGACTGCAGTGACAGGGAGGGTAAAAAAAGAAAGGTAGCCGCTCCTTTTGCCACATGCATGACTTGTTTAGACTGGGGATATTATTTAATATGCTTTCTGTCACAGACTGTTCTCCCACACTACGTGGTTAAAAACAGATTTCACTCACTTAATGCTGTCCTCTGTTTTTAGGTTTGTTAGTCTTTGTCATATTATTTATTGATGCTGTTATAGATCTTTTCTTTGCAGAGATTTCAGACATATTGTACATTGCTGGATTCTAATTCCAATGACTGACATATCTGAAATGTCATATGTTGAAGCAAGAGGGAACCCATCATTGTAAAATTGATGCAGCTTTCTATAAGCTCTGGTTTCTACGTCAGACATACAGCTCGAAGTAGAGTAACATCACACAAAATATCGAGCATTAGCAGTCAGGAATCCAATTTATTCACTACAAGCAGTGAAATATAGGTGGATGTTGGACACAGTTGTCCAGTTTTCTTGCCTCTCAGCTTGGAAAAGCAGGCAGAACTTTTTGGTGACATTTTGCCGTCAGTCAAATGAACCATCTGAGCAGCAACACAGCGATGTGGTTTCCAGCGCTGTGGAAGCAGATAAAAACATGACTCCAGTGTGGCTGACTGTTTTGCATGATTAGTAGCCTGCAGCAGTGTGAGTATAATCATGCCTAAAGAAATAGAAAACACAAATGATGGATTTCCACGAGACATTCTCAAGTCTGTCTGTAGTAAATTTTATTCATTGTCTGCTCCTCTCTCTCTTTCAACTCTAGACACACAAGATTAAGTTAAGCTACAAATCGCTTGCTGCAATTCCCACAAACACACTTCTGTTGGATCAGCAGGTGAGTTCACTTGTTTGACTCTAATCCCTCTAATTCATCTTCTTGTTGTTTAATATGCAGCCGCATGAAGCCGTAATGAGCTGGTTTGATCCAGGTGCTCTGGCAAATGCTGCCACGGACAGAAGAAGAACTGTGTTAGCAATGGCTAGTGAAAATAAGCTTGTAAGCCATAAAGTTTGGGTTAAAAAGGGGGGACTTTTCTATAAAAAGATACATTTTTTATCTTTCCACTCACAGGGCTTTATAGAGAATTAGACTTTTTGTTTTTTAACAGCAAAAAAAAAAGGGCTGTAGCTAATACAACTGAAAGAGTGACGGTTTTTAAACTATCAAAAGTCAAACCATGAAAACATGGATGATGTTGTGTTATTCGCACTGCAGTATGTTTCATTTAGAGCTACAGAGAAGCGAGCACTGTCTGTGAAGAATACAGAGTGAATGAATATGAATTGTCCAGAGGAGATGTTGCAGTGGTGTCTAAGACTAGTGTATAACCACTCAAAGAAAGCGACAGTCTTGGCAGGGAGCTCAGTCTGTTCTCTCTGCTTTGCATTCACAGGCAATCGATGAGCAGGTGGAGAGAGAAGACAGTCCCTGTGACACATTGGACGGAGCTGTTACATTGGACACAGGCGTTGCAGACACCCATGCCGAGGTGGTATTAGTGCACACACCACTGCTAGTTTTCACTGCAAACTTCACACAAAGGTGATGGTAACATCAATAATTTTGTGATTTCTTCAGATGTGCTCACCTGCTCAGCTGCGGCAACAGTCAGAGGAACTTTACGCAGTTATTGATGAGATATTGGCAAATTCCATTCCACCAGTGAGTTCAATCAATTATTTAATATAAGTGTTCATTTTCAATTAAACATGTACAAATGCTGATTTTTAATATTAAAAGTGAGTTAATGGGTTTATTTTTGTGACTTTTAATTGTGAAACATCCCGGACACTGCAGTCCTCCAAGTCATTGACTACCAACGTTGGTCTGCAGGTAAAAAGTGTGTTTCTTCAGTTGCATGCTACAAATTTGGCCTGCTCATTAACTCTTGATTTTCACAGGAAGATTCTTAAAGAAGTAGGTGGACAGTTTGGCAATTAACATTTATTCGCTTAATGTTGCATGAGAAGATTGGTACCGCTCTCACATCTGTACGGAGCAGGAAGCAATTTGCTTAACTAACAAGACAAACACAGACATTAAGCCATCGCCCGAGGCCAAGAAATAGTCCAGCACACAACCCCCGTAAAACCACAGCTTTTCACACTTTGCTTTTTCAAAGAATTAAACAAGCTATAAAACATCAATCAGTGACCTTTACAGGTTTGGCAGGTGGTAAATGTAATGTCCGCTGTAATGGCGGATTATGCAGTCTCACATGAAAAAAAAGCACAGGACTTCCGTTTACTACATAGAGCATTAACCAGTATGTGAATAAATCAAAAAGAAAAGCGATAAATTCATCGTCATTCATGACTAGATCCGCGAGGAACCTCTCCGGTTGTTGAAATTCCAACATCAAATAAAAAAACTAAATACGGCTAAAATAAGAAATAAAGTAAAACTAAGTTAGTTCAGAAAGTGTCTTAAAGCTAAGAAACGTAACTTTTTGTTCAAATATTTTATAATAAGTTATTAAGTATTATTATAAGTGCTGAGTAGTATTTATTGTGGTTGGACCTTGGGTTGGACTTGTATATACATCCATACACACTTACGAGCGAGCTGTTGTGCACAAATTAAAGCAAATGTAGGTGAAACTGTGTCATCTCGTAATAGTTTAGGGTACTGTTGCTGCAGTAAATAACAAGTGAACAAAGATGTTTGTTCAAGGACAGATTCTTGCAGCTGAGCAGTTGTTTAAGCACAACAACAATGCGAAACAATGTCAGACGCGAGACTCTGGATGCTCTGCCATCCTTGTTGCAGTTTGAACACCTTTCGCTAACAGCATGCAGAAAGTTATGGATTTCAGTTTTTAGCTTCATTAAAAATTATAACTAAAGTTGCAAATTATTAAAGTAAGACAAAGCAGAAAATAGCAAATGCAAAAGTCCAGTAACCTTCATGCCACAGAAACAAGTACTCTGTACTGTGTTTTACTGATACACAAACTGGAAGAGGGATAGGAGTGAATTCATACTGTAGAAATGAAAAGACATTTGTTCATTTTTCATCAAAGAGCAAAGCCCTTTTGTGGTTCTCAGTGAAAACAAGTGTATATGTGTGTGTGTGCGTGATCAAGAGTAGCATGTTAGAAATGTGTGAATTTCAGTCACTGCAGAGGAAAAGAGTAAAAGTAAGAAGCATAAGCTAAGGAATAAATAAATGACAAACAATGGATACGCACGATTTAAAAAAAAACAAAACAAAAGTTTGCTTTTCCTCTCAGTTCAGATCTGTTGTGTGAGTCCATGAGTTGTGTCTACCCAGGATTTCTTTTTATGTGCTTCCTTTCAGTCAGTTTAGCAAGAGCAACTGTCATATGTTTGAAATGGTGACGAGTCATTTTCAGATGAATTTTATTCGATCCTTCCAGCAGATAAAGCTTGTGTAACTCTGTTGTTTAATTTCGGTTCTGTCTGTCTGTCTTTCTTTTTCACTTTCAGCGGAACAACTCACCTTTTCCAAAATCCTTGGGGCGTGAAACCAAATATGTGAGTAGGAGCAGGTGGTTTTGTCTGTGGAATTAAAAACACACATTCTCAGGACCAAGGTGACAACCCACAGGAGAAAATTTAATTTCAAATTTTTTTTTTCTTTTTTTTTTTTTTCATTTTAACAATTTCAGTCCTAAATTCACAGGACTGAGCTGGAACACTTGCAGCTGTATTGTGAGTTACAGAGGGCCCTCAAAGTTAAGAAGAGTAGACAGAGATAATTTAAGTTAATTGAATGAGGGCACATCAGGAAATATATATTCTCTCTCACTATTCATGCACAAATTTATTTGAATTATAAAACATCATGCTTAATTTGCCACATTTCCAGAGATGAAGTGCAAATGTTTCTTACTTTTACTTGCGTTTATATAAAACCTGCAGTAAAACAGGTGCTTTCTTTTATCAATATTTCAGATACTGATGTGTGTGTATTTGTTCCATATCGTTAAATCAGGCATCTTTATCCAGCTTGCACTCCTCTGCCGGTGTGGAAAGAAAGCTGATGGATCCCAGAAAGGTACACATTCAGTTATCATTTGATCGGGTTTGGGCACCTGCTGCAGCATCTATAATGCATCTATAATGCATGTGTTTTGGAAGGGAATTTGTGGGAATAAATTTCTCCTTGGTGTCAAACTTTGAATCCGTCTTTCCAGACGAAGCCCGGGGTTATTCGCCCGATGACGGCCATTCCGAGACTGACAGTGGAGGATGAGGGAGAATTTCATCCAAACCCCTTCAGGCAGTCTGTTGTCAAGCAGACCTTAACTGACAACAGAAAGGTAGGCTGGAGCTTTGGTTTATGTCACAGTGAAGGAATCTGTGTCTGTTTATGTTTTCAGACCCATAAAGTGAAAATCTCTATTTCAAGTGATACCAAAGTATCTATTTTATCACAGATAAAAATATAATAAGCAGCCACAACATATATAATGTTTCTGAGCCTGGGCATTGATCATTTTTCTTAAAGGTTATACCTTGTGCTACGTAACCAGTCTGTTACTTTCGTATATCCGAGCCCCTCGTCAGGTTTAAATGATTTAAAGCTGAAAGTGTAATGAGAGTCAATGCAATAATCTGAAATCAATTTCCTCTATCCCACCATCCAGTTTTCCAAATAGTGTAAGTATTGATGGCTAAAACTCTGACTCACATTTGAGGTAACAGCGTTTCCCTGCATTGTGAGTGAACACAGGCTTCATGGGCTGAAACGATTTGTTTTTGGGAGGAAGAACAGTCACTGATTTTCAAAGAAGCCACTTCACGCTCTGCAAAATCACATCACTCTGTACCTCTCTCTGTCTGCTTCCTGAATTGTTCACACTTTGTACCCATCACACATGTGAGAATTTGTGCGTTGCTGACACCAAAAATGCAACAAAATCATAAGCGTTTGTTTTATTTTGGGTAAAATCAGTGAAACAGTATTGAAATCTATCAATCGAGTCATCAAGATTTTTTAACGCAATAATAAAATGTTTCATAACTAACTTCACATTCTCTTTAATCGTTTGTTTTATTTTGGGTAAAATCAGTGAAACAGTATTGAAATCTATCAATCGAGTCATCAAGATTTTTTAACGCAATAATAAAATGTTTCATAACTAACTTCACATTCTCTTTAATCTTTGCATAATGATTTTTAAGTTGATTGCAATAGTCATGTAATTTCGTACCGTCAGCTTTCATTAATTTCAGCTCACAAATCAATCTGATGTCTACATTATACATTTTTTGTTTGTACAAAAATGAGAAAATGTCAGTGCCCCTGTGTGTAACTGAGCATGGCTGTCATCTGTAGTGTTGTGGCTGTCATCATTTTTTTTAATTTAGAGCTACCACTTACAGAGGCTGTAACACATAGGGGTTTTCTATATTTCTCTGTTATTTTAAGAGATTCCTATTTTCATTACTTCAAATTGGATAGCTTCTATATGATGACCTACAGCTACACAGTCTATAATTTTAAGTTACGTTCAGCTTGTTTTTTCCCCACACTACTTCTCTCGTCTACTCGCCTCTGAGAAGATGATGAGGTTCTGGCGTGTTTCCAGGACTCTTCACATCAAATTGCTTAAACTGGAGTGTGAGAGAGAGAGAGAGAGAGAGAGTGAAAGGGAAAGTTGCAGCACAGCTTTGCTCGGAGCATTCATGGATAATGTGGTTAGAAAGGATTTCATTGTTTTTCTCCATTGTTTGTCACAACAGTTCATTTTAACCAATATGGATACAACTACAAACTGTTTACAGAAGCTTTTCGAGCAAGCCGGAGAGGTTTTTGATAGAAAAACATTTTTGGGTGAAGTATAGTTTTGAAAGCCTTAGATGAAAAAATAGCACTAAAACAACATATGACAAATTGACCCTGAGTAACAGCTCCACTGCCGAGGATGTTTGGAGAGCTATCAGGAGAGTTAGATAAGTGTGTGGCAATTTATAAGCCAAACCTTTTGTCACAAACAGCAACAAGAGGTAGTAAAATGTGCACATTTAAATGGCAGGATTTTGGTTTGCACAAAAGGAAACTATATTTTTTGAACCAGTGCTACAAAAACAGAATTAATAAGAGCTTCCTGCAGCTTCTGGCACAAGAATAATTTTATCTCACTGCATGTGTGTTATTCTACTGATTTTACAGAGAGAACATTTTTCCTTATTAAGATTCTAATGAACATTTACTTTAATAGAAACCTCAGGCAGTTTTCATTTCTCACTGAATGTCATTGCAATGTAAAGAATCCAACAAGGTTAAGCCACTCATGTAATACTGAGATGTATGCAAAGTCATAGCCTGAACCCTGTTCTTATGTTGAATATTTAGACTCAGAAGGTAATTTAGAAGGTCAATGTGACGATTGCCAGTGTAGAAAAACATTTCCAGACACAGAAGAACCTGATGACACTGTGGACACATAAACCTTAACCCTGTCAGTGAGTGCACGCTTTCAACAATCTTCCAAGGCGGAGAGGTTTTTAACATGTCAGTGCTCTTGATGGTAAAAACGCTGGAAAAGCTGCTGTTTACCCCAGAGAAGACAAACAACAGCACCATTTCTGATTCACAGGCCACTGGCAGTTATTTCCATGGATGCTTTGGTGGAATATTTAGCTTTTCATTTGTTGTGATGTGAAACGTAATAATATGGTGAGGAGTTAGGAACCTGGAGGAGGTGTAACATTTGTATTCAGTGTGTGATGCAATCTGCTCCTTATCTTAGCACAGTTGATCGTACCTGGGTTATCCTGCTGTTGTTCTTTAACATCAAATCTTTGATTCATTGCAGTCGACATTATGCAGTGAGGTAATTCGTTTCAGATCATGTTGATTAAATTTAAGGTGATGGAATTCCACTTTGCATGCTGCTCAGGCTGTTTTGTTCTTACATACACTCAAACGCTACAGAATCATTTGCTGGTCTGCGTGGTGGGAACAAAAATTTAATATTTTGCATATTTGCATATTTTGAAAAGGGGGATTTGATATAATTGTATTTATGTGTATAATTTACTGATGATGATGGTGAGGGAGGTGTTGATCTTTAAACTGACCAACACTCAGTTTAACAGTTTTGGGGTTTTTTTGGACATTGGATGCACAAAGTTTCCAAAGTCATGGCAGTGGCAGTCTCCTAATTGTTAGTCCCGCCTGCAAAGCTCTGATTGGCTCCTTTGTTTTTTCAGCTGCACAAACATCTGTCAATCATCACAACACCCCTTTGAATGGCTGAAACACTGGGGATGTGGGCAGCAGTTCAGAGGTCTAGCATTAATATGGTTAATGTTTATGATGAGAAACATTATCTCAACACATATCCCATATTAAATTAACCAGTAAAAAATATGTTCAAAAATAGATTTAATTGGTCACTGCCTAAGTAAAGTCATTGCATAACATTTGGGGCATAATTTCATAATATATTTACCTCGTTTGCACTTTGGTAATGTTGGATTTCTACCTTTCAGGATGTGAATGCTTCAAAAACCTCCTTTATCACAGTCTTTTATATACAATTATATGCAGAACACTGTCTAAATACTGACTGGTTGATGAATGTTCTTATTCTTGTAATGGCTATAAAGTAATCTCTTTTTAAACTTTTTAAAACAGAAGTGTTTGAACACAGCAGGTGGAACTTGGTTTATTTGCAATAATCCAGCAGTAAAATGGACATTTTTCTGGTTTTTAGTAGAATTAAATTATGTGGAAATGATGAATGGGCCCAGAGTGACAATAACTATTTATGTAAAACTGTAAACTAAAGGGCTGTTTATGAGGACGATTAAAAAAAAAAAAAGAATTCTGCTAAAAAAACCAAAACAAAATAAAACATAACGTCAAATTTATTTGCAATGAAGTTATTTTCTACCAGTTCGTTCATAAATGCAGCTTTATTTGCATATCATTGCCCTCACAAAATATGACCTCCCCTTTGCAGTGTTGTGCCTTGACCTTTCCCACTCTGCATTGTATCATACAATCCATCTGGTTAAAGTGCTGTATGCACAACAGGAATTACTGCTGTTACATAACTCAAGAAAAATGACACATATGTTTGGCAATACATGCACATTAGCACCCTTTGCCTGTAAATGGTTACGTAACTCCTCTGGTGTTAAAATCTAGAAGATCAGAAGCTCCATACAGACCAGAAGCTGATCAGCATCGTCAAACTGACAGTCACAACCCTCTTCTTCTAACAAGTCGGTGTAGTCTATATAATCTGACAGTCCACGCGCTTCCTCTGCCGTTCATTCTGGCCTTTAGCTGCTGTCAATGGTTATGCTGATTTCACTTTCCACTGCCACTGTCTCTTCATTTTCTGCTGTCTTTCAGCATTGTAATTGTGCCAGCATCTCAGGCCTCAGTTGGCTTCACAGGGTTTAGATTCGCATACACCACAGTCCTCCTCAACTGAACTTACTGTACTGTTTTCATGTGTTGTATATGATTTCTATGTTAATTGTTACGTCAGCTGACAGCTGTATTTAGTATGGCATTATTCCTCATTGTAAATATTTACAGACAGATTCTTAAAGGTACTCCATGAGCTTTTTCACCACTGTTAACACAATAGGATATTGTTTTTTTTCTTTACGAATGAGTCCCCGTTTTGTTCGATTTCGTGTACACACACGTTTCCCACTATTCTGCTCATTGACAGGTGACAGTAATGCACCAAGAAATTCATCAAACCATGAATAAAGGCAGCAAATAAGGAAAACATTAGGAACGAAATGCATTTATCACATATGTTAGAACCGTAAGGATTCACAAAATGTGTTTTGGTGTGTGTGAGCAGAGGAAATGTGAAGCATTGTGTTGAGCCACAGAACAAAACGTAACAAAAGAGGAGAAATATTGCTCTTTGTTTGATCAATGTGACTGTATCTGACACCAATATCCTGATCCAGCTTTGTGCTGCTGTTGGCTTGTTTTTCTGAGAGCTGGGATTCTCTGTGAAATAGCAAATAGCATCTTATGCAATGACACTAAACAAGACAAAAAGATGTATCAGCTGCTGCCTCAACACTGTATGTTACTGAAGTAATAGTGTGTTTTTGTGCATTTAGAGTGTGGCATTTATTTTCTTTCTTCTTTGATACTGACTCAAGTCTGAAAACTAAATATTCTGCATAGTACACATGCCTGACATGACATTTTAAGGCACTGAAAAAACAATTTATTTTGCCTTTTTGGCATGAAGACTTGTTTTGATTTAGATTTTTCAATATCAAACAATTTTGTGCACAAGTGTAGAAAACACTTTCATCTCCGTCCTTTCAGTAGAAAAATCTTTCAGTCCAGGACGTGATTACTCTCATTTAGGACAAGAGTGTGGAAGCAGGGGCTTGTAGTTGGTCAACAGAAAAAGTACATCTTTCAGCAGCCCCCAAACTGTCTCAAACATATGCTGTTTTTGTAAATCAGATTTACAACATTAGGCAAAGCCAGCAATTTCAATGCAACTACATATTCTGCTGTCACTGGGCTCATCATGTCGGTACAAACTTGTCTTTTTATTTGGGATTTCTATTTTCAAGTGTAAAATATGCAAGATACAGCATATAAATATGAAAACCTTGGAGTTGTATGGCAACTTGATGGAGTCGTAGTTTCACAATTTTCTCCTTCATCGAGTGGTTGCGTTAGCTCGGCAAAACACATCTTGGAGCAGGCTGAACGCAGAGTAATGAAATAGATATTGATCTTTTCATCCAGCTTCTGTATGACAGCGACAGCATTTCCAAAAAAATGTAGGCAGAGATTCAGAAGTTTTGTCTGCAGAAAAAGCCAAACAGCAACATTCAGGAGAACAGAAATACTGTTCAATATGACAGTTTTAATCAGGGTACACAACACCTGCTGTCAGGCTCCGTCGCAGCTTTCACCTGATCAAATGTCACACCAGTTTGTCGCGTCACAATTATATTGATAGGCTGTTAAGGCATCCAAGACATGTTTTCTTTCAAATGTGGTGAATTATTAACCTTTCTAGTCAGAGAAATAGAAAAACCAAAAATGTGTTTTTGATGAAAGTAAAAATGTTAATAATAGACGCAGCTAAATATTTTCTTGTAATGTAATGTCAAAACGCTGTCATATGTAACCTGTCAAAATTCAAGTGAGCAAATATAGAGCAGATGATTGGAGTCTCTCCATTTCAGAAAGATAACTATCAATTATAAGCAAATACAAAATGAAAATTCATCCCACAGCCTCAGGGAAAACCCATTTCAAGCAAAGTCATTGTGGGCTGAAATGAAAACCAACTACAAGACACTGCTGGAATTTGCACAGTCCTATTATTTTCCTCTGGCTCTCGCTATCAAACCATTAACTTGGAAATCTTTGTGTCTTTTTCTATTTCAGGTGGAAAATATGGGTCATGTTGAGGCAGGGAAAGACTTATACACAAGTTCAAAAGGCATAACGACGAGAGTTGAGAGGAAGCCTGAAAGAAGAAGCCCATTCTCATTATGTGACCTGCAGATTACAGAGCCTGAAGACCAGATCAGTCCCCCTGCGAAAGACACTTTAGCATCTTTCAGTCCTACTGAGGGGCGGATGGAAGCTTGTGAGACTCATATTTAAAGCATTAACACAAAAGCATTAACCATTAATCCTAATGATCAATGTTGATTGCATCTTAAGAGTTCATCACCGGATGGCTTACAAGGATGATGAAAATACATGCAATTGACCTTTTAGCTGATTCCCAAACCTCTGAGTCTGTCAAGCTTTACGTTCTCCTTCACATGCAGTTTACTGTGATAAGTGGTGGCAGTTTACTGCTTCAACGTCTTTGTAATTTTTGCTTCAACGTCTTTGTAATTTCAGACAGAGGTAGACAAAAGCCTTTCTAGCTGGCAAGCATTAATTTTGCTGTCTCAAATGACAGCTGCTGCTTTCATCAGCTGCAGCTAGCACATTAAGCTGTTTGCTGTGTCAGTTGGCTGAAAACACTGTTTCCAAATGTTTTTTTTTAATGTTTCCTGCTGACTTCTTTTAAAAAGACAACCGTGTAAGATGGTTTCAAACATGCACTTGGTGGCCACATACATGGCGCTAAAAGACTGGGATGAAGGCCTAGGTTATGCTTAGAAAGAACTAATTTGTACGTGCGCTGCTTCAATATAAATCTGAAGCTCAACAGACCTGTTTTGTGGTTAGAAGGTTTTTAAGTTATGATAGGACAATTGTTACGGTGGGGTACGTGCTTAGCAAACAGTCAATCAGTGCAAAACACTCAATAGCAAAAAGAGATACTTCAGCTTTGATATGATCCTGATTATATTTTCCTAAGGAAAAAAGCTATTTTGAATTATTAAAGAAAAATTTCAAAACTTTCTGTATAGACCTTTATGTGTTCAATTCACAAACAATCAACATTGTAAGAGTAATAGAAGAATAGTATAAAAGTCGTGCAAATCATGTGATTCACCACTACTCTAAAGAAAATACTATTTTAATATTATGAAATGATCAGAGGAAAAACTGTAATATTTAATAAAGGACTTCCCTATCCTGCCCATTGCTCTGAGTTTTACTATATAACCTCCAGCTGCCATGAGTACATTTCCGTGTCAGTGAAGAAAATTACAGGTTAATGATTGTTTAAAAAAAACAAAAACTTACAGCAGTTTGAAATGCTTTGCCAGCACCGACTGATTTATTCTGAAGTACACTAGCCGTTATGCCTCTGCTGTAGTGGGCTTAGAGTTTTTACACTGCCCTCTCTTTTTATCAGCCCTGACAAATTGTTCACTTCTCTCTCATTCCAGTTTGGTTGCACCAGTATCTGTATTCTATCCTGTGGGTTATTCTACATTGTTCGACAAGTTATTTGATTTTATAACCCCACACTTAACTTTATGTGTCAAGGCATTTTTAAGTGATTGACAAGCCCTCGACACTTATGCAGAAGACTGTGCACATGAAACAAAGCATACAAGGACACATTCATATAGTTGCCCTGGGAAACTGACTTACACTGACTGATGCGTTCACATTAGGAGACAACTCTCAATCAGCAATTATTACATAACCACAATTTGTTGTCAAATCAAGGTTGATGTGCTTTTTATAAAATCTCAAATCTGGATTTTTTTTTGACAAAAATGACACACAGAAAATAAACCAAAAAAAAAGAAGAAGAAAGTTAGAAAGTTTTTTTTTTTTTTTTACAGCATTTCACTTCTATTAGCATCAGCGCTTAAGTGGTAACAAGCATGTGGTGATGAATAGGACAAGGAAGGCCTATCTTTACTATCTGGTATCTAGGATCCACACTACTGTACTTAAGCTTGCGTCTCCCTTTCTACTTTTGTTAGGGTTTGTTTGGCCAGTATGAGCCCTATTTTAGGAACCAAAATAAATCAAAGACTCTTCGCCTGCAGGTGCCAGGGTGGGACTCTGATATTACCTCGAGTCAGAAATTAAGGTTAAAGATCAGAGCTCATGATAAAATTTTAAAAATCATAATTTGGCACCTTGAGATCGGAGTAAATGAGATGGAATATAATACTTAAGCTTGACATGTGACACGGTACATTTTAAGAGGGATTGTGGATTTGTGTTAAGTTTGATTACTGGTCTCATTTGTCAGCACAGGGGTTTATGAGCAGAAGAGTGGCACTGAGACTGAGTCTGACACCTACTTTGCTCCCTTGTGATGTGCTCACAGGAGAGCCGACACTCCGTCTGATAGACATCAGGTTGTAGAATCAGACCCGGCCCGACCTGTCCAAATCATTATTGAGGACCTGAACAGCGAAATGAGGCAGTGAGAGAGAAAATTTTTTTTTTGTGACGGAACTTTGCAACTAAATTGTTTGCTGAGTTCTGGCAGCAGTTCCATCCTGAGAGAGCGGCAGGGAAATGAGGGCCGCTTCAAGAAGCACCAGCTGTGCCCTCACAAGCAAAAATTATGGGGCCACAGTCGGCAAGTCACTCCTCCAATTTGAGAGAGAATCTGAGGAAGCGTGCTAAAAAAAAAAAAAAAGTGTGGACTATTTATTTATTTTTTGCTTTTGCAGTATTTTCTGAAATTGATAAAACTGTTATGGAAAATTCCAGAATATGTGTTTGGCCTCTGTCCAGTGCTTTATATCCCACATGGCCTTAGAGTCAGACCTTGTTCTGTTTTTATTTGGTGGTGTTTGGATGAAATGAACTTCGGCCGTGCCACAAATTTCCCTCTGGAGGTTGAGGACACACAGTTGTAAATATTATGCTTATACTCTGCGGTGTTTGTGGATGCTAAGTGAGGCAATCCACTCTGGAATGCACCGGCACAGTAAAGGGTTCAGGCTGCTCTTGTGAACTTCTCATGGAAATGGTTTTCATATGAATTTTTAAAAACACAAACACAATAAGACATGTTTACGCCTGATCATCTAACTGCGACTTTGGGACCAGTTACCATTTACTGAGCTTCAAAGAAGAGTTTCAAAATAATCCAAATAAAGGACCATGCTACAGCACTGAAGTTAAAATAAGATCACCATAGCTATTAGTCATCTTCCTCTGCACCAAATTTCATGCCTATACATTCAAGAGTTGTCATTAGACAACTAATGGGGCTAAAAATATGAATATTAAAAGTAAGAGCTGGCAGAGGAAGGAAGTAATAACATGTGGTGATATATCCATTCCTATAAATAGACAGGTACAAACTTTGAGTGATGTGAATGCAGAAAAGCAGTAAAAGGCAAAAATCCACACACCATGTCCCCATGAATCCAGGTGACAGCAAGAGATTGCTAAGAGGTAGAAGACACCTTTGAAGGCTGTGGGGGAACAGCGAACAGAGAGCCAGACAGAGAGAAATCAGTGTCCTGCCAACAATCACAAATAAAAGTAGGGGCTGACAGTTTTTTGGAAGCTTTTTAAGTGCACAAACCTAATATAATGTACCATGGCCATTATAGTTAACCATGCAAAAGCTTCGCTGGCTTCAGGATCATGTAGTCCTTTGCTGGTTGTAAACTAGTCGTATTAACAGCACAAAAATCTCCTCAATCAAGTCACAAATGAGAGGAAATTGTAATTTTCAGATATTATGAGTTTCACTTTACTTTCCTCTTGAACGCTGAGGGAAATATTAACTTTGGTGTTAAAAAGTACTGAGGTACTGCAATTTCACTTCTAGTCAGCCAGACTGAACCCAAACTTGAAGACTAAAGCCAGCGATTATACGTCAAACTCTCTCTCTCTCCTTAGGAGAGACTAGTCTCTAGAAATTTAGTGCAACAAAGTGATCTGTCTGCTGCTCTATTAGCCTATTCATCAGGATTTAACTCTACACTGACGGCAAATACTGAGCCGTAACAGGGTAATCTTAGAACTCACAAACAATCCCTTAAACCTCTTACCGAAGCTATAGCACACCTTAAACAATACAGACCAGATTAATCAGTAAGCGTAATTAATTCAGTGATCCTCCAGTTTGCCCACACTTTTATTATTTATACTATCCTGAATAATAACAATAGCAAGCTACTAGCAATATTCATCACTTTTTCACTTTACAAAAAAAATCTTAAAAAGACTGAAGGTATTTGAATTTAACAATAAGCCAACAGTTGGTCTGTGGATGTTTAAAACTGGCCAGAAACCAAGTTTACCGATATATGTGTTTGCAGAGGGGAAGTCACTTTGTACTAAACATAGCCTGAAGACACACTGATGCTTTGTCCACCTGTTCAAAAATCACAAGAACTTCAAAGGAGATTCTTGGCTGTTTGTTCACAGGTGTAAACATTTTTATATTTGCATAAATGTTACACAGTCCTTAACAAAATATCGCTTTATGCTACTTTCTTCTCTGCAAGAACAATTCCAAAGAGCAGTTATCAGTTTGTTTTGTTTTCATTACTGTCATTTTAATAATCCTCCCCTTAATGTAGCTCTATATACTACATCACCTAACCTCCTTTGCTCCTATCATAATTACTATAGCTGCTAGAGCCTACCTAACAGTAAAACTATGGGTCATAATAAGCTGCTTGCACAGATGACCTATAGGACTGTTTCAGACATCCTCACCCTTAATCCCAATTTTGGTAAACAAAAGAAAACGAAACAACAGAAAACAAACAAACAAATGAAAAAACTGATCTGAGTCAGGTGATCATGAATCTTATTAGAATTCATCCTGTTGGTGGTCGACATCAATATCTGTATCTGACAAGGATATGTGTACGTTCTCTGACAACACCAGGGACATCTGCTGTATACATTAATGCTACTATGTTGTTTCGTACGGTGTGCATCCACTGTGCGTGAGGGGCAAGATTAACCATCAGTCAATCAGTTCAACCGACCAACCAATCATCACCCACAATTTACAGCACTTTTGCTTCATGCAGCAATTTTCTTGTCTTTCTAAGATAATTTCTAAAAGTAAAAGACTTTCCCCCTACTTTCTAAAGTTCTTTATCTCAGAAGGAAGTTTAATCATCACAATGAGTTCATTTAAACTGAGGGTGAAAGTGTCAGAAATTGTGTTTGAACCAACTCTTATCTCTGGAGACCTGTGTGAGTATGACCACATGCTGTTCTGTGAGCACACAGGGATGATTTCAAACCCCTTTAGTAAACAGAACAAACGAGGTCTCTGTTTGGTGCTGTTGCACCCCACTAATGTGTTTGGCTGTGTGCCACCTAACCTGCTGTGAGACAGAGGAGGTCCATCCATCATTAAGAATCTGACGTGAGTACAATGTCAGTGCATTCAGATGTAGATCACGACAGTGGAGCGTGAGGAAACATAATCAGCAGGATTTGATGTGTTTGTGAGGATACTGATCATATCCACTGCATATTTTGCTGACATGTAGCATGCCTGGTAAAACATACATAGACTACATATTCATCTGTGATTGATCCACTGTTTGAGCAGTGTTATTTTTATTTAGAACCTTATATAGAATTACTGACACAAAACTGAAATAAAAAGAGAAAATACGTTGAGATGTTTAAAGAGAGTTTACACCAAAGATTCAAGACAAGTTGAAACTTGCAAAGCTGCAACTCTCCTCAGTGGCATTAGAAGTCAAGTCTAGTCTTCATTAAACATATTTAACAATTCTGTGAATAAAAAGAAAAGAGAAACCCTAAAACATGGCATTAACGTGTTACCATCATCAATGCTGCCTCTTAGAAATTTTGTTTCTACACATCTAAACTCAAACAGTGAATATGTTTTTTTTTCCGTTTTGTGTTTGTCATGAAGACGTGCCAAACAAATAGTGCACAAGCACTATTTTTTTTACTTGTGACTACCTGTACAAACATTTACTTGTTAACGGTTCAAACTCAGATAGACATTTAAATATGCATAAGTTAACAACTCAAAGGTTACATTCTATTTAGGATCATATATTTCCACTGTTCCAGTCTGGAACAGTGGATGCGTTCACTCGATTATAACGTGTTGTTTACTTCCAGGAACTGTGGCAAATACCAAAGCAGCTTATAAACATCAGGGCTAAAAATGAGTTGGGGGCAATGTGTGGCAGACCTGTAACGTTCACTGCACAGCAGGCCTAAGCCTCTGGAGAAAAACAGAACTTATTCCAAGGTTTTCTTTTTTTTTTTGTGTAAACATCTTATTTTTAACCCTAACGTTTAACACAATGTCACTTAATCTGGAAAATGACTATTCCCTCAGTTTTCCTATTGTACTTTAAACCACCAAAGTGTATATTTACGAACTGTGTTAAACCTGCTCTCTCTCTCTCTCCTCCTACAAGAGGAGCATGACAAAAACGCCTACTACCCCTCATTCTTGCCTTTCATTACCTGAGCACCTCCCACTAACACACCTGATTCTCCTTCCTCTATTATCACCTTCTGCTAACACACCTGACCTCTGGATTCCCACACTCACCCTCAACACGACAGGAATGTTTCAGTCAACAAAGGGATATACTGAGCTTTGGTCTTTTGTGGAGCCCTGAAATATTTTTGTCAGGCAATGTCTGTCTGTATCTGGGAGGCAGAAACAATTCTGGCATTAGGAATAATTTAGACGTTTATCCTGCAGGTGTTATCTAATAAAAATATATTTATCATATTTTGTTATATTTTTGACAACAATACCTCAATTTCTGTGTGATTTTGGCCTTTTCTGCCCAATTTCAATCTGTCAGTACATTCATATTTAACAGGAGTTTAGAATAGAATAGCCTTTATTGTCACTGAACAATGTCCAACGAAATTACAGTTAAGTGGGACGGTTCAGATGCTGTGCAACCACAGGTGACCTCTGACTGTATCGGTTGTGAAAAGAGCTTTTCTCAGTTGTAGTTTTGTACCTCTGAGTGATTTTAATGGTGCTGAGGTCAGTGTGGCACAAATGACTTGACATGTATTTTAAAGAAAGGATCTCAGAGTAAAAGATGGAGAGTTTCGTACTGCACACTCTCAGCGGCATTCAAACACCTGAACTTTACCTATTTATGTACGTGAGGTGGGCCTAAAATTTGACCATGAAGTTGCTCTCTGACAGATGTCAAGATAGGGTTTATTGCATGGATATTGTACTGAACTGCATAATAGGTGATAAAAGGTAGTAGACTGAATTCCTCCCACACTACTTCCATATGTAATATGTATCCTTCAATTATGTTCAGTCACCCACTCATCAAACCTTTTTAGGACATCTTATCTCTTGTATGAATGTGAGGATAATCTCAGGATGCAGCTTGAGATGCCAGACTGAATCAAGTTCATTGCTGAAATATATAAAGCATCCAAATATCTCACTCATTTGATAATCTAAGTTAGTCCTATTAGTGTATGAAAAGGTTGAAGACAGTGTAATCTGATGTTCTGTCATCAGATGTGGGATAAACCAAACTCCTAGAAATCCAGTTCTTGACAGGCCTGCAGTACAAAGTTACAGTTGCCAAGCTGTTTTTGGGGTATGACTTTAGCAAGATCAGATTTGTTATAAAAAAGAAGAATGTGACCACAACTGACTATTGCTTTGGGTGATCCATGATTTTATTTTATTTTTTTGGTTAGCTGCTGCTTGAGCTTCACTGTCCTCACGTGACAGTTCCACATGTCCTGACACCCCGCAGAACATCATCACGGGAGGTAGTGTGGCACATCAAGACTGTAAATCTCCTGCCAGCATGGGCAGCAGGGGAAAGGGCTCTGGTGCATTAGACCTGACCTTCACCAATCCAGCATTCAGTGACAGGCTTTTACTGGGTTACTTCCATCACTTCATCAAAACAGATGTCCATGATATAAATAGCATTTCATTTGGCTCAAATCCGTTTGCATTATAGGTCCTAAAATAATCAGGGCTAAATAAATTCAGAAATTAGAAAAGCAGATATGAAGGCACTCATTTATGTCTTATTGTAACTCTAACAGTGTCCCTGAATGTAGCATATGTATGAAGTGCTGAGTGGAGCTTTTTGATATCAGTGCTTTCGCAAAAACTGTGGAAAACACTTTCTCTCCTCTCATCCATGGATCAGCGATGTTTTTGTGCAATTTGGATGTGTGTTTTTTAAATACATATTTAGAAAAATAGACAAAAAGCGGTGCAGTTTTTAGGACTGTATCAACAATCTGGCCTTTCATTCAAATAAACTAACTGACATAGCTGACTTGGTTTGCCATCAAAGGGTAGATATTGGATGAATATACTATTACTTATAGTCATGATTCATTTTCAAACAAGGAAATGAAAAATGATCAATGGATTATTATAATGTAATCATAAGCAAACAGAGATAAGAAAGTCAATTTAGAGCTTCACTGTACTTTTGTATCACAGACCTTCATATGGAGGAGGGGGTGAGCAGTAAACAGCAGGGGTATACCATAAATGTCACAGTACTGTGAAATGTAGACAAGTCATGTCACAGGATTAGATGGTTCAGTGTAAATTTAGTGGGATTCAGCTCTATGGTTCCACATCTAGCCTTACATTCATCACTGACACATTCTCTATTGAAGTCAATAGAATATGATAACGAAAGGACAAACAACAAAGCTGCAGAAATGGCAACTCAAAGACAAAATGGTGTTATGTACACCACGATTAGGAGCTGTAGTTAAGAGCACAACTGGATACAAATGTATGTGATCGCTTTCAACACCTCGGCTCTACTTCACGGGCTTCATGTAAAAGATGAAGAGGAGCTGCACTTTGTTTGGTAGATGTTGTTGCAGTAGTCTATGTCTCATTAATTTGTTCAGTTAAATTGGCAACAATACTTCTCAGACCATTTCAATGCAGGTTTACAAGAGAGCACTGGGAAACCTTTCGTAAGGTGTATTTAAATCTTTTGTGAGGGAAGCTGAAGACATGTTGAGACTAATGAGACTCTGTTTTCATTAAGAAACCTTCAAAGACGATGGAAACCTCCATAAGTGGACACGGAGCCTTTACTCAGTTCTCCTTTTCTCTAATTGGTTCATATGAATCATTGGCATGCTTTGATGTATACACATGGTGACCAAAGTGCAGTGAATCCTTAGCATATCACTGAGAGCATATCACTCACTTACTATTTAATTTGTATTTGCAATGGTAATGGTCACTTACATACAAAAGCACCATGCCTTCATACAATACAGTCAATATGCAGAGAAGCAATTTGTCGATCCGCGGTCAATTTATCCAGATCAGTAATCAATCAGTCTGGCCTCAGTGCTCGCCATCCCCTGCAGATGCATGGAGTAGCTTCGACATCTCCTCAAGCTTAACAGATAGTCCCTTCACCGTTCTCAACAGGTGTTCGGGCTGTCTACCGATGTTATCATTCTGTCTCTGTTCCTCCTGAGATTGGGCTGAGATGTCACTGATCAGTCCTTCGATCCGAGCCATCCTCTGGTGTAATTCCGTCAGCCGAGTACTCGTGAACCCGAGGTGCTGTTTTATCTCCGCGCTTAGCTTGTGCACTTTAAAGAGCACAACGGTCAATAGCATGTGCTAAGTCAGTGAAGGCTCATGTCTTGACTGAGGAAACTGAATTAAAATGGATGGGATCTGGGTGGAGTAAAAGCTTCAGTATAACAAAGTGCTTGTGGAATTATTTAATGCCACCAAAACTACCTTTCTGTGCTGGCTGAATCTTCCAATTTTGATAAGTTAATGACTAAATCTGAGAAGATATGAAACGTGAGACATGATGGAGGCTGCTGCTCTGGGGAAGAAGCTGTTTTTCAGTCTGTTAGATTGGGCTTTGATATGGCTCCATATCTCTTCTTCAACATCAAGGGGACAAGAAGAGACTGACCTGGACTGGTTGGGTTCTTATTGATCTTTCTAGCCTTCTTTTGTAGACAGCTGTGTCCTTGTTTGGGAGAACAGCCCCCACAATCCTCTGAGCTGTTTTTATCACCTGGTCCTACCACCAAGTCCCTCTGGTTCTCAGCAGTGCAGCTGGCACACTTAACATTTTTGTGGAATTGTGTGGTGGTGTCGTCTTTAGTTCTGTGTGATTAGAGTCTCCTGCCACAATCCACGCTCCCTCTGGATGTGCATTCAGCTGGTTATTGGTTATGCAGTTCCTCCAGGGCTATCTTAGCATTAGCATGAGGTGGTCTGTAAACAGGTTTCTGCTAGGCTTGTCAGGACACAGGACAACCAGTGGAATAGAGGTCAATCTTTCGAAGGAGTAATAGTGACTCTGATTTTCAGTGTTGAGAAGCTCGGCTCATTCGTACTGAATACGTACATCAAGTTCTTGAACTAGTAAACTCGACTCGCTTTCAGTTAAACAGCAGCGTCATCTTGGAGAATGCACACATTGACTTTGAACTTTGTTTTTTTTTTTTCAAGCAGGGCTAAACAGGGACACACGAAAGCCACAAGGTTCTTGGTGGAGGATCAAGAAGTAATTGTGATCCAAATGGGAAAAACCTATAGCAGAAGGCTTTTCACCTGCCATCAAGCGTTTGCATCGCCTCTGCCTCTAGACATAGTGACTAACACATTGTACACTCTGGTTTATTTCAAGGATACTAAACCCTTTGGAAGTTACGAGAACTGCAGTGCAGATGGAGCTGTGCATACACTGTAAGTAGCACAGGATAGAACACAGACAAAAATAAATAAATAAATAAAACAGTGGGCGTTAGCACAGTCAACAAAGATGTGAGCTGAGTGTGGTACTTTAATGTTCTACGCTCTAACAAGTGTTCTGAGATGGAGATCAGTGTCGTCACACAGTGTGAATTGATAACACTGTTTGAAAGCACCATTCTGGCTGAGACAAAATCAAAAATAAGATGTTTTTCTTCATACCAGTCTCCAAATTGTAGCTATAACCATTTTTGCACTGCAAGCTTGTAGGGGGGTGTGGCTTTTGCAACAACAGATGAACAGATGTTGCACTGAAAAAGAAAAAGAAAAAAAAGACAAAAGTAGTTTAATGGATGCAGTTGATTTTTCATGTCAAAATGTACTTGAGTGAAACGTGTGCTGTGTGATATTGTGTCATGTAATTTGTGCCAGAACAACAGATTTTTCACTTAATTCATGCAAAATTAATTTCACTGCCATCTTCTTTGCTGGATGCTGGAGATGAATGGGAACTAATTCTATTGTGTAAGCCCCTCATTAACAGTAATCCAAGGAGGACTTGATAAACAAAACCACAGCACTTTTTAAATGTATCTTAGCTTTAACCCCCCCAAGATGGCTTCACTTTCCCAAAGCTGCAGTCAGTTCATTATAAAACGCAAACAGCAACAAACAACAGTGTGGCTTTATAGGTATGTTATAACTCAGGAGGTAATGGTGCAGCACACTAAGAGACAATATGTCATATGAGACAATTAGGGCTCAACAGAGGAGGTAAACTTGAGACATGACCACTTACTGAATTGTTGTGACAATCCTGTAAGGAACTGCCTTTTGAATTTTTTAAAGTTTTGTATACAATCACACTATGCCTAAAGTTCACCTTGCATTCTGTCTGAACACAGTATAAGGAAGGGATCACAATTCCGTAATTATTTGGAGATTTGGAGGCTCTGGAGTTGTTTGAAGGCACCTTTGACTGAGCTCTGCTAAGTGATAAACGTAAAGAAACTGATTACATCTGACTTTGTAAAGTAATGACTTGCTGTTTTAATGGGTAATATATTACAAGTGTAGGCCAAGCTTCACATAACTTGCCCTACACTGATAAACGGGAGTAACCTCAGATTTAGACTATAACACTCTAGTCACAGAAAAAGGCAGGAAACAGTTAAGTATAAGTTCATTTACCAACCAGCACAGCTACAGTTAACCTATAGTGACCTTGCATTATTTAGCCTTGTGGGATACATATTAGATTAGACCTAAAACAACAAATTATGAATCTACTGCAAGCAAAGTGGTGAACTAACTGGGAGCTCTGGGTCACCTGAAAGGATATTTCTCTTCATAAGTGATGACACAGAAGTATTGTGAGAGTCATACCTGCTCACCTGATCTCTGTTTGCCTGGACATATTTCTTTTGTAAATTTGTTCTGGGAGCTGGCAAGTGTAGCTGTACTTTGTTGTTAGTAAAATGTAATTGTTGTCAAGTCAAGACAAGTCAATTTTGTTTATTTAGAGCCAAATCATAACAGACTTTATCTCAGGGCACTTTTCATGTAGAGCAGGCCTAGACCTCACACTTTACAATAGTATTTGCAGAGACCGAACATTCCTCCATGAGAAAGCACATGGCTTCAGCGGCAAGGAAATGCTTCCTATTGCGGCCTCCCCACATTTATTACTTCCTTCTTCTACAGACCAAAATCCTCCACATACAAACCGCCAAACAAGATGTTATCAACCATCTGTAATAAGCTGTTTAAACAACTCTCCTTGTGTTTAAATGAGGGCCTTTACAGTTAACCCTTTAATTTACATCAGATAACACCTGTGAATATGCTCTTATATGGCTCAGATTTTAAACATTAGTTTCATCATCTAGACTGTTGATTTAAATAATGCACAATGAAGGTATGAATAATAATTAACAGGCTATGAAATTTAGATTATAATGCTGTGTCTACTCAGTCTGTTGCTTGGTCTCTGAAGGGTATTTTGCAGAAGAAATCTATTGAAGACATTTGGTTTTACTCTCAAACTATGAAAAGAACTTGAACACAACGCTATGTTAGCATGATAAAAGATTATTAAATGCCTTTGAAACTGATCCATGCCCCTTTTGTATTTTCAGTTTACCCACTTAAGTGTTTCCTGCTGATGTTAATCAAAACGTCAGTGCTGCATTTAGCTGAATTGAGGCGCTTCACGACAATGTGTCACTTGCTCAGACTTGCCAGCAGGAGACAAAATCAGCCTGAGGAACTGATCATGACGACTGCCTAGAGATTGGGTGTCACAAAAGGTGACTCACAGGGAGGCTGCTTCAGGAGAAGAAACTCCCTGTGACTTAGTGCACACGTTACTTAATCTACACACACCCACGTTCAAGACACAACAAAACAATGGTGCACATATCTTGTGTTTGTTTCTTCGAGGCTCCTTTCAGATCAAATACAGAAGAAATACCCGAGGTGTATCTCCATGTTACATATGATGCAATGTATGGTAGACTATCATGACTGCATTAACGGTAGTCTGTTATTTGGAAGACGGCTGGGTTAAATGGGTAATTCCAATTACATCATTAAAAACTTTTGCTTCAATCTCTTTTAACTAATTTCGGTTTCAAAAGTGTCGTATTACAACAGTGGCGATTTAATTTCCTGCCTTGATCTTAGTGATACAGAGTAATGGACAGGAAAAGAAAAAGAAAATTACATTTCATACATTGCCGACATTCCTTAACTTGCTAAGAAGAGCTTTAATCGTTCAACAACAGTTATGCGCAGAAGAAACAGATTCAAGTGAACTGACAAGCTATTAATAATATTTCAACGAATATGATTGACATTGTCAACCGGGCTGTGTGAAAAACACTTTTCTCTCATCTCCTCATTCTGATCATTGTCTTCTCTGATTTAGCACACTGTGAAGCACAAAGTAATCAAAGCATAACAGCCTGTCATTTTACTTTGTTGGAGGTTTAAAGGAGTAGTTTTGCCATTTTGGGAAATATGTTTATTATCTTCTTAGAAAGAACCTATAAGAGAGGCTTGATACCACTCTTATTGAAGGTGAACATAAAGCTAGCAGCTAGCTTAGCTTAGCTTAGCGTAAAGACTGTAAACAGTTTTCCCGTTTCCTCTCTTTGTGCTAGGCTGTAGCTACATATTTATTACAAAGATATGAGTGGTATCAATCTAATAACTTTCAGCAAGAAAACCAAATGAGCGTATTTCTCAAAATGTCAAACTATTCTTTTCAGTATTCCTAATCAGTAAACCGACTACTTTCTCAAACCTGCAGTTGCAGACCGGAACAGTGTCTGTTAAAACATAAGCACCTGTGTTGTGTGTATTTGCATGTCCAGGCGTTTAGTTCTAAGGCCAGTGTGTGTGCGTGCTACAGCCACTGGTCAGATAGGTTCATTCAGCCAAATGTTATTTACAACCTCTGGATAGTTGACATGCAGACCTGCACTGACCCGATAAGTGCTTTGGGGCTGATTGTGGAGTTTCACTGAAGTTGGAGGACGTCCAAAATCCAAAGTTTCTCCACCACTGTGAGGTTAAAACACTCCTCCCATCACACTGCTGCCTCACAGCAAGCATTGGTGTGTGACTAACACTTCTAAAGCAGTAATATTTGATTTTGACAGCAGAAGACTGGGACAGGCACAAGAGACAGGCACTGTAAAAGATAAAAAAAATAAGAGAGAATAGAAAACCCACATCCTATGATCATCACTTGCTGTGAGTAATTTATTATATATGTACGTGCTGTTCGGATTTTAATATTTTTATTGGTTTTCCTTTGAGCAAGGCCAAACTAATCCCAATAAAGTCAATGTATTTATAAAATAATAATAATAATAAAATATTAATAATTAAAATACCTAAATGCATGTATGCACCTCCTCAGGGATGTGTTCAGCAACACAAATTGCAGGCCAATTTGTTCACGTAATATTGAGTTCTGCTTGAATCTGGAGCAAATGTAGCGTGGTGATAACATTTAGATTTGAAGGTAAACATTTGTAGCATTTAGTGCATTTCCTGAATAAAAAGGACTGAGGCCCATTGTTAAGATGTGAATTGTGCTTTTGCAGAAGGTTTCCTAAACATACATTCAGAACAGTGCACACACAGCGGTGTTATGAATGTATGTGAGCAGTCTGAGAGTCAGCAAGACAGAAGTTTACCATAGGAATATGTACTTTTGAACACAATGGAGGGTAAAGAAAAATACAAACATGTTATAAAACTAAAACACTGAATCCATTTAAAGCATCAGACTTTGCACACAAATATTCACTAACCCAATGAGCATATAATGTGTAAAGTAAATAGAAACACTTTGTGACACTTTGTGTTATTTTTGCCTTTATGGGAAGCAACCAATCAGGATACTTTTGTACGTAAACACTGGCAAATGCCACAAACATGTTTTATGGTTGTTTTTTTTTGATACGATAAACTACATTTTTTTGTGTGTAAATACATAAATCCATTGAACGCAATCACATGTGCCTTTAGCCTTCAAGGGAGTGCTTGTTTAGTTCTAACGAAATGACTCTGGTGACTGAAAATTCCCCTTAACTATACAGATGTTACATAATGTTCCAGTTCCTCAAGAGATTTAGTGAGAGCTGACCAGGCAGGTTGAAGAATGACAAATGTCACCAACATGAACTCATGAATGCACTAGTGTTTCATTCAGACCTGCATGTGGGCAAGGAAGCTCCTTGAATTTCCAGTATTATGGAGTCTTTCCATACATTTACAGAGAATTCAGAAGTGCTCCCCACAGCCGCAAGAACAGCTGTGCTCCTGCCTAGCTCCACCCTGATATTTCAGCCACATGTGAGACGAGATGAAAGCGAGTAATGATCCTTGGCTTATTTATTTAAGTTTATTTGGCTTTGTGGGCCTCTTCTCTTTGAGAAACTCCTGCTTGCAACACAAATGCTTTATTTAAAATTGTCTTATAAACCTCTTTTGCCCCCTGGCAGTGCTTGAAAAAAGTACAAAGTAGGTAACACTGAAGTAAAAAAATAAAAAAATAAATAAACAAATATATATATATATATATATATATATATATATATATATATAAGAGAAAAAACGCTTCATTATCTTAGTTTGTGTAAAGTCACAGCTCTGATGATTCCAGTGCCACTAAAACTGAAGCAGAATCAAAGCCTCTTTCTGTCTGTTATTATCTTGATTTTCGTCAGTGTGAACTTCGTCCCTGAAGAGAGGAGGGGAGTGGCTAAATGTCTCAAACAGGTTTATGACTGCCTGTGAGCAAGTTTCAAGCGAGACCATTTGCATGTCAAAACTGGAATCCACACCCTCCATCTGCAGACAGCTTATCATGCTCAGACACCTCCTTGTCTTTGTCTTTTCCAGCTGGCAGACAGTAGATTCTCCAAACACTGAACATAAGCTGAACATACATAAATCCAAGAGGGATATTCGGGGAGCAGTCAAGAGGATTTTCACAAAGTTCACAATCTAAATGTAAGTTACTGCGGTTCAGCATAAGATAATGGTGTTGGGACTAGCTCACTGTGCTTTTGAATCCTCAACAAGAAGCATCAGCTCTGTCAGACTATCAAACAGCTCAATTTGAAATGAATTCTCTGAACAGTGGGAAGTTTGTGATAAAGTGTGTGTATACATTTGCACAATGTATGATTAGCACTGTAGGTAATGATTAAATATACTTCAACAATAGTGGCTCAATGCTTCTTTTACAGTTTGACATATCTATTTAAATAAGGCGCAGCTGAGGCAATACTGGCCTCAAAGGATCTTTGACATCCAAAACTTTGCTCGGAATGTAAAGATACGATTGTACAAGCAAAAAGGCAGAGCGTATAGAAGTGATCTGAAAATAAAGAGAAAAGGGCGGCTGTACTCTGAGTTATTCATTCACAGTGAAAGCTTCATTTTCAGCATAGCGGAAAAAGGGAAACTGAAATTAAAGTAAAACATTCATACAAACTTTCCCTTACAGGTTCATAGCCATCCAGGGCTGTAAAATCACAGAATAAACTTTCTCTGCTCTATATATATCACAGATAGGATATCATATATATTAAAGAGAACAGGCTGAATCTTTACAATATCTCCTGTTTCTGTCTGACTGCCACATGTTTGCTTTCACCCAGCGAGGTTTGAGAAAACCATAGTGTCAAATACAATAACATTTGCTTTCTGTTCTTCAGTCACAGTAAAAAACACATGTAAGTTAACCCTTTCATTAAAAACAGTGAAATTAAGTCTTAAAATACTCAGACAGTCATTTAAATGCATTCAGGGTTTATTTTACTTACTTAGTTTTTTGTAACTTTTACTTGGTCTTGAATTATGGTTTAAAAATCACATTAAATATCACAATCTAGGATATATAGTAAGTGCATGTTCGCATGGATTTGCAGGCTGTGGAGGATTACACTGAAAACTAATTTTAAAAACCTGATTGAACTCTGACTATTCCACAGTGAAACAATTACTGAACGACAAGTAGTCTTTCACAAACATTGCTACTTTTTGCTGGTTTTATTTTACCCCACCTTAACTACAGGTGCAGCAATCGCATTTCCCCCTTGGGCATGCACTGCTTGTCATCTTTTAATTCATGATTGTGAACAGGTTCAGCATCGGATAATGATGAGTCAGTTTTCATGACCTGCCTTGTTGGACGGGAATCACATTTGAAATTTGCAAATGAGGTGCAGATGACCCTGTTCAGGAACGTCTTATAGATGAACATAATAAATATGCATGGCTGCATTTTTGCACCCGACATAAATGAAATTACAGTGCATTTTTTATACTGTTGTGCCCACAGTCCCTATGTAAACAAACACACGTGTCAAAAAACACATCATGTTTAGCTATTAATCAACCATCAGCTAATTAAGATGTGGTTCCTGAGTAACTGTCTTTCCTTTCAGCTTTGTCAGAGCTGATTCAGAGCAGATCATGACCAGTACATTAAGAATGGGATCAGTATGCAGACAGATACCCAAACATAATACACTGGCTCATTAACAGAGTTTATATCAGTCTTTTCTTAAGTAAATTATCTGTTTGTAGTCATTTGGCTGTTAATTAATCAGCACATAGTGTAGTTCCCCCTTCTGTTTCTCAGTAATGTGTTACCAAAACCTTGAAGATCACTGGGAACCATAAATAAACACAGATCTAGTTGTTATCATTCGATAGTCCGTGTCTTCAAACGCCCTTCACTGAATTAGAATGTGATATGGATTTGTTTTGTTTTCATGGGGGTCACAGATTGTGCAGTAAGAAAAAAAAAAATCTGTTTCCGTATAATTGAACACATACTTTCAGATTCCTTTAAATGCCAAATGGCCCAGTTAAAATTAGTTAATAAGTAAAAGATTAGTTGTAGCAAGTGACACGTAAGTAAAGGCCTGAGCACTGTTTACATGCAGTTCTGTGAAAACCAGAAGTGGGAATCTACTGTTAGAATTACTGCAGCTTACATCCTGTAAGCTATGACTTTCCATGTATTGTATAACGGTTTAACAACTACCTTTCCAAATACCTTATTGTAATTTAATAATGTGATCTCCCCATGTATGATGTAACAGTTTACCGTAACAGTAACCTCAGTAAGAGCCTTTCTTGCAGTGTTTTCCACTGTTTGTTTTCTGATCTTCTTACATCATGTCATTGATTGGTCCATTATCTGCGGCAGGTGCTTCTGGAACAATGGAGTCTCCAGAGTTTTCCATGCTGTCTTCCTTGAGGGGAGAGTTTAAGTCAGAGGATTACATTCAGCCCCACTACAAGGAGTCATATCGCCTGGCGATTGATCTCCTGGTGAGCGACGGCAGAGACAGTTACCAGGAGTTCCTCAAGGGAGAACGTCTTGGGAGCTTCCTCTCGGATGATGAGCTTCTCTTCATCACAGAAAATGTAGAACAGCTCCCACCTCAAAACCACGCAGAGGAAATCAGTGGTCCACCGGACAACCAATCATCCTCAGGGACCTACTGGCCCATCCACTCGGATGTGGTCACGCCAGATTTGGACTTAGGGTGGCCAGAGGTGATGCATGAACAACTACAGACAAGTGTAGATATGCTCTTTCATCCACCAAGACAAAACAGCCCCACCATCAAAGAGGTGATACGGAAGCATATTCAGGATGCAAGACAGGTAATTAGAATTACCTACAACACTGTGCTGGGACAGACAGACAGACAGACAGACAGACAGACAGACAGACAGACAGACAGACAGACAGACAGACAGACAAAAATGCTCTGCTGTGATGTTCTCACACTGATAAAGATTTTTTCTGAGCAACAAATTAGCTCAGTACTGCTTCTCCTTTGTGTTCAATCTGAGAACTATGCTTCTCTATAGCTTCTGCATGTGTCTTCCCCCACTCAAGGCAGCTACACAGACCTTTGTTGCCATAAGTCTCCAGAGTCAAGGAGTGTCTGCTGGTGTTGTTGAGGTCAAAATCTGGTTTTGCAACTTATCATCACGAGAAGAAAGTGTGGGAACCATTTACAGTTGCATCATACCAGTATACAGTCATTTCCTCCACACAGTTCACGCCTCAGTTAGTACTCAGACTGCGTCATGATCACAAACTAGTTTTGGACCTCAAAATTACGGTTAGTATACAATTAGCACTTCCACTGTATAAGCCTGTTACTGCTGTGTGGCTCGTAATTAAAGCAACTAACACAGCAAATGACTGAAAGGAGGGTCTAGACAGAGGAAAAGAAACAAAAATCTGACTATTTCTGTCTACAACTAACAAAGAGCTAATGAAAGCAACATAATTACAACCAGTGCAGTGTAAAATCATCCAGATTAAATGTAGATAAATACGTCATGGAACACAACAGCAGGAATATCTTGTGTCTGACAAGTCAGCAACTTTTGAGGGTTAAATAATATTTATTATTTAAATGTATGCATTGGTTGGGAATTGCATACATGATTAAGAATGAATGTTCATATGAGGGACAGAAATCTTTTTACAGAAACCTGCTACACAGGAAATTAAAAGAGGGAAAGAAATTGGTTTAAACAACTTGCAATATAGTTGGACATGAGTTCATGAAAGAGCTTATTATATGCTGTTGGAACACAGCATGATGTGGCTGCTTTGTAACATTCAGAATTTTCAAATTGAACATTATCATGATGAACTTTCATTGCTAAACAGTGAGAAAATACTTTAACCTGGTCTGCGAATACGCAATAAAATGTTGCAAGACACAGAAATGGATTGGGATCAATGAAAGTTGTATTATTTAAAGAAACAAAAATATTTATCCTCCCATTTCTCATTCACTTTCCTGTATCCGAAGTTTTTATGTGTGTTTCTAACCGTCAGACTCACATTTAAAATTCATGCTCATAAACTATGTCTGTGAGTGTGTTCGTAAATTGCTCACTCACAGGTTTCACAGGTGCTAAGTGGTTCAATGTACCGTGGTCTCAACTGATCATGATTTATTCACTTTGTCCTCACAGGTCATTGCCATTGTGATGGACACATTCACCGATGTCGATATATTCAGAGAAATTGTTGATGCCTCTATAAGAGGAGTCCCAGTTTATGTGCTTTTGGATGATTTCCATTTGAAAAATTTCCTCACAATGGCTGAAAACCAAGATGTAAAAATTCAACAACTCAGGGTAAGTATAGGATTTAAAAGAGTGGTGTGATTTTTGCCGAATTCACTATTTTTCCTGATTTTAATATACATTACAGTAACACAATATGTAAGAATTCTTTGTTTTTGTGGTTGTTGTTGCTTTGAGGTGCTGATGAAGGCATGTACAACTGTATCTTTGCCTTTGACCCTAAATTTACATGCATACAAAGGTGCAAATGTATTAGTCCTTTTGGATAAACAGTATTCAGGCGTCACCGTTGAGAGGGACTCTCGAAAACCTGGTTTCTCCAGTTTGTTGGGTGGAGTCATAATTATTTATCTGTGCAAGTGATGCTAAAGATCATACACACCCTTTAAATTCCCATTAGGTGCATATCACATGCCAGTCAACAACAACAACAAGTCAGGCACTCAAAAAATACAACATACTTCAAATCTTCAGAAAAGTGTTCATCTGAACAGTGCATCTCTTTTTCTCACTTGTTTATTTTATGATTGGCATTTTTCTGTACACTTTAACAATGATAAATCTTTTCTTTTTCATTTTTCTTTCACTTCTCTGATGACAGAACATGAGGGTGCGCACAGTGAAAGGTCAGGATTACATCTGTCGATCAGGAGCTAAATTTCATGGGGCAATGGAGCAGAGGTTTCTTTTGGTCGACTGCCACACAGCAATTTATGGCTCATACAGGTAAATAAAACTGCAGTACAAGAGAAACGCATTCGTAAAGCAAAGCACATTTACTGTCACTCAAAACTGCTGTCAACATCTCTTGCTTTTTGAAGCTACACTTTGTTTATCGATGTGAAAAAAATGGTTTCTATGAAATCCGGCCACAGTTTTTTCTCTTAGTTTGTTCTCTTAGTATAAAATATAAACATAAAATAGCTCTTTATAAAAAAGAAAAAAAAATCTCTCTCATTCTTGGAAAGATTTTTAACACTATTATTATTTTATGTTTTGTGTCTGTATTTCTTTGTTCCAGCTGGATAACACATTAAATTTAACCCCCAGCAACATTTTTCATGAGTGTCTTTTTTATCCACTTTAAATTAATAAATATTCATGTTTTCATTTTTGTTTTCAGCTTCACTTGGTCATTTGAGAAGATCAATCTGAGTATGGTGCAGGTCATCAAAGGCCATCTGGTGAAGTCGTATGATGAGGAGTTTCGAACGCTCTACGCCCAGTCGACTGTGCCAGCTGAACTGTGCCCCCTGGAGGGCTTGTTCCAACGCAACGGGCCAAATGGAGGGCAGATTTTGCCAAAATCTCATTCTGTCCAGAAAATTGAGCGGAGGGACCCGTTGAGGCATACTCTGGACACGGTCTATCGGAAGACCTGTGAGAGGAAACTGGGTATGAGAGACCTTGAAGAGAGGCTCTTTGAAGAGGAACCTAACAAGCTTGGACCCTTGATTGAGAATGGGTTCGGTGTTCAGAACCAGATGTCCCATTTTCATTCGGCAGATGCAATGAACTCCTGGAAAAGGCACAGCTACGCAGGGGAGAGGGATGGAATGATGCCTCAGAACATCAGGCCCAGAGCGAGCAACTGGAATATCTCCAGAGAAACGGGAAACGGAACAAGCAACTATCCCATGGACAATTACTTACAAGTGCCACAGATGTACAGAGGTCAAAACATGCATCAGTCTTACAATGGCAGTGACAAACAGGTTCTGTCAATGCAGCAGAATATGCCAACACTGGAGAATACGTCCAAGTCATTCATGCGCACATGGCGGATCGAATCTTACCTCAAAAACCCTGACGTCCCATTTGGAGACTCTTGTGACTATTTAGACCAGTATGAACCACTGGACAAAGCTGGCTCATTCATGCACGGAAGAATGAGGTCTTCCCTTGTTTTCAGGTCCACCATACCAGAGCAAGTGGAGCCAAGCAGACACATAAACAACATTCCTACTAGTATTAGCTCCTCAGCTGCACAAAACACGCCTTTGCACTACTCATCGATGCAGTGGAATGCAACAGCAGCAGGTGAGAATAGAATAAACTACGACGAGTTCATGTTAAAGAGGCAGAGTTTGCAGATTCTGGATGACAATCATGATGACGCATGCTATGGTCCTGGGAGAAACTCTTACCAATCTTTATATGCCAGCTTAGGCAGACCTAAAGGTGGACAGATAATTGCAAATCCTGACATCCTGACAGACAGCTGGCACAAAAGGCACAGCGTGGCAGATCCAAGATCAAACACTGAGTACACACATGAATCCACAGGGCACATGTATGGAGCTTTTGCAAGGATGCAAGGAAATCTACGGATCAATGCACAGAATGGCAGTTATCGGTCAAATCTGAATGAAGATCAAAGATCTGTCTCTCATTATGATGTCAAGAGCATCACAAGCACAAAGAGCCCCACTACTCCCAAATGGCAGGAGCCACCATCCAGGACTGTGTCTGCAGCAGTGCTGGATGTGAATAGCAAGGATTTGACCTCTAAATCCAACAGAATTGGCTCTCAGGATTTTCTACAGAAGCGCTCCAAGAAAATAAAATCCTTATTGAACATACCGAAGAAAAAAGAAGATTCAGCTGGGGCCATGGAAACACTGAGTCTCAATTCAGGTGGCAGCACAGACACTTTAACAGCTGAGGATGAGGAGAAAACATCGGATGGAGGTGGAAAATTTCACCAAAGCACAACCAACTCAGTCATGTCCTCCTCAAAGCACCAGGGGACCTGGCAAGAAAACGACCATCTACACTCCTCACAGCCTCGATTCACAACTGAGGAGCACCAACATCCATCGCAGAGCTCTTCACCCAAAACTACAGCACAGAAGAAATCCACGGGTCTTGACAAAAGCGTGAGGTCCGGCCTTGATGCAGGCAGCTGGAGCAAAAATCGAGGAACTGAGAATCGCCTGTACAGCAGATTTGAGCCTTTCTGCTCATTTGAAAAGAAGCACTCCCAGCGCACTGCACACAGCTTTGGAAACACACGCTCTCAGGAAAAGACCAAAAGCCTTCCTCATGGTGAGGCAGCTATTGAACACAACCTCACCCGGGCTGCACGAGGACCCCATGAAAATAAGCTGGAAAAATTCTTTCAAAGGGTGGGAAATCTCATTCACAAGAACAAGTAGTGACAGCTGCGTTACCATAACACATTGTTTACATAGGTACATTTTTCCAAATGCACAAGTGACTGGTCATGTTTATATTTGTATAGCTGGCCTTGTTCAGTTTGGAAAATGTTTTTAGCAAATAATGTTTACATTTTGACCTCTGCTTCTTTTATTTGTGCACTGATACCACTGAGAGGAGAATACAGTACATTTTTTATGAAAACATGCTGCAGATCTTTACACAACAGAATCATAAAATGCCACTTTTCTTTGCGTCTGTCCTCCACCGGTGTCATCCACAGATGCTGTGGGTGCATTAAATTGTAGCCGTGTCAAATCTCAGACATATTTCTGCAAGTGTAGGCATGTACACATACCAATGTACTGTTGTCTACAATCAGAGGATTATTCTGCCTGAGTACTGTCATCGTGCGGTGGTAAAAATGTTATGTATGCCATCAGCATACAAGCTACACTTGACATGATGAAAAACATACCAGTACATCATCACTTCCTTGTTATCTATGTGTCACAGAGAGGTTTTATGAATGCTATGGGGGTTGCAATAATTTTGTAAAATATACAGCGTGTTTCCGGAATAAATTTTTCATTGAGTTTCAGGAGAATTGAATCTTTCCTTCCCTCTAGAAGAGATGTCATCCATCCAAGGCTCTATTTTGTGTTATGAACACTGCAGTACAGTGCACGTGCCCCAAGGGGCCCCACAGGGAGAGTTCAAGGATTTCACTTTAATATGTGTTCTGTCCTTTACTCAAGGTTTGAACAGGAAGCTACATGGCCTTCGGTGTAAAATACATGCACACACACTGGGTGAATAAATCGTTTAAATTCATACATTACATAAATATTCATTTTTTTACACTCCAGTACTTAGTATTACAACTGAGTATACAGATGTATTTTAAATTGTTATTTTTTATGTTGCTTGCCAACTAGTTCCACACTGGTTTTCTTCAGCTCAAAGACACTTGGGAGAATGTAGGGGGTAGTTTCAAACACAGAAGATCCACTTTTAGTGCACTTATTCTTGGTGATGCTGATAAAATGTTGAGGAAAATGGTGGATGATTTATGTGTTTCTTCCTGTCACCCATATAGACGAATCATGCAAATTACATGCTTATTTGTTAGTAGAATTCAACATAAAGTTTCTGTCAAAAGACAATTTCAGAAATGATAACAAAGGAAGTGGCTAAAAGAACATTTGCTTTCAGGTGGTAATTGCACCAGGAAAAAGCTAGAGAAGCATTTGGGTGATCTTTACCTACACAAGTATAAGACCAATCACGGTTTTATCATCTTTGTTTTGCATCTTTGTGGAGTACGACAGGATGGAAAGAACAGAGAATATGTGTCTAAAAGTGTACAATAAAAATGTACCTGCGATCTGGTGCCAGAGCTCCTTTAAACCTTTATTAGCCACTCAGATCTTCAAGGCAACTCATTATTAAAAGAACATAAAGCAATGGCAAGAGGAGGCTGCCTAAAAAAAATCAAATGAAGATTAAAAGCAAAACACATACTCAAGCATGCATGACATAATTTAAAAAAACAACAACAAATAACTAAAAAGATCTACATACTTATGTAAAACCTTTAATGGACTCTCAATTTATGTAACTGAGCCAGAGAGGGAAAAAGTACTTTGACATGATTGATTCATCTTCTGTCTACTAACATGATAAAGAATGTGAAAACAAACTAATAAATGTAATTATGGTTTGACAGATTTTAGATAAAATATATATGAAAATGGGAATTATTGCTGAATCCAGGTTCTGGGCCTCATCTGAAAATTAATGTTACAATTTCTAAACTGAAAACATAAGAACTTAAGCTTACTTTGAAGCTCAATATACTGGAGACCATCAGGTGCAAAACCTGCCATCTGTGAGACTGTGCAAGTTCACAGCGGGCGTGAATCTAGTGCTTACATTTAAATTACAGTGATTAAGTAAGTGTGTTAGTTTCCTTATAATTAGTTTCTCTGTGTAAGCACAGACATGTGATTAAAGACACTTGTTCAGCATCCATTAAAGCTCCATTAAAATACACCTTTATTACATAAGTAATGAGTCAAAGAAACAAATACTGACCTGTCACTAATGTGAAATGAAACACAAATGCAGATAAAAAACAAAACAAACAAACAAACAAAAAACACATAACAATTTAGGACCCAACATAAATACTTATGAAGCATCATGGAAACTGTTTTATTACACCATTAATATAGAGTAAAATTTCTAGACCTTTTTCGTCTTATTTCCCAAGATGAATGGCCAAACTCTTGTGCCAGAAACTCAGTTCAGCTGTAATAGATTTTTAGGTTATAGTGTCTAATTTGTTAGAATGAAAAATAAAGGTATGTATTTTGTCAACAATTCTTTGGGCTTGTTATGTTTGGAGTTACGTAAAAAAAAAAAAAAAAAAAATTCAGTGGAAAATTCTGGTAGGTCCACTAGTGTTAAGTACTGTGTATGAATTTTCTTTTGGTACATAGTTTGTGTAGTTTCCATAGTAATTTTATACAATATGATATATGTATGTCTATCCCTTGGGGATAAAAGAAGTATGATTCAAGCTCATTCCATCCTTCCCCATCCTATCTGTTCCATCGTATCCATTATTTCCTCATTGCAAACTGACGTCCTTGCAAAAAGCAGGGAAAGATATTATTTCAGATATTACAGAAAATGTCTGGATCTGTTTTTAGATAAACATAACCCTTCTCCTTTTGGTAACAGTAACTAAGCTGCCCTAGCTAGCTTCTCTATGAGTTTCTGTTTCCCCTTTATTTCACCTGAACCCAATCTTAGTCCTAATCTCAGCAGCCTGCAGCTTTACCCTAAAGTAAACTAAGCCCTAAACCACAATCAGCAGCGCTATGGGAAACATATGACTGTGAACACATTGACTGTGAAACACTATTTAACACAAAACCCTGGCATCATGACACGTTTATTCTTCCTAGCACAAGTAGAAAGTTAAGTATTAACATCAGTTTACCGCTGCAAATGAACAGGTCTTCAGGTGAGGCATCACTTACTGTGATAATCTGATTGAGTGCAAGAACTACTGCCAGCAAATAGCAGTGTAATGAACAAGCAATTGTTGCTGTGCTTCATTTTCAGGTGCAGGAGGTTTCTGTAACTGAATAAATGAAACACCGGTACCTTGTCCCATCCCATCATCCAAAAATATCTTATCCTCTTTTCTTCTCTACATCTCAGAGGAAGAAGAAATACATTAACAGCTTCAGTATTATGTGATGCATTGCAGCCACAAGACACCCTCCTCCTCCTCCACTCTGTTAGCTACAGAGGCTCTCGCTTTGATGGAAATCTTGAGCTGAGTACAAAATGTGACAGTGAACTTTTTTGGTTACACCTGAAGTGCATTTTCCACTGCCTGATCCTGAGTTTGACCATGCTGCTGGCATGCTAGTCTCACTGAAATGCTTTGCACTTCCAGCAACTGAGTTCACTACTGGGGTGAGTAGATGTGACCTAATTGCATTGCTGCTGGCATTTTCACTGTCTCCTGACCACTGTAAGTTTTGGAAAATGTAGCAGGAGTCTGTGTCTGCAGTGGAGATTAGTTTACTTGGTCAAATATCAGAGGGTTTGCTTCCTTTTATGTTTTGGTGATAGGTATCCGGAGTTATGACATGATTTTCTACTCACCTAAATTGACTATTTGAGTTGAAGTTTAAATTATGTCAGACCTCAGGGGTATGGGCTCCATAGCTCCACCTGCTGGTTACAAGCTGACAGATTGCTTCAATTATTATATTATTATTATTTATTATTTTAATAAATCATAGCTGATGTAGATGTAAAATATTGATAAATGTAACCAAACGTTAAAGACACTTTAGTCAAAAATGTGCATAGAAGCATGTAATGGGGGGACACAGATCATTCAGCATGTGTATGTTGGATTGCAGCAGATTGCGATATAGATGTATGATATTCCTGTAAAGACATAAAGGCATCTCGACAACTGTGTGAGCTTCCACTGTAAGTTTGGACTAATGACTAATGGTTGAACTAATGGCTGCATGCGACTGTATAATTACTGTCTAGATCAGGACGTGTCTACTTTTTGCCTTACTACTTTTGAATTGGGCTTTAATAGGATCAGTAATGTCTCAACCCTGATTGACTGCAGGGCATATGATGCTGTAGACTTTGGACTACAACACTGAGAAGTTAGTGTATTAGCCAAGATTATGTCAGATAGTGCCAGCTAATGTGAAACCGTTCCATCACTAACGTAATGGAACAAAAATCCTGTAGGCACAGGTTTAGGTTTCAGTCAGAGATCTGCGGGATAAATACAGTTTTCTGTCTGAGTTTTGTGATGAAGTGTCTGAGATTGTACTGCCATGAGCCGCGGAGCAGACAATGCTGACAAATCAATGAGGAATAATTAAAAGAGAGTTTAGAGTTGTACAAGACAGCTGAGTTTTCATCAAGAGCAGACGCTGAAAGACTGAAAGTGAATTTAATAACTACATCCCACAGAAAAATCACACTTTACAATCTTTTCTAGCTCCTGTGAGGCAGGCAATGTCTCATCACTGACTTTAGCGAGTTGACAAGACATGCTAGTACATGCAGTCAAGGAGTGCTTAGGAAAGAGAATTTGGAGATCTGATGACAAACCAACCCAACCTGTGCTCGGAAAGAAAGTAGAAAAGGTTAAACCAGATTGCTGATGTGATTTCATTTTTTTTCCCCTTTACTCTTATGCAATCAATTTCAAATGTAATATGACGAGGAGAAGGAGCAAGATTTTCCACGAGGATACCATCAATAAAAACATCCTGAGTTAAACCAATAGCTATAATAAACTTGATCTCTTTTTGAATATGTTGCCAAAAATGAAACATTTTGGGTAAATACATTTGATACTTTGGATATAATTCCTGTTTTTTACTCCGTCTTTGTCCACCTTTATGGACAGTTTCTCCAGTTGCAATATGGTTTACAAATATTTTCCCATTCATGATGTCTTTGGAGATAATGTCTTTATTGTAAGGATTTATGAAAGTGACAGATGGGCAAATTAAATTTCTTAGAAAGTTGTTGAAACAGCACACAGTGATTTATTCTATTCTGATAGCTTCACAGTTTCCACTCCAAGTTTCTGGTTACTGCTTTTTCATGAACCATTTCCTGTAATTACTCTCAGATGCTTGTTTCAAATGGAAAGGCTCTGTTTTTGTCTGGAAACCTGTCAGATTGGATAACTTATAACTCTTTAGATGTAAATAAAAAGGAAAAAGAACAATAATCAAGATTAAAAGGATGCAAAATGTTGTAAAATTAATGGTTACACACTTCAGTTTCCATTAAAGGCAACGCTTTGGTGGATTACTTTATTGTTCATAATGAGTGTTTGCAAAACTTAGTTTCATGTCTTCACTTCATGTAAGTTGATTTAGGATTTAGAGCCTGAAGGCATTATTCTGAAGATAGACTGAAGATGGAAATCAGTTGCTGCTCACTTGTGGTTATTCTTTAATCCCTGACTTCATCTGATTAGCAGAGAGGAGCCCCAACAGCAGAACACTGCTGAGTCATTTTTGTTATCTAATCGGAGCCATGGTACTTTAGCGGGGCTCGGTGATCAATAGCAAACACACAGGAAAAAGTCAAATGAGTATGGATCCTTGGTGTTAGACATTTCAGGACTGTTTGTGAGGAGCTTCAATTACAGATACTCATTATAAGGAGCACAACAGCAAACGCAAAAGCCCCAGAAAGGACAGCAAGAAATCAATTAGCTGGACTGTGTGTTGATAAAAGGTAAAGTATTTCTATTAGCCAGTATACACAATAAACTGGGATTAGTTGTGAATATTCATTTAAAAAAAAACAAATGAAAGACTGTGTCATTTTACAATTCTTATGACCTCATTACTGACAGCCTTTCTTTTGCTGTGTGCAAACAAAGCAATGCTGCACAGATAAGAGCTGCTTTTCTTTGCATTGTTTGAAAGCTGCATTGTTTGACATGAATACAAGAATGATGAACAACCATAAATACTGTGTTTCATGTCTGACGTGAAGAAAAGTTTGCGAAAACAGCTCAATCTCGTTGATCCCCACTGTCCAAATGAAGATGAAAGCCAAGAAGAGGACCTGTGACTGTGGTGTCATGGCAACCACATACTGTAAATACTTCAAATAAGTTGATAAATTGGCCTGACACCAAAATAATGAAGTAGAATCGTGGTTTTACAGCTGTATCTGTGAACATGATTGCAAATGATCTTCATATATTCCCTCAGTCTCAGTCTCCAGCTTTCCTGTGAGCACTCTGAAGGGAATCTGCATTGTGTCTGACATCTTTGTTTTGCTTGTTTCCTAAAGTGTTGAGTTCTGCTTTTTTTTTCTGAGCATAAATTGGACTAAAACAGCAAAGATCTGCAGCATCACAATCGTATTTCATTTCTGCTCCATTGACAGTACCGCATATATATCCAGCACTTATTTTGTAGGCTTTACTGTGGCTTATTCACATCTGGTAAACAGAACCTCTGATAGAGTAATTGCATTGCTGTCCATGTAGCCAAAACCATGAACCTCATTTTAATTATCTTGGCTGAAAAAGAAGACTCCTGTGGAATAAATAATATGAATCTTCGGATGAAGAAATGAGACACATTCAATTTATACAACAGAATGAACGAGACACTTGTAAAGTGGAAACACCTGCTGTCTCCTGACAATGGGATTAATGTGAAAAGAACTGAGTGAGCATCCTACAGTCTGGAAATTCCAATATGATAATAAGGGCCATAATATATCTGTATATCAATTTTCTGTAAAAAATGAACTGTGTTACTGAACAGACTTCTGTCTCCCAACACTTTCTTACTAGATAAGAAAGTGTCTTATCTGCATCACCAAAGACCTGTCATAGTAAATGTCCACCTCAATATTGCAAAAATATCCACTTTTCTATAACAACTAGTGTCAAACATAATCCGTTGAGAAAATCTTTTAAAACCAATTTCAAAGGTGACATCTGGGAGATGGCTCATCTGACAGGAATGTGAGGGTATGTCAGATTAAGAATAATAATAATGATTTAAAAAAAGTTGGAAACCACTGCTCTAATACCACAGTGTGTACACCACTGCTAAAACAAAATACAACACCACGCAGGGATGTACAAAAACTCGTTCCCTTCAAATTTTGTGTTGATCCATGTTGACTTCAGCTCTCATCAGCCATTTGTGCAGTTTCGTCTTGTTTGTCTCACGGCAGGTTATTATTTAACTCAGAACTGCTGCTTCAACAAACCCTAGACAGAACACAAAAAAAGACCCTGGGGTACAGTTAGGTGATGTCTACTTTGCATCCATTGCACTGCAGCATTATTCCTCTGCTTGTGGCAGTGAGTGCACCAAAGACGTGAGACTCTTAATGACATGAAAAAAAACAAAAACAAAATGACAGTAGTTTTCCTCCTTTAGTGTAATGATCTAAGCTGTACTTTTTAAAAAACACTTTGCATTGTCATACCATTCAGTAATTTCACAACATCCTGTCAATATCTCAACCCTCTGCCCACATTTTGAGGCAAATTACCCTATTTATTTGAATGGAGTGCACTGCTGTGTTGACAGCTCATGCAATTTGATCATGCAGGTTAACTGGGTGTATGAAATGGTTTCGAGCCGTCCTTGAAGCATTGATGCAATCATTCCTCATTTAGAGGCTCTTAATGGAGCTCGGCACTGAATTCAAAACAGATAAGAGATGATCCAGTCAAATCCATGACTCCATTCATTTACATTACCTTGTCCGTCACAGGCAAAACGAAATTGACCCTGGGAAATTACTACAATCTTTAAATAATAAAAAAAAAAAGAGTATTAATTTAATGTCAATATTAGGAAACTCTAGACAGATCATTTGCAGAGATATTGGTGATATAAAATAACCTGACACATGATACTGTAATGCTAATTAGTGGTATTATAGATGGATCAGATCCCTGTGGGAATACAACAGGTTGAGACACACATATCCAGGACCAGGACAATGTGATTTTTCTATATAATCCCCCTCACTCAGCCCCCCACCCCACCCCACCCCACACACACACTTTTTTTCCCCTTACTGTGGCGGTGGGGGTGTTGAAGTAGCTCCTTGGTCGCTGGAGGACAAATCCGCGTCACAATGACGAGGTCTGTGGAGCGCGTTATCATCACTCCACAGTGCCGCGTCCTTATTGGCAGTCCGCTCAACAACCCGCGGTCGGTCGCCGCAGACACACGATTAACAGCGGGAATACAACAGACGCACAACCACCTCCAAGGATGTCTGGGGTCATCACTGGGAATTTGGATTGCGAGGACTGTTTGTCTCCCGCACATGTGGCCAACAGCACGGAGACACATCTGCACTCCACTGAGGATGAGGACGACGAACTTCTGAGATACATCTGGAGAGAGTACTTGCACCCGAAGCAGTATGAATGGGTTCTCATTGTGGCTTACATTATTGTGTTCTTCGTTTCACTCATTGGAAACTCGCTTGGTAAGTTCTGTCTTTGATATGTTTCTTTCCCCATTCGTGCGTAATCAGTCCTGCACAACTCGCACAGCAGAAGCACACTTTGAATAACTTTTTCACAATATGAATGAGCACGTTGCCCCAAGGAAAAATGAAATCTAACTGCACAGTGATGAAAAATGTAAATTCGCACAGTTTTTCTATCGTGTTCAGTGTGATCGCAGCCGCGCATTTGCTGATGGAAAGTCAGAGCGCAGTGTGTCTCTGTGGAACAAAGCGCAGGGCTAAATGATCAGGTTTGAAGATACAGGTTGTTCAGATAATATCACTTATTTCATAGAGGGACTCACTTTGCTCGCGCTAAAGGAAACAGAAAAAAAAGCACTTACTATGACATAACTATCATTTTTTTTGGGTTAATGTGTAATGCAAATGATATTTTTTCCCATCTCTTCAAACATATAACTCAAATTATAGCAAGCCAATTACCTAGAGGTTAAGATCTTGGTGAGGGGAGAACCAGAGGTGGCCAATCAGATGCCAGCCGGGGCCTTTGCCCACCTTCCCACCCAAGCACCTTGACTGTGAGGCGTGGGCAGTGTGGCAAAATCCCCTCCTGGCATCTGACTTGCCACCTCTGGTGACCTCCTACCGGAATCCTAATACACTGTAATTAACGGGTAATGTATTATTATTATTATTTAGGTTTACGGTATGCCATTTAAACCACCTTGTGCTACGACCTGATGTCCAGCCAGTAGCAGATGCATGAGGTTCTGAAGCCAGCCTTTAGGTTTGCTTTTGATTTGATGCCAAATTGCATTTGTTTAATTACAACCATAAAAAAGGAGATCAGAGATGGGTTGTGTGCTTTTTCAATTCAGTTCAGTCAAACAAGTGTATGTAATTGCTGCTACGGTAGCTACCAACAGGCCACAGTGCACCAATAAGAGTTAAGGTTTTAATTATTTCCTAAATTATGATGAGTTCATTACTTAGACTAGAAAGTTCACTTGGGACTTCAGTTTATCCTTTTTTATGTGTGTGCAAGCATCTCAGACCCGGTTTGCTGAGTGAGGATATCATCTTTTGTTGTGCTGAAATCAGACAGCATTTTAAAATAACAACTAAACTGACCAACAGACGAACCTGCACACCATGTACACTAGTTAACTTGACTGATGCACTGTATAATAATTCATATTGTTTTACAAAAAAATAAATATTGGTAAAAAAAATGTCCTTGTGCAAAGATGTGAGGATATAAAAACAAATGCACATAGTCAATATTGATAATGGAGGAGATCAAAAACAGCTTTCATGCAAAAAGTCTCATGTTTCACAAAGATGCAGTGATGGAATATAGATGCAGGAGTCCACATGGAACCAATCACTGTCTGAGACATTAAAGAATTTCAGCACATTCGATATGCAACAGTTCATTTACTCAGTTCTGACACTTGCAAGAAGCCAGCTGCTGTTTTTTTTTTTTTAGAAGTCTTGTTTTACAGCCTGGGTTGGACACTGACTATATGTCCAGTATGATTAATGTCATGCAAAACACTGGCCTCTAAAACACTTGTCACTCACGTTGTGCAGTAATTTTTTTTCTATTGTGGGGTGCTGTATAAAAGGTGCTCCATTTTCCCTCACAGTCACCTGGTGGTTCTTTGACATCAAAATCTGCAGTATGGTCTGCAGCATTAGTTACCACAGCAACAGAGATCAGTTTGAACCTAAGCCAATGTGGTGAGACCAGATCAACCCACTAACCCTGCGTTGTGAGCTCTTGTAGTTATGGCTAATTTGATAGCAAGCAGTTGCCTACTTAAACATCCAGTTGGAATGAGTTTGTGGCTGCCTGCTGTCTAACATTCTCCTGTCTTTGTTCTGGTTTTGTTCCACTGGGATTTGATACCAAGGCTCGGGAGTAGATTCCCACCTGTTTATTTGCTGCAGTCAGCTGTGATGTGGACAGATCCTTTGGCTAATACTGCAGAAACACTGCTTGTCAGAAACTGGAGCCTTTGATTGATGACCTTATGTCACCAATTTGTGTTTGGCCTTATTGACTACCCTTCAGAGTTTATACACTGATTTTGCAGTAAGATATACTGGAAGTCAAAATTTTGTGGATCAAGAGCTGAAAATGAAGCTCCTGGCAATTCAGTGGAACAATATTTTGACCTCACAGTTATCTTTATAGGGTTTTGTTAAAGGAAAAAAATGGGTTTTACTTGACAAAGTCAGACTGAAATGTGCTTAAGTTTTTGAGCCAGCAGCTGTTAAAATTTTTAGGATACACACACACACTCCACTCTGCTTGAAATGAAATGGCTTTGAGATTCTAATTTTGTTCAGTGGTTTGACATGATTTGAAATAGGACACCGAGGCAGGACTTAACATTGAGAAGGACTTAATAAAAGAGGTCAACAATAGGCAGGATAAAGACTAGTCATGGAGGATGAATCAACTCTTCCATCATCCGCTCTTATGGCAGAGATAGGGGATGAAAAAGAGGTGTGTGTTTTTTTTATTCCCTGTTATGTTTGAGCCTTTGGCAGCAGAAAGAGTTGTGGTTGGCAATGCTGTTACTAGCTGACAGTCACATAGCCACCTCAGATGCGCTTTACTGCTGATTTAGTGGTAATTAACTTGGTAGACCTGCAGGTTGATTGAAAGTGGAACACAAAACTCCAAACCAAAAAATGTTGGGTAAGTTCTATAAATACTTTACAAAGAGCCAAATAGTACTTTTCTTGTGCACACTGCATAAGACGTCATGTCCTCATGCTGCTTCTGTAGATTGCATGAATGTGAAAATGGGAGGGAGATTCAGAAAGAGTTGAACGAAGAGTTTTTACAGACTGGTGCAGAATAAATTGTAGAGATGAAGCATGAAGTGATTCTTTACTATGGGCTGTGTGATGTCAACTAATTAAGTTCACAGTTTCCTGAATAAAACTTGTCTGTAACTATTGCAAACCCGTCTGCAGACAACCAGAACATCCTTTCAAGTATTCATGATTTTAATAAGGCTGTATATTTTCAGGCTTTGTGCCGGTGTTTAGATAATGGCAAAAACAACAGTTTAAGTCCAAAACTTTCAGAGTAAAATTTCCATAAATATAGACTTAATTTTAAAAAAAGGCAGCTAGATTTACATAGATTTTGTGAATTAGCAATCAAAGATGAATTGAGATGCTCTGATTCACTGATTGTCTGCTGATTGAAAATGTGTTTATGTATTGTTATACACAGTACATTACTCTATATTATCATAGTGTTGCCACTATTTGTTTGTCAGTTATTAGTCTATATTGTTGTTAAGTGGATATGACAATTACATACCAAACTACTATACTTTGTAATTATTAGCTTTTATTCTGAAGGCCTGAGGCCCAAATCAGAAAGTTTTACTGTTGCTGGTGTAGCTGTCATGATTGGTGTAACATTACTTCACTGGTGTCAAGCTGTGCTCATATACATTACATGTCATAAAACTCCATTCCTGGCCACATTTCAAACTATCACTGAGTTTCAAGAGTCGTGAGTGAGCTGAGTTCATCTGGCCACTTTACAGCAGTGAAGTGGGTCAGTATTACATGAAAAAGTGATGTCGGTGCATATTCTGTGCCTCAGGGGCAGAGTGGGCCGTCCACTAATGACAAGGTAGGAGGGTCAGTCCCCAGCTTCTCCTGTCCACATGTTGAAGTGTCCTTGGGCAAGACGCTGAACCCAAATTGCTCCTGATGGCCTGGCCAGCACCTAGCATGGTGCTGCCATCAGTGCGTGTGAATGAGAGGCAAATTGTGAAGTGCTCTGGATAACAGCACAACACAAATGCTGCTATTTGCTCTCTTTTATGCATGATGACTTTCATTACTACATTAGTTCAGGCAGAGCACTGAAGCTGATTATTAACATTCACAATCACTGGCCCATTCATCAGCTGTTTAGCCACTTGCTGACTGGTAATATCCCATTTACAATCATGCAGGTGTGCTCCGCTGATATGTGCGCTCATGCCAATTCTGTTTGTAGATGTTCAGTGTATGAAGCCTCAGCCTGATGCTCTAATGATTCCCCTGGTCCTAATCCAAGTTATAAACCCACAGGACCACTTGGTAAAGCTGACACACACATGCATGCGCACACGCACGCGCGCGCGCACACACACACACACACACACACACACACACACACACACACACACACACACACACACACACACACACATTTCTAAAGTTAGAGAGAGAGATAGGTCAAAGAACTGTGAGGCTTCATTCTCAGCTTGCCTGACTGCCCCCAAGATTACAACCCAGCCTATGCTCCCATGGGAATATCAAAAGGCAGTTAAAGGTGCACGTTGCTAGAAAGCAAAGATCATAGTCACCTTTTAGATTTTTTTTTTTTCATTTCATTTTAAATTCTCCCCACACATTCTAAGGGCAAGGAATCGAATAAGGAACTGCAAATAATAATAAATAAATAAATGTTCCTTTCATTTCCTTGTAAAACAGCAAACCATGTAAATAACTGTTCTTTTATATATGATCTTAAATTATTGCATTGCATGCATATGCAGGCACAAGGATCTTTTGCTTGCATGCTTGCTGGCTGAGTAAAGGCCATATGTTGGAAAGAGCGTGTGATCTGCGCGAGGTGCTTATTTCATTTCTATCCAGCCCGCAGAGCCAAAAAGTGCAAGAATTCCAGCAGTTTTGACAACAAGGTGATGGCACTTGTTCTTTTTTTTTCTGTGCGACATCATGTCTCATTTGAATCAGCTTAATCTGCAATCACAAGGCAGGAATCACACTGTCGAGGACATGTATCAGGCAGCTGAAGCTTTCCAATCAAAGCTGAAACTTTTTGAGGGGGACATTCAAGGGAGAAGGTTGCACATTCCACCACTGCGGGAGCATTGTGAGAAGAAAAAAACTTGAGAGGATGCTGCAATGAAGGATTTCGTGACCAGGCTGGTAGAAAACTTCAAAGAAAGATTTGAAAGCTCCCCTAAACTCTCAGATAACATCCTCCTCTTCCTGAGACAGCCGTTGTCCGTGTCAGCTGACGGCCAGTGGACTGCAGAAGCCAAGAGGCTGGTGCCTTCCATAGATGAGGCATCCCTTCAGATGGAGGTCTTGGAGATGGGAATATCTGGTTTGCTCAAAACGCAACACAAGGATGTTTCAGTAAGTGACTTTTGGATCAGTGTGGTTCCCCAAGCTCGATTCAAAAGCACTATTGCAGTGGTTCTGCTCACAATGTTCCCCTCTACATAAATATGCGAGTCATCGTTTTCTACAATGAACTCAGAATACAGGCCTGATATCAGAAGGATTGCCACATCCCGTCGCTCTCACTTCTCCCACTGACTGATAAGTGAATATCCATTTTTTTTTTTTTTTTCCAAAATACCAAATCATGGATTGATGTGGTTTTATGACCTCGTATTTTAAAAGGGACAAACTGACAGACTTTCTCTCTCTTTCTCTCCCCGTGTGTGTGTGTCTGTCTGTCTCTTTTTGTGTTTGTGGACAGGTGTTTGGGCATTTTACAGATGGGTTCACTGCATAAAACTCTGCACTAATGTTCCTGATGACAATGAAGATATGTTTCAGTGTATGTGTTGAAAAGCTGACACTGATCTATGTCCCTCTCCTGTTGTATGCCACTTGCTGTAGTGGCTTAATTGTTTTTGTTGTTGGGAATATCAAAATAAATTCCACACATCTGGGACCTGTTGAACTACTGCTCACCTCTCATTGTCTTCCTTTATGTTAGGCCTCTATTGGTGGTAACATTTAAATAACTATGGCTTTGAACGTGAGAATCCCAGACCTAATTGATTACTTCTACAATGTACTACTAATAATAGTAATAAAAATAATAATGATAGCAGTAGCAACAATATTATCTGTTTATTAACCATGGCCCTTGGCTGGGCAAATTTCACATACCCTGGCCCTTGGGGAAGATTAATTGGGGAACCCTGATATACAGTATAATAGTCCGTAGGCCTAAGTAAGATAAGTCACAGAAATTCCAGAAATTAATCCAGAAAACTGATCTGAAACTCACCTACTGCAAACTCAAAGGTGAATATGGGTGGTTGTGCTGCTTTTACTCACATTAATGTGGATTCAGACGCGTAATGCCGATCAGATATGCACAAAAATATAATTTCACTTGACTGGATCTTGTCCTTTATGTCGTGGACAGTTACAATTGGACAGCTACATTTTTTCATCCTGCTTATACAATCCACTGCAGATCTACACTCTATCACATTGGCATTTTAAGAAGAAAAAGTAGACATAAAAGAACACTTTATCCACTTTCATCTGACCAGCAGGCAGTCAAGACCAGTGACTTCACGGAGCACTGAAATAACCAAGCAGAAAAGAACCACGAAAAAAACAGCCCACGTCTACCACAATAAACAGGACGAAACTGAAGTGTGCTTTACAGGTGTGTTTACATCCGCTGGTCGATAAGACCTCGTCTTAGCACTGTGTGGCCAAATACACACTATTTCTGATTGACATGCCCCGCACTCTCCTGCTCCAGCTTTTCAGGCGGGCAAACTTTCATCTTAATCATTCTTATTGGTATTCGGGTTTTATGATGTAGTGTGAAGGTGAAGTCAGCTCCCTTGAGTTTGCTCCTCTCTGATTTCAGTGAGGAGCAGAGCCAGACTCATTTTCCCCTGTTGTAGACTGACCCACGTTCTTTAGCTCATGTAGAGTTCACTGTGATTGACAAGCAAAATTACAAGCCTCTCCAGCACTTTGCCATTTCACAGTAGGAAAAGCACGGATATAATTAACAAACTGAATAACGGGTGAATTCTATTTAGATGCTTCAGTTTCAGTCAAAACGTCAGATGTGAAAAAGGCCAGGAACTGACCTCTCATTCAGGAAAATACTGAATGTTTGCAAGAGGAGATCCACTCTGACCACACCATAATTACCACTGTTTTATATATATATTATATAATTCCGAGCAAAGGTCTAATCAGAGAGAATACTTCATGGTGCACTCCAAAACATGACCTGCTTTCACAAAGTGGCACATCAGCCAGCAGCAGTTAACAGTGCTGTACCAGCAGCACTGTTAACAATACAGACTAAAAAGCACATGGGTTGCAGCAGCTGAATCCAAATGAGAAAGGTTCTTTTTCTGTGCATGTGCAGGAATATTAGACAGATACTTACCTGAAGCAAGCGTTGAAGGCCTCTTCTGTCTCTTGTGCACTGGAACAGCTGGGACCCACACTTTGTCTCTGCCCTCTGCCTTGTTACAACCCTCATTCTTCACTCTTCCCATTGTGATCCTCAGTCCTGCAGCCACCTGCAAATGGTTTGGTTCATTCAGTCACTCCGTTACTAAATAAATCAGGCGGTCGTGTGCATGAGAAATGAGTCTTTCCTAAACATTTTTTCAGCCATCCTCAGCACTGTGTTCATAACTTTTATTAAGTAAAGGAAGTTAGGCTTAAAACTTGACTTGCAGTAGAAAAGTTCTTAGTCTGAATTGTTGAAAGGACTTGAGGCAAATGTGAACACGATCCTCGCTGATTAAAAACTTTTACTTTCCACAGCAGTGTCAGCTTCAAATACTAAATGTCTTCCATCGTCAAAAATGCATTTCTGCCTTTTTTCAGACACATATGTTTCTCAGTGCCTACATACTTTTTACACCCACCTTAGAAATGCCTGTATGTCATTCAGTGCATTCACATTACAGCAAAGGTTACACCATGATTAAGCTTGAGTCACTGAAGCATATAAAAAGCAACAGCTGAGTCTCAGTATCATTATATACTATGGCTACACATGATGTACTGCTCTTCGCAATATTGCTTTTGCAGTTTATAGTGTATGAGATGGACTTTGCTGTCTTAAGAAATGACACATGGATCTTATTTTTCTCAGCACATTTGTCAAATTGCTGAGATGTGAGGCAAGCAAGTCAAACAAACATTTTACATAACATAACATGATAATGATAAGAGTGCCTGTGTTTTGTTTAATGTTTTCTTGGTCCACCTGCTTTTTGTTGAGCAGTGTAGAACATTGTGCCGTGTGAATGCCCTTCATACTCGTTAGAATAAAAGTCCTAACAAGCTGGAAACCAGGAAACAGTTTCATCTCTGGCCTTGCTGTCACTGAGCTTAAATCATTCTCTCAAATCATTCACATTCTCTGATGCTCAGCCAGCTCACCAGTCTCATTTCAGAGCAGGGCAGATTAGAGATAAATATAGCATTGAGACTTTATGTATTTCAGTAGCAGTACATGATTATATGATTAACAGTGGACAGTTGAAACAAATTTTAAACTCTGAAACTGAAAAATTGTAATGAGCTAACAAGCACTTTTCAAAGCCAACAAACAGCTTTTCAAAATTTCAAAATGATGATACCACATTTGTGTGCTTTTGAATCCATGACACACAGCACATCTAAAATTCTGGATATGATTTTTTTTTAAAAATAGTCAAACAATAAGGCCTCAGATGCAGAATATAACGTATATTAAAAAGTGTGGAATATTTGTCTAATTTAACTGTGAAGCCAATGAAGCCATAAAGATTCAAGTAGTTAAATAATGTTACATGATGAATAAAGTCCTTTAATCTCTTAATCTTTTTATTCATTACCATTATATATTGCTGTGTTTTGACATCCGGTCTAATAATAGATTTGAAAATAAATGTTCTCAGTTTTTAAACCATTACGTATATATCTGCAAATTCTGGACACCGGATTACATGTAGCTGCCATACAATTTGTGATGCAGCTGCATTTTGTGAAAACACTTTACAGTGACAGTCTCAGCATGAAACCTGACGTGCCGAGACAAACACATTAAACCTAAACTGCCTGTAATTTCTGAATAATGAATATTTTGCCAACAGGATCAAAGACATAAACAGGAACATAATTAGTTCTTAATTCACACTATGTGATTGACAGCATGCCTTCAAGACAACAGCAATTAACATTAAATACCCTGGATTAATGAGATAAAGATTTGCCCTTATTGGTGGCTGTCTTTGATTGTGCATCATTCTCAGTTTGTTTTGCAGTGTGGAAAAACCGTCACATGCGCACCGTGACCAACTATTTCATAGTGAATCTCTCCTTCGCTGACGTCTTGGTCACCATCATCTGCCTGCCTGCGAGTCTGGTGGTAGACATCACAGAGACGTGGTTCTTTGGAAACACTCTTTGCAAAGTCGTGCCTTATCTGCAGGTAAGAGATAAACTCTGACATCTTCTTTTCAACCAGGATTGACCAGATCTAAGTCACTCCACTTCTGAGAGGTTTATGAACACGGGCCAAGATCCTTCTATTATTCTTCCATTTATCTTTCTCTGTATTCATGAGGGTAGAAAATACGTTTTTCACATCCCATGAAATGTGCACAGTGTGAAACCTTTGAGGCTATCTCATGGTGATTTAACGCCTTGGGCAAGTCTATTGCATCATCGCACCCAACAGAACTGCCAATAGAAAATCATCCAAGTTATACTGTACTGTAGTGGAACTGCTGCTGCAGCTGTATTTACAGTATTTACAGTGACCACCTCCTGCTGCTTTTATGAACCCAGAGGGATGTTTTCCTCCCAAATTAATTCCCACTAGGGAATTGTTTCAGCTCTCCCTGTATTTTATGTGACATTGTGCTCGGTTTTCCATGCCGCAGTGCTGTGCTGCCTCAGGAGGGATCATCCCCAAGAACTGAACCAAAACCAGAAGTGAAGCCGCACTGCTATCATCATCTGCAATACAGTATGTTGTAAACCTAAAGACACAACTGGTTCCCAAGAGAAATTATGGTTTGTAAACGATTAAGTAAGCTGATTATGGTAGTAAACCGTAGGGTTTAGGGAGCAAAACATCTGCTCACTAAGCATTTAAATTCACATAAAGTTCACATTAAACAGATGGTGCCAAGTATTCCCTACTTGTTCCAAGTTTACAACTACAAATTACGTTTTTTAGAAATACAAAACGTGCTTGTTTTTACAGCATGACAGAATCAAATGGTATTGGAAACAGCAGCAGGCTGCACTTCAGTTTGAAATCAATGAAAACTTAAGCTGTTTGACAAAAAAGACTGTAGCATGGACTGATGAACAAAAGAGAGCAGGACCGCAGAACACAATTCAAACCTTTACTACAACGGGCTAAACAGCAGTTAGAAAACACTTCACCACAAAGTCCATTCAGGAGCTGTTCTGGAGCTTTTAATTGTATTACTATGTGTCAATTATTATTTTCCTAATCAAATGCAGCTCTTCGTATGATGAGGAGCATGTGTAATCAGAAACAGCATTAAAGAGCCAACTCTGGCATTCACTCAAACCTTAGGCTACTCTGGTCCACATGAAAAATTCAAATCTGCTTCAAGAAATGAAATGATATTCCCGCTGTTGCCTATATTTATCTATTTATCTGTCACCAAGTCGCCTTAAAAGATTCAAACCAACAGTGCACTTTCTGACTTCTCTTCCCTTTCTACGCACTGATGGCGTAAATCCTCCAGAACAAGTCACAAATACGTAGTTTCATTTCTGTTAAAAAGCCAGGCACTGCAGTTTTTAACAGGGTGACTTGTGTGGGCTTAAGTAAAAAAAAAAACTATAGCACCCACATTTATAGTGATGGAACATGTCAGTGGGATGATGCAGCTCATTGACATTTGTTTTTTTTTTTATTATAACAACAATGGCACAGATGACTCAGCTACACAGACAATATCTGGATCAATTCATTGTTGGTTTTAGTCTTTTCATGGCATTTGTTGACTGTAAGAAAAATATAATGTGTAATGGTGTATTTCCATTTTGGACTGAAAATCATCATTTTAATGGCTGTGGATTTGTTCATACCACTCTTTATCAGCATGTACCATGTTTCATTGGTCCTTATGATTGTCAAAGCATGGAATTTCTACTGACCGTCAATGTAAACCAAAAAATACCCTGATGTTCTTTTATTCCTTTCCAAAGAATGACAAGATCAGAGTATGACTACAGATTGCCTGCACTGCCGTGTCTCGTTTGTTATATTTGAAAAGGCTACTAATGCCCTGCATTGTGCCTACAGGCTGGTCCAATCTGTATGCACTGGGTCTTCTGTTTGCATCATAATCATTGTACTCCCAGATCTTTTTCAAGCCACCACACCAAGCTCAAAATATCTGCTGATGTACTATTGATTTTCTGTCAAGCTGAGGACAATTACGTGAGGATTTGTCCCTTTCTACTGACCTGTTCTTCCTCCCCCTGCTTTTTCAGACCATTTAAATAAAAGGCAATTATTCAGCAAAGGTGATTTAGTAGACGACGGGCATCCTCAAGCTAGACATTTCAAAGTGATGGAGCTGAGTATTTATTTCCCACAGGAAATGACTCCACCAGAACCCACAGGTTTATCTCCCACATGAAATTTCTGGCACTGCTGTGAACTAAATGGACTCACTGAATTTCCTTTAGGCAACAATTTTTAAGACGCTGAAACTGGATAAGTGCATCGCCAACACAGGGAGCTTCTTATGCATCAACATGCCACATCTGAAGTTGGTCCAGTTTCTAAGATCCATAATTGAAATACTGATGACTCTGGTACCGTTTCGGCCTTTCCCAGTCTCCTATTGAGCAAGGTGATTCAGATAGTGGAGAGAGTAGACTGCCCTCCATCAAGGGCGACGAGGAAGAGGGCAAAGAAAATTGCTGTTGACCCCTCTAACTGAACCCTGCTGCACCAGACTCGCTCTCATCTGGGACTTTACAGTGTTGGTGGATCACAGTGTGATTGCCATTAGGCCATTATCATTCTGATACGCTGGAGTAACTCGGTCTCTGTTTGACCACCAGGTCATTGTATTTTAGTGAACAGGAGTCATTGCCATTCAGATTTGGAGGCTGAAAAAAGGGGGAAAAAAAAATCATTGTGGTGCTACATTCCCCACCACGATGTCTACCCTAGTGCCAGTCAAGCCTACATTCAACATGATGAACTGCAAAATGAACTGAAGATATATTAAAATACAGGTGAATACATGTGAACGCATCCTATTAATTAATCCTATTTAGACCTTCAGTGGCTCTTTTTTCAACTCTAATCTGCTGCAACTGCCTTAGATAAAGAGCCATGTAATGTCTCAGAGATTTAAAGCTTTAACACCTAAAAATGTTTACTTATTGATGTGTACTATTGCACCTATACTGTATCACCCAAAAGTAAGTCAATATCAAATTCAGGTCAATGTCTCATGCATCACAGTTGCAACCATGAATAAAATAAGAAGCTGTGGGATCAATTTTCTGGGTTCTGGCTTTAAAGTACTGAAAATACCACTCCCAGAATAGCTTGGTCTCTAGCTAACTGGTGTTTCTTTTCTTTCTTTTTTTTTTTTCTTTCTTTCCAGACCATCTCCGTTTCTGTATCAGTCCTAACACTGAGTTGCATTGCCCAAGACCGCTGGTATGCTATCTGCCACCCGCTGATGTTCAAGAGCACAGCCAAGAGGGCTCGCAGGAGTATTGTTGTCATCTGGGTTGTGTCGTGCATCATCATGATCCCTCAGGCTATTGTAATGGAGTGCAGCAGCCTGCTGCCTGAACTCACGAACAAGACCAGCCTGTTCACAGTGTGTGATGAACATTGGGGAGGTTAGTTTTCACAAATCCCCCTTGAATAAATAATAATAATAATTTGCCAGATCTCTCACCTGCTGCCAGATGCACAGGTAAAACTGAGACCATTAACTTTCAGTTGCATGTGCTGTGCTTCTTTCAAAGAGATCCGGCTCCCAGAAGAGCATTAATCATCCCATGCGCTGAAATCATTGTACATGTCTGATGCCATTTGGCTGTCGTTTGATATTAAAATTATGAGAGCAGAGCACTATTCACTGGGTTGTTAAGGACTATTAGAGTAGAATGGGTGACATACTGAAGCCCTGATAAGCCTGCAAGGGCACAACTCTGATTAAAGCCCTCAAAGAAGGTGAACCTCACAAAGAGAAAAGGCTTTTCAACTGATCACCTTCATTAACTTACAGTAATTGAAACAGAATATTGATTTGATATCTCTGGGACACAGATTGCATTCTTATCAATCTGTGATATAACAATCCAGAAATAAACGTACCTACACCAGCAAAGCTGTTGCAGAGAATACAAATCCGATGCAAATCACGACAATGTGCAGCGTTTTTTAGACGTAATTAAACTGTTTTAAATATTACTGGAAAATAACAGGTAGTTGTGGCACAGAAACGCAATACGAATACGAAATAAACAAATAAATACGCAAAACATATCAGAAAATGCGCACGTATGTGAAGGCCCAAAAGACACAACATGATAAACGCACCTGGCGCAGGCGCGGATTGTACGCACGCACGCACGCACGCACACACGCACACGCACACGCACACACACACACACACACACACACACACACACACACACACACACACACACACCCCACTACATTCAACAAAACTCGACTCCAGCAGACTCAAAGTGCGACACGAATACTCTGAACAGGTTAGCAAGTTGCTATGATCGTTGCAGCAACCGACAACATACCTAAGAGGCGAGGAGCAGTAATCACGAGAGTGATGTTTCACTTCTCACTCGAACATGTAAAATCCCGCGGTTTGTGCCCCAGGTATGTGGGCGGAGACAGAAGCAATCGATCTCAGGCTAGCAGATTAAGCCGGCTTTGCAGATGACTAATAATACTATAACAACTTCTACGAAATAATAACAAAACTAACTAAGTGAAATCATCAAATTTTTACTGTTTTTCCAAACCCTTATGAATAGTTTCTCATGACTATGATATTTTTTAAACTCATCGCAGATTTATTTATTTATTTTTTTTGGAATTTTAAGATAGACCATGAATTTATAATTGAACAGATTATAAGAGTATTAATGTGCAACTTCTCACACTCTCCCCTTCAAAATAAATGTCCTGACATTAACCCATTTCAACAGTTGTTCTCCCTTTTCATCAACTTGGCACCGAAGATCTTCTTCTCTGAGCTGATGCTCAAACAAAGGTCAAGTTCAGAGGACATGTGTCAAAGACAGTGATTGGTCTATGATCACAGGGCCACAGTGCATGTCCATCCTGTGTACACTTTCCATAAGCAGTCTTTCCACATACGGGGGCTGGGGATACCCTGGCTTTAGAGTTGACAGTCTTGGGGCCAGTGCTAGTGCATGGCAGAAAGGTGATAGCTGAGGTGGTGTAGCAGGAAGAGGTGCCGAACTGATAAGTGGCCAAAGTCTTGGCGAGCGGCTCTGTCTTTGTGGCAGCTGGTCAGATGGCTCTTCAGGTCCAGCAACAGAACTTGAGAGAGAGGTGCATGGTGGGTGATCAGGCAGATTTCCAGCAGGTAAGTCTGCCTCCTCATCAGGCAGATAATCACGGATGTGTTGAGCCCCTCGAGCTGATTGCTACCCATGACTTATCAGGTTACAGGGGATTTTCAAACTTCATCACCGGTTTAACATGGCTATCATTACTCATCATGAAGTAGTTCATAATGAAGGTCATACTCATCCCTGCTGTCCTCATCAGACTCTTGAGACTGTGATGAAGGCTGTTGTTATTTTTTCTTTCTCTGTTTACTTACTTTCACTTAACCATTCCCAGTTGGGTGATGGGGTCTTGTTCTGGGCTCAGCCACTCAGCTGAGTGAAAAACTGATTCACTCCCTTGGTCATGGTGGATGTGGGAGGGAAACCCAGACTTCAGGGCAAAGAATTGTTGAAGATGAGGTGTGCAGCAGTTTTCTCTGACTTTGATATGGAGGCATATGCTTGCACAAAACACCTGAAATGATCAAGAATGACCATGACGTTCTGATATACATCTGTACATCTGTGAAGATGCTATCACAACACTTGTCTTTTTCTGCTTGAGACGCTTTCAACTCCTGAACTGGTGACGGTTTACAATCTAACACAGGACAGAAGACTGAAGACTGAAGACAGCTAACCAGGTTACAGGGGACTTTTTCTGAACCTCAACAACTTGGATGGTGGCAGCAACAGTGTCATGCAGAAGCTCCTCGGGACATTCTCTCATCAGTGGTTCTGCATTCAGTGGCGTCTTCAACAGAGCATTGATATCCCTGTTCTCCTTCTGTGGTCTTTTCTTCATTGTCAAGTGGAAATCAGCCGATTTTGCAACGCACCTGGAAGTAGCCACGTTCAGTTTCAGGTGGAGCAGTCAAGTACCTGTTGGTGCTGGTCAGTCTATGTGATTGGCTAGTTTGAGGGCACAACATGGATCACTTTCTTAATCATATTTGTACTTTTTTGCGCTGTGGGGTACTTTTTCTGGTTCTGCTTTTAGGAGGTCATGGAGGCAACTGGCTTTTCAGGAAAAGTCTTTGATGCACTCCCTGTAGCAGGAGATTAGACCAGGTATTATTCTGAGCTGGCCTAGCGGGGGCAGGCCTAGCAAACAGGCCTTTTCCAAAGGCCTTTTCCAAAGATGTTTCTGCTCAGCAGCTCCAGACAAATGTTTATTAGACAGCATGACATTTTCCAGACTCATGGGTTATTCCTCATCCTCAAATCGTCTCCTCATGTGAAAGCAAAACAAAGGCTACTCTAATATTCAAGTATAAAGTCTTAAATCCAACCACTGTGTTGCCCGTGCTTTTCTATAATACACTTTCAAACCATCCAAGAAATAACATTTCAGTTCTGATTTTATGTATAACACTTCTCTGCAACACTAACGTGCTCTAACCTGCAGTACACCAACCATGCTTCAATCTCCTTCTAGATCACTGGCTGGTGGGGATTCTGACTTTTTGCCTCACAGGACACAGCTTAAAAAATCAGCCGGAGAGAGAGTTTTCAACCAGGTAGTTACAACTGATAAAACGATAACTCTGCTGCTAAATATAGATATGATGTGCATCAACAGACAGACTGACAGGCACAGCAACTGGAACTGAGGGGGTGAGTCTCAGGGAGAGATCATTCAGATTGTAATGATGCTGTTTTTTTATGTTTTCCAACAGCTGAGATCTACCCAAAGGTGTATCACACCTGTTTCTTCATCGTCACCTACTTTGCCCCACTATGTCTCATGGTCCTGGCCTATATCCAGATATGTCACAAGCTGTGGTGTCAACAGGTGTGCATTCCAGCGCTTTTTTTTTTTTTTTTTTTTTAAGATAACTAACTCATGACAAGCCATGTTTAAACATAAATCTTACGGTGAACTGATCTTCCTTTGGCAACTGTACAGTGTCTGACGTATGGGCATGTGTTATCAACAGATTCCTGGGAGCACATCAGTATTGCAGAGGAAGTGGAGGTCCATCCGGTCCTCAGCACCCACTCCAGGCCTGGGAGAATCAGTGAGGATAAGGAGCAGCACAGTTTGTGCTGAGATTAAACAGGTCCGAGCCCGACGCAAGACAGCTCGCATGCTCATGGTGGTGCTCTTTGTTTTTGCCCTGTGCTACCTGCCAATCAGCGTGCTCAATGTCATGAAAAGGTAATAATCTCCTGCATTCTGATGCTTCAAGGATGAAAAGCTGTTCAAGCAGACATCAACAGAAGAAGCTGTGATGAAACAGGGCTCACATTTTCTATGTCTTTTTTGATCAGGAGTTCACCTTGGTAGTTTAATGTGTATTTAAAGTACTGAATTGTTTCTTGTTTTCTACAATCCTAATTTAAAATGATTAATAGTATTGCAGTTAAAGCAAAAATTAATCAGATCTTTAGCTGATACCATGTCCTACTTTACCTGCAGAGTCTTTGGGACTTTCAAGAACACAAATGACAGGGAAACAGTGTATGCGTGGTTCACTTTCTCACATTGGCTCATATATGCCAACAGTGCAGCAAATCCCATCATCTACAATTTCCTCAGCGGTAAGTGTGTAACCTGCCTCATCACTTAGACCACATGTGTGAGTTCATTACTGTCCTCTAGTGGACAGTTTGGCAACAACAATACAACTCACTGCCTTACATTCCTCATCTGATAATATACTGTGAATATAAATGAAGAACAAGGTCAAGGATGTATCAGAAACATTTCTTTCATCAATTTAGATGCTAGTAGATTATTATGGCATTGATAGGGACATGTGCATCTCAGCTATTAGTCATTATGTACTAAAAAGCATTGAAATATAAAGTATCTTGTAAAATGAATCCAGAGTGAATAAATTCTTCCAAACATCTGTAACTTGTAAAATTGAAGGTCATGATGCCAATGAAACTGAAAAATGCTTTTTTTTTTTTTTTTTTCTTTTTTGATACAACTCGCATGAATGGTTCAAACTGAAAGTGGATTTCATGCTTCTTGTATTTTCCCCAGGGAAATTCCGCGGGGAGTTCAAAGCAGCTTTTTCTTGCCATTGTTATGGCCAAGGCCAAAATCGAACCAAGAGGATAAGGACCAGAACTAGCACAGACAGCCGAAAATCTCTGTCAACTCAAGTTAACAACATGGACAATGTGTCACGCGTATCAGATCAGATAGTGTAGTCTAACGATCCAGGTGGGGACCAGTTCAAGTTTCAAAGGACACAGTTATCATGTTCACAGGTAGACACTAAAATGTTTTATTTTGTACACACCTCTGAATGGAAAACTGTGGTTTTATCTTTGGCTCGTTTCACAAGGACAGTTTATGGAAACTGAGAGCTTTAGAAAACTCACCTCTGTTTTCTGAAGACCTTCTCAATTCTTTTACATGATCAGAAACACAGGACATGGCAATCACTTGTAATTCATAGAAATTGTATATAACCTACCATATTTTATGATGTACAGTTACGTGACATGAATTTAGTTTTATTGTGTTGTAAATGTACTATTTTCTATTTATAACTTTATGTTTAGTTCAGTAGCCAGAATCAGTATTACAGATTATGAGTTTATGGGTTTTTACAACAATAGAAGAGCAGGTGTTGTAGAGAATAGGTCTTATGACTGCTCAGATTTGTAATTTGTCCATCTTAAGTCTTCAGTGTAAATGCCCAAAAATGTATGATGATTATGTGCATTAGCAGAATGTAAATGATGCCAGGTCAAACATCATAAACATACAGCAAACTACTGAATTTTCAAGTACATTTTATATTTCGTTATTGCAGCTGCACAACTGCACAAATGAAGAACTTCTTGTCTGCTTTCAAGAACGGGAGAATTTTGCGACTCTGGGTAGTAGTGGCATCCAGTCGGTATAAGAGTTTGAAAGATCCATTTTGAAAAGCACTGAAATGGTTCTGTCAGTCACCTCTGCTGAGAGCTGCAGAGTGATAGAAATCTACCACATCAGTTCTCTGCATGTGTATTGACAGCAGTAATACCTATTAACAAACCCTCATTGGCGGTTTCTAATTTTCTTATTGATTTTTCTTTTTTTTCAGCGGGAAATTTAACTGATTATCTAACCAGGTTTGAAAGTAATTGCTAAACATATACATTTGTTTGCATAAAATTATGCTTAACAGACAGCCACCAGCATTACATCCATAACCCATAATTTGGGTTAAATGAACATTCATTATGAAAGCCTTGAAATGAAAATCCGAATATAAAGCAGCCATTCAAAAACAATCACAAACTTCTTATCAGCAAGTTGCACAATTTCCCAAATACTTTTGTAATCTACATACACTTTAACTGACACTAACTTTTATTATCACATTTACACTCCAAAATGGATTATCACAGTTCCATTACACAATCATACTTTACAACATAAGCTGCTGGCTGTCATTCACAATACCCAACCTATCAACACTCATTTTCATTTCGCACTTACTGACAATCATAGAAAAAATAAGCTAAAATCAGCCTTTGATTTTTCATCCAGTGAACCCAGTGAGGACATTACTGATCTGCAAAATGTGAAACAATGCTATCTCTTCTAGAAAAACCCTGTGCACCCTGTTTTTTTTGCTGGTGCGAGGACTGAATGGTCAATCTCTTAGTTTCAAGCTTGTTTTTAAAGCCTCTTTATAATCTTTATGACTTTAGGAGGGACAATTGAACTCCACCACAATTTCTCCTGTTCTCAGCTGCTTGGGGTACACTGAGTAGTTCCCGGAGGGAGAATTAAAGCACTCCTGTAAAGACAGGTATGATAAGATATAATTCTCATGAACCACTGCATAATGTAATCACAACTAATCTGTCTGCACATGGTTGCAATTTTGAGCAAACTCAAACTCAAAATAGGTAAAAAGACTCAAGTTTCATACACAAGCCTGAAACAAACTAACACTCAACACTTAACAGCACATGGTGTTTGTGCTGGCAGAAACAATGAGAGAAAGAATATAAAAGCAGCAGCTGCACACTCTTCCATGCAGATTTACCACCAAAAACAAGCTTTCTGTCAGGGCAAATCATTTCTATGATAAGGCAGATGGATGGAGTGCAATCAGCCAATTCTAATGGTCCTTTTCACATGGGAAATTTCATTCAGCGTAATTGCAACTTGAAGTCATGGACTCTAGATCCACAAACACACAGCAAATCAAATATTCACCAAATAAAGCAAACAAATACAAATGTTATGAAACGCAACAGCTATTCAAGTAACCATAACAGACATAAACAAACACAAAACAAGTATTAGTCGTCCCTGTAATCAGCAGTACAGATAGTGCCTCTGATAAAGTACTCTCACTCATGTGCAAAGAGTCACAACATGAATATACGAGAACTGTGTGGAAATCTCTCCTCAAATCAAGCGAATCAAATAAATCAATTAAACTGAAAAAGCAATCAGGAAAGGGCAAGAGTAATATGAAAGAATTGCACAAATAAGAAAACATACACTGTAATGTCACAATGACAGAAAATAAAGACAGGAAATGGATGCTCAACAACCCAGCAAGATTTCTGTTCAGTGGCTTGTGGACAAAAGTAAACTTTAAAATCACTGTCGCTCCCTGTTGAGTATAAGTTGAGACTGATAATAAGACCGTAACTTATATATTCACGTGAAGAAATGTGAATTTACTCCCACATTCGCAGCTTCAGTGCTTCACTTTTTCACAGGACTGCTTTGATTCTTGACTTGAATGTGAGAGCTTTATACATCAAAGATGTCTCATTTAATCACTTTTTTTTTCTCCCTCATGCTGCAAAGACAAAATGCAATCCTGTATCATCAGAAAATACCTTGAGATTTGTTCTTCCCACATTTATTTTCACATTTACTGGAACAGTTTATAAAATTCTCCTGCTCTTTCAAAAACACATATTTTTCTCTTGCTTTTAAGTCTACATCAAGATATTGCATAAAAAAAAATCTGTGTTGTTTTTGCACATATTTTGTAAAATGTATTATGTGGTCAAATGTATTGTGTAATGTAACTTTAAGTTTTGACATGCACTGTATACCTCTTCTCCTTTTCTTTATTTGATTGCGTATTTGACTTCAATGTGCACCATGATCAGTATTTGTTGGTTTTGAACGTGCTTAATACACAAATTAACATCTCTATGAGAGTCGATAAGTGTTGATTGACAGTGGTCAAGTGAATGTGTTTTAATATATTTCACACAAAGCAGATAAACTAGCCTTTGTCTTGTTGTTGAACTTACATGATTTTAATTCAATTTTAAATTCAGTTGTGCTTTTTAAGCAATTCTAAATTGTTATATTTAAAATGTGAAACTTTTCAGTCTTAGACAAAGTTGTTAATCCCACTTCACTCATTTCACACTCACTTGCCATTTGTCATCTGAAATATCAGACTAAACTTCCAGAACGTTGCTTTGAATGCTTTGAAACATCTGTGACGACGGCTGTGGTAACAGAACTACTCACTGTGTTGTGATGCATTTGTTTCATCTGTTCTTCACAGACGTGGTTTGTTTGTCTCTGGAAACCCACAAGTAGTGTAGCTCCAGTAACAGAGCTGCAATATTTGATTTTGTATTTGACAAAGATTTAAGTATAATTTCATCACCTTGTCTGTGCTCTGTGAGGATTTTGCATTTCTGTTACTGGAACCTCTTTGTACCTTTTGGGTCTCTAGAAATAGTAACTCAGTGAATGTGTTTTTTTTACACATTTTTTACATATGTCACGACTTTTGATTTTACAGGCACTGTGTCAACTCTGACACACAGAATGGACAAGGACTAGTGAGCTTTCAAAGTCTATTAAGTAGTAGTCAGCTTCTTCTTCATGGTGTCTCTATTTCTGCACATCTCATATGAATAAAGTATCTGCCTGTATTGTTTATCTTCTGCTGTCTCTCATCTGTCGGCCCAGCGACTTGCAAAAACATGCATACAGAACAGTTACACTGAATTTTCTGTATAAATCCACCATCAAAAATAACATGGAGTTACACTGGTAAAAATAAATGCTACACATGGTACACACACAATAGTACACACTTGGTACACTAGAGTTGCCCAGTTGCCAAAGATCACTCACATGTTATCACCCTTTAAACTGATATGATGAACTATAGCGAACACAAACAAACACAGAGCAAAACTATCATTTATTTAGAGTTCTGTTTCTGGCAACTAGACAAGCTTCAGATTCCTTTGTACTGACTCCTGAGGGGGAAAATTTGGCTCTATTTCTTTTTACCGAGTTCACCAGTTAGCCAATATCTCTAGTGTTGGTGCAAAGTAGGTAAAGTTAGCGTACCAATGGTGTTAAGTGCTTTGTCATGGAAAATAGTTACCTGTGGGGTCTGATAAGAGCAGTGGGAGAGAAACAGAAGACTTCAGTTGCAGGTCCGAAAACCAAAAACAAAGTGCTGAAACACACTAAAATGGTCTGTAAAGCTGAGGGGAACTGCAGAGTCCAGTGATAATTGTTACCATGAGCAACTCCCATCATATGCAAGTAGTCGTATGAGCCACCATTAAAATAAATATATTGATCATAGCTGCTTTAAATTAGAGTTATAAAAATACTAGAAGCTAACAAAATCTACTGAGACAATTTTAGGTCATAAACTGGCTTCCACTCACTGTTTGTAACCCCATCCCACCATAATTACTTGTCAGGGGATGCAACTGAAATTACTTATTATATAATTATGTCATGTTGCCAGTATTTACTGTAGCTCCTGAAACACCTTAATCCAAACTTCTTAAGTCATTAGAAACAAATCTGGTAGTTAATTCCTACCTGTAAAGAAATGCAGTGATACCTTTGGACATAAGAAAAAGAAGACCCTTAGATATTTTCATTCACACATCCAAAAAGTCACACATGCACACACTATGAGTGTGTCGGTACAAAACCTTTTGTTTTTGTTGTTCCTTTAGGTCTGTCTTGTTTGTGAATTGCATGTGTCATTTGATTACACTGTGCAGGGTACAGCCTCCAGTAAATGTGTTACATCCTGTTGACTCTGGGTGGTGTGTCCAAGCTTAAGCGCACCAACACCAGCTCAGCTCACAGCTTTACAACAGCGATCATGAAACTAACACGTCTGGAAGCTGCAATCGTACTTGGTGAGTCCAACTCAACGGTCATGATGAAATTTTTTTTTTTTTTTACAGTGAAACTCTAAAATGGATTAAATTCAACATAATATGAGTTGTCAGGGGATGCAACTGAAATCTAGGCTTTAAACCAGAGCTATGTGTCCTGTAGTTTATACAAGTAACTTTTCTATAAAAGTTTAAGACAAATACAAGAAATATGGTATTGTAGATAAATTCACACATGATCAGCTGTCAAGACGAATAAATAATTGATTGTGATGTACTTGTATTTCAGGGATTGTTATTCCTCAAATATCCAGCATCAGCATTTCATCTGCACCTTCTGACTGTTTGGCTGCTGTGGATACCTGCATGTCAGATTTATGTGAGAGTGAACAGGCGTTTTACGGCTGCATCTCTAACAGTAAAAATGACACGTTTCCAATTTACTGGGCCAATTCCTGCTGCACGGAATTGGAACGTCGTTATCCTTATGTTCTCTATGGGCACTGTAAAAGTAATGATTGCATTTCCTCTGGAAGCTCAGGATATGAAGCTATTTAATTGAATTGTACTTCTTGGACTATAGCTTAAATATAATAACCGAGGCAATAGCCTGGAGGAAGGTCTGCATAACTAAACTAAACAGACAACAATAAACAAGCCATCACCTGCTTTTAAAATAAACGTCTGTTTTGGCATTAGATTCCAGTATTATGATGATAAATCTGATTTTGTCTACACATATCCGCATATAAACAACTTTTACAAGGGAAACAATCAGAGCAGCAGGCATATAGGAAACACCTGTTGCACAAACAAAACTTGGCTCGCTTATGGAAAATCCTGTTTTTCTACCCCCCTCTTGTTTGTGTCATTCAAGATGAAGGGTGCCAAATAAAAGGCTCAGAGGTCTGTAACATGACCATCCAGACCATACTGGACCAATTTCCTTCTCTGCGAGGGTGTGTGTGTGCCTGGGAGGAGGAGCTTTGTGACTCTATACAAGCGCTGGCCACACAATGCCACAGAAAGCCAGGTGTAGTATTCTCAGTACTCTCTAAGATAAGCATTTATAGGAGACATTACATTTTTGTTTACCGAAGGGCAATCTGATGTATGAAAGAACACTATTGTGCTACAGAATGAGTGTTATGAAGAGCAGACTGGTTTTAATAAGCATCGTAGAAAAGCTAATTGTGTTCTCTATTATTGGTACAGCACGTCAGTTGAAGAGGAGCACAGTGACGGACTGGAAGTCAAGCAGCTTGATAGGATATGGTGATTAATTTTGCAATGGCTTAACCTCAACTGAGATTATGAAAGGTTGTGTTGAATTTAATCAACACAACAGTGATGTCTCAAAAAAACCCATTCACTGTATTTCTTTTCATAGTATATGATGGTGCTGGATCCTGCTTTGACCAGATGAGAGTCTGTGTCAGTGATGTAGTTTGCAACAGGCACCTAGCACCTGTTCTTCAGGCATGTATGACAGATCCCTGCGACAGCGACCGCTGCCAGCAAGAGACTCAGCACTTCTACGGCAGCATGCCGCAGAATGTTGCAGAGATGCTGGCCATGTGTGAGTGTGAGGCTTCAGATCAGTACTGTCTGCAAATGAAAACTGCTCTGCACAGCGGCACGTGTGAAGACAAGACCTGGATCTGCCAGGTTTCAGTTAACCAGTGTGCTGATGACAGTAACTGCAGGTGTGTTCCTACTCTGTCTCTCTCCACAGCGTCTCAGACACTTTAGTAGTTAATATGAACAGAGAAATTATTTGAGTCTAACCAATAGTTGTGATCTTGTAAAGCAGTTCAACTAAAGCATGTTTTCTCTGATTTACCAGAGACTTGTTAAAAACTTTCCAAGCCAAATGTTGGAGCCCTGAAGAGGCTCAGTGCAGCAACAGTGATCTCCACAGTGATGAATGTTTCACCAAGATGGATCCAGCTTTTGTCCTTGGTGCAGAATCTGAATGTAAAATGGCCTTCTTAGCCACTCTGGGCACAGCACTTCACCATCCGTGCTCATGTGAAGGCCTACACAGTGAAGATCTACACACATGCAACCTGATTCATGACGTTCTTCATAACAGATCACACTTCAGTGAGTAGGATTTGGATTTAAAAGACATTTTAATGATACAATTTGTTCACAGGAAACCTTTTAAGTTTTTTTATGCCCATTTTAGTGACATCTTCGAAAATCAGTAGTGGTCCGTCTAAACCTCCTAAAATCAGTGATTCTGAGCATGGTCACACATGGTCACATGGTAAATTTCCTTTTTCAATTCTGTACGTTCCATTTGTGATTGTGATATTACTAAAATGAATTCCTATATATCATTACAGTTTTGAATATATTAAATGTCAAATATTTTGTCTTTTCAGATTATCTACTGTATGTGTTTGCAACTGTGCTATTTGTTGGAGTCGCTATATTAATGCCTCTGGCTGTCGTCACCAAAATTTGGTAAGTACACCAGCAATAAGTCAATACAAAATATGTTAAGTCTCTGATTTGTAGTGAAATTACAACATTTTTTTCAACATTTTTTTCCATCTTGTAGGATGACGAGAACAAGGGATAGAACAAAATATCACAATCCGCAGAAAAGCAACTGTGTTGTTATTCTCTGATGTTGATGCATCTATTAGATGTGTTATTAAATTACAAAACATCATTTTGTTCCTTGTTAACTCTAAAAAGGTTTGAGCTGCTGACACTTATCAGATGGTTTTGATTTTGTTGATTTTGTTTTGTTGGTTCAGACATTATGGCAGTATTGCTTGTGTGCTTTATTAAAGAAAATCTCTTTAAGCGTGTTGATTTATAAAAAAAAAATATTTTTCCAGTGACAAAAGTCTCAAAATAAAATACTGTTCTCTCAGAGTGACTTGGGGCTTTGTACTCTCTCTGATACTAGAGTTTTCTGGGAGGGTTTCAAAGTTGTTGCCCTTGTATTTGATGTTCTCAGAGGTTAAGTTATTGTTCAGCAAATGGTCGCAGGATTTTATCTAGCCTGGGTGTGATCCTTACCCTCACCACGATCCTTCTTCACTTGCTTTTGTATGATGGCTGCTGCTGGCAGCACGAGGGCAGCTTGTGTGTCCACTTTTATCTCTTGGCAGAAATATACAGGCAGTGTTCAGCAAGTCCCACCTTTATTTGTTTTAATTAATTGCTACTGTTGGAGAGTTGGGAATTATTTCACCTTATTTAAACAACTAAATGAACTGTCCATGCAAGTGGAGTTGCTCTAGGATGGCAGTGAGGTTCAGTACGCCACTTAAGCTACTGAATGAACTGCCATGAAATGTGGTACTGATGTACATAGTTCCAAGCGGATGAATCTTCCTGTTATATGCTGAATGTAATGTTTTTTGCTTCTGTGCTCTGTTTACTATCATAACTGTAATCTGCTGAGCACACAGTATCCGCTAACTGTAATCCACTAAATTTGAATGCTGGCTCTCTCCTATTTGTATCACGCTTTATATGCTGCATGTCGTCCTCCATTCCCAGCTGTCCTATCTTCCTCCTTTTCCTTCTTTTACCCAGCCTGGCCATCAACAGGAGGGTCCTCCATATGAGCCAGGTTCTGCTCAAGGTTTCTTCCTGTTAAAAGGGAGTTTTTTCTTGCCACTGTCACTTTAAGCACTTGCTCTTGCTCTTGGGTCAGGCTCTGGGTCTCCGCAAAGTTCAATTTTGACTGTGGAAGGCACTATATATAAATAAAATTGAATTGAAAACTGAATTTTCCCATAGCGCACCAGCAGTTTTTGAACATTTCGAAATGGACTGGATGGATTGGCTTAAAATTTGGTACAAAGGATTATGTACCACTCCGACCAATGTGCTGGTTTACACTGTACTTACTTCCAAAACTACATGTGTCTCCTATCAGGCTCAACTGTATTTTATGCTCAGTACCACATACAAACCAAATGTTAGTATGGTTATATGTCAAACTTGTTTCAGTAAGAAGGCCGGTTAACCAAGCTTTAACCAAAAGGTCAACACACCTCCAATAATTCCTCATCTGGATCCCAGTTTGAGACAGAACTTGCCTGTGAGAAATATTGTGTAAAACGTTGATCCACCAGCCTCTAAAAAAAAGAACCAGATGAAGGTGCAGAAACTTTACATACTTTGATTAAATGGCACCACACTGAATCAATATTGTATCATAGCATAGCAATCAGCACCAGAGAAAAGGAAATATGCATGTTCCTATTTAAAATTGTTGCAGAATTTTACTGCAGTACCAACAAAATTGTATTTTTAAGTTCTATATACATGTAAATTATTCATCCTATGGAATGTTTCACATTTCATCTTCCAAAGTTTCACTCACTCATTATTGGATTGCAGCAGATCTGTATAAACAGAGACGAATCGCAGAAACGCAGAAAATTTCTGCACATGTGACTGCATTTGAATGCATCATTTTCGGATGGAGAGATTTTTTTGTGATTAAGGTGAGATTTTTCTCAGGCGTGGTTCGCTCCCAGAGTCCAGTTGGCTTCCACTCTGGCATTTTAATTATTCTGATTTACTACTGAGATATTAGGTGAATAGAATTAATGACAATTATTTGACTGGATTGAAAACCAGAGGTATCCTGAGGACCAGGACAGAGACAAAAAAGTTCATTCATATTCAGTGTCACGTCAAACTTTTAATCTTTCTGTTGCATTAAGTTTTACAAATAGCACAGTCGGATGTAAACAGGAGAGACACGGGTAAAAGGCAACTACATTTGACTTTCACACAGACAGTAGCTTATGTCATGGTAAAATTTTGGCAAAAAAACAATCAAAACTTTTTAAATGACCATTGGTAAACCTGAGGGCATAAACTCTTGAGAGACTTCTTTTAAATGGTTATTTATTTTTCTGGTAGTTTGAGAGGAGTCTTTTTTGATTGCTGTTCTTACAGAATCTGACCAGGGAGGAAAAGCTGAAAAGGTTGTTTGAGAAGTATACTGCAGAAATTTAAATTTAAGAAGCGGGAAGGAGCTTTTTAAGGCCACTGAGCAGTGCAAAGTAATAGAAGTGACTGAATTTTACTGGCTTTATTTGTTGGTACCAAATAAATGTGAGAACATTTTAAAATAGAAATGGATGATTCATCCTGTAAAAAGTGTTTGTAACTTATCAAGTCATCAGTCTAGACCACTCACACATAAGAACAAAAGAGCACTTGCCCTGATGGAGTGAGTTGTCTCCCTTGAGTTATTTCCAAGCTGGCACGACCGTCTTTGCTCTTTCATAAAGTCCAACCATACAGAGCAGACAAAAAAATTGATAATTTGGCTGATCATGATGGTCCTTCAAGTCTGAATAAACTCCAAAATGGAACCCAAAAATTAGGAAACTGAAACTGAAAGAGGTGGTTTTGCAACACAAATGCTGAAATCTAGTAATTATTCTTCTTCTTATAGCTCAGACAGTTTAAAACAAGTGTACTTAAGATACAGCAGCATAGGCAGCAAATTCAAAGGCAGCAACAACAGGGGAAGCACTTTAAAGGGAAAGAGTCAAATGTTTAAACATGTTCCTTTACAGAAACACATCACAGTGTCCTGCCTCTGGCCTTAGCAACCTTGGAGTTTGTCTCGCGATGCAAAGCGTTGCAAATAAAGTCCCCGGCCTCTATAACTTTGGCGAGATTCACACCCTGCAACAAAATTATTGTAGTTAAAATGCAATGTTGACAAGGTGATGTACTGATGTGCGTAAGATGAACAAAAAGTGAATGTAAAAGGCAAGGTGCTCATGGATGGAAATGGCTGTGTGCAACAGGTGAAAACTAAACTGTAGTGAAAGTATTCCACCAGCAGGGGTAGGGATTGTTAAATAAATTGCTCCTGAGAAGGGGCATGCAGCGGCTGTGGGCTTGTGCAAGTTGTGTAAAACCACTGATATTATAAAATAAACATTACAGAGCAGGCTGTTTGCACAGTGATCTGTTTATGTAAATGAGCTCTGAATGATTGTATGGGTTTGGTTGATGTATTGGCATTGTAAAGACATGAAACACAGCAGGTCTGCCAAAGTGCACCGCGAAGACATACTTACTGTCTCAATACCCATGCCATGGAGCATGTAGAGAACATCCTCTGTTGAAACATTGCCAGACGAACCCTGAGCGTACGGGCAGCCTCCCAGGCCAGCTACTGCAGAATCCACCACACAGACGCCCATCTGCAAGGACACACAACAGAGACATTCAGCACTTCCACACAGGCTTCACCTCAGGTAAAACTCCAGGATCCAACAAAGATCCTTGTTCTGTCGAATTGTTCTACCCGCTGCAGCGCGCCTTGCCAGCGCTGCGGTCGTGTTTTACAGCAGTTTAGGAGAACTGTGGGCTTATGTCTCGAAGATGAGTGGGCACAGAATGTCCCACAGTATGGCTTAGTCATCCCTCTTTGTCAGCTCAAACCGCCAGCACCACATAATTACGGCCTTGTTCGTATGAGAGGAACATTATAAATGCTGTACAGAACATTTCGTATGTTTCTGATTCTCCTGGTTACTCATGTTTTTACAGCACTACTCTGCCCTTAACCATGGGGATTCACTTTCTTGCCACACTGAGAAGACATTTATTCCTTGGCTGGACAGTGTCCTCTTACACCATGCCAACAATACAGGAATTGTAACATTACTACTCAAATGTGCAGCTGTTACAAATAATTGTTAACGTCATAAATTATTTCACTGATGTCCTTAGGATGTAAGAATACGTCTTTGGTTCATTGGCTGCTTAAAATCAATATTTTGAAGGAAAACTTTCTTTTTTTTTATCATGTCAAGTGTCTGGAATCTTTATGAAAATGTATGAGGCGTTTTCAGTTGTTTTTTTTTTTCTTTCAGGACAGCTCACCAAACATCGTAAAATGTAAACTAACGTTGACGCTACAGGACGAGTTCATCATTTATTGAGATGTGCTTTAAAATTTCTCTGAACGCAGATATCGCATGAAGAAACAAAAGTGCAGTGCTTACGTGTCTAATCTAACCCTGAGTATAACCTTTGTTTTCACACCAAAAAATGATGAAGCCAGACCTTCAGTTTTTCAGAGTCATTACGGACTTAGGTCTCGGGATGTTTTCCACATGTCCCTGGGATCGTCATGAGAATATTAAAGATGTTTTCCAGCTTCTGTGGCAGAGCCAGATGTCAGAGGATCCCACAGTGAGACAAAATTAACACGATGATCCTCTCAGTAGTATCGGGTCATGAAGGACTTTCACCCCATGGAGCATGACCAAGGAGGCTAAATTAAAGGAATCTCTATTGCCTTTTTTTTTTTTTCAAACAATGCTGCTAATTGGTTGCTTTTCCACCAGACAAAAACCTACTTCTTTCAAGGGCTGTCTGAGCCAGCCGTAATTGCTGTTTGTGTTGGCAAGGGAAGACGAGGAGGTGGGGTAGAAGGAGGAGGAGGAGATCTACTCCGGTGTGTGCAGTGCACGAGATTTCCAGACCTTGGTTAAAGCCAGAGCAGGATATTGTACTAGGCAGAATTTTTGTAGTATAAACACAGAGTTGTAATCTACCATGCCAATGCTCTCGCTTTAAGCTGCTAACCATGTCAGGCCAGGGGTCTTCAGCATACTGTTTCCAAAACGAACAAAACAGACCCTTCAGGAGCGTGCCCTGCTCCTCTGGACAGTAACCACGCAGGGATTGGTGGTCAGCAGCTCAAGCTTGCCAGTGCTCAGTTAGGTTCACACTGCCCAGAAACCAGATGTGCACTCAGTGTGAAAAAGCCATATCCAGTGAGCTGTGGCTATATAAAAACAATACATTCCTGTGTAACGACACAGTGCATTTTGAAACTTGCATGATTTGGGATAAGCTTGTTGACATTCTACACACTGAGTGGACGAGGCTGAAGATGGACATGCTCCCATTTTGGTTTTGCAACTGCGTCAGGGAGAGAGAGAAAGAGAGAGCGTGTATTCACTGAAGGATATGAAGCAGTGATGCTTTACCCACTACTACATAAACTGGGAAGCTGAAAGAAAACTGTCACAGATCCACTGCTGACACATACTGACCGCTTTCCACTGAAAGAAAAGCCCAGATATTAGAGGGTAGCTAGGAGATAGACGAAACAAAAATAAAGAATAAATAAATGACACTTTTATTTCATGATTTAGTTGAGCATAAAAATTCAGAACTGTGTAATCAAGGCATTCACCTGCAACATTTACCTCTTCATGGATTTCTGAGTTTCATGAATGCAGAACAACCAACAACCATGACAATCATTCATAATCTAAAATCCTGGTGCTTTGAAACTATTCGGTTTTACGTCTTTACTTTTAGGTGCTCTGCTGCCAGAACTACAGAAACATAAATCTACAGAGACAATCCATTAAAAATAGTACAAAAACCATTAACTGGCACAGACACAGGCCATGCCGAATGCATATGTTCCTATGTTTAATATTAATAAATATAGTACAATTTAATTTATTACACACACATAAAAAAAAAAAAACAACAAAAAACAGAGCTGTGTGTGTACTGCATGTGCTCTGAGCAACAAACCTTTAATGTTTGGTTCTTGCTGGGCTACTTTGTTTCCAGTGTCTGTAAAATATATTATTTATTGTGATTCAATAGAACTTGATTTTATCATGTTTATTTAAGCTGCAGAGTGTATTTATTACTGGCTTTGATCATCACCACAGAAAAGCCACAAAGACCATAGAAATGATGAGGATGATGGTGTTGACGAAAAAAATGATGGCCATAATATGGCAATGTTAGAAATGTCAATTTTAACATCGTCATGTCAACATCATCCAATGAGGCCAATGTAAAGTTGGGCTGAAGTTATCAACACATTCAAAGAGCATCTCTGAATGTCAGTAAAACAAAGTTTACTGAGCTTGCACGGGCGGCCCATCATGGCTGAGCTGTGCACAAAATTCAGCAGGTGAATGTTACTGTTAGCGGAGAGCTCAAGTGTGAGCACAAACAGGTTATACTGTATTCCCCAGCTGCAGCAGTACACAATACACCAAAATTGCGGGTAAGAATAAATAATTTTCCTTGCCAAGCCTGTGAAATCTAAGTACATACATTGTCATTGTGTGACCTGCCAGGAGTAGGTTTGTAACAAAGCCCCCCCTAGACCTCCTGAAAAAAAAAAAAAGAAGAAGAAAAGAAAAGAAAAGGTACAAAGACTGAGGAATGTCTTTATCAGGAACAAAAGAGGTGACTCAGAGCTGACAGCGCTGGGGGAATTCATTTCTCTCCCAGTTGGTGGTGTGGACTTCTGGCACACAGTAATGAAAACCTATGATAAAATCTTTCATTTCCATCTTGTTTATGGGTGAGCAAATGGTAGGCTAAATATCCCCGGCTGCTATTACTTTCTGTGGCCACGGGGCAGCTGTGATGAATCATTCTAAGTATGATCCACAGAGGAATTTCACCGTCCCTCTGAGCCTTTTCCCTCCGTCGTACCAAAATCAAAGCTAACTTCAAAAATATTTGCTACTTTACACATGGACATTGTTGAGCTTAACTTCAGCCCAATGTTGCAGTGTTACAGAGGAATATTAGAGTAAATCAAACCATACTTTCCTCCAAATAAATGCTTTATTGTGTTTGTGTTTAGAGTTGGCTATAAATCATGTTTTTTATAGGATTACACCGAAAAATATTCTACTGTAGTAAATATTTGTACCTGTCGATTAATTAGTTTTTTACATAGAAGTTTAAGGTAACAACTGTCAATTTCAAAAACAAAATATCAGGAAATAAACAAGTAATATGTGAAAATCTTCCCGGTACAGCGCAAAACTGGTTTACTGTATTTTCCAGTAGAAACTTTAAGGTGCTTTGTCTTTGTTGGGTGTGTTGTTCCTCCAGATGAAATGTTTCCAGGTCTTAAAACTAAGTTACTCAAACGAAAAGTCAGAAAGTATAATTATCCTCTGCACACTGGATATTTATAGTGCTGTGAAATGAAGTGCTACCGAAGTTTCTCGAGTTGGTTCTGCAGCTGCAGTGCCGTTCATCATGTGCTCAGCAGCGAGCGAATGAAAGGATCATTTTTCCACCGGCCTTTAAGCACAGCATTGTCAGAGTTCAACAGCCAAGCGACAGATGAGTTAGGAGCCCCCCAGGGCCCTTCTATCCACCTCGCTCTCAGTTGCTTTGTCCAACAGACACTGAATAGGTGAGCCTTTGTGCTGACCCCCTCACATCTGTTGACCCACCCAGCCCCCAATGAGCTTCCTCCTCTGCAATGACAATGTGCTCCAGAGAACTGATACAGCCATATCTGCGTTACCTCTGCTTTATGTCTGGATTTCTGTCAGTTTTACACTCGCTACAGGCAAAGTGGTGAGAAACACCCTGATGAGAGCTCTTCTTCAGGGGTTTACAACCTAACTACATCTTGTAGTCAGGTTGTATATTAGAGTACATTACTGTAATAGTCCATGTTGTTTTGTTTTTCACTGCAGTACGTGTGTACTGTGATGGGAGGGCCCTTTGGAAATATCTTATGTTCATTAAGATTCTGGGATTTTTTTTTTTTTTTTCCAGTGGGCAGTTTGTGAATCATCTTACTTTGTGGGGAGGCTTAGATCATGTTTCTTAATGCCCCTCTTCCTTGTTGACTGATGGTTCCTGCTTTTCTGTGTGTCCCATTGTAACCTACACATTTGTTTTGGGCCCTCTCAATACTTGCAGAACAGAGGATACATTCATAATGTCGTAAACTGACACATTGTCATTAAGGCTCGGGGCAGATTCAGGTTTACAGTGAGTTTCATAAATATTTGAGCAGCGGTGCATTGTTTTACCGTTCAGCTCCATATTCAAAATGGCAATTTTCAGCGGTTATATTATATTATTTATATTAGGACTAGATCTTAGAAGCTCCTAAATACTTGAATCTGATTTCAAACAACCTTAAATGGCCAGAATAAATGGCCACATTGATGAGAATTTAACTTCCTTTTACCTGATTCCAGTGAAAAATAAACACTGCTTTCCATTGCTCTTTATAAAAATGAAGAAAAGATGTCGTCTTTAATCATACGGTAACTTACGCTTTGAAAATTGTCTAAAAAGATGGATTGGGAGCAGCTTAACATATGATTATCCCCAGCAGGAATAATGATTTAAGGCCTCAGAAAAGAGTTGTGATCTCTACGATGTTGGCAGTCACTTGAGGAAGCTGAAAGATATCCTGGAACAAGAATCACCACCTCGACTTTGCTTCCACATCTGGTTGCTCCTCTTCATATCATCATGAGTAACAACATTGATGTATGCAAAGGCTGGGCATTTATCCATAATGGTCCCGCGGTTCTCCACAAGAATATTTATATTCATCACAAGGAGAAGGATGTGCATGTGAAGGGGAAGGTGCCCAAAGAATCCTTGCCAAGCCACAGAGAAAACAGAAAGAAAGGCTGACAGACAATTTAACATGTGAGGATGTGAGGATCGAGAGAATGATGCACTGCTGTCTTGTGCTTGTACAGAGGAGAATATCCGCTTCCAGCTCTGAGCTAACTGCACCTCCTCTTCTGATAATGCCAGCATTTGTGAGCCTCGACAAACCCTTACAAGATAAAGTATGGCCACTTTTCACATCTCTCACACAAAGATCAAAACATTTTTTTCCCCTACTTTCTTCTCATGAAAGAGGTGTGGATGAGACGTATGGCTCACACCTGTCCTCTATTATCAGAACTCAAGTCTTTCTTTTCTTCACAGACGCCTGAGACTTTTTCAACCTTTGTCCCTTTCCATAGATCCTTCATGTATAGCATCTTTCACCAAATGCCAAGTCCTCTGAGTGTTTCTTACCCGCTGTACTGCAGCACAGTCTTGCCAAAGAGAGCAGCACTTTTAAACTTTTACCATAATTTCTTTTAGAAAAATGGATAGATTGCATATTAGCCATGATTTTTGCATTTGGGGTTCATGGAGAGCTTGTTTGTTTGTGTGTTAGTCCGAGTTTGGATAAATGTCTTAACTAAATTATTAAGAGCCTTTTCCCCACTACTTCTACTGCTAGCTCTACGTTTTCTTCTATTAATACAGCACGTAGGATCATAACGCAATCAGTCATAGTGATCAGTAGTAGTAGCACCGTAGTTATGGGATAAATGGATGTATTGTATATTATGAGTTCTTACCTGAAGTGCGGTCAGGATGTTGGGTAGTGCTTGCCCGTAGGTGTCGTGGCAGTGAACAGCTAGAGCACTGGTGGGCACCTCCTTCATCACACTCTGCAGCATCTTAAACATGGAACCTGGAGTACCAACACCGATGGTATCCCCCAAGGAAATCTCACAACAGCCCATTTCATATAACCTCTTTGCCACCTGAAGAATAGTAACAATACAGCAACAATGGTCTCATGAAAAGGAAATTATACAGTAAAAGAACTGTCAGTGCTCAGATAAGATTCAAGTGTCAGTTCAAGTCTTTGGTTTTGCATTGGAATGGCAGAGAATGAACCTTTACATTTTCAAAGGTAAGACTAGATTTTATTTTTCATTGCAAGAGACAGTTGAGTCTGTAGTCACAGTATGAAGAACTTGCTCAATGCTTAAAACCAAAGACCCATGACTCAGCTCTGTGATACACATGGGAAGCCTTGACAAATAACCAGCAATAAAAGGAGGGAATTTTTACGGTTAAGCAGTAATCTTTGCATAATAATAGGAGTTTATTAATGCTAGAAAAAAAAAAAACACCCCCTCATTCCCAGGCGGTAATACATGCCGCTGAGATAAAAGCCTGCTCTGCTTTTGCTTAATGAAACAAATATCTTCTCATAAATTCATCATGCATATGAGAAATTAATGAACAGTCATGAATAAAAAGTGACCGTGACCAGTGTAAGCTTCCAGTCTGTCTACAAAGCCTGAGTTAGGTTAATATGATTTTGTGATAGTATTTCAAAATGATGATTCATTAATATTTTCTCCACTGAATGGTTCAGGAAACATGAAAGTATAGCAGGAATGTACGAAGTTAATCTCACCTCAGCAACTTTGGAAGGTTCAATATGTCCCTCATGGGGGCATCCGAGGGCACAGGAAACATATCTGAAAGAGGACAACATCTGTGAGAACTTTAACGTGTTTGTGTAACATTTAATCGCGTTTGACTAACTATAAAAACTAAACTGCTGCGGATGGAGAAGCAATTCACTGTAACATGGAGAACTTCAAGCTGCTGATTCTTTTATTATTGTGGCTTTTGAATTCCTGATAACAGATTTACATGATTTTTTTCAGTGAAGTGAAAAATCGCCGTTATGGAAAAACCAAATATTTCACTCTTGCCTGTTGTTGTTCGATGGACTAGCTCAGTTTAAATAAGGATAGCAAGCCTCAGGAACATTCCTGTTGATTCAGGCGTTTATCAGAGTCGTTAATTTGGCCATTCATCTGTTTGTCGGAAAGATAGCTCACAGGAATCCGAAAAGATTTACACGAGATTTGGTTCACAGATTGGTGATTTGAATTTGGTGGAAATCCAGACTTCACTTCTATTCCATTTCTAAATTATCAAACAGTATTTGGCTCTTAGTGAGTGACAGTGTTTACACTAATCCAGCAAGCCGTCGTTGTGATGTGTGTGTTTTGGGTGAACAGGTTCACGTAATCTAAGAAAAGATGCATTGCAATTGCAGTGCTTTGCTTTTTCATATATGACAAAAGGCACAGCTATATTCAGTAACGCACCCTCTATGGTTTAATGTCCATCTGGACTTGTGGTTTTGTAATGCACAGATATAACCTGACCATCTGGAACTTTGCTATAAAGGTATCATTACTGAATTGTGTGTTTGCTCCTACATATAGAAACAGTATTTTCAACTTTTTTTTGTTTTCATTTGGAGTTAAAAAAAAAAACAAAACATAAATGTGATGATCAAAGTAAAATCAGAAAGTGAGTAAAATGTTTAATATGTGTTTTTACTCATTGTAAGTGACAGTTAATATATGGAGAGCACTAACCCACGGACGGGAATTTGTCGCTCTTTGGCCGCGTTAACGACTTCCTCAAACCTCAGCATGCTTTCATCAATAGAGCAGTTAATGTTTTTTTTACTGAAGGTTTCAGACGCTGACCCAAACACCGCCACTTCAGTAGCACCAGCTGCAACCTTAAAACAGGAGAGAAAAATGAACTTGTAAAACAGTTTTGAACGTTGCGTTGGAGACACACTTGCATGAGAATATGGAGCCAACAATTAACTCAAATTGACAAGCATGGGTGAGCAGTTGTGTTTTGTAGCAGAGATCATCAGGCTGAATTGAAAATGAATGCTTACAGCATCCTGGAAGCCCTGCATATTAGGTGTCAAAACAGGGTACTGAACATGAGGTGCTCTCTGGATTCCTCTGAGTACGTCAGTGTGGTCCGCCATCTAAACGAAGGGGGGGCAAACAAATGATGTAGAAAAATAAACCTTTAACATGTTGTGCAGGATGATGTTCCTGAGAGAACATCATCCTGCACAAATGTTTTCACATACCTGTAGGAGGCAGACAATCCTCAACGGACAGAAGTACGTTTTTATGTCACATTTCTCAGTATTAACAAAACATGTTTGTGTTTGCTCTTCGTGTTTGAATTAAACACTGGAACAAGTTATGACAGGGAATGAGAAGGCGACTATGTGACGAATGTCTTGAAATGTTCTTTGGGAATATTCTTTACATGGACGCTAGAGGAGCAGATTTTCCTTAGAAGATATGTAGACAAGAAAGAGAGGCTAATAAATCACTCGGCGCTCTTTTGCTATGCACAAAGAAGAGTTATTACCTGCGGTACCCACTTCGAAGAGACAAAGCTGGTGGCCTCGATCACAGGCAGGCCTGTTCGTGAGAGCATGTCTATCAGCTGGATTTTCACCCCTGTCGGAACAATTTCCTGGAGAACAATGAAACTAGAACAGCTCTTTCTGGATTTGATTCCTCTCAAGATGGGTGGTACAACATGCAGATATTTGGCAGATTCTTTTTATCCTTCTTATCTTTATCTTGCATAAGATGCATATTTTTTAGATCTCCCAAAAATCTACAATATTTTTTCTGAATAACATGTTGTGGTAAATGAAATTCTTTCTGCATTCAGTGCAATCTGTAAAACTACTCTCATGCTATAAGGAAATGATGAAGCTGTGACATGCTAAGCAGAGTAAACTAAGCCAGAAGTCGTGTCATCTTGCCTATTCAATTTCAAAGAAAATGTGAAACATATGCTCCTGGTAATTATGGCACACAACCCATATGTTATGGGTTATTTTATGTATGACAGATACAGAAAAAAATGGGGCTTTCCAGGGATGGTTGTGTACAGTGATACAAATCAAGGGCACATATAAATATAAATGAGATTCCGGACTGAAATGACAGTGTATACCTTTTCATTTTGAAGTCCATCTCTTGGCCCAACCTCAACGATTTTAACAAACTCTGGATACTCATGTCCTGTTATGGTCTGGAGAAATATCAAAGAGAAACCGAAAAGAGAATAAGGAGAGGAACAGCACTCAGCAGGACGCCGAACACAAGCACTCAGTCATCCTTTTGGCGTGGGATGCTCCAGGACATGTCATTTCTAACATGAGCCACTCTCTACCTCAAAGCCAGCTGAAACCTGAGAACCAAAACATAGCTGAGCTTGTCAGGCCATTAGAATGCAAACTCAGGAGATGTGTCATAGAGAAAAGGCTGGGAAAGAAGGTAAGGGTAAATCCACATAAACCACAAAGGGTATTCTGAGGATCAGGGTATTTTTCTGGTCTGAACCTCATAATTCTGGTTGAATAAATGTAAAACCTCAACTGAGATTAAATATTACATGATTTATGGGTGGCCCATAAAACCAAAACTATGAGCTACAAGAGGCTAAAAAGCTACGCACTGAAGCTGTTGATCAAATGTATATATCAAATCCACTAATAAATTAGGATGTGATCAATGAGTAGTACCTGAATGTAAAGGCAAGACACAAATATTGTTCTTGTCAAATTATCATCCGACAGTCCTCCAGAATGGAGTTAGAGAAAAACGAAGCACCTAGTCTACATCTTTTCTCACACAGGCTACAGTCTGTTCAGAGAGATAAAAACAATTTACCATTCTTACTCAGAGAGAATCCCATGTGTCCTTAAAAATTATAGTAACACTTTCAAAGCAGAGCAGAATTTAAACGGACAAGGACCATTACATAAGCAGCATGCAGCATCAGCGCTGTCATCAGTGGCTGGCTGCTGTGCAGTGCAGCCTCTCTGTCATGAGAGAGTCATGTGGCAGAGCATGTGCAGCAGATTAAAAAAAGAAAAAAAAAACAACAAAACACAACGCCCACCTTCTCCTCCTGCAGCCAGCGTCTCAGCCATGGGTAGTCCTGGATGAGTTGCTCATAGCTCAAGCAGTGCTTCACTGTAGTGGGTACGTTACCCATCCGAATGGCTGCTGTTCAGCCTGCCGCTCCTCCGTATCCTCTGAGACAAACCTGCACAGACTACTGCAGCTAATAAAGGAAACTGAAGCGTCAGATCAATATCCTAATGTCGGCCTGGACGATGGAGGGCCTTGCTGCATGAGGAGATGGAATTAGAGGACGCCTGCAGACGTTGGAGGATGATTCAGCAGTTGCCATGGCAGCCACATCCCTGTCAGGGAGGGGACCAAAACAAAGAGGGATGGGCGGGGGGGTGGAGAGGGGGACAGAGAGTGAGGGAGAGGAAATGGTGTGAGGCAAAGTGGCAAATGGAGCGATATGGGAGATTAGTGCTACACTTTGGGCTGGGAATTCTTGTGGAAGCCCTGTGAGGAAAGATATAATGTGTGTCCAAAAAAGAGAATGCAGGTGCAGAACAGGAAGAGGGAGCAATGAGGAAAGAAGATTTTGCACAAATGATTTATTAACAGGCTGAGTACTGAGTGCGTTCTTCACCATGGAAGCATTTAAAACAGTACTCACTAAAAACTCTTAGAGTTGATGTAATTATCTTTTTCTTTTTTTTTTTTTGATTTGACAAGATTAGATGCACATTCAACTCCCTGTTTGAGTGAGAACCGAAAACCTCAGGGAAACATGCTGCTTTGATTGATCTCCTGTGACCTAAACAGTTGAGGGGTTTCCATTGCCAGACGTGCCACTGCTGCCAATGTCAGCTGCATGGTGTAATAAAATCCCTTGTTAAGCCAGGGCAACATTTACCAGAGAAAGAGCCATTCTTCTGAACCCAGATGTTAACAATAGAGGGGCTTAATGAAGTCCTAGCATTCAACCATCTCACCGTGCTAAACTGCCCTGTGATGAGAGACCTCTACCTCTCTATGAGGGGAGCAGGGCGACTCATATGATCAGCCATGAAAAAGCCTTTTTAGTAGCAGACTTCAAGGTTGATGTCTATCAGTTGCCATCCCCTAAAAAAATGCCTTTTGGTGTATTGCTTATAATCACTTATTCATGGTCCTCGTCAGCACAGAAAAACAAGGAGTGCAGCAGTATTAAAGGTTGGATGTTAAAAATGTAGAGCTTTTAAACCTAATTTTTAACCTTTTATTTGGGATTTTTACATTAAACCAAATCAGTGCTGATTATAGTTTCTGCTAAAAATGAATAAAGGGAATTTTCTGTTGTAACTTTATTTACCTGTAAATAATTGTTCATTTGTTTGAAATAATTTCATGGTTTTGGTTGTTTTCTAGGCCTTCAATTCTTTTCAGATGACTGTAAATCTGTGCATAAAATGCATCAAAGCTCAGAAATAATAGAAACAACATAACTACTAAACCAGTGCAAATTATTTCTATAATAAGGATGCTACCATAGGGCACAGGGCTGGGTATGTTCACTATATGTAGGACCTTTTCAATAAATATGTTATGGAACTTAATATAATGTAACTATTCCTCATGTCATTACCAACAATTGTAATTCAGAATTTACATTTGTTGTCTATTGTCAGAAAAACTACTTGACTTTTCAAGGAAAAGTTGTCTCCTCAATGTTTCTTATTCAATCAGTGATAACTGCATCAGTCACTTAACCCTAACTGGCCTTTTAACGTTTCTGCTTTCAAGGAAACTCTGCAGCTACAATTTATCTTGACAAATACCAGCTGCAGAGGGTCCCTTTGAAAATCTGGCCTTCGGGGGCTTCCCCACTATTGAGAATCAATGTAAAGCAGGTGAGATGAAACTCTAAAGTTTGTGGCGGGACATTAAGTAGAGGAAGATTTGACATTTTACAAAAAATGTGTTTTGAAACAGTCCATCTGACATCTGTGCGAAAAGAGTATAAGAGTAACAAAACTGTCAGATTACTTTTAATGTAATTTGGTCTTACATAAAAAATACTTGATGTTTCTTTGAAATTTCTTAGAGTGTACCCAGGATAGAGGATTTTTATGACTCTCTGTGTCAGAGTTTGGCATTTGACACTTAAATAGTGGATCAAATGGTGGATTTTTGTATCACAACAGCATTAACAGATTTACATGGTTCCAGTCTTCAGAAATCACTGCCCACGTCGGTTTTGTAAAGAGATTCAAGTAGAGCAGGATAATGAAGCAACACAAAATTGCATTTCAGTCAAATTATCAGGCTACTATCAAATAGAAACAACTACACAAACTTAAAGATGTTATCTACAAGACTAAACTCTTCAAACGGACAATACTCTTTAAGTTTGTGTAGATTAGGCAAACAGATATGCCTTGACAGGAAGAAGGATGTCTCTGCGGCCATTTGTAAGCTGTCTCCTGAGAACAATATATTTTACACATGAGGGTTTTGGAGACCAAGCAGATGATGAATGCTTCAAAATATTAAATAAAAATCAAACAGTGCAAATGTCACAACATGTTTCTGCATTGGAAAGACGTTGCCCATAAAAGAAAGAGACTATTCTCTCTCTCCTTTTTTTTTTTTTCTTTGTACGAAGAAAGAAACAGATGTGAAAAACAGTACTTTATAGAGTACAGGTTTCGGCATGGCATGAAAGAGGTTTTAAGCTCTCAGATATACATTGAAAACAAAGTGGCAGAAAGAAAACAGGAACCAGATTAAATCAATTTTCATCCTCCATCCGTCTTCAATTTCTACATCATGGATTTAACTGAACTGTAACAACAAGAAAATCCTGGTGCTGAACGAATAGCACATCATCGTCACCCCTGAAAGTAATAATCATGACATGCTCTTTCATACCCAGGGAAGATGGAAGGCTTTGTTGGATATATAGTCGGACTGATTGCACTCAGTCCTACAGCAAAAGACTACTTGATGGAGTATTATTAAAACTGAATGATGCCTAAGACATGCTACATAAAAACAGCAATGGATGCCCCCTCTTCCTCTTGTGTAAGTCAAAGCATCAACACCCCCTCTCATTTCCATTATATTCACGAAAAAATGACCACAAACACTTTCTTTTTATATCATCAAATGTAAAGCCTTTGTAAAAATAGCAGCCTACCTTACAGTTCCTTCAGGAAGGCTCGTCACTCTGAGCCAACTTTCCACAGCTCCCCTTAGAGACACCATGTGTGCTAAAGATTATCCTCGCAGTAATCACACCACAGAGCGTCCTGTGGCTTTTAGTCACAAAAGCCACTGACCTGTGTGTTTGGTTTGTGTCCACGCATGATCGTATACAGGACTGTTGAGAACTGATTCACAAAATACGAATTCTCCTGCTTGATTAAAGTAACCCTGTGGGAATGTGTGCATCCGCCTGTTCAGAATAATGAACATTCATCTAAATTTAATAAGGATTGTGGCCAAAAACACCTACATCTACACCAGATAATAATCAATAATCATTATTTCCAACATGCTAAATTCTTTGGCTTTTGTTCTTCACAAGTCTACACCACTTTGTCAGCCAGATATTTATCATACAGATTTTTTATATTGCACCGTAGAGGACTTCACGGCTGGGTTACCGCTCCGGCTGGATCATAAAGCACAGAGGTTTCCTTCGGTGTATCCATATCCTTGGTGGGAGAAATTGAATTTCACAGCCAGAATTCACATGAACTGGGTTGAGTGGTGGCTGTTGACATCTCTATTTGCTTTCTAAATTGGTGCAGTAGCATGTTTTGTTCATTATTTTACTGTGGTGTGAGAAGATGACAGGACAGACTGAGTTAACATCAGTCTAGCAAAGTCAAATACCTTTTGCTCATGACCATACAATATCTTTACAATACAAAGCTTTTTCTGTTTACCAACACTTTTTTGATCCATTACAATGAGCACATTTTTTGCTCAAACTCAAAAAAACCTTTGAGTCTTTGAGTAAAAAAAAAACAAACAACTCTGTTTCTTAACTCAAAGAACGCCAACTCTGTCAGAGTGAAATATTTATGGCTGACAGCACACAGACGCACAGCGTAGGACAGTGTATGTGTCATCCTCCGACTTCTCTTCTAACATTCATTACAGTGCATTGTGCAGTAAGGTGGAAAACACCTAAAGAATAACCTTCAGATAGCCCTAAATGTTAGATTAAGCGATCATTCTTAATCCTGGGCAACTCCACTCAACTGTTGCATGACATCCACCTAATTTGTGACTCTACAAATCCAAAGAATAATAGTTTCCATCATTCAAACCCTTGGACAGACACAAGACAGACATCAAAAATCTATCGAATCAAGAGGCTATTTAAGAATCCTAAAAGATGTGCTATTGTCTGTCTTTAATCAGCCGCAGAGGGGTTACTGACATTAAGTTATAACTGCAGTTCTGCTAAGCAGAGTAATACCTCCAGTCTACTTTATAAACACAACTAGATACCTTTTATTTCCTTGGCTACTACAGTGATTGTGATTAACTGAGTCAGTGCATTAAATTTAAAGACTTGGACAAAAATTGGCTTTTTCAGCGTGTTTTCATTTTAGAGAGAACAGAGCAGCAGGCTTTAATAGAGAAGGTTTACCTTTATATAATGAACTGGTTTTTTTTCTGCCCACCTTTTTGTTCTTTGTTCTCTTCTTTAGTTCATAATTGTGCCCAGAAATGCCCATAATCTTCTGATGTGCCCTGTGGCAGCATATTAAACACTGGTTTGAAAGCTCAGTGATACAGTAAAACAGCATGATTAATACAGGATAGAAACATCCTTGGCTTCAGAAACAGGTTAATATCCTGCGCATCTGCTTTGCTTTGTTTTGTTTTTTTCCTTCAGAACTATTTTTTTTTTTGTAATTTGATGTGTTTTTTGTAATAAATTGTACAATAGATGGGCGACAGGAGGACATAAGTAACCTGCACAAAAAGAAAATTGCAGGCATTGTTAGCACATCACGACAGAAGCTTTTATTTCTACTGAGACAAACACTCAAAAGAATCCTAAAAGACGCTTACATTTTTCTCATGGAAAATATGCTTCATAAATGCTGCATGCAACGTAAGAAGAAAATGTAAAGCCCAGCCAATGGAGGCAATGGATTTTTTTATTAAATTGTTGGAAAAGCACTGTTAAGCAGTATTTAATAATGAAATTCACCTTGCCCGTTTATTTCCATGCACATGTTATATCCAGACTAAAAGCACAAGATGTTAAAATATAGAAAAGATTTAAATGCACAGGTGCCACCTCTAATGGTAATGGGAAGTGACAGTTGAGTTCGCAAACAGTCTGTTGTAACTCCAAGAACCCAAAAACCTCTCTTCGCTGGCTCGGGAAGCTAATGTGCATATGTGAATAACAAGCAAACATAACAGCGTTTCTGCGTTGCCCTCTGTGAGGACACATTCCTCGCTGGCCCTGCTGCAGCCTTGTCATACCAAACAACATGTAAAAATGTGACCCATATGGTCTCCCTTTTCAAGAGGGACTGATTGAGCTGTATGGAAGTCATAGCCCACCCACAGAATACAAATAAGGAGAACCATATGTGGGGGAGATGAATTAGGTAAACTGCACAACATTTTTATTAGATACAATTTCACTTGCCTTGTGGATGGACTGCAAGGTGAGACTTTGAAAATAAACTTTGAGCGACAGAAAGGAAGAGATCTCTGGTTAACAGAGGGTAAACCGATGAAACATGGGGCTGCTAAACCAAACGAGCAATAACAGTTATGTTTTGTAGATGTAATAAATTCATCAATTCAGTCAAAGCAAGCATCATGTCAATCATCTAAACTGCCAATATTAGAGTCGACTGTACCAGAAACTGAGCACATTAATGAAAAGTCAAACTTGCAAATGTAATGTTTAACCAGAAATGTGTCTTTACAGTGGATGGACCTCTAAACTGTGAACAAATGTTTAGTTTCGTCATTTATGGGTATGTTTGTGTAAAATCCAACTTTATTTTCATGGACTACTGACCACATTTGATTTTCATTTCAAACACAAATGTTCTCATTCAGAACACTTGTTTACAAAATGCTTTGAATACACTATATGTAAATCATTGATGGGAAATTAAAAGAAGTGAAACCTTGAAGTAGTTTACAGGCCTCTGGCATAGAAAAATATGAAGTGGAATTTTAACTTGTTTGCCTGTAAATAATAAGGAAAAGACTATTTTCCTTTTGATATTCCTGTTCAATGCTTTCACTTAAAAACTGTTGCTAATTCTCTTGAGTTAAATCTTAGACGTTTATAGACAGTTTAACATGGATGACTGAGGCATAACCGCATTAAAAGTGGGTTTTAACCAATATTGGAAAAGAAAACAGAGTGCAAAGTATTGTGGCTTCTGTGACTTTATCTGTGATACTCATATCAGTAGAGTGCACTCCAGCTTTACACCTTTGTCGGTGGTCTGACAAGATCAGCGGCTCCTTACAGCAGCCTTTTGTGTTTGTTCTGCTGCGTTTGTCGGTGTATTGCCCGCTGGTGATGGTTTAGATTAAACTGGAAAAAAACTGACCTGAATTATCAAGCATTTGCAACTCAAGCCAGTCCCGCTGGCTAAGAGCTTCAAGATGATCTCTCCTCAGTAAATATATCACATTTGCTGAACAAAAGGACATGTTCTTAACAGCCGCTCACACATGGACACGTCTGTTTTCTCAATCAGCTTAAGAGAAGAAATATGTTTGTGGTAGAAGAAAAAACAAGAACTTAATATCAGCACCTGGAAACACATCCTGACAGTATGTGAGTGTGTTTATGTCAGGCCTACAGTATGTTGTGACTTATACGATAAACCTGAGGGCGTGATGCATGAATAATGCACAAGAAACACTTAATGAAAAGTAAACTGCCACAGGTCGTGACCTTTTTCCTGCTTGTTTCCGAAGTGGCCACTGGAAGTGCTGATCTGATGAATGTCAAGGCACCTCTGACTCATTGCAGGCTGTCTTTGACCACGGGCGCCTCAGACGAGAAGGGGCCAGTATATTAATCTGCCCTGAGTATGGCAATTGTTACCCATTTCCTTTCATGTGGTTAGGAAGTTGCTGTTGAGTAGGCTGTGTAGTTTTGGAGAACTTAAATAGGAGTTCTTTCATTGCAGGTCCTGCATTACAGAAAAGGAAGAAATGTTGTTGAATTGGAAAAAAATCCATGATATTAAACAGTAGATGGGATTGTGAAGTGCTAGGAGTAATCATGCCAGGCAACAGGCCACAGGAATGCAAATCACCCCTCAAGCAAAGAGTTAAGTTAGCAGGTGGCCTCTTCTATTCACTGAATGTCAACACTCCTTTTAGATGCAGCCCACATAACATCTGGGCAGGCCAGCCACTGCTTTTAATTAAGTGAAATACAGTCACTCAATGTTCTGCCATGTCGGAGGAAAAAAAAAATGTTATAAAAGTGGGAAGGTGGGGGGAGAAAAAGTGCAACAGTACATATCCTGTGTTCAGTGAAGGTCAACACAGTTGTGTAAATAAATATTAATCCTTAACCTAATCCCTACATTTCCAAGACCATTGAAAATCAGTGTGTAACCAGAGTACGTCTCTGGAAATGGCACATTCTCTCACACTTCTCTGGAAGTTCTTCTTATCCTGTATGAGAAGGAAATGTAACAACTCTCTGTGGTCTCCACTTTGTTTCCAGGGGTGAATCTTAGCTCTGAGCAGATGGCAAAATATGTATACAGAATGTAAGCAAGCAGAGGTGTGCCATACATGTCACATAAATCATGTGATGGATCGTGTCTTTCCTCCATAATCTGGAAGGGATTGGTTACAAAATGATATGCCTTTCTCTACTGGCAGCCTCATGATAATCACCCTTCTGGGGTGGCTTCGGAGGTCACAGCACTGCTTTACTGCTAGCACTGTACCACTAGCATTACCACTCCCAAAGAGCATGTCAACAGGCTCCATGGGTGGACCCCGAGTTTATATCATACTTGTCAAACATTTATAAATCCAAGACGGTAGTCCGGCAACAGTATGTAAAACATCCGCGGAGCTCCAAACAGAAATACGAAAGGACAACTTGAATTTAAAAAGGCTGGAGGACTTGCAGCTGGAGGAGGGGAAAAGGCTCTGAGATGAAATGCATTTCTGCATATAGTTTAGGGTGATAAATGAGGCGAGAAAAGCCGTGAGGTCAAGTAAAAGGCAGAGCAAAAGATAGGAGTTTTCAAGTGGTACATTTATTAAAATACACAACACTCTACATTAAGATATACTTTCCCCAAATGAAAACTAGAATTAGCATGGAGCAAAGACGTTTGCAGCTATGACAAATACCACAGAGCAACAAGAAACAGTGTTTATAGAAGAGATTTACATTAAAGTTGTGGTTAAACAAAAATGACATAAATTGCAAAGCATTCATAAGTGAACACATAACATAACAAGAGTTTCATTCCAAACTGACATAAACCCCTTCTGAGAACATACGCGCTTATAAAAAAAAAAAAAAGAAAAAAAGAAAAAAGAATAAAAAAAGCTGGCATGGAAAAGGTGAAGCAGTATCAGTGCTGAAAGACGGTGACAGCTTGAAAATAGCTTTAGGCAGTTTGGTTTATATTAGGGAACACTCACTGTGTTTTTTTTTTCCTGTGATCCAATTTGATTTACAATATTTCCAACAGCCTGTTCAAGTTGTGATGTTAGTGCTAACAGCATCACCTTGACGTCTCCCTTGTTTATCAAAGGAATTTGTGATGCTGCATTGTGTGACTTTATTCTGTTTGTATCCATCATCAGTCATAATTGTTGGTCCATTACGGAAATACACAATTTTCACGATTAGCATTGAAGTAAAAAACAAATCATATACTGACCTCCAGGTATTATTCTAGATAACTAAGTGAACATTTATAGCGTACTTTGTACTGGAAAAAGGGAAAACAAGCAGAAGGGGAAGCGACCTTATGTATTACGATGACTCCAGTGAATAGTTAACTCATAAAAGTTATCATACAGACGTAACTAAGAGGGAGTATATGCCAACGGACACAAAACTTAAGAGATAACTGGCGTAAAGTAAAATCATTTTGTCCTAATCATTTAAATATCACAATATTCAGTGCTATTTTGTTTTTTTAAAAAAGAAAATAAATTAGGTAATAAAACTTTGTATACATAATACTGTACATCACATCACACCTGCAGCAGATGTGTTTCCAGCGATTCCCATACCAGATAAGATAAATTACAGTTAGCCCAGCCACTAATGGCAACCACAAGACCTAACTACCATATTTCTATATTTCTTGAGGATAACGTTTGAGCTGTCATCAAAGTAAAGTACTGATATTGCGTTGAGCTTGGTTGGGGCACAGCAAGGCTTTGGCACATTGTCAGGAAACATTAAATGGACCTACAGGTGAGAGCATAAAGTAGATTTAAAAGAGGTGCGACTGCAGTGAGCTTCAAATGACTTATTATATATACATTATGGTAACTTAAAACAGGATTTTATTGCAATACGCTCTAAAGAATACTTACCAGAGTTTGCACAATTGCATGATTCGTTGCGTTCATGTGTGCGTTGAGTGGAAACGAGCATTCACCATCACAGTAAAAAGCAGCGTAGCCCTCAGGTGCAATGATCCAATCCTTGACAAAAAGAGGACAAATTGTTTCCTTTATTTATGACACATGATGTGTTTTCTCAGTGTCACCGTATAATCTGAATGAAAAAAGCGTGTCATTCATTGTTTTATTACCATACATTAGTTCTCTCACTGTTTTGTGCAGGAGATGTGAAATCGTTTCGTCTTACCTGCCAGCCCAGGTCTCGAAAGCTGACATAAAGTTCATGTTTCTTACAGGCTTGCTTCTGTTCACTGGTGTTATAATCTGGAAATGAAGGTTATTTATTATGACAGAAAGTAATGCTTAGTTGTATCTTGCTGTTGACTTGCTATGGGAAGATTAACACAACATTTACACAGAAATCTGTAAACCTCATGAACAAATGCACTAAAACCATACAGGCTAAAGCACTGTACAAATAGGCACAAAATCCACACATAGGCAAATATGCACTGTGGAACTGTACATTCACATAATGCTTGGAAATGTTTCCAACAAATGTTAAGCTATTAACAAACAGTGAGCGTTACAGCAAATTTATTGCTTGTGGAGTCTTAGATGCAGAGAAGCTGTAACTGTAGAGCTGCAGAGAATCATTAATTTATAAAAACTGAACATAAGGGTAACAGTAATTCATTCATCAATGTGCAACATTATTAATTATTCCTTGAAATGATTAATGATTCAATGTATAGCACAGTGCATTAAAGACTAAGCCACTATCCATTATATCTGTCAGTCACTCTGAGTCCTAAAATATTCACAGCAAAGTTATTTTGGTTTAATACAGCCTGAAATGAATATCAGAAGTGAACGATGAATGAAACCTCCTTTGTTTCCAAATTGCAGATTTTTTATCAAAATGTCATTGTTTTATCCAAAGTAACATTTTTAAAGGAAATGTTTTGGAGGAATAAACAAAAGAACATTTTGCAGGATTAAAACTCTGAAATCGTGCAACATTAAGTTCATTCCACACTGAATTCATTGCAGACTGCCCACTACAATATATATACATATTTCTTCTATACAAGTAGAAAAAGTGAACAGAAGATCAAACTATCATTTTTAATTTCATGGCAATCTGTTCAGTAATTGTAGCGATATCTCGCTGCACAGTTAAGTTCCTTAGCCTGAAAAACAGATGGACAGTCTGATAGAACGATAGCAGAGTAAATGTTGGTTATTATGATGTGGTTAAAATGTATCTAATTATATGTCTACAGGGTAAAAGAAATTATTAACTACATCGTAAAAGTGCACATACCTCCAGTTTTTGGGGCCCTAGATGATTCCTGCTGATTTGCGGATTTATTGCGATTGTGGTTCTTCTTTTTCCCACCAGCAGCTCTGACAGAGCGAAGTAACACCCCGCTGGCCTTGAAGAAAGCAACCAGGAATGGCTGTTTGGACTGGGGCCCGTTCCTCCCAATGATTCCAGCAGATTTTATGTTGATGCTTCGTCCTTTAAAAATCAACAGGTGAATAAAACTTTCAAAACAAAGCTAAAGAAAAACTGGATGTTTTATTATTTTATGACTCCTTTCAAGGTGAGCCTGAAGTCCAGCATCTTTACAAATACAAAGACCAGGTCAACCCATTAATCTTTTTTTTGTGGATTTATGGCTGTTTATTGGTGATTGAATAATCACAGTCCACAAATTATCAAATACACAAGTCACATTTGTTCTCAAGTCAAAGAAAACATTAGTTTTTAATCAAATACAGACATTGCGGATTGTCTCAAAAGATGAACTTCCTGGCCCTTTCTTGATTCCAAAAGCCTGAAATAAATCTGGGGTGGTTACAAGGAAGGGAAGAAAGGAACAAATGTCAAATTCATGGAAAGAAAAACTGAACATCACTTGCCATCTACAGTCTCCACACAGAGCTGCAGGCCCAAGTTCTGCTGTGGGTTCATCACCCAGTGGTTGCTGGTGGCCGTGATGTCAAACACCAGCCAGCCCCCATCGGACGCCTGGACCTTTTTGGAGTCGAGCAGGAACGTCTCTGCATCTCTGAAGGTTACAGAAAACAATGAAACAAACATCTGCACTAAATAAACCACAGTTAAAATGATGCACACTCAACCCTCCAAGCAGCAGCTGCTATTGCACAACAAAAACATAGAGTATGTCTTCTGATTATAATAATATATCACAATATTGTGAAAATTACTGGTGAGATGAGTGTATTATAAGCAAATTACAAAACCTCTGTGCCTGCTACAGTGTGTTGAGCTCTAGAACAAATAAAAAACAGCCTGTGCACCTTAATACTGCATAGCTTTAATAAGACACAAAGAAGAAACCAGATTCTTCTTTGAGGGCGTTTTGACTGATTCCAATAGGTCTTAACCAGTTAGACTAGAACAGATAAATGAGGTATCACTGATTGATAATGGATGCTTTAGCCCAAACTCTGCAGCAGAAGCCAGAATCTGAGTGGCTTTTATTAGTTTCCTCATCCCTTGTTGAAACAAAACATTCGTCTCTAAAAAAGCCCCTCATTGTTGAAAACTGATGATAGGGTGTGTTGAAGTAATTTGTATTATTATATTTTTGTAAGCCAGCTTTGTAGTGGAGATAAAAACGAAAGAGCGCCGTGCAATCTATTGTTGAAGAAGCTTGTTGTGTGGTAAAATATGTGCCAAGATTTCAGCTATTTGACGGGCAAAAATTTTCGGGAGTTATGAATCTTGAACATTAGCCCTTGTGTATTTTTAACATGAGCCTGACATAAGGCATCAATCAACCCTTAGTCGAAAAAGCCCCGCTTCGCAATTTGCATTGGATTCCTTTCAGGCAGCAGATCGGATAAGGCCTGTTCAGTTTTTGTGGTTACATGGTGCTGGTCGGAGAGAACCAAGATTTTCCATGTGGCCTCAATAGTTCGGGAACAACCCATGTGTTTCTTACAGGTGTAACAGGACTCAACTGTATGTGGAATTCCACCCAAGGTTAATCCTTATGAGTGACTTACTGCTGAACTTCCTCTTTGAAATGTACAGAGTTAAGCTTATATCCTGTGATAATTTAGTTTCTGTAGGTAAGAATTCACTGTTGTCATAACCATATCCAAGAGGAAGAATGTGTATCCCGCCCCTTAAGCTGTGATTACTGGATGTACTGTTCCACAGAGAGTGGATACCAGAGACAGAGGTAACTAGTTAATTCCTCTTTTTAGACTTTTTTAGTCTCCGTTTCCTTCAAATTCTGTTCATATGCCACTAATCTCCATTAGCAATGTATATTCAGTAGCAAAGTTTAGTCCGGGACATTGAGATAGTGGAGTGAAAGAACGTCAGGTTGGTGCATAGTGACTTTAAAAATACCCTAAACCATACGTCTCAAATTCTTCCAAGAGCTGGCTCGGCACGTTTTAAAAGAAAGGAAGTGCATTCAACAAGACCTAAACGACAAACACATGACGTTTTGGTGAGAAACAGTGAATGTAAACACAACTTTGTTTACAAAAAAAACCTCTACAGGGTACCTTTGACACCAGCATCTTGAGTTCAATCTAGTAGTCGTGCTAGTAGTGAGGAAAACCTCCACTCATTTAACGCTGACTGCAACCTTTATATGACCCCCAAGTGATTTTTGACAGGAAGTGAGGGAAAAGAGAGCAACAAAAACCCCAGGCTGAATATGAACTGAGGACACTGCCATCTTAAATGCTTAAAACACCTCAACAGCAAAGTTGTTTTAATTCACTAATGAAACCGTAAGTTAACTATAGTTTGTGAATGAGTAGATTTTGTAGAAATAACTGACTGACTGAAAACCCTCGGATGTGACCAGTCTGAGTATACAGTATCAACATTTTGTCTGGTATGTGGAAGAAAAACATAGGAGAATGTGTATGGCTTTACAACCTAATAGTACTCAGAAAATATGGATTCATTATGGCTTTTCAAGTTCAGAAAAACCTTGAGAAATCTGTTTGTTTTAAAATCAGATTTCCAGCACTGGGAAAGCACTTCACCAACTTCTTTGTGAATACTCACTGAAACATACTAATCACTATAAAAACGTGTGTGAAAACTTAAACTGAGCAGTCTTCCCCTTTAAGATGGCAGAGTCCATTGACTTGGACCTTTTCAAAGCCCAGGAGGGCCATATCTCCCCTTCAATCACCCACACACATTTTTGGCAAGCAAATGTGGGCCCACTTTTAAGTACACCCTTGTGTATTCAGCTATGTCATGGTTTAAACTTCCGGAATATTGTTAGGACAGGCAGGTGGTGGGCATAACAGTGATCACGGGAGCACCCAAGGGAGCCCCCTACCCCCTCCCTAATATGGGCCCTCATGGTTTCATCTGGGATGTGGCCAGCTTGGCAGGCAACACAAGACGAGTGATAACTGATGGACCTTCCAAGCTTCATAAGTGGCCAACTTCCTAATGGAGCTCTCTTTATCCGAGAACTATATTTGTAAGTCAGACGTGGTGCGACTGAAGGAGAACAGAGTTGGAGATAGAGGGACGCTCTGTGCGAGTGGAAAGTTTCAGCCGTGCGAGACAATATCTGCAGGACTATTTGGCTTTTTTTTTTTTTTTTATTGTTAACTGTGAAATAAGATTACTGCATGGGATCAAAGTGCAGCTGAAGTAACAGCTATTTCTGTTTTGTTTCCATCAATTTGCAGTTGCACACAAGGCGAGTGCTTTGTGTTTCACAGCAAATTCATTTTTCAGATAACTGAGAACAGGCTTGATGCAAGTCCTTTTTAAGATGCTTGATTCCTCTGAAGCCGACTGTTTATATGAGGCCAAAAATAATCAGTGGTGCAAGAAGTATTGAGATCTTTTGCTTAAATAAAAGTGGCAATATAGTTAAAAGGCCTGCATTCATAATTTTACAAAAGCACATTACCAGCAGTAGCAGCTAAATGTACTTTAATAATCAGATGTACTCATGAGGGAACAGAAAGGCTCCTGTCAGTGTTATATTACTAGACTCTAATTACTGATGTGCTACAGAGAAAGCAGCATATTAATGCTTTAACTGATAGAAGTAGAGCAAAATGTCTCTTTATATATTGTTAGTAGTTTAATCTATAGCAGTACAACTTTATGTCGGTATATGTTTTGAGTGTAAAATCCTAATCTGGAACTAGTAATTACATCTGTCAGATATATATAGTGTAAAAAAAATTATATATATATATATATATATATATATATTTGCATAGGAACATTTCTGGTATAAAGTGCCAGAATGGCAAAATGGAAACAGTCAAGTAAAGTACAGTACTTGAGTAAGTGGACTTAGTAACTGCACTTTAATGTTTGCTTTTGTTCAGTTTGGTACTTACTTGTTTTGATATTCCTTGATGACTTGATATATGGTGACCTTCAGAGTAATATTGTCGTAGCGGGCATGACTGCGGTCCTTATAGATCCGAAACTCTGCAGCAGTCACCGCCTCCCCGTCTGGGATCTGAGTCAGATCAAAACGGAACTCCTTGTAGTGTCTTCGCTGGTGAGAAAAATCTTTATCTTTCTCCACTGGGAAAGAAAATATTATATGATGAATTTCATTTTTACTGGCAGAAAAGCACATGCTGATCAAAAAATATGGCTTCACCTCCTGAACCGTCGCATGTGTTGCTCGAAAGAGGAAAATACGCCAGCATTAATGCACAGAAAAAGAGTAATTTATAACATCTTCTTTTACATTCCAGGTCCAATCCAAACATTTTGACTACCAACAAAAGCACTTTCCAGTTCATTAAATCAGTCAACTGAATACAGGTAGCAGTTCCCAGACAGGCCCTCTACTGTGTGCCTAACTGCATTCTCTGGCCATGATGAATGGGCTGTCAGTTAAGAAAAACAGGCTGATTTCAATTAAAGACACTTTGGTCTGATCCTCAAGTGAGAGAAAAGACCAGACAGGATTCTTCAACGTCATGTGAGCATCTACTCTGACCTCATTTCTGACCTTATCCTGACCTCCTGTAGGTTTCATACAATGCGCTAAGAGTGTTTAATGACCCTTAGCCTTTAAAAGAAAATATTTCTAATATTTGTTGTAGCCAAATGTGATATATCTTTTTTAGGCCTGTAATTTTTGAAAATATTCACAAACTCATAACATGTAGGGTTATTTTATAATTTGCTGAATGGAAATAAATAGATATTGTGTGCTGATTGATTTTTCAAAATAAATCCCCTAAAAGAAAAATTACTTTAAAGGCAGCATCAAGGAGCCTCAGCGTATCAGCATCCTCACCTGCTGACTAAAGACACTTGATGCTGCTAAAAAGTGACAGCCATCTGTCTCACACCCCTGCCTGGTAGCTGAGAAGAGGCATGTGGCCGAGATCAGTGAATTTTCTGACATCCGTGGTGATATCATGCAGGGCATTTGCCTGATATTTTATCGAGGGAGAATGCCTGCGGTTACTTAGCGCCAAGAGGTCAGAGGTCAGGTCTGACTTTTTACCCGCTGAGCGTGTTCCAATATATTAGCCACAGGCAGTAATCTGAAGCAGAAGTGCCACTGAGAGCAGGGAGCATTTAACTTTCAAATAGGTAAAGATTAAATAATAATGACCTCACTCCCTGGGGCGAGGGAGGGAGAGCCGTGTGCATTCTTGATGTGTTGCATATTAATTGGATTCAGCTTCTTCAATCCATATTTTGTTAAGAAGACTAATATATAACTGGTGTGCTACTTCCTTCTTTTGAATACAACCTCAAGTATGCATCTGAAATTTTCTGTAAATAGCTGACATCTTATTTATACCTGCAGTAGGCATATGAAACTGCATGAGATCCCACATAGACCTTTCTAAAACAGCTGAGGTCAGTAGTTATATTTGAGTGTACTGTAATAAAGACAGAGCCCCATTGAACACTTCACTGACAGTCCCCAGAACGAGAGCAGAGCTTTCAAGGCTGACAGTGTACATGCCCTGGTGGTAAGTGGAAACAGATGGGCTCAGGCCAAGGTGTGGGATTATACTCCCAAGAAACTCTACACAAAGTCACTTTTACATGTTTTGCTATTTATCTAAGAAAATAAAATCCTTAAGGTTACAGTGCTGGCATTATGTAAAGTTTGGTTTACAGTGATTTTTTTTTTTTGTTTATCATTCATTTAGGATTCTGTAATGCTGCATCATATTTCACTTCTGAGTGAGTTTCCATGTGGTATGCTCAACATTTTAATTCCCACTGAAGAACAGTAAACGCTGTGGAGTACAGGGCTACACTGCTGTCTCTCAGTGACAGAACCACAAGAAATACAGGCATCAGTCAATATCACTCCCCTTTTAACAACAGGAAATAATTTAGACCAATTTTCTCAAGGTCAGACAGTCATCTGATAAGTTGCTCTGAACTGCGGGGTTAAGGGTCGCGGCTACTGAACAAACACAATCATTATAGAGATCAGCTGGTTTTTATTAGAAAGCAGCACAAACTGATAAGGTCAAAATGTTGGGCTTAATGCTGTCAAATCGAAAATATTTTACACAAGGCTAAACCAAGTGAGCACCACTAACGCCAGATAATGACTGAGATCTGAAAATGTACTTATGACATATTAACGTTTAAATGCTGAAATTTTATGTGTGTATTTATATACACACACACACACACACACATAATGACTGAGATCTGAAAATGTACTTATTTACGTTTAAATGCACACATGATACTGAATGAGATGTTAACTTAGATGAAATGCTCAGAACAATTTTTACATTTTTTTAATAGGGCAACATATTTTTTTTTATTTAAACAAACTCTACATGAGGTAAATTTTCTTTAATAAAATGAATGAACCTTGTGTGCTGATTTTTCCAAATGCTATACAATCCACTGTATACTATACTATTCACTTCCATCTGAAGGAAGGTGAAACGTCTTCAAGTACCTCGAGCAAGTTCAGTTGCCTTTGAAGAGCATTTAGAAATAACATGACCTGGATGACTGAGAATCTTCACAGACATACTCCATGTGCTGATATATCCATGTGCAATGCAACAGGGAGGCCAAGAAATGTATTAATTCATTTATACCGGCCTAACTTTTCAAGGTTGAATTTCATGCTGGAATTAGTGTGACCTTATGTTCCCCTATCTGCAAGGTACTGTCTAGAAAAGTTTATCTAATGCACAAAATATTAGGCTTTTCAACAAGTGAAGATAAAACACTCAGAGAATAAGAGAGAAGATAATCCAAATAGAGATTTGGATTTTGAAACGAAATTGATTTACCTCTAAATGTTAAAGAAATCAAGATTTTTTTGTATTAATTCATTCATTAATTCAGATTTAATAAAAGCAGGTGTTAAATGAACCTACTGACACTTACCTGAATTCACAAAACTCATAACCATGTCGGCGTCATTGAGAAAGTTGGTGTCGTGCGCTGTGGTGAGTGCGGGGCTTTGGCCTAACAGAGGGGCCGCTCGGTAAGGCTGTGCCACACGGGAGTACCCGGCATGCTGGGGGCTGTAGTAACCTTTCCTGGAGTGCCCTTGAGCCTTGGCACTGAAGCTCTTCCCCGAACCCTGCAGCAACCCCCCCTCTTCCTCCTCCTCCACGGCCATTGCGTTGTACAGGTCGAGCATGAACAGCGGCGCGGAGGACGCCTGCTTCCCGGGAGAGAAGGGCCTCGGACGGTGAGGCAAGCCCAAGATGGAGAGGATCTCTCTCTGGATCTCCCTGCGTTCGTGATTGCGCAACCTCCTGTAAATAAAACTGGAGTGCACATGGTTGTCACTTAACCCGCAATGAGCGCAGGATAGAAAACTCAAACAGCTCCACGCAAGTCCAAGTATAGCACGGTTCAAAGGTGTAAGCGCTGTCATCTTGACAAATAGCTCACTCTGGGATGTGAAGTTGAACTACATCGCACTTTGTGAGAAAAAAAATCGGCCCTAAAGCAATTTATATCTCCGCCAGTACGGAATCATAGACTCTCCATATTAGCCAGAGGCACCGCAACTTTCACGGTGGTAACTGAGGAGGCTCTTTTTTTTTTTTTTTTTTTTTAACCACCCTTCTACAAATGAGGTGTCAGCTTGCAGAAAAGTCGCCGCTACTCTCTTGTGCGCGAGGTTCCTCTAGCAGGATCTACTCCTCCAGGGTCCATCCAAAGTCTGTGCCACACCAAGTATTTATGGAGTTATGACCCCCGTCCCTCACCTTACTCCTCTGTGATGAAAAAACACGTAGGTACGCCCATAACGTCGAGGGATAACCCGGAGTTTCCAGTGGATGAAATGTGTTGAAGTGTGTCAAAAAAAAAAAAAAAAAAATGAACAGAGAAGAGCTCTCGACTCATGTCCCGGTTTGCATTTTCCTCTTTCTTTCTTTTTTTTTTCCTCTGAGAGAGTGTGCTGGGACTAGTTGCCCTCTGAGTCCATCCCACACTCAACTTTTGTTTTTTTGCATCCACCTCTAGCGGCCGCAATAAAACTTTAGCCCCGGTCCCATGATGAATGTGGCGGCTCGGGAGTGTAAAAGGAGACACTTGAAATCCGAGAGCCCGTCTTAACGAGTGAAAGAATAATGACAGAGCATTTTAATCACCTCAACTTATTGAGTGTTTATAGGAGAGGGCTCCAGCTGCATTCACGGACAACAACAAGGGTCCTGTGTTGTTTTTTGTTTGTTTTTTTCTTTTCTTTTTTTTTTTATTCCATGCGGGATTAAAACCAACCCACTGTGATCCTTGTAATGTGCTGTACCTACAAGGATACTACAGTTCAATCATAATTCTCATATAGGAACAGATGGAGGAAGAGATAGAAATACCACAAAGACTGATAAGAAGACTGCAAATCCAATATAGGAACCACAGAACCACCGTATGTCTATATTCTAAGATGATTTCCATCTCCGTAATTATATAAATCTCCCCGAAGAGCCAAAACTGACTCTGAGTATAGAGAAGTTAATTTAAAGCAAAGAGCCTTAATACAGAAAGCTCCATTCTCAGAGGAGCATTAAATAAACAGTATGTTGAAGTAAGTGTGCTGAGATAATTAAAAACATAAATAGTCAGAGGTTTCCATGTGATGGGTGGCTGCTGCCCAAAATGAAAAAAGGAAGCTCCTACTTAAAGTGAAGTAACTCCTGGACATGCCGTGTATTACCACATAGCGCCATCTAGTGTACAAACCCATAACTAATTAAATTATTTCTGAAGTCTCCCTCACACACATGCTCACACACATGCTCACACACACACACCGCCCACAGAAGCTTCCTGCACTTGTATCCAAGTTTCCTAATGCTAATGCTGTGTCCTAAGTGGAAGACTCAGGTGATGATCTCTCTCTCTCGTCTTCTTCTTTTTTTTTTTGGTTCCATAGCCCTCACACTTCATCCTTTTAGATGCTGCGGTCAAAATGGAAACAGCTCACAACGCTCGCGCGCGCGCGCGCGCGCGAACACACACACACACAAACACACACACAAAAACAAACACACCCACAAAAACAGAA
>JBBMJY010000003.1:13005644-13034428 GCA_037833715.1 Toxotes lorentzi
CGCGCGCGCGCGCGCGCGCGCGCACACACACACACACACACACACACACACACACACACACACACACACACACACACCCCGCCCAGTGTTTCCAGGAGAAAGATGAGATTGATGATGTGATGAAGTCCTGAAGTAAACCAGAAACTTAAAGCCAGAGGCAGAGGAGAAACTAAGTTCAAAAAAATCACTGAGATATTTTAATTCTAGGAAGAAAAAAAAAATCATACAAAAGTCACCTTAACACAAAATAAAATTACAAAAACTGCTTAAGACATATCACTGCTGAAATACACAGTTATGACTCTTTTATAAATAACAATAAAATACCTGCTACAGTAATGAAGGGCAAGCCTCGGAAAACATAAGTGACAAAATTTCTAATTAAAACGTCAGCATGTTTTCAGATGGTGAAACTTTAAACATTCCACTTTACATTTTACTTCTTAATTGCTATTAAATGACAGGTGACTGAATTGGTATTATAACAGGGGGGAAGTATTCATTTATCATGGACGATACACAGTATTAGCTGTTGTAAAAGGCTGGATGCTGTAGGAGCACAGGCTTACAGCAGCTCATCATCAGCTACAGGAACTCAAACTCACAGTTATGTGCTGAGACATGCCAATCTCTGACATAAGTTATGGTGAAATCACTGAACATGGAATTTATGGATTATAGAAGCTTTTTTTTTCTTTTTTACTTTTTCTTTTTTTTTTTTATGTAACATAAAGCACCCACTCAGTGTGATGTGAAACTTTAGACAGCGACATGCAACGAAGCAGCACCAGGGGGCAATATAGGAAAATGTACCAGCCATACTGCCCAGAGGGAGACCCAGACAAGGATCTGAGTTCAAGGTGCTCAGATGAGAGGTATTAAGTGGAGCCAATTATGAATTCTCTTAATGCCATTAACACCTCAAAGTCTGTTCAAAGACATGTGAATAATAATACAAAATACCAATAGAGATAATGTGATAGGATCTAGTTCTGTTGACTGTCTGAGATCACATAAAAGGTGTTAGAAGAGGTCAGTTTTGTTTACATGACAGAGAGAAACTGTAAAGAGGAGATCTTCCTGAGAATGGCTGTTTGTTCCACATCAGCTCTAGACTGGTGCCTGCAGTGGCGCTGCATTACGTCAATAGTTTGGCCCTTTGCTGTAAGGATCCCGCCTCATCATGCTACCATAGCACATGGATGGGTCACACACCCCAGGCTGGCCAGGGATGCCAGGATTACCACTTTTACCCTCTGCTCCGTTTAGACCAGGGGGTCCAGGCTTACCTGGAGGACCTGCTTTACCGTACCCGTGTGGACCCATTGGACCTGTGGAGATAAAAATACTAAGCCACGAACAAGTCAAAGCAACGGTTCACACACTAGTAAGAAGTGACATCAAATATTAGAAGTTTTGTAAAGGTACCTCATTATATTAGCTTCCACGTCGTTTTCTGTAAATAAAGTGAAGAATGAGTGAAACTAAATAATTAGCTGCATTGTTTACCTGGAGGTCCAGGTGGTCCTTGGTCTCCAATCATGGTTCGACCAGGGCTCCCTTTCTCACCCTTGAAACCTGGTTCTCCTGCAAACACAAGTGTCCCTGTTGGAGCCTCCCACAAAATACTTTTTGTAACATACTGTCGACTTGAAGATAGTTTTACCTTTAAGCCCGTTAATACCAGGCTGTCCCGGCCGACCCGGGTAGCCTAGCTGTCCCCTGGAGCCACTAAGTCCAGGAAGGCCCCTGAGTCCCTGGGGCCCAGCTGGACCCGGAGGACCAGGAGATCCAGGCTGGCTTTGGCATCTGGAGCAGCTACTCTGCTGGTTGCTCAGCAACAATAAAGGCAGCTCAGCTAGGATGATTGACAATGAGACGATTTCAGATGTGTGTGGTCAAAACACACAGAAACACATGAGTAGTCGGTCTCTAATGATACTCACCCTGAAGAACGTCTCTGCAAATTTGTCGAATGTGACTGTCCGACATTTCACTTGCCTGTAATAAAATATTTAATCACATGGCTCCTCAGTGAATGTCTCTTCATATATGTCAGTCAATCTCAGACATAACACCATAATAAAAAAACATGATGAACCATAAAGTTGTTAGCACAGTGTGTATCACACATACAGATCTTCCTTCAGGTCCAGGTGGGCCAGGTGAACCAGATTCCCCCTGCAGCCCTCTCGGGCCAGGTGGGCCCGACTGACCCGGCTGTCCAGGCCGTCCCACTTGACCGTCTTGACCTCTCTGCCCTGGATCCCCTGCTGTCCCTTTCTGGCAAAAATACGAGTCCAGTTTTAGCAACACATACAATGGTTCAGGTTGGATGGAGGAAAGGTAATTAATGCATTCAGCTTAACATACCTCTCCTTTTAGTCCTGCTGGACCGGTGGTGCCCTGTCAATCAAAGTCAGGATAGCTCATTACAGACTACAGTGGAAAGCACTCAGAAAGCACTCAACAATCCTCAAACTGTGTTATTTTAATAATGAAACATCTGGATTTAGATCCCTATCAACAGGCTTTCATTGTGATTTTAGGATAATATCAAAAATAATGGAAATAATGGGCAAAAATACTGTAAATTTGTAGTGAGTCAGAACTGACTGCTGAGTTATGACCAGCTAAATTCATCATGTTGCAGTGGCACCACCTACAGGTTAAATAGCGTCAGACTTCTGCAGGATCACTTTGATATGGGACCATGTCATATAAATTTGGTTACAGCTGCACAGTGTGTTCAAGAACGATGGGAATTAATGTCAAAGAGGCCATGCCTGGAAGAACTTGGCAGCTCATTATAGGAATGAATGGACCATCAAACACAAATTAAATAATACACACATGTACCAAATTTGGTGAAAACTAGATAGAAATGATAGAAGTGATAAAATAAAAACATGAAAAAAAGCATTTTAAACAGAAGTAAATCAACATATGGGAGAAAATTGGTGTTGCCACTATGCATAGATTAGATATGTGTTGGACCAGGGAATCCCTGGAAAACAAGAATTTTGCTTCTACACATAGTTCAGGAGTTTCAATTAAAAAATCTGAAGTGTTTTATAAATGACCACACGGTGGCACTATTGACTCTCAACACTCTTAACTATTTCGTCTCTGGCCCATGACTAACTTTTCCAACGAATTCCACTGAAATCTGTTTACCAGTTTTCAGGCATACTGCTATTTAAAAGTCAAATAGACAGATCACGTCCTTTGTGGAGGTAATGAATATATTATGAATATGCCCAAGTTCACATGAATCTCACTCATTACTCTCTTCCTTCTGAGTCTTTTACTTTCATTGATGAAAAACTTGCACATCATTGAAGAAAAGGCAAAATATCTGATTTAAGAAATATCTTTGTTTTCTTTGATTTTTTTTTGCATCCAAATTGGTTTTCTTATTCATGTTCATGTTTCACAGGTTGTCATCATACAAGACAGCTGAAACTCACGTGATTCCCCGGCCGTCCATGCTCTCCTTTTTCACCTTTCAGCCCCTGGTGAGAAAATTGTTAGATCACCATCACAAAAGCACATGAAATCAGTATTTCACACACTAGTCTAAACGTGTATGTGTAGCGTATAGTGCTGCAGATAGTACGGAGAGTTAAATCACCTATTCAAAATAGGATCATTGGCTTATGTTTTCAATAGTATTTATGGCTGTTAATGTGGTTTAAATGCAGCACATTAGATCTGATTGCATACTTAGATATCAGAGCACTTTCTCGTTGCATTCCAGATTTGATTTTTTTTTTCATGACATGAAATTGATCCAGTGTTGCATAATGGAGGAAACCATTATTGAAGTCAATAGAAAGACAAATATCCAGTTTCCAAAAGACAAAATATAGCTGGCAGATGATTGTTTTCCAAACGCAAATGTAATATGTGATAAATGAGGCTTTTTTTCCATAAGAATATGTTGAATTCAATATTCAATGTATTAAAGACACTATATTGCTTCACCCTTAAAGATTATCAACAGTGTTGAATACAAGTTTGCAAAAATGATTTGAGGTTCCACACAGATGATTTTAACAGATGACTGGTAATGAGGTCTTCAGGACCAAGGTCTATTGTAATCCAACACCCACTGGTGATGAGTGACACTCATGTTTATTTAAAGCTGGAGATGTGCTCTCAACATCTCAATATGAGAGGTTAGATTAGCATTACAGGTGACAGCAACATTGTTGTATGATCTGCTTGTGTGACTAATAAATGGTTTATGTCAGTGTAATGTTGTCTCGAGTCTCACCATCTCTCCTCTTTCACCTAGACTGCCCTTTTGTCCCTGGTAAAAAAAAAACAAAAACAAAAAACAGGTTATAATTTTATAGCAGGAAAACAACCACAAGACTTCCCCGCGATTTATAGAATTAATATTATGTCTGGAAGCATCCTTATGCTTTATATCACAGTGAAGACTTGTGACCTATTGAAATATCTTTTGTACAAATATCCAAAAACAACTTGTGGTAATGAAATTGCTTAGAGACACTACTACAGTTCTTGCCTAAAAATGTGATTGTGATGTATGTCCATTGCTGATAGGGAAGTTTAGTCATTATTACAAATGGAATTTCAGGCTAACTAATGTTTATAGCTAAATATCAATGGACGCACTGGAAATCTTCTGTTTGACCAGACTGGGTTAACTCCAAGCAGGAAATGGAAACAAATTATGAATTTTCATTGTTATAAATCATACATCTGAAAAGGTTTCAACTGGATGAAAGGAGGACTGAAACAGCAGTGTCACAACACTGCCAGAAAAAAGAAAAATCACAGTAAATACCTTACTGCCCTTCAGGCCTGGCATGCCCGGGTGCCCTGGCTGACCTGCTGTTCCTGGTTCCCCAGCACTCCCCTTTGAAAGCATTTATTTAAACACCAATCATTAAAAACAAGAACACACTTTATTTTTGTACAGCTAGACATAAAACCTCAAAAAAAAAATCTGTTGTTACATTGTGGATGAAGCTTTATTGATTCAATAGGTTTTTTCCAGTATTTTAAGTCATAGATAAAACCACCTTGATTATTTGAAAGGAAACATACCGCAGGCCCTGGCGCTCCTTGAATACCTGGACTTCCACTTTCACCCTTACTCCCCTTGATCAAGAAATAAAACATGTCTTATGTTACAGAAAACATACAATGAAATAACATCAAATCACTGACCTCAACCGTGTTGGTATTTTCACTTTCTTATCGTAATTCATTTTCATTGACGCATGCAGTAATTTCAGCGTACTTTCATGAGGTTTTGGGATATTGTAGCTTGACGTTTAATTGTGTCTGGTCGAATGCTTTCTTTTCCAGTTGAACAAGCCTCAGTAATTGCAGACTGAAGCTCAGCCATAAAATCAAAGTATTGCTTGCCTGTCCATAAACTAAGTTTTCACTTGTGTGCCATTTACCAATACACATTGGCTTGTTAAAGGCAGATCAGCTAATGAAAAGTGATCAGGAGACAGAACGTCCAAACCAGACAAGCCCAGACTGCTTACATTTCCACTAAAATTCCACTGACGAAAGCAGTAGGACCGGATCATCGCTTAATTTAGCGCTGCTGGAGTGGCCAAGAGATCGTTACTCGTGCTGAAGTGTATTTTAGAAAATCAGTGACCAAACAAAACATGCAATGCTGCTGACCCAAGCAACTTTCTATGCATTTCAAGAAGGCATCAGAGATTTAACCTTATCCAAACGAACGTGCATTTGTACACTGCTGTGTATTTTGCATAGGCTGGACAAGATAAGGTTTGGGAATCTAATGTCATACATCATCTGTACTTGTTGGCAGCTGGTTAACTGCACTACACTGTGCTCAGAGTCAACTTAAATCATAACATGGCTCGGTCTGCAGCTTGTGTAGATTGATCTGCAGTATTGACTTTTCTGGGTCACAGTTTGAGTCAGTGCCCCAGGGATGTAAACTCACATTGTATTTAGTGCACAGTTTATCCTTTTTAAAGACTGTTTTAAATCTTTTTGATGTCCGCTGGTCAGACGAACGTCAGTTATTATTTCTGCTTGCTTCATTGTAGCTTTGCATTACTAGCTATTTGGCAGTCTCAGGAAGCTGAAAGTGAATTTTCTAACAGGCATAAATGATTACCTTGGGCCCAGTCGGTCCTCTTAAGCCAGGTGCACCAGATAAACCCATCTCACCCTGCGCGAGAGTGAAGAAATTGTTTTGGTAACTCTTCAGATTCAATGTTTACACTTTAGTGTGCACTGAACTTGAGCACAAAGAGTCCAACAGTTGTTAACTTACAGGCGGTCCAGTTGATCCTTTGAAGCCCCTTGATCCAGGCGAACCATCTTCCCCCTGAAATTAGAATCATGTCAGTCAAACGTTAGCGCAAAGTAAGAGCAAAATCACTGATCTGTTTCTTTTGAACATCGGTTGGCACCTTGTTACCTTTTGTCCATCCAGGCCTGCAGTTCCTGGCAATCCTGGTATACCCTGGGGAACAAGCAAACAGATTCTGTCATCTTAATGATTTTAAACACGCTCTAATCTACTGTTAGAGGTTTACAGAAGGTTCAACAGAAATAACATTTTTAAATTCATTTTCATTGTTTCTGAACTGATACTAATAACGGCATGGAGGTCTGCAGGTTGTGGTTTACTACCTTTTACAGTTCTGAAATAATTACTTCATTGTGTCAGTAACAACTGAAGCCAATTGTCCAAAAAAAGTAAATAATTAAACTGGCCATGATGCAACAGGAGAAGTGACCCTCCAAAAAAAAAAAATAAAAAAATAATTTATTAAATTTCATTCAATTTCCAAGTCTAAACTGCACTAGGAGAGGTCTGTCTAAAGCTGAATCGGCATGTCGAACTGTACGATCCATATGTGTTGCAAGTGGGCTGTGCATGTGTTTTATTTGCTGACAAATGCAAAAGGCAAAATGTAGCTGCAATTGGAATGGCACTTGGGAGAAAGAATGGCAGCAGATACAGATTTATAAACAAAAATGGTTTGGTACATTGCAAGTTTATTCGGTTCAACACATGCAGCAAAAGTACCCTGGAAAGCCTTTTTAGTTTTAGTTATTTTCTTCTGAGATAAACACTTGCAGATGCTTTGTGGTTGCCTCACACAAAAGTTTGAGTAACATATGTGCATTGTGAATGGATCAGACAGCCAGGCAGAGAAACAGAAATATAGATAGAGCCACCCAGACACTCACACTCAACCTATAGGTGAACAAATCCCCCAACCGGGGCCTGGACTGAAGTGCTAACTTCATCTTGTTTTAACTTGAGGAAGTACAGTACTAATCCTGTGTCCCTGGATACATTGCTAACTCTATTGTTCTGGTGGGGAAAAATGGCTTACAGCCTTGTGGAGCAACTGACTCATCTTTTGTAGACCCATCTCAAACTTTTGGACGACACTTATAGTCATGATCAGTGGGGTGGCTGCCAAGTTGAAACACTTTCTTCCAAAAACAGATTTGCCAGAGCACCACAGCATTCCCTCGACGAGTTACTTTCTCTGCCTTCGATTATAGCCTGAGCCTGCTTGTTACATAACAGGGTTATCCTAGGATGAACTACAGGGGAAATACCCCTAATTTACTGGCTGTCAGGGGTACTCTCTGTACTGCTGACAATATGTTAACACACTGCAGTCTTGCTACAGTAAAAAAAAACATTATGCATCTATTTTACAAGTCTGTTACTTACAGTATTATTTTGTGTCAGCTACAATTTGTACACATTTGTCTGCGAAGAACTTTGTGAACCGTAATATAAAGTACCACACACATAAAGTTCCCTTTTTCCTGCCTCAAAACACTGCTGAAGAGTTTAACACAATACTCATGCACAATTTGCATCAAAACCTCAATTTCTATGAGTCCAAGTAAAGATCATATTAACAGGGCTAGCAACCTAAAAAATATGTACACTGAGTAATATGTTTTTACGACTCACGGGATGGCCTTCCCTTCCATCAGCACCAGGAATGCCACTGGCCCCAGCTTCTCCCTTAATACATTGGAGAAACAAAAATATGATTAATACGTATCATTTTCATCCATATTTGTAGTTGTGAGCCCTTAATTTGACACATACACGTCTTGTATATTTTACATGTCATGTTGGATTTATTAAAAAGATGTCTATCTAAAACATGAAGAGCACCTTTGATGTTTATTAAAACGGTCAAATGGGGTTTTGGAAAAGGACAAAGGGGACACCAGCACTGTACGGCTCCATTTCCATGGTTGCCAACAACATCAACAGCCTCTATAATTCTCCTAATCCCCGAATAAGCTTTGTAACACACAGTAACTACTCTGTACTGTCAAAACAAACAGACCTTTTGACCAGGTCCCCCTGGAAACCCATCCTTTCCATCTCTCCCAGGAAGGCCCTGAAATCAGAGAGAGGGATTTTTACATAGAATTATAAAGGCACAAGAGCTCTGCATTTCTGAATGTGTTGTTTCATACATACAGGTTCTCCTGGATAACCAGGTGGCCCAGGAGGTCCCATACTTCCTTTTTCTCCCTGAAAATACCATGGCATCCAAGTTAAAGTTGTCATGTTCAAGTAACAGAGCAGTTTTTGGGGTTTTTTTTAGCCTTTAGGATTGTCTGCGCTCTTACCACTTGGCCGGTTTTTCCTGGTAACCCTGCAGTTCCTGGGGATCCTATAGAGCCCTGAGAAGGTAAAAGATTTAAATCATCATCAGATGTGACCTAAATATAGTGCCTACCTTTTATGGTCTAAGCTGGTCTGACTTATCTAGACTTTCAGACAGTGATGAGTCTGAATCTCATTTGACAGTTTCTAATCTAGATAGCAAACAAAACAATTAAAAATCTCCTCGTCAGCCAGATCAGGAGCCGCAAGTGACGGAGTGTGGGACAAAAACACTTCACAGACCTGCTCTAAAGTCCTCATGGTCACAAATATGCAGTTGGTATTTGACATTAGTCAGCACTGGTCTTGTATTTTTCTGGGATGGACCATGAATTAAACAACCTTTTGGACCGAAACTCAAGCGAGTGATGTGTTTCATTGCATCATTCTGGCATTTTAAAAAATGGCAGTGGTTGACCTAAAACTAGATGTTAGTATCTGCTGAATCTTGCCAAAATGTAAGAGAATGATGCGTCACTGTATTTTCACCTCTTCAGAATTTAAAAAAAAAAAAAAAAGCATGATTCTGGAACCGGGCCGGACATTACATGATTTGTTTTTTCCACTTTTGCACTCCAGCATTCAAAATGATGCTAATCAGCTCAAGAAGGAAGAAGTCATTGTTCAGTGTAAAACCAAATAACATATTCATTACTAGCTGGCTTAGTGACTTTTGTGGGTAACGGCTTTTTTTTATTGTGGCCTCATTTGCAAAAATATTTTGTATATAAAAAGACATTCGAGTCAATGAGTGGATAGCGTTCTTCTTTCAGTTTAAGCTGAATTCAATGTTCAGTCAACAAACATGTCCAAGGAACATGTGTTCATTTTCCACCAGTGTAAAAACACACATCAGAAATCTCTCCAGCTGTGGCCATCACAGCACTTCTGTTTTCCAAAGCAAATGAACCGTGGTGAGAGGATTCAGAAGCTCAGGGTGCCACTGACTGGCAGCGCTGCAGCCGGGGCAGTAAAGATACAAACATGGAAGCCAGCCGGTAGCGTTATTTGTGTTCATGCTGCAGTGAGTTTTACTGTTTTGTTGGCATTGCAAACACTAGGGTTCTCCAGTTTGTGTGACAGCATGGATTATAAAACGTGGATAGGTGCTAGCGTAAGTAGCGTAAACAGTGACTGGTGTGTTCTCACATCTCAGGTGCGAAGGAAAGACTGATTAACACTCAGTGTTAATGACCTACAGAGATCAATAACACAGACTGGATGCCCACTTAATTAGCTATAAGATATTCCTTCAAAGGTGATGGATGACTGTGGTTCTGAACAAGTATCACAGATCGTGAATACACAAACATAGCCAATTTTTGGCAAAGTCTATAACAGCCTTTCTTGTGTTCTTGAATTATGTTCTTCTGACTTAATTTACCAGACATTTCATGTTTCCGTTCTCTAGATCCTATGCCAGGAAAATGAGACTAAGCCTTTGGTGGTCTTACAATATGGGAACGATTTGGAAAGTTGTACTTTGGAAGTTGGTATCCAAAGAAAATCTTATCCTCTACAATATGAGGATTCCCTCTAACTTCAAGAGACGAGGGCCCCTCCTTGGGCTTCAGAGACTGCTTTCTGCTGCATGGAGGCTCTTTAGCTTTCTTGGAGTGCAAACACCTCTTGACCCAGACGAGGGTGAATAGGTGTGGGAAGCTCGGCCTCTCAGGGCTTTAGACCCAGGAAACAACTCTCGCTCTTTTAACTGAATTCATTTAGATTACTGTTAACTCAGATTACTGTTAAACTGGCTCCATTTGAGTGGTGGTAATAGAAAATATTTACCTTTTTATCTACTGTACGGTTAATATTGTTAATATTTTACCTATTTGTTGAAGCAATTCAGACAGAGCTTTTCCAAACTTGCGCTTTAACACATTTGGCAGCTGTTTTGTTTTAGCATGTAAGCGATGGAAAATCACTTGCAGTTCACCTTCTAGACGCTCATCTCATCATTCATGCCTCAGACCATTACACTAATTACATGTCTAATTATGGGATTTTAAAAGAGCACTTTGATAGACTAGTAAAAGCCAAGATCCTTTTATGTGTTAAGTATAACTGGAAATGGGGGAAAAAAAGTACGATAAATCCTCCTGATCTTTAGAAATGCAGTCCTCCTTTGTGTTCACTCTGTCTGAGTTTTTGTATGACCTAATCAAAGAACAGTCCAAAGACAGTCCAGACACTTGTATTAAAAAAATACATCCTGGACCTGTGAGTGAAACTCTAATAATGGGACAGCTGGTACAGGACCTGCTGTGTCTCCATCTGAGACCATTTTCAAAATGACATTAACTGCTTGAATTGTTCTCCATTTCGGCCAACTGGCAGGGGGTCACACTGACTACAAGGTAGGATGACATGACAGGGGTGATGCAATCTGGAGAGGATGCATTACTTCACTGATCCTCGAAATAAAGCAGTGTGTCGCTTGAATGAACATCAAAGTGATCAGAGCAATAGAAAAGTTCTAGAGAGACGTGCTCCACTTTTGTTTGGACTCGTTCTGACACATTTCAGCTCACAGGTGCTTTGTCCCTGTAGCTAATATGCTTTTGCTGTTGTCGATATTGTTACTGCATATACCATGACAGCTGCTGGTAACACACAGCACCAAGTGACTGCATGTTTTCATGTCTGTGTGAGTGGATGAGAGAGGCACCACTTGCTGTGGGCTGCCTCAGATTGTGTATTGATTTCTTACTATTGTCTTTGATTTGCTGTCATCTCCTGCTTCTGTATATTGCAGTGGAATATTGGAGCAGGTGATGTGCCCTGCAGACACACCGGTCTCACTGTGTTACATGGTTTTATTTCTAACTGATGGCCTCCATACAGGGACATACAATCCTCTGTGTGTGATCTTGTGATTTTGTTAGACTTTCTGGGATCACATGTTGCCTTATTGATTCACGTGACACTAACACTGTCTTCACATCTCTTCCTTGCATCTCTCCCTCAGATCTTACTATAACTGGGAGGTGAAGGGCCAAAGACGAGATGCAAGTGAGGGAAAAAAAAACAAGGCCATAAAAGGAAAGAGCTACACCTGTGCTTTCCTAAAAACAGCAAAGAAAGCAGAAGAAGAAGTTTGAGCTTGCTACGGGAAAGGGCAGAACAAAAGTCAGGATTTATGAACACATTTAAAAAGTTTCTGATGGCCTTCACGCTCTTTCTGCACAGTCCTCTTGTCCCACGGTGTAGAAGTTGTATTTTTTTTTATTCTCCCAAGGGATCTGGCTTTATATTCATAACATATGGTTTCTAGAGTGATTGATGCAACAGTGTTCAAACGGTTCAAGATGATGCGTCTAGCAGGGATTTCCTGTTAATCATACATTTGATCTCATAAAAAGAAGATTTACCTTGACAATTCAGTTTATGTTTCGTACATTTTAACCACCACTTTCTTTCAGCTTTGCTCAGTCAATTACCATCATCATCAATTTGACCAATGCCTAACTTAAACAACATCGCTGAAGGAGATATTCTGAAAAAAAAAGAAACATCTAAGGCAGGAAAACTAAGAAAAAGACAAGGCTGTTTAATGGATTATATGGAATATAGTGACATATTTGAGAAATGAATATCACCACCTTCTCTCCTGGTTGTCCGGGCGATCCTGGTAATCCAGGCATACCCCTCTCACCCTGAAAGTACAGACTTGTATTACAAAATTTGTTTTAGTTAGTCACATATTAGTGCTACAGCAACCCACTGTGTCACAAATGTGCTTTTCGACCTTCCTACCGAAACACCGGGCCTCCCTTGCTCCCCTTTGTACCCGTCTGAACCACGTGGCCCCTGGCAGAGGTAACAAAAAGAAACTAGCTTTAACTTTTCCATTCCTTGATGATGAAATTGATTTTAAGGTAGAATAAGTGAAATTTTCTTTACCTCTACTCCTGGTGGACCTGGCAGCCCTGGACTTCCTCTAATGCCAGGGATACCCTTAAATTTAAGCAAAACAGGATGGGAGAAACACACACTCGGTTAAACATTTGAATCCAGCTGTGTGTGTATCTTCTCTGAGTGACCCTAGGTTGCAGGGCAGATTCTTTCTCTGAGATTTTGATCATGCTATAGGACATGTGGTTCACTTTTGGTTGGTTTTCATCACACAAAATCACCACCGTGGAGCCACTCTTGCTATAATCAGACATGTTTTTTTAATTTACTTGTTGGAAAAATAAGTAAATAGGCATATTTACCGCTGTGTTTGAGCATTCTGATGCAGTCCTGACCACGTAGAATTAACAAGCAGAAATTGTCATGACCTAATGGATACATTAACTCAAACTCTGGGTTTGGCATTTTCTCAGATGCTGCTGTTGATGCTGCTGTGACACTTGTGTTGGCAGTTATGTGCTGTATGTTTGTATATTGAACTATGTAGTACTCACAGGCTTACCATCAGCACCAGGAGGTCCAGGCTGGCCAGGTTTGCCACTGTTTCCTTGTTCTCCCTATAGAAAGAAACTTAAGAATGGGTAACTAAAACATATCTATCGACAGCGTAATCCATTAAATCCATTTATCTATTTAAAACATCTCTGGTAACAATATGCTTTCTCAAGCGTGGAGTGTTGATTTAATTTATCTATAAACCAATGAATGTAAGATGATCTTGAGCACTATGTGGGGTTATAAGGAACATCTGCAAGCCAGCAAAAGCCCCCAGCATTTTGGATCTATTAGTAAATGTAGTAAAAGCATAGCGGTGACCTTATAAACACAAACATGCCTGAAACCATGTAAGTTTTATTAACAAAGAGTTTTGTTGCTAAGGTAATATCTCTCTGAGGTCCTTGTGTAAAGCCTTTTATGACCGGAGCTGCTATTGTTTGGTTGATGCCCTGTGATCAATAAAGACGGAGATGTAGGGTTTATTCCTTAGTTTGGAAATTTTCCATTCTATCCTGTGTTTATTTTAAGCAGTGGTCTGGTTTGTTTTCAGCAAACAGTACAGTACAACAGGATCTTACAGGATTAACCATGACTCACTCGCGACGGCGAGCCTCAGTCTGCCTGAGCGGAGAAAAGAGGCTACATGGTGCGTCCATGATTCGTAAACCTGTACATTTTCCACAGGTAACTGTGTACTGCTAAAACCTCCCACACAGCTCCGTTTCTGACATGAGGGAAATCTGTGATTACAGGCTGTAATGACTGTGCTTTACCTATTGGTAAAGTACAACCTCATGTGCTCTTCACATAATTGTCTGACACAGAGAGCAGGATTTAGACATCACCTGGGAATTCAGCCCACATTTCCTCATGCAGCCGTATGAAAGAGAGACTTTGTGCTCTGTCTCGCAAACAGAAGCCATTTCATCTCTTTGTGATTCCTGAGTTTACTCACAAAACCAACACTGTTAAGGATTAAGTTATTTTTCTCGTATTTAATCTCAACAGACCGTCTGTGTTTAAAGTAAATATTTAAGCCGTTGTCTGAACACCGGGGAGTGTTCAGAGAGAGGAACAAACTCTGATGTCTGATATCCAAGTGTGAGAGGATAATGTTTTGTGACATGGGTTTAAGTGCGGCAATATTTTCTTATTAGACACATTAAACAACAACATGACATAAGACAAACAATGAGAGGGAAGAGATCAACTGACCTTCATTCCTGGAAGTCCAGGGGGTCCAGGAGGACAAACACAAGGCTCTTGGGTGGGTTCAGTGTCACCAGGATTGTTGAAGCACTGTAATGAATAAGCATAAGAACTTCCTAAAACCTGATTTTATGTCTTAAAATGTCTTGTTTTGTCAAACCAATACTTCAAACCCCAGAGATATACAGCTTACAATGATATAAAACAGAAGAAAATAACAAACGCACACACTTTAGGAGCTGCTCCATGAGAAACAAGGGCAAGTATATGTGCTATTTACATCACACATAATCTGCTTCACTGTTAAAAAATGAACTTGTATTTGAATGTAAGCCATGAATATCTTTTTGTTTTGAAATGAAATGATGTGAGATTTTGCCAGAGAGGCATCTGAGCCTCCATTCCAAATCCAAATTGATAACTGAACTTGGAGATTCCGTTGTAAATAAGCCATTGAAAAGCACACAGAGAGGGGAGAGAGGCAGTGGTGCTTGGCAAGCTTTTGTAATTTTAGGCTTCTCATCTTGTCTCTTTTGATATTTTTATCCAACAGCTTCACATTAAAAACAGCAATTTGGCACTGTTTTTGTGGTTATAGCAATTTCCAAGCCAACATAACAATGGGCCACTGCTTCACAAACACAGTTAAAGCCAGCAGACAGTAAAAAAAATATACTGAGTGCAGTATGTTTGAAGCTGAGCCATGGGTCCTCCTCCAACAAATTATTTTATACATAAACAGATGTGACTTGAAATAAATGCGCTGAGTTTACACCTTCACTACGCAATACTACAATACGCTGTACTGGTGAAATATACAGCTACAGTTCATGCCGTACAGTTTGCTGTTTGAGGTAAGCAGTGATAAATGACCGGGCGGTGTGTTTCAGAGCAGAAACAGATGTAGCTGGATAAGGTGTAAAGTAGGTGAGAAGAAGTTATCTTTGTTGCTTTTGGACCAAAAAACGAGTGCAGAGCCAAGCAGGCTCTTGTACTTACAACTCCAGGTATTTCACACGCAGTCTCTCGGTTATTCTGCTCAGGGTCACAGTAGATGCGAAGTTTCTGTATTTCAAACTAGAGAAAAGTTTTTTGAAAAAAAAAAAAGAAAAAAGAAGTTTTTATTTAAAACACAACCTCCACTGCTTTGGAGTCCACACAAGCTAACAAAACAAACAAACTATAATATGGGGTTATTTTGCAACATTTAATTCAGTTTTATCAGTGCTGCGCTACTAATGAATTGAAATTGCTATTGTGTAAGAGTTAAAGGAAAGATAAGTGCCCTCACTGGGCATTGAGCAGCTACATGTTGCCAGACCCCCCTCAGTGATTGGACGTGTTCTGCAGCAATGTTACACAGTTCTTCCATTATTTGGTATTTTGTTGATGTTGGTGGTAAAATGGCTCCAGTGAATCCCGTCCACTGTTTCACATCAGTTACCATGTGAGCAGAAAGACGATCATCACATATGATTTATATTATTTCCAGGCTCATGAGAACATTAGCACGACTGCATGATTAGGGGCATAGATCAATCTAAAACAATATAGTTTACATTTTGTGAACAGTGCCTTGTATTTAGTTTTAAATGTGATAAGGATGTCTGTTCTACTAGTGTAATGTAATTTAAAATTGCATTGTGGTCTAATTATGGGGTACTTTTAAGGGTCCAGTTACAAAAAAAAAATCTGTTTCCAGTTACAAGTGGGTTTGTCTTACATGAGAGCTTTCATTTTGTTAAATGGCTTAAAACTTCATGATCCTTATAACAGTGGGTCAGTACACATAATAACATTCACCGCCACGCCGTGTTCATGTTCATATCCACTGCTATAATGATGCGTCAACATACTGACTGATATAGGAGATGTAAAAGTCCTAAATGAATAATATTCTTTCTTTGTTCCTTTTCAAACAAAGGAACAGACTTTCTCCAAATAATTTTCATGACATATAAATTCTGTTTCTGATTAAATTGTGTTTATCTTAGTATATATGATAATCCACTGCTAGGTGAACTGAGGGCTTTAGTTTAAAAACGTCACCATTATTTGATTTTAATTTATTTTTACATGTATTTTATTTCATTGACCATTATTTTGGCCCCAAATACAACAATGCCAAACCTGCCTAATTGCTTACATATGTGTATGAGGTATTTTAAATGGTCAATTTGTGTTATTGTTTAATAATAAAAGGTGTTACATCATATTGACAATTAGAATAAAAGGATGTATTGTGCAGAACTAAGTTTTTTTCTTTACCATAACTGTACCACTACATAAAAATATTATATTATGTTCACAAGGATGTATTTGTCTAAATGTTCAAGAGCGATACACTATATAGCCGTCTTCAGAGCAAATTACAACACAACACCATTATGATTTATAACAAATACAACATTTTTGGCGTAAATTATGCCAATTGAGACAAATAAACCAAAGATTAATAGGACCTTGTGGAGAAAAGGCTCATTTTTGCCAAGGATTTATTATCCACGGAGTTAAGCATGTCTCTCAGGAGGCAGCAATAAACTGTGCATTGCTGTGTGATGCTCTTTAAAAGATATATCAGTATTTCCTCAACTACTCATTAAACGCCATTCCCTCTTTCTATAGTCATGTTGACGGACTGCTGACGGATAAATTGTCTGGGAACCAAACAACATGTATTTTATGAAAATAGGGTTGTTGATGCTGATAAACTTACTGGCACTGTTGTTTCCTTTCTGACATATTTTCCAACTTGGGTTTTTCCATTGATGAAAATGCCAACAGGGGGCTCCAGGGACAGAGTTTCTATTACCAGGTCATCAACATAAAGAGTAACATCCTCCTCAGTGACCAGCAGCCGTAGCTGGTGCCATTTCTCATCAAACAGCTTCATCGAAAAAAAAAAAAAAGAATAGGAAACAGTAGTCATTAATACAACGGTACATCCTGGAGGTGTTCTGATAAAGACATTAAACAAACAATAAAACAGAAAACATTAAAAGGAAATGGGTGTGTACGTTTTTGAACAAAATACAAATGCAGAGCTGCCAAACAGTTTAATTACATGGTAGAGTTACTTCTTCATGGGCAAGGACATAGTCTGATAACCATACAGATCTGCTAACCTACAGATGTACAGGTGAAATAGACTTCGGAAACTCTGAAGAATGGGACGATTGGGGTTTATTGGCTACATAACAAGTTTTATATGTGGCTGAAAGAAAATGCTTAAACCTTGGAGGTGCATTGGTTTTACACAGTTGCTTCCAGAGTTGTATTATGTTACCTGTGATGTGCAAAATAAATTTCCCCTTTAAGAGTATTTCAAAGGGATAGTACACAGTTGTTACGTTACCCGTGCTGTCTGTTGTGAAAATGTGACCGTTTGCGTTCCACTTGGTGCTTCACTGGTTGTGGTGAACATGACGGTGCGGTCCAGTCCGTTTACAGTCACTGCCATCTGGGGTTTCCCATCACGCGTCTGTATTCTCCACAGGTCCCACTCCTCAACTGTCACAGATCCTTTATACCTCAGTGTGGCCACAAAAACATACGATGGAGGCAGGCCATCGGGGAAAAGGGTCCTGAACGACCAAATTTTAAAAAAGTCAGTCAACTTTGAATATACTGATGATGATGATGATGATGATGATGATGATGATGAGGATGATGAAGAAAGTATAAAAGCAAGATGACTACCGTGTAGCTTCGCTCAAGTCAACGCGAGACGTCACTTCATAGGCCTTGGTGCCATAAAATGCACCTTGTGTCTTCTTTGCTTTTTTGGCCAAATTTAAGTGTAACAGAATATCAAAACCCTTCTCGTCACGGGAGTCTACAGGAATTCTTGCTGGGCAAACAGTCTCTGGAACAGAAAACACAGTGAAATGGACAAACATAGTGACAAAAAGAGTAACAGACATAATGGAGAGAAGGATAAGAGGCAGAATATCAAATGGAGTAGTCTGGGCTGAAGAGATACCACTGATCCTCTCAGGAGAGTGATATTTGATATCACAATATTTGAGCAGAAAAACAATTTTAGCTCCAGACACTGTCCAGCTGTTGCTTACCTTCACACAGCTTCTGTCGTATGACCTGTATGATCCTGGAAATAGCTTTGTAGTCCTTGACAGAGAAGACATAAGTTGAAAATGGCTTGTTGGCAATGTCCCTCAACTCGGCCTCTTCTGTCTCTGGCCCAACACCAATTGCAAACAAAATTACTCCTTTTTTCCTTGCTTCCTCTGCTGTTTTCAAAACCTCATCTTGAGATTTCCCATCTGTAAGGACAACAGCAATTCTGGAAATGCCTTGTGGGCCACGCTCAGAGAGGCCAAACAGTTTGTCCGTAGCAAACTTAATGGCTGTGCCCGTCCTTGTGTTTCCCCCCATGTACTCAATGGACTCCATTGCTTTGATGAGGTCTTTGTTAGAGGAGTACTTCCCCAGAGGTATTTCTAAAACAGGGTTATCGCTGTACTGGACGACTCCAACTTGGGTGAACTTCTGTCCAATGTTGAAGCTTGTTGTTATATTGACAAGCCACCGCTTCACTATTTCAAAATTGACATCCTCAACACTCCACGAGCCATCTAGAATAAAGACCAAATCACATGGTGCGGTCCTACAACCTGTAGCAGACAGGAAATATAAAATCAGCCATGATTAAATAACATCTAGTTTGTTGGGAAACACTAAATAAAATGTATTTGCAGTACATTAAATCACCTTTGCCAGTTGTATGCATTTAAGAGTTTTTAATGTATGATCAACAAGCAAAACAAAGTGTGAGAAAATGAAGACAGAAGCATTCTTACTTCTTATGTCTTCATCTTGAGCTGCACTAAACAAATGGAGAAGCATGAAGCACAGGCATCTTAAGACACAATGCATGGATGTCGCTTTGTAACCCATTATGCAGCAGTACCAATTTCCAAATGTGCACCTACAGGGAAAGGGAAAAAACATGCTTTGTATTGCAGGAAAAAAGAGAAGGACAATGCAAGCATTTGTGACATGAGGTCCCCAAGTTATTTTTGCCTTGGCAGAAGTTAATGTCTCAGACTATTGTTTTTCCACTGTTGAGAGTTGCCATTTATTTTGGATCGTCCTGTCTCCATAGACTCTAAGGTCAAAACCTTACTACACAAAACTATCCCACTATGATCATGATACCCAATACCTTGAGTAATATGACAAGGATGCTGGCTATGTTGGCTATGTTGCCAGGCTCTGCAAAATATGAATGTTAGATGAAGGTGAACTGATTAAGCTTTGTATGGACATGTATGACTCAAGCATGACAGCGGGAAGTCCATGCATACATTAACACTGTAAGCATTTGTTATGACTAATTTTCAAACATTTTCCCCAAGTTACTTGTTATTTTAGGTTTAGAGTTTGTGACCATATGAATCACTCAGTACAAAGATGTTCTTTGCAACACAACAGGAATTGGACATGTTTTCATTTACATTTTTCATCAGCTCAACCGTGCATTTTGCAGAAGCCCAGTTATCTCCACGACAGGCAGTAGCATAGACGAGTGTGTACATACAGTACAAGATGAGATACTGTATGAATTGCACTTAGTTTAAGGCCCAAGTCAAGCACAGAAAATACATGACAGTAATAATCTTTGAGTGTAAGGCTGGATTTAAAAAAAAAAAAGTAGAAAAATGGCTACAAAATGTCAAAATAATGGAGAGAGATACAAAACAATTAATCTGAGAAAGAAAAAGTAGTTTATCTACTCATGGTTCAATCAACAAGTCCAACAAAAATAGTGTATTTCCTTCCTAAATTTGTATTTGTTTTTTTTTTTTTTTTGTCCACGTGGGTGCAGTGCAACAACAGTGACACATCATCCCCTTGTAAAATTGATGGCAAAGGTGTTAGCAAACAGTTGCTTGTTTACACATCCACCTGACTATGTAAGTACTCATTTGGAGTCATTTTACTGTCCACTTGGTGAATGCTAGTCCATTATTCACTCTTATTTTAGCTCTGTATTTGGTCTCAACCAATGCCAGAGAAAATTATTTAAATTGAACTGTATTCAACAGGCAGTTGCCTATCTGCAACCAAAACAATGAGCTGAAAGACACTAAAAGGGTCTGGGGAGAACTGCAGAGTCATTCACCTCCCACCTTCCACTGCTACCACAGACACTGCTACACACAAATCCCTTATTAACTTACTAACTACTAAGTTATATTCAACACTCCATCCATCCTCCAAGTGGCGCACTCTGTCTTTCCAATCTGGCAACACAGGCTCCACGGCCTCTGTACACCTAAGCATTTTCCTTTCAAGCCTCATGCACCACATCCTCGCATGGCACTGTCAGTTTTACTAAATAAACAATTCGCTGAACCTCTGACCACAACTGCCCTTAAACCAGTGCTCAGTGTTTCCTGTGGGATTATCAGCTGTTTCCTCAAATCTGCTGCCATTTGCCAATCTCTGCTCGCCCTTTGCCTAAATGCAACACGCCTGCCCAGAAAAGCTCTCGCTCCTACACTTTTCCTCCCTCATGGATAAAACTAATTGTAATACCTACCTTCACATCAGCACTTTTGACTGATTAGAGTCAAATACTGCTGAAGCATTTGCTGTAGTTATGTCACCAGGTGTGTCATTCTTGGAGTAAGATTATTTTACACCCTGGCAAAATGGTTTAAAATGTTGGCATGTCTGAACATATTGGAAACTGACATTTTGGGAAGATATTAGCTAAACAATTTTTTTTTTTTTTTTTTTTTACGTCCGATGAATCTCTTTTGGTTTGCTGCCCTTTTTCCCAATTAATCCATGTTGCCAGCTCTGTTAAAACAGCCTTGCTTGTGCTGATTTCTTTGCCCTACAGCCATTCTGTTTTTCACCTAACTGACTGACTAAGGCTCCCCACTCTACACCTGTGCACAACAACCTTGCTGAATGTCTGTGTGTTTACTGTTAAAATACCTCACCTAAACTCCACAGACTCAAGATAAAGACTTCCAAAGATATGAGCTGATATCCCTGTTTAACCTCTGTTAGGTGATTGTCAGATTTAATGATGGTAATCTCAGGCCCCTCATCTAAAATATCTAGATGTGGTAACCTGATCTATCCAAACAACATGTTTTCACATCAAATGACACAACAGCTCATTTGTCAAGGCACAAAAAAAAAACAACATGTGAGTGGTTTTCTGATCTGCTTTCCCCATCAGCAAAAGAAATTCACTTGCAGTGCTTTTTTCACCATTCATCAGCTGAAACAGTTTGATTAATGTTAGGAAAAACTCTGGGTTGGGGTTAAAAGAAACCACCACTGACTGTTGGTTAGAGACAGGATGCAAACTGCTTGCTCCAGTGACAACATCAGGCCTTGTTGTCCAACCATCAACACTGATCAATGTCTCAACAACTATTATATATTATTTTGTTATGAAAGTTGTTACAGATATCCATGTTGTTGTACCAAATAATGTATCCCAGTGACTCTTTTTTAATCTAGTGGCATCATCAGGTCAAAAATTCAATTTGTCCATGGGTTAATGTAAATGTTAATGCTAATAAGCTAAACTGAGACGGTGAACATGGTAAACTGTCTTTGATATCCACTGCTGCTCTTAGAGTTAAAATTGTCACCAACTCAGAAATAGCAAACGAATCCCACTCAGATCTTAATGAATTAATGTCAAGTGCAACTCATGCAAGTTTATCTCAGCAGCAGCTGAACATATTGCATGTGCTGCAAACAGCATGTAGCTGTGGAATATAATTGTGGTTACGTTCATGCTCATGGACTGAGGTATGAAATGGGATGTTAAGAACCCGGTGAGACTATGAAGAGTCATATTTGCCACTAGACAATTGCATGTCAGCAGACAGATGACATTAGTCTGTCCCTGCTCTATTCAATTATCTTTTACAATGGTTTCCAGCACATGTAAGAAAGAAACTGCTGACATCCTAAAAGGAAGGAGTTGGAAATGAAGACCAGATATGCTGCATACATTATAAGAAACAACACTTGTGGAAGGAATTTGATAGGAAAGAACAGACCGTACGCCTCATTCATAGCTGTTTCTGATTGTGACACGTGAAGGTAAACACAACAGTGGCCAGGATGTAACCTTTGGCCTCCCAAATGCTTTTTATTCCCGTGCAGACAAAGAGGGGTCACACTCTTTAACATGACTGCATTTTTCCACCGTGTAAACTCGGCGTTGAAGTAACACAGTCGCAGGAGGCGTTAAGCTGCAAGCCGTTTTCTTCAGAATTTTTCCCCACTAGATAGCTGAAGGAGGCTGCTGGAAAACCCCCTCATTGGCAGAGTCCAGCCCGAATGACTTTCCCCTCGACTGACTTTCCCCAAACTGAGTATTTCTACACCTCTGCTCGAGCCACATGGAATTCATTTACACCATCAGACAGTGAAATTCCGGCTGTGGACAGTGACCAAACACATGTAGTCATGATGAAGGGAAGCAACGTTCATCCAGGAATAAAAATGCAACATTACACTTGCTGTGCAATAATGCTTAGAGTTGGTATGCATGCATAATGTAGCAGAATCAACAGGTGCACTTGTGCCGCAGCTTAGTACCAGAACCCATCTCTGATGTTATTGGAACAGCACAGACATGTTGTCATGCCAGAATTTTGTTATGGTGATGGAACAGCAGAACTGTAAGAATATTTAACTATATAAACTTACTGTGAAAACAACTACCACATGACAGTAATTCTGGACTGAGCCTGCTGTTTGTTGCAATACTCTGCAAACACAACAAGATTTATGAGAGACTTGGTTTGGTTGCACTTTAGTTCCAGCTGGATATGCTGTTCAGGAAGCTGCTGAACAAAAGATTTCTCACATTTCACCAGATAAGATTTCTCTTGTTCAGGGTGGGCGACACTGTGTCATCCCACAGATCTTAACCACAGTATCAGACCACAGATTTTGTGCTTATAACAAGTTTAACCATCTGAATTATTGAGCTCAGAAAGAAAAAAACTAATTGTTTTGTGCCTGTAGTTCATGTAATGCAACTGCAGGCATTAACTCCACTTGAACTGCTTAAGTTATAGTTTATCTGTTGTAAATTTGGCAAAAGGAAGTTGTTCCATTCCAGAAACAACAACTGCTGTTCAGCGTGAAGTGCAGTTGCCAAGATCAGGGGGATTTATTGCTGCCAAATTCTTCAAGCAACAAGGGAAAGCCAAGTCCTACCAGTATTCCATAGAAATCTGTTCAACTAATCCACACAGTTAAATAATATGTAGTAAAATGTTGCCTCATAGAGCTCATTGATTTTCAGCCAACATGTCCACTCTCAGATTCCTGACATTTTCTTCTCAAGTCACAAAGATTATTGTTCTTCATATATATGCAATTTTCACATCTTTAAAAACTGCAGCACAATGCATGCAGTGCTGTGGTGCACTCTCCAATATGCCTGCACAGATTCAAGAAATATGTAAGAAAAATCCATTTACGACAAGTGAAATAGCCAGGAAAAATCTTGAGACGATTCCATTCATTCTTTGCATGACAGTAGCACAAACAAGGGACTGATAACTGAGCTTAATGTCTTCAATATGCAACTGCTGCAGCACAGACTGTAGGACACTAAAGTAAACGTTGACACTGTGGTAAACTGTTACTAATCTGAGCAGTGTTTCCATATCATAACACATGGCACACTTCAAAAATGAGTTAAATCCACAAAAATCCTCCCAACAGGTTCACTTTAATGATCAAAAACAGCCTCCGTAGAATGCTGCACTCTGAAGTTAGCTGTCTGTGAGTTAAAGAAACATGACAGTTGTATATTTATGCATAAACAATGTCTGCAAAATGTAAACCAGCATCTCTAAATTTCAGAAATACAGCACGTTGCCTCACGAAAATCACCCAAAACAAGCAAAAAGTTACCGGTAAGCGTCCAAGCCCTTGTGTGAATTCCTGTTAATCCTCTCATTGAGAGCCAGTGATCAATACTGTTCACAGCCCCAGGTTTACAGAAACTGAATTTGGGGGAGAAGTGCACATGTTTCTCTGCTGAATGAAAGCCTGCCCTTTCCAGCAGTCTCCTCTGTTTCTGTCCTTCTTCCTCTCCACCGCTGCCGCCCCCCCTCCTCACTCACTCTGGACTTTTACTGGCCTACAGCCATCCTCAATTACCATGGAAAGAGAAGCAGATAAGGAGAGAATGAAATAGTGAACCAGACAGCCCATCTCTTACAGTCCAAAAGGAAAATAATTGTAATGAGCACAGCCTCCTTTCCAAGTGTTGAGGGTTTGGATCGTGTGTGGGTTGCTAGGGGCATAACCAGAGAACATGGAGTTTTCTGGATGCAGGACAAGTGCGAGTTTTACTACATTCAAACACATAAACTGTAATGTTCATGGTAACTTCAACAGGACCTGAGGTGCTCAGCAGTGCATTACACTGCTCCTCCGTCTCTCCACTCCATCACCCAAATGGACAGCAGATTATGTTCTACAAGTCTGCAATGAACAAGGTGTGAAAAGCTACTGCAATGCCTTTTCTACACAAACAGCTGGAAGCTATTAGAAATGCAGAGCAGAATCTCCTATCATAGCAGGCAGATCTCAGTTTGATCCACTCTAACAAGTTTTATCATGTTTGTACTCAGTGGCAGTCTGCTCTGCATCAACGAACAAGAGCTTCAGTGTTTTCAGGCTCCAAAAAGCCTGATAGTGTACAGAGCGCTGTACCGAGGACTGTACAGCACTACTTTATTCAGTTTCAAATAAATAGCAGGCTGTGTTGCTAAAGATAGTGCAGTACAGAGGATTATATGAGATTGACCAGTAATGGTCAGTGGTCAAGAGACGAATGAATGACAAAAAACTCATATTGTCATTACATTAATTATTACACTTCCGATTCATTATAAGCTTCTTATTTACAGCCAATCAAGTTTGAATTTGTGTTTTTGTTCTTTATGTGAAATGTGCATTAAGCTTATATCCAGGAGTTAAAAGTATATTTGCTCAGGTACTGTACTTAAATGTGACTTTGAGGTATTTTTACTTTGTACTTTTAATTTATACATTTATACAATATGTTTCTCCAACAGTGTACTACTACAATTACATATCAAGACTGTACATACAATACATGATCATCAAATAAAATCATGCATCAATAAAGTATATAAAATACTAACAAGCTAAAGCCTTAATGTGCTGACTGCATGTTAATACATCAGCAATAATAATCCAATCCTGTAAAATATAGTATTAATAGTTTTAAACTTTTAGACGGTGTTTCTAATACTTCTTTACATGTATTTTTAAATGCTGGAACTTCACTTAAAACATGGTATTTTACAGTGGGGTTTGGCTCGACTTTCACTTGGTGTTTCTCCACCACTGCTCGTTTCATCCCCCGCATGCAAACAAAACTCATCAAACATCAAACATCACTGTGATGGAAGATAAATTTCATGTGACAGCTGGTGCTAAAGATGTTATCAGATGTGATCTTATGCTCAGACTGAGCTGCAGTGGTTTCCCCCGATGACGGCCTGGTTGACCCTGAGCCTCAGCACACTCTGGTGGAACACACAGGCAAATACTAAGTTGGTGTTTGGAGCCTGGGAGTGGCCGACCTGCTGGTGAGACCAGACTTTCCAATGCTGAGTAATCGTGAGTCTCAATAGACTGGTCTCTGGTTTGTAACCAATAGGAGGTGCACATGAAGGAAACCCCAGGGCAGAAAATCTGTGTGTTTTCCTACAAGAAGCCACTTCAGAGGCCTGCACATATCATATCTGGAAATGTGACACTGATTGCATTTATCTGTGATCTTATCAATACCATGTGGATAAATACATAATTGTTAATAAATAATTGATAAATTATGTTTGACTGGATTATGCCTATGTCAGGAGAACACAACACATTGTTTCAATTGTCATACATTAAACTGTGTCCAAAAGAAAAGCAGCAAATCTGATGTCATTAAAATAAATCAGTACAATGAAGTAAATTAAACTGTTTTGAAACCAGGTAACATCTGTTTGTAACTTGCTAATTAGTCATAGCTGATTGATAACTGATGGATTATAATAATGTGTGGAAGCAGGTGAAATCATTTGTTTAGATTAATTATGCAATTATGCACTGCTTAGAACAACATGACAGCTATAACAAGAGACCCTCTTGCGATGGGATCAGACAAACCATGACGCCTGTCAACATGTTGACGGTCCAACCCATGAGTACTCCGTAGTTACTACCACAGTATTACATGAGTACTGAGTACTCATGGGTCAGACCACGCCCATCTTCAAACTCGGCTTTCATTTTGATCTCAACTACCGTCCACAGAGTGTACCATAAGTATAAGTAAAGTCAGCTAAAGAGCTTTAAATGTTGCCAGTAATCCACTTAATTGGTGACTACAAATTTTTTTTTTATTTCAAATTCGCCCTCAGGCAGTCATATGGGAAAAAGACAGATCAAAGATACTCTAAAATCGGTTAAAAGCCACTTTTTCTATTTGGCTATTCATAACTGCAAGAGAATAACTGCTCCCATGGTATGACTCCACAGCCTCAGACAAGATGAATAAAGGACTTTTAACAGATTTTTGCTACTTTTTCACTCATCATCAGGACAAAACTCAACCCCACAGAAAAAAATCCAGTCTCCTGTCCTTCTTGCAAGAGGGTGAAATAAGTTTGAAGTCTGTTAATAAGCTTTAAATAAATATGCAGTGGGTTGCCATTCATGATAAAACAAATACAAATAACGAGGAGGCAAATTGACCATAGAAGAGTTTATGTCATGTGCCCACCCAGCAACATGTCAGTCTGCCAGTATGTTAAAATTGTGTGAATGTGGTAAAAAAAAAAAAAAAAAAAAGTCAGTATAGTTAATGAAATCTAGTTAGTTAATGAAACACAAGAACACTTTTGGATTATTACTTACATCAACTACTGTTTACAGTGTCTGGCAGTTGCTCTGAAACATTTTAAATAACTGCCTCGGGACAACATAAAACCTCTCTGTCTAAGAACCTCTGATTCTCTGCCATCACTTTGAAGCGCTGTAGGACTGGGTTGTTTTAATCAGCTCACATGCATTTAGCCATATTTATCATGATTACTTCTAAGGTTTGCCACATAGATAAATAGTGAGCATGTCTGAAGCAAGTGGTTGAGCCCAGGGAGAAACTCCGAGAGGATTATTGGTAATAGTTTCCATGACAGATGTGGCTATAGCATCCTTTGATGGAACAAAACAGAGCAGCATGGCACACATGATGCTACAGAGGGGTGGCGGATGACGGTTTGCAGTCAATGGGCTTCTCAGAGGAAATAAATGCGAGCCAGGAAAGACAAGGAGAAGAGCCACATGCAGAGCTCCCAGTGTGTTTCTCGCTTAGATCTGAGCTGTGGAAAACACTCCATCATTATTTTTTTTCTCAACTCATTATGTCCTTTCGATTCTGAAGAATGGCTGGAGGCTTTCCCAGCAAACGTAGATGACAAAGCAGGGAAATGCCCCCGGACAGGGAGTCGGTCCATGGCACAGCTAATACAGAATAGACAGGCGTGGCACCTCATACCCTCAAGCAATTTAGAGTCTCCATTCCACTTGACCAGCGGTTTTTCAGCTGAAACGTCCACACAGGCCGTTTGGGAAACAGTACTGTTTCGTCACTATAACAACTTCTGCAAAAAACAGTAAGCCCAAGTCAGAGGTCATTAGTTTTTTCTGTTGACAGCTAAACTCATTTATAATCACTGTAGTCCAATGAAACATATCCTTACAGATAGGATGTCCAAACATTGCACTTGGGGTGGTATGCGGATAATTCTTGTTTCTGTGAAATAAAAATACTTAAAGATACATTCCCTGATTCTATTACAGCACACCATCGCACCCCCAGTCTCAAAATCCAGGGATCTGGGGCCAGTATTGGGTGTTATAAAAGATTCAGCATTATGTTCCAATTTCCTGTTGGCTCACCGCACATGTGAACGGCATGAAGATAAGCGCTGATACAGACTTGTTATTGAATTTTATTGTACTGAAAGGATTCAAATCTGTTCACACGCAGCGTCATTTTGTCTTTGGGGTCTTTGTGGCACGCAGCAAAATGAATTCAGCTTTTACAACCCTTCCAATGGTAATGATTATGAATGGGAAAAAGTCTTTTGAGGCAAGTATGCATCATTTGACACTACATTACAGAATGTGACCGCTACACTACAATTGGCTCACAGCCCAGAAACAGGATGCATTGCTGTCTGTTTTATTCTTCTCCTGGGGGGAAGCTAAGTTATAAGTTTTCAATAAATCCTACGTGAGGGGATTTATGAATGACCTTAGCCTCTAAACACAACAATATCTCAATTGTGTAACATCCAAGTTATGACGGAATTCCTAATTAAAACAAATTTACAGTGAGTGTAATAAAATACATGAG
>JBBMJY010000003.1:13034623-13064580 GCA_037833715.1 Toxotes lorentzi
ATATAAAAAGACAGATATGAGCTGCCTTTGCACTAATAATGACACTGAATCTCCAATTCCATGCCAGATATACCGTAGCTGTGATCATGAACCTAAATCAGGCCTTCACACAATAGTCTAAAAAAAACAGTATCATTTTTTGATTTTTATTATAAAGAACAGGTGTTTAAAGACAACGCTGACTGAGATCAGTTAAAATAAAACTATCAAATGAAGATGGTCTTTTTATACAAATATATTTTGTTACCACTCTCCTTCAAATCACGTAGGTGTTCGTTTTTGTTCCCATTAGTTCAGGTTTCACTTGCATATTTACATGAACATTTCTATTTATTTGAACAAACACATATTAACAAAAACAATCTATCATGTTTTCCTCCTTTGAGCTCAATAATTCAATTCACTGTCCACATAGATGCTTTGTTCCTCTAGGGGCGATTCCTCAGCCTCCGTGGTGCTGGCTGAGGTGTCCCACTGGTGGCGTTGAGCTGAGGACACCCAGAGGCAACACAGACACCTGGGGGGCCTCTGAGACCTGGGTGGCCCCTGAGTCCAGGCCGGCCAACATGTCCCCTCTCACCCTGTTTCCCTGGCTGGCCACTGAAGGCTCTGCCAGGACGTCCACGCTGACCTGCAATCGAGGCAGAAATGTTGCTGAAGCTTCAGACTTCCCAGTCTCCTCAGTCAGATGAGTAAGACCAAGGTTTCACAGATTCCAAGAACAGAGCATTAACAGAGAAAAATCATTTTGTTTTTGGCAAGTAATACACTCCCTTTACAGTAATCTCCCCCCAGCCCCCCACCACCTTCCTGGGATTTGAAGCCCAGACTCAGCTGAATATAGTTTGTAAAATGTTGCACGGGCCCAGATATGGACATCGACTAATGCCTCATTTTAAACAAACCATCAAACAACATTAAATTCAGGAAGATAAAATTACCCTGTGGTCCCTGATCTCCAGTGTAGCCAGATAGGCCATAACCCTTGGCTCCTTTATCACCTTGCTCTCCTCTGTCACCTGGAAGCCAGACACACAAACAAACACACACACACACACACACACACACACACACACACACACACACACACACACACACACACACTTTTCTCTTAGCAGTAATGACAGCAGACAGGCTGAAATGCTATTCCCCCAGGAGTACGCTCTACTCAAGAACATGCCGTTCATGTTGATTAAAGACCATATGTGTTATTGAGATCATTGTTAAATAAATGTTTAAAACACCTTGTAAATATTCTTCAGTTTCATTGGCTTGGCATGGAAATGGAGCATGAGCGTGACATCATGCTCAGGCCGCTGACCATAAATTAGAGCTGAGAATATACATGTCAGCCGCCGCGTTTTACAGCGCTGCTGTGCAGCATTTGATTCAGCAGTTTCATACAGTGTGGTCCACGTACACAGGTGGTCACACATGTTCTTTCCACTGGTGGAAAGTATCTTCATTACATATTCATACTTTTACTTCACTTTATTTCAGAGGGAAATATTCTACTTTTACTCCACAAGATTAATTTGACTAATATTGCTCTTTACTTGTATCTTTGGTGATCAAGATTTTACATGTAAAACATGATGAGCTTATATGATATGAGGTTGAAGATTAAATTACTTAACAGTGTATAAAGAAATTAAAATGCAAGTTAATGTAAAAATTATATATGTAAATTATAAAAAAGTAGGATAAAATCACACATTGAATGGGGCCATTCTGCACAACACTTACTTTTACTTTTTATGAGTTTTGCAAATAATACTTATGTACTTCTACTTTTATATTGTACTTCAATGAAGCCGGGGAACCTGTGGAGACCGATTTCAAATTTGACGCAGCAAAGGTTGACATATGCTAACTGTTAGTCCATACCACTGGTCCAGCTCCAAAAGACCAGGAAACTACACTTCCCATAATTCAGTATGATAGCATCTTTTGTGAGACCCTGAATGTCTGGCAAATGCCCACATCTTTGAAACTCCATGCCACCTGTTTGCATCGCAGTGAGTAAGTACATAAACTGATCATAACATGTTCCCCAATAAATAAAATGTTCAGGTAGACAGAAACAAGATACCAAATGAGTGATAATGTTGCTCCATGTCTGCTGGATGTGTTAACAAGCAACAGTTTGCCAACATATTTGCCCAATCAATTTTAAAAGGTGATAATATGTGATATATGACGTGTTTATAGCTTGTCATCCTGCCCCTAAGTGGCCAAAAAAATTAGTTAATGGAGGTTCAAGTGAAGGATCTGAATTCCTTTTCCACCACTGGTTCTCTCTTTCTAAAACAAGCCCTGGTGAATAGTTTGTAATAACTTGTAATTAATCATATTTATAAATATGCTCTGTCAGGTTTTGTTTTTCACACCTGTTTCTCCCTGTCGGCCCGGTTCTCCAGCTTCTCCGTAGAATCCCTGTTGGCCCACTTCTCCATCAGCACCATCATTACCAGAGTCACCCTGACAACATCATCAATAGGAAAAATACACCATTAATCTTTTGTGTGTTTTCAGTATAAACCTTGCAATATTTTTTTCTTTTTCTGTTCAAGTTATGAATTAAGGTTCCATTCACCTCTAACAAACTCTAAAAAAAAAAAAAAAGCCTGAAAAGATTTTTCTGGGTGATCATTCAATACTGTGTTGGAAAAACATTGTACAGAAATGGTACATCACTATTCTTGGTTTGGCTTTAAACACCACAACATGAGGCTCACTGGCCATAATCTAATATAGTGAAATATTTTTATATAGTATTGACTTCAAGAGCATTTATCAGCCAAAGAGTCATTGTGATTAAAGAAGTTGTGGAACATGAATTGGTTCTACACTGTATAATAATGTGGAAAAGCCGTTTCAATCCAAGGATAGTCTTGATACTCTCCAAAAACTATTCAACACAGACCAAGTGTCTAGTCTGTGACTCCTTATTTGTCCTCACAGAGACGTGGAAAATCGTAATGTTTTCATTCCAAGCTTTTCTGCCAAATACTTCAGCTCTTTTAGTCCAGTCCAGACCCTTGCAATGTGTTTGCATTTTACTCAGCCAGGGAGACAAAAGTGAACAATGTATGGAGAATGTATTGAGCTCTGGCAGCTGAAGGTCTGCAGGAGGTAACATTATACATTAAGTAATGATTTTATAAAAAAAAAAAAAAAAAAAAGGAAAAAAAGCCGTCAGTGTTGATGAGGGCTGATTAATCTTAAACAATGAAAAGTGTAAAAACTCACAGGGGGTCCAGGGGGTCCCTTTTGTCCGGGGGGACCAGGGGCACCCATGGGCACATCCCCATAGAGAGGACAAACTGCAGCACACGTCCTCTTCACTGAGTTGGCAAAGGTGGACATCTGCTCCAGCACCACTTTCTGACAAACCTCGATCACGTGTTGAGCAGGAAGGGTCGGGCCCTGTGTGACAAATCATTACCACATCCATCACTGGAGGCGACCCAACTGTGGGACATGTAATATGGAACATTACAGGACAGAGCACGCTGAAGCAGTGGCTGCCTCTCAGAGGAAACGCAGAGAACAAATGAAGCCAACAATATTTGCTGAGGCTCATTATGGATTTATAGCCACACTAAATGAAACCCTTGCTGTGAGTCACTACTAACTACAGGCTAATGAGAAACGGTTTAAATGTGTTTTTGACACTAAAGTTGTAACCAAACACAGTGTGTGTGCCAGTCAGTGTAACCACTGGTGCAAATGATTATTCTGTTGTTTCTGTGCCATCATTCACAGATAGATGAAGTTAAAGCCAAACAGACTGAGGGCAGTGCTTTTCATGAAGTACTAGTCTATACTGTAGCCCTGTAATGTTTTCCATATCAGCCAAAAAAAACAAAAAAACAAAGAGGCTTGGATTTTACTTACTGGTGGGCCTGGAGGCCCCTGAAAGCCATCTAGTCCTCCTTCACCTCGAACCCCCTTGACTCCGACGGGACCTGAACGTCCAGGTGGGCCTGCTGGGCCGCGCTTCCCCCTCCCCCCCTGGGGACCCTGCTCCCCCCTGTCTCCAACCTACAGAATAGGTTAACAACATCAGCAGGACTGGATTCAGGACATAGCCAGTGCATCCATCAGAATACAATGAGAAATCAGTTTTGCATGGACACAAATTTCATGGAAAAAAAGCAACAGCTTGACATTAATATGAATAGTAACAATAAAACACCATAACTAACAGGTTAATGTAGACTCTCAAGCAAACTAGCAAGCAGCAGAAACAGTAAACATGCAAGTAAATTTTTAAAATGTAAACGTAATAAAATGAACTAAATGTGTGAATATACAAAATCTGCAATGGAAGTATAATATCTGAAGGTACAGACAGGCTGGAAATGTTCGTGTAAACAAAAATCCAACCTGGTAGAGGGAACTTGGGAAAAGATTCACTTGCAATTGTCTCCTCAATTGTGGGTGTTTCTATCACATCTACAGATGCCTAAAATATGTTTGGAATGATAGCTAGTGGATCGATATCAGATTTTTCAAATTATTCAGTTTGCAAAGAAAGACTGGGATGAATGTAGCACTTTCTGACCAATAAAGTATTGATGGTCCGGAAGGAATAACATAGAAAAAGGAATCACAAACTTGCATGACTGCTCTCTTCACTGATCTAACTCATCACAGCCAGCAGGTTATGATTTATCTTTTAATAAAATCAGTTGTTGGACTGATTGTGAGCAGTGGTATGATAGTAGTTGTATCTGTCCTTGATACATAACTGCCATTAAAAGTATTTTTAAACTATCTGTCAAATCAGTTGAGCAATACCTACAGGCTTTTCTTTCAGTGAAGTAAACAAGGAGTACCAAGATTTTTTGAGTGGTAGTATGTGTCACTATCACTGGTGGTGACACCATCTTTACATAAAAAACACAATTTTATTTTGTCAATTACAGAATCACAGCTCACCTTTCCTTCTGGGCCTTTGACTCCTTTTTGGCCCTTTAAAAAAAGAGCAAATTCATGTTAAGAAAAAAAAAAACATGACGAGGATGTAACAGACAAACAGAGATGATGAAATATCTAAGGCAGTACCTGTGCACCTTTAACTCCTTGGATTCCTTGGATTCCTGTGTCACCCTGCACAGGGCAAATGAAAAATGAGCAGTTGTTGAGAAACTTGCAAATATTTGCTATATCAGTATTTCATAGGTGAACAGATACATTTTTCTTTCACTGGTCAACTAGAGCACCTATCAAATGAAGGCAGCCATGCTTAAAGTAAATTTAGAGATTTTTACCACCAACGTATGGTATGCAGCATGTCCCTTCTTCATTAGTGATTTGCATTATACTTCTGTACAGAGGATTTGGGATTTGGATTTCCCCTGCATTTTTGTGTATGCACGTGACACTACCACCACAAGTTGTGAAAGCTGGACATTTTCAAATCCTAAACATAGAGGCAAAAATGTATTTTAGGATTAAGTTAGTAGTTTAGTGTCGAGTTTATTGGTATCTTCACTGTGTTGTAAACAGATTGAAGTTCTACATGTGTGATTTTTGATTCAATTTGTTTCTATAAACAAACATTTTAATGCTTTGTTTATGTAGTGAGTTCGGCTCAGTGTTGTAATCGATTGCAATCATCTTTAATCCAGGCTGATTACAAACTGATGCCTCCTTAACAAAATTTTTTACATCAACAGATGAATACTTGGAATAATACCTTAATACCACTTTTACTCCAAGGACTCATGTTCAACCGGTGTTTCCCAGCGTGGAGCTGTTACACCAAATCTGTTGATGTGCAGTGTCAGACAAATCATTTGGTGTAGTTGAGTCACACTGTTGTCCACTCTCTGTTCAGCAAATTAAACACTCCTCTTGTATTAACCCTATTTCATCTGGTTCATTCATCATCACATGCACAGTTCCAAACCCTGATCTCCTTTTGGGTCGTCCACACAGGTCGCTGGACACTAGGACCACAAAAAGGGTATGAGAATCAGGGATGGAGCAAATATTTCAGTATCTATACATGAAACACAGTTTCTTATCTGTACTTCTGCCATTCAACTCAATTGAATTTTTTTTCCAATCAGTTCTATATTAAATATCTCAGACTCTCTGATAATGTGGAATGCTTATGTGTCAACAACCGAATGTGAATATTTCTGATTATACCACATCTTTTGAATTATTTGACTTTTCATGATTTGATTTGATTTTAAAACAGACCAGTGCCAGATTTCTGCTTTGTTTGTTTGTTTTTTTTACTATGTGATTTGTTTGTTCTACAGCGTACCACAAAAACATAAACAGCTGAAAAGTGGTTTCTGCAGGAGTATCTGCCTCTTTAATCATAAAGAGGCAGGACATTCTGTGCACACCAGTAACTGGTCCTGAGAGGGAGTTCAGCATGGGCTGTGACCTTCTGTCCAGATGGGGAGAATAGGACAGACTGAGCCAACATGCCCCGAAGGGCAGTCTCTGAACTCAATTATTGAACTGTTTATTGTGCCTCTTCGTGGTGTTCTATTATGAGTTTGATAATATCATTAAGAAGGCTGACTAGTATCTCATTTGACCTTTAATTGTTAACGAAAAATAAAGTTCCAAAACTCTAGTGATAAAACCTGGTTTCCAGAAGAGAACCCCATCTGCAAATCCTAAATTTTAAGTGGCTCATTGACCCAGTAAATAATCCTTGAATAGCTAAAGTAATTGTGCCATTAAATAATAATTTTGCTTTCATTTTATATCTCTAATGGGTAACGGATGAGGATGTATTACCTTGGGCCCAGGTTTTCCAGGCACACCCACGTGTCCCTGTGAAGAGATGACATGGTTTAATGGCTTGAAGAAAATGAACTAGTGTTTGGAATAGTTTAGAAAATTCATCTGGAGCACTTACAGTAGGTCCAGGTGGGCCGATAAATCCAGGTCTTCCTGGTTTCCCTGCAGAACCCTTGTAACCTCTTGGTCCCTTGAGAATAAAAGATTTATAAAACCGACCTAAGGGAATGCTTTATTCTTTGTCATTTTCCTTTAAGATGGCAAACTACTTTACGTTCAAAATGCATTATGTGCTCGTCTTCAGTGACTGAAATGTCTGAAAAAATGTCTTACAGTTCGGCCTTGGGGACCCATTTCTCCTGCTGGCCCCTGGGTGCCTTTCTCCCCCTGTAAAATACACAAATGGCAATGAATTAATCAGCCAAAAACAACTCATTTTTACATTTATTTACAAAACCAAACGAGATCAGTGAGTTACCTTTGTTCCACTTTGTCCAAGTTTTCCACTAAGACCTTGTGGTCCTTGATAAGCCTGTGAGGAACAGATGACACTTATAATAATAGCGTACTGCTTCCAAAATCCAACATAAAGGTGTCATTATAAGGAGATTATTATACCTCTATTCCTGGATCGCCATCTCTGCCAGGTAAACCCGGATCTCCAATAATGCCCTAGGGAGACACTATCATTATTATAGAAGAGACAAGTAATTTTGGGAGTGTAAGTGAGTACTCAGGTGAGGCGCTGGGTGTGTCGGCAGTGAATTACCTTCTGCCCTATGGTGCCAGCTCTGCCCACAGGTCCTTGGATTCCCTAGTTTTCAGAAAGAAAAAAAAACATATCCACAAAAATTCAAAATGAGGCATTTTGAAATCCTGTTCGTAAATCAAACAAAATCAGAAGGGACACATGATTTCCATGTCATTGTCTTGTCATACATACAGGCTTCCCCTTCTCTCCAGGAGCTCCCCTCTCTCCAGGATCTCCCACAATACCCTGTCAAATAATCATTTGAAGCAACAGAAGTTCAGATTTTGCATCATATGCAACACATTTGATTCAGTTGGCAGCATGGTGAAAGAGGGAGCCTTCCTTCATATATAATAGAGTAGGTTATCATTGCGGTTGAGGCTCCTCTTTCAGTGACTCATCAGCTAATGTTGATATAGTTCAGGCCCTCAGATCTCAGCCAAAATCCAGCCACATGAACTAACGTTGTTTATGGAGACGGCACAAAAGCCAAAAACAAAGCTGTATTCCAGTGTCTTACCACATTAAAAAAGATTTACAGGCTCTCCACGCTCACATGAGGGGATTTTGAAGGTAGGAGACACAGAATTAATAAAGTTATTATGGATTATGGAACAGGGAATCCCAGGACAACCCACCTGCTTTCCTTTGGTCCCAGGACGCCCCTTTGCACCAGAAGTCCCCTTTTCTCCCTAAAAAGAAAAGCGGGATGGAGATAATTCACAATATCGATATATACATGTGTATATATATTTTTAAAAAGACAGAGAAAGGGGGAAATATGAATACCTTAACTCCTTGAAACCCGGGAATCCCTTCATATCCTCTTTCACCTTTAGAGCCCTTCAAGGAGGCCAAAATGTTGGTAATACAGTAATTACATAATCACTCGCAAAAGGGCTTACCGCTGAGTCTGAAAGGTTAACTTACGACTTCTCCTGGTTTCCCAGTCTCTCCAATATCTCCAGGTGGCCCACGAACCCCCTGTAATTACAGTCAAAATGTCAACATTAAACCCCATGAGTTATCTATGAAACTGTAAAACTGCAACACAACAAACTGCACAGAAATCCAATGAAAAGTCTATAACCTAATTAACTGGCTGCCTAATTAAACAGGTCTAATTAAAACCATAACCCAGCAGAGATGTTTACCTTGAAGCCTGCCGCCCCTTTTAATCCTTTCAGTCCCTTAGGACCTCTGTCTCCCTGTAAAGACAACATCTTATTAAAGCACATTTGCAACATTTCAGGGTAAAAATGACAAATCTGAGCGTGATAAATTACCACTTGGCCCCTGAGTCCTCTCATTCCTTTCTCGCCTTTGATTCCTTCTTCACCCTGAGGATGTGTGTGTAAAGTTTCATTAATGTGTTAGAGAACAAGCCAGACCGAAGTGTAAGCCCTGACAGGAGCATATAAAGGCCGATCTTACCTTTGGGCCTGTCTCGCCAATGTTGCCGTAGTCCCCTGTGTTTCCCCTGATCCCCTGCAAGACACGTCAGACTTAATCACAAGTAAGACTTAAGCTTAAGCTATTTGTTAGCAAATTGACCAATTTCTGAAATGGAGCGTAAAATGTGAATGTTATGGGGACTGTTTCCACTGAGAGAAATTCACTCATGACGTCTGAGACTTTGGATGCATCAGACAGAGAAACTGCTAAGGCATGACAGCATTGTCTCCTTAAACGAACACCCAGAAAGTAGCTCTTTATTCAGGCCATCAGAGGACAGCTTTGCTTAGCTTAGTACAAAGACAGGAAATTGGGGAACGGCTCACCTGGCTCTGTCCAAAGATATCAATGTCCACCTAACGGCACCTCTGAAACTCACTAACATGTTACATCATTTGTTTAAGCTGCACAAAAACTGCAGTGTAACATTACAGAAGGAATATATATGAAGGGGGACGACAAGACTACAGCAAGTCAGTGCCCCTGAGCCAGCAAAAGTTCAGCACATTATCTGTGTAAAACCATAAATTATGGTTTTTACACTTCACTCTTTGTACACAGTAAACAAATGAGATGTAACATGTTAATTCATGAGCTTTAGGGCTGCAGCCTCATTTCGCTTTATTGACCATACCATCAGAGCTGGAAGAATTTGTTTTCACCTCCACATGGAAAAAACACGGCACCACACTGGCACTACAGTATCTCATATTACACATTAAATGATAATTACAATATTCTTAGGTGGACAAAAAAAGAGCTGCACTTACTTTTTTAGAAGGGGCCAGGCTAACTGTTTCCCCTTATTTCTAGTCTTTGTGCTAAGCTGCCCAGCTGCTGTTTAAACAAAACAAAAGTGTGAAAAAGACAGTGTAGGCTCAGTGGAGGTTAGTGAGCCAAGCCAGCTGTTTTCCCAAGTCTCCAGTCTTTATGCTAACTTAACCATCTCCTGCAGTTTCATTTTCACAGAGACAGTCATCGGCTCTCTTAGCAAGAACTGTCTCACAATATTTTTCCATCACAAGATTTGAAAATTGTGCAACAAAAGGACTATAATTAAGTTCAAAATGTGAATATGCTATTACTTTCAGTTTCAGTCACACTCACATTAGTCACAAAAGTGGAAAATATACTCTCTCGCCTTGTCAGCAGGATTTAGGAAACATTAGTCATTAATACAACAAAATGGACCAGTATTGTTTGCACAGATGCTGACTTCCACGGTAGTAGAGGGACAAGTGTTTTCCAGTTGGCTGTGTTTCACTGAGTCAACAAACAGATTATACTGGGCCAGGATGCCTTTGTGTTGTCAGTTTATTTGACCATCTCACTTAACACTGTTTTCGGGCAGAGTCAGCTGTGCAGACGCTAACCTCAGAGATGGCCGACAGTGCGGCGAGAGGCATGACCGTGAACTTTACGACGCTGCTATGGCGGGTATAGCCCTGAAGAGAAAAGGACCACCCACCACCTGAGATGGACAGTTCATATATCTGTGCCAGGAAATGCCCTCCTTGGATGCCAGCAGGGGAGGAGATAAACATGTTGGGGCTCTGTGATTCACAAGCTGGCAGGAGGCCAAAACTCTAACAAGTTACACAAGACAGATGTTAATTCCCAGATGAGCTACAGCTGCAGATCAGGACGTGATTATGTAGCATGTACTGCAGCTCTGGAAATGTGCTCTGAATATATGTCGCTCTACAGGCGTACATTTGTGTGTGCTCAGGCAGCATGGGGGATTTCCTTGAGTGCAAAGGTGCATGTTAAATACCAAACCGTCGTACATGTATGAATAACATCTTCTCGCTTCAAATACATGTTCTCTGGACTGTTTTGAGAAGACTCTAAGATCTGAGATCCAACATAACAGTAACTGCTAAGCATCAAAGAGATTAACAAGTCATAAATTTAAAGTGGAAATAATCACGTCTGCGGCTCCCTGAAGGATACAAATGTGAGTGTATTTGTTCATTCACTGATCTGTGTGTAACTGGCTCCTGCAACAGAATACTGTGTTCATTATTATTTTCTCAAACCTTTTCTCTTTCTCACAATTTGGTCATCCTGTGGGGCACTAATTAGCCTTATCCACAAAAATAAAAACATTTAAGAACCAAAACATCTGACAAATTTCACACAGTAGTTAGGCAGTCTAACGCCACTCATTACCAGACACTTGGAGGGTATGGTTATTGCTCAACTGCCTGGTTTTCCTGTGTGTGTGGGATTCATTACATTTGGCTCAGCTTCTTCCAAATGGAAAAGCAAGCTATTACAAATCCTGTGATCTTTAGCCAGTTTGTGTTAAATCCCATATTCTAAACGAGCAGGTCCTGTGTTTTAAGATGCAAATGGCTATTTCAGAACTACGAAAACAAATTTATTATCACATCCGTATTGCTTCGTGTTTATCTTGACCTCGTCCCTAAATCTTTTGCAAAGCGGACATGAGTTTTCAAAATATGAAAGGAGCCCCTCTGTTTACTATCGCTAAGCGCTTCTGCTTCCAGATCTGTTTCCATCCTGTCGTGTCTCAGTTGTGCTTCTACTGCCATTTTCCACAGCTTCACTGCTGTCTCACAAATGAAAGTTTTACAATGTCACAATTCAGTTTAACTCTTTATTGTCTAGCAAGAGAAAGACGATGCTGCTCATGCTAAGAATGAACCATGTAAACACACCAGAACATGCATCCAGTGTGACTTGAGGTTTGATATTTGCATGACTGAGCTTGCACATTTATTTACCCAGTTTCCTTGTCTTCCTGAGTCTCCGGCTTCCCCTGGAAGACCTATGTGACCCTTCAGAGGAATAAAAAAAATGTCAGCACAGACTCAACTTGTACTATCAATGTGTTCCACCAGATTTCACTGCATATATATACGTTCACCTTTGGCCCTGGAGGTCCCTGAATGCCTGGCTGCCCATGCATACATTTGCAAGATGCTCTTCCAGCCGTCAGACCAATCTCTGCATACCCTCCACACTGCCATGGACAGATAAAGAGATCAATTTGAAATTCCACACATATGTGTAACAGGGGGAGTGAAGCAATGTTGAATCATATGTGACTCACCACACTGGAGAGCTCACAGCAGCCCTCTGAATAAGCCTGCTCTGGGTCACAGGACACCTCCATCTGCTGGAGGTCCACCTGGAAAGAGAAAGGAGATAATATGAGAAATTAAAGCTGAAATCCAAGTCAAGGGAAGCTGAAATATAACTTTATATATATGTAAAAATCCAAACTGTCAACATACAGAGACAGAACGGTCTCCTGCAGCACGCTTGACAATGGAGGTGTACCCTCGGCGGATGACAGGCCTTGACTCATCAATGGACTCCACACTGACCTCTTCACAGTCTATCAGCAGCTTCACGTGCCTGCCCTTTACACTCAGCGCCAACTTGTGCCACTCTCCATCAAACAGTTTTTCCACTCCATGGAAGGTCCTCAGCATCTGGCTCCCATGGGGGCCAGTGTAGAAGAAGTCCAAAGAGTGAGAGCGTGCGTCACCCTGGAAACGCAGGCCCACTTGCTCTCGTCCCTCAGGGTCGCTGACCTGCCACAAGTTCCAGGATTTCTTGGCAGTGTCCTTGGTCACTTTGAACGTCGCAATGACAGAGTAGTCAGAGGGAAGTCCATCTGGATACACATCACTGTGGCACAAGAGTGGGGTTTAGAGGGCTGGATAACATCATACAGAGGCTGCTTTCTTCACAAAGCAACAATTAAGGGCTTTTGTGGGAACATAAGGGTTTTATTTTAGAAGAATGTGCATAAGTTAAAACAGAGAGACTTCAACTTCAAGCTTAAATTCCACATTAGCATATGAGTTGGGACAGGAGTTTCAATATACACATTTCTTTGTAACTTTTTGTGAAAATGCTCTATTCAGCAGATGACCATTCTACATTTATTTAGTATGATCAAAGCACTAAACCTTGCATTCATTGTAAGGCAAAGAGGGTTCAAAGAAAAAAAAAAAGGCAAAACAAGTCACTGCATGCTTTGTTTGAGAAGCCTAACGTATTAGGATAAAGAAATATATTTATGCTATTAAAGCGGTATTGCTATTTTCCAATTGTGAATTGTGAATAATTATAGATTTACTTTCAAGACATGTACGCCGTGCATGTGGACGTGCTATTAAAGCCAACAGATGAGAACCTAGTAAAGCGCATCTTAACACGCCCTAAAAACTTTGTTTTTGCTGAACTCCAGGGTGAGATACTTCTCACCTCGCTGCAGTGATGTACAGGTGTACTCCAGGACCCTGTGTTAAGTTACCCTTTAAAGAGTAACTTAACACCAGACTTGAAGGTTTGCATACTATTTCACCACATGCAGCACCACTGATGAGTGTGTTTGGGTGTGTTCAGAAGTGTACTTAATTGCACCTGTAACTGTACCTGACAGTGATGTTATGGTGTACTGACACACCATGGAGTACACTTCTACATCACTGTAGCCAGGTGAGAGGTTAAAGGACTGGAAGCAAAAATAATTTTTTTCAGATACTCTTTAATCATTTTCCAGCTCTCTTGAGCTATTAACTAAACTCACAGAGCCTGGCACTGTACCTCATGGTCTTGCGTAGATGGATGGAGGGATTGATGCGGTAGGCCACCGCCTCAGGTTGAGAGCCATCCACCCTCCTCACTCCTCTCGACTCAGGCACACGAAACTCCTCCAGGAGATCAAAACCTCACAGCACAAACACTGAGTTTAGTTTGGCGTCAGCATCAAAGGTGCTGGGCTACTTTTAAATCTTATGTCAGTGCTTATATCACTGATTTTGTAAATAGTTGCATTACTCATTGTCATTAACAGTGCCATCTCTTCACAGGTACGATGAGGTAATTTATTAAACCCATTAACATGAAGTGCCTGTATATTTACTTTTATTAGTGGAACTGGCTACTGATTTCTATACACTGGACGATCTGTACTGCAGTTTGAATGAGATCAGCTGTGGTGTGTCCCATGAGGTTAAAATGTCTTGATGAAAGCTGATGAAAGATTCTGAAACAGAAATGTGATACCTGCTACTGCAGCATGTTAACAAATTGTTCCTTTGATTTTAGGTAAAGTGCGTGGAGAGATTTTTGTTTTTCTCTCAAATCACTTGCTGTCATGACAGAAAACTGCAGTCTTGTCTCACTGCTGATATATTTTACTTCCATCTATTACAGTCAATAGGCCAACAATACATATACAGTACTATTTCTGATGACTGACAGCTTTATCTGTGGGCATGAAACCACAGGTAGAAAAAAACATTATGTTAACTGGTTTATTTATGGTAACAGGGAGACTCTGTTGCAGGGCTTCAAAGGTTCATGCACACAGCTTAACCCCAGCATGACCTTCTCACCACTGTGTGTCTTCATAGGCAGTGAGAGCAGGAAATACAATACTGAGTCGCCTGCTGTGGAGACAAATAATGGACTATGAACTGACAAACACTGACACCTACTGGTCATGGTGCTGTAGTACAGGTTGAAGATGGTAAAAGATAACGTATATATGTGATTGTTGTAAAAAATATAATAAAAATTGTATAAGAAGTATAATAAGTCAGTCATAAGGAAACTGTTGACTGAGATTAGAAACAGGACTGTTTTTGCAAAGATAGCAGCAGCACATTTGACATGTCCACGTGTGGGCAACTGTACAGAACCAGCATATTGTATGTGTAACAGTCCAGTGTTAATTTTATTTCTATGCAGCAGGAAATGTGCTGTAGTCCCTGATTAAGTGTGAAAAAATGTAAACTTACTTGGCAACGTTTGACATTGGGCCAATCCCAAGAAGACAAAGAGTGCGGCAAACACCAGCATATCTTTGCAGGCTGGCATTCTCAGATTTTGGAAGTCAGGGGCTACAAATGCCTGCAGTACAGCATTTAAATTAATTAGCTATCAAATAAATCAGAATCATTGATATATGTATATACAGTTGTTCAGCTGTACAGTTCACTTAAATATGTTCCAAAACTGTGTATTTTTACTGTTTGCATAAATGTTAAAGAGTTATAAAGAACAAGGGAAAGGGGAAATAGAAGCAACAGAATTAACCAAAAAAAGAATAAAAAAAACAAAGCTAGTGAAAATTTCCTCGTAACTACTTTTGAATATCAAATATCTTAATTTCTTTGATGCAACATCACTACTAAGGTTTTATAAACCCACTATGTGATAAGATTATCAAAACCTACAACCAACCTACAAAAGCAATATCAAAAGTTGTATCCACTGAATAGTTTCAAGTTTTACCAAATTAGAGGACACAATTCCACTAATCCGCATTGTCCTGTTCAATTAGCAACCTGACATCATAGACAACACTAAATTATATCATTTGTCACTACCCTAGAACATTATAAAAATAAAGAAAATTACTCACATATTCTTGAAAAAGATGGTCCCAGGGCTCCTGTAGATGGATCTTTTCCAGTTCCTAGTGTGAAGATATATCCCCTCTCTAAAGTGCCATCCCTGGGCCAGTGTTTGAGCTCAACAGGAGGACCATTCAAACTAGAAGCTCTGGGTCTCAGAGGAGCCTGGCCCCTGAGCTCCACTCCACCTTTGGTCCCCAGGGGATCTGTCTCTTCTCATAGGCCAGTTACACCTATAGTCACTAGAATATAACACAGTCCAGTAAATGGTGTCATCGTACGAAGGAAATGTAGGTTAACTTATCAGGTGCTTCATGTAGGTTAAAGCCGTTATAAGGAGAAAATAAAACAAGGTTGAAGAATCAGACTATAGTCAGACTATAGAGGTTTTGGTCAATGTAGCTGTCAAAAAAACATTTTGTGTTTTTTACTGTGCAGACCTTTCGAAGGTTCCTTTTACACATCCAGTGATAATTATTTAAAAAATAATTTTAACTGAAGAAACTTGGTCTATAATTGCTTTGAAAAACAGTCACACGGTTTTAATGTATGTTCATTCTAGACTCTGTTTTACCTACAGTCTCACTGAGAGGAAGATGTAGTATGTCACAGCTAAACACAAGATGCTCTGTAAACATTCCACCCAGAGTAAACCACACCTTCACAACCTAAACCGCCACACTGGATCTCACTACTGGGCTGCAGAGAAATGGAGAGAGTAGATAAAGGCTTCAAAATATGGACAGAAATTTTTTTAAAAAGTGTCTTTGTGTGTTGTAGTTCAGAAAGCGAGCTTTGCTAATTTTGCTAACCTGGTTTTGTAAGAGATGAAAGCTAATGACCAATCGCCCAGTGATTGCTTTCCACTCTCTTAAAACATGTTTGAAGCACTGTGGAGAGACTGTGCTTAAGCTAACTGCATGCTAGCATCAGCATGCTAACCCGTTCACTGTAACAATGCTAACATTCTGATGTTTAGCAAATGTTTCACCATCTTAGTCAGCAAGCTAACATTTGCTAATTAGCACTAAACACAAACTTAAGTTGCAGCTGATGGGACTGTTATGAGGTTTTAAGGTATTTGGTCATAAACGTAAGCTTAAACATTGGTCATGAACATTATTGATGAATATTTTAATTCTGATTCACCTTCTGGGAGCCACACATTTCTGTTGGGCCACTGGATAAAAACTTATGTGACCTGATCAGTAGTAGTCGTCCTTTGTAAATGCCTGTATAAAATGTCACCGAGATCCATCCAGTGGTTTTTGAGATATTTCAGTCTGGTCCAAAGTGGTGGACCAACACCCCAACACTGCCATGGCGGACTAATAAAAGGAGCTCAAACCAGCAGAGCAGAGAGGATTCTGTGGTTCTCACCAGTTCCTGGTGGCTTTCTGCAAGCAGGTTTATTACAAAGTAATGTTACAGTAACAATTTCAGCTCTACCGAAATTAACCATACACTGACATGGATGCACACGAGAATGTCTACATGGTGTGGCACCTCGTCAAGGTCAATGCACACACTGCTGTGAAGTGGTCAAACAAAACAGGGACTGCAGCTGCTGACAAACAAACAGGACTTGAAAGCTTCATGATTACGAGGTTTCTGCTACTTGTCTTAAATAGTGTTTTTCAAAGGTTTCCGCAGTGCTTACAGGGGTTTATTGTAGTATATTGCATTGCCCTTTAAATGCATGTTGGCAGTATATCATAGCACTTAAATAGATAATTACAATGCCTCAAATGGTACTATAATGCACCATCTACTCCAAACATCAGCAAACATAAATTACAGTACATTCAGTAATTCTCAGCGCTATCCTGTGTGTTGTCCTTCATTAATGTGTAGAAATGTTAGTTAACTGTACCATCGTAGTCATTCTCACGTTTTCTAGTGTTCATCAAACCTCTACAGGTTTTGCGTCAATAAAATAAAATACAATAAAAACAATTAGACATTTTTTCACAAAAAATAAAATACATTAAAAACAAATACACACGGCCATTAACATTCCATTCTCACATAAAATTAAACCATATTGCCTCTCAACAGAATATTTTACATCTTCGCAACAATTTAAATAACACTCAACACATTTGCAGTCTTTTAAGTTAGATATCTCCAGTGTCCGTTATGTGTTTAGGGTGCAACTAGCTCCTGGGTTGTTTGTTTTCAAGGCCACTGACTATCGCTTGGATCCCTTGGCCAGTTTGCTCGTGGGAGTGGTTCTTCGTTGAGGAGTGGGGATCTTCGAGGGTTTTCCTCCACGTTGGCGGGAAGCAGAGCGCGGTGTCGCTCTCGCAGACTCACCAACTGTCTCAGACACATCTGAGCACACAGACTGGATGTCTGAGATGTCGAAGTCAGAGGCATCACTACCCCTGCGACTGCTCCCTCTGCTTCCGGCTTTACTTCCAGGTCGGCTGGAATTTTTTCTTGACTCTAGAAACATAAAATCAAGAACAATAATTAAGAGCTACTAAGAATGGGCCCAGAGGTAGGAGCCACCATCGGTACAGTGCCATGCTAGTTACAGTTCACTATGACGACAAGCATCTTTAAACCTGCAATAAGTTCTTGGACTCTTGGGGAGGAAGCTGTGAACACAACACAGACATATTATCACCTTTTATGTTAGATATGGCAAACTTGTGAGCAAATACTTCATATTTACACATCCAGACATGGAGCATGAAGCAGTGTGACATGGACTTGCTTTCAACCTAACAGCACTTTTTTAAAATTTAAACATATAAAAATGGCGATTGTTCTTCAACAGCAGCTAAATTGTTCCCATTCCTTTAATTCTCTTTGATTCACACACTTTGAAGCAGCTGCATGGTTGCTCCAAACACCAGACAAAAGAACATTTCCTTCAAAATGTAATAAAAAAAGAGTTACTGAAGTTGCTGTCTACTCACCACCTATCGCCTGTGTTCGAGCTTTCAGTACAGCAGCGCTTATCAAGGTTCCCTCCTCACCGGACTGGAATCCTTTGCCTGACAAGTACCCAGGAAGACGTAATTTGCTGCCTTGGACTGGTGTACTCTGCAAAATACAGAACTTTAATTACTTTCATTCGTAATGAATTGCAGTAGATTGTACAGCATAAGGACAGTGTTTTAGAAAATGGTCCTTATCAACTAAAGAAAGTAACAAGTTGTACCAAAAAAACACTATCAATATTATTAAGTTAAGTTTTACATTTTATGGAAAATCCTTGTAAATTGCGTATTTATGCAACAACTTTGGCATTTCTTTCAGAAGCAATTAGTATTTGAATTATACGTTAAACCTGTAGTGTTAATAAATCATTAAACAATTATACATGCACAGATTTAATATAAAGTTGCTCATATTATAGTGGCATTAAAATGAGGTAGATATTTTTGTCCTGCAAGAATTAAATATCCAGCCCATTAGAGATCAAAGCCATTAATGTTTGCAGACCCAACTGAAATCTCTTACAAATTCAGCTTAAGCTCTATGCAAGTCCAATCATTGCAATCAAAAATATTGTAAATATGAGGCTAGGTTTACATGATTTTATTGTCGCTGTTTTAATTAATATGCAGCAGATTTCAGTTGAGTCATAAATCTGAAGCTTTCCACATCTTTTATGTGACTATACCTCTGAGGATGAACCTTGGCTCCCAAAGGAGTTTGATGATTTAAGAGGAGTAGAGGGTTTGCTGTTTGTAAGCCAGGGCTTATCATAATTGCGGGTTATTTGTTGGGGAGTCTGGGGAACAACGGCAAATCAAAAGACACAGACATGGATTCACAAATCAAAAACTACAAGAAAGGCTAGATGGAAGAAACACAAAAAAATAAAATAAAATAAAATAAAATAAAATAAACAGGAAAGTGATCAAATAATGCAAAATAAATAAAGCAAGGAAGATAAACGAGAGTCAAATCATAGTCAGGGGTGATCAATCTACAGTGTGACGGACCACTACAGAACAACTGGCTCTCACAGCAGGGTAGAGCCTCTTACCTTGGGTGTACTGGTCACTGCTGGGTTTGCTGGGACCGCACAGCTCTGACTGGAGGTGGATCTGTTGGGAGAAGCCCCTCTGGACGACGGCCGGGATCTCCGGCCTCGGTAGCGGAAGCTTGCCATCACCTGGGTGGTACCCTCTGGAAGGATGAACTTCTCTCGCAGCTCCACATTGGTCCTGCCTTTAGCTACGAAATCACACTCCAAATGAGCCATATTGCATAAATGCAACTATGATTATTTTTTATTAGTATTCTTGTGATGATGAAGTGAGTTAACACTTTATTTTCCCTAATAATTTCCCAATAGTTTCCTAAGAAGTTTCCAGGAGACAACTATGCAATTTGGTCCTGATTTTAGGTAAAACAGAAATTTCACTGAAAGAACTAAAATTAAATATCAAATATTTAATTATTGGTAATATGTTAGGAAAATACGGATTTTGTAAAATAAAGTGTTACCATGATGTGACAGTCGGCTTAAAAAAAAAGAAGAAAATTATAAATTAATGAAAATAAAAGTTTGGCTCAAGATACTGAATAAAACAATGAAAACACAAGACTCATGCAGTTTCACATCTCATCCACACTGTCGAAAACAGACGTGCAATTACTCTGCTACAACAGTAGTGGAAGAAACGTTTGGTTTCCTAACCAGCGATACGCTTGGACTGCTATTCAAATGGTGAAAGAATTAAAACAAACACCACAACTGCCCAAATCAGAAGAATTACAAAACCAAGAAAACATAAACTACACAGAATAAACCAAACAGACTTTGCACCAGTTGTGTTAAAAACAAAGTGGCTGACATGCAGTTTTAATCAATAAGCCACACTTGTCAAACAAAGTCAACGCAGTTAATGCTGTTTCAGTTTTGTTGTGTGTTTTGTAGTTACAACTTAATCCTTTTTTCCCCTAATGACAATGTCAGACAGTTTTTTTTTTCATATTTTTATATCGTCAGCTAAGCATCTCTTGAACGTTTCGCACGGTTTTTAAATGCTTGTTGGTTTGATTGTCAAGCAAACCCGAAAACTGCAAAAGAAGCCCTGCTCAGAATTGCTCGTGACATGCTGGGACAGAAAAAAAAAAAAAAGAACTATTTTGGTGAATCAAGTCCCCCAAAAAGTGCCTGCTGGTGACGTGACTCACACAAACAACTGCATGCATGAGAACCAGTCTGAAGACGAATGACAGCTGGTTGTGAGTGGAGCTGGTTCACAGTATGAGGATGCCATTCATTCACGACGAGCTCTCACACACAGCTACGGTAGTACACACCAGGGCCAACACAAGCAGCACACACTCGGATGTGCAGACACACATACCACTTGTGGGTTCATGGAGCAAGGAGAGAAAGTGTGAGATTTGCCAACCTATAGGAGACTGAGTAATTGAAGAGTTTGATTCCGAGCGCAACATTTTGCTCCCGTGGTGATGAACTAGAAGAAATGATAATCATGTTCAGCAGGAGGAAGGTTTCGCAAGAAAAAAAAAAAAAAGAAATTGATAATTAATACAGAAGAAAGGAGAAACAAGCATACGAAGGTTTTGTACTAGGCCTGATCACAGAACATCAGTTTTCCTACTGATACACATATGTCAGTGGCAGATTGCTCTCCAGTACATGAACCTGCACCATAACTAACAGGTTGTTTGTTTGTTTTTTACTATATCTGTTATTTTTTCAGAGCTAGGAAGGTGTTGTATTAAGATAGCTAAGACAGGAGAACAGACTTCAAGAAGAAAGTAAATAACCACTGACATGATTCCATAATATAGCATAAATCCGTCCAATGATTGGACTCTTAATCTCTCCAAAGCCTTTGATGGATCCGGAAGCGAGAAAATACTAATCCTGTTACAGTCAGTTATTCTGAACTAATGTCCTAATGTTCATTCTGGTGAAAAGAATATTACTGTTTCTCCGTTCATAAAATAACCTCTGTAATAATAATCATCTTTAATGTGAATAGCTATCCATACAGTGGTAGTGCACAGAAATGTTTTTGTAAATCAAAATCAGATTGATGGAGAGCTCAGCTTCGTAAAAAAAAAAAAAAAAAAAAGGATTAATGACCAAGATAACCAGCTCAATTTATACTCTCTTAAAGGCCATACCATTTCACCGCACACTAACAAAGAAAACATAAACGAATACAGAAGACAGTGTTTTCAGACAGGGCCCTCATTGCGACTTCTTATGATGAACTTTTGAACTCACCTCGACAGGGGTCGTTCTTCACCAGGAACTCATCCAGAGCCATCCAGCCTCCTCCCACCCGCACCATGACGGTGCTACGTAAAATACGCACCAGGCGAAGCTGCTGAGAGTCTCCAAACTACGGCGGGGGAGGGAAAACAGAGAGGGGACGTGAGAAAACACTGACCTGTGTATGAGAACTCTCTCACTGATGGCTAGAAACTGCGCAGCACGGGAAACCAGAGTGGTGTGGAGGCTCAGATTTATTCAGTTAATTTAATTTATCATTATGTTGTGTGGAATTAAATAGCTTTTATCGAGATTATTTCATTGATTTGCAAACATTTTGCATTCATCAAAGATGCTTCATGTCCTCTTCTGATTTCCTTTCCATGCTGCGCAGGTTTACACAAACTGGATTTTAACACAACATCAATTTTCAGTTTTCATTCTCAAAGACACAAAGTACACAAAAAGGTCAATCCAACTGGTTTCTTCTATCAAAGTGGGCTGGTGTGTTATTCAAATTTATCATTCCAAACTTCCTAAACTATGTGTGTTCATTAACGCTAAATTCAATGATTCTTTAAATAATTTAAATAATTTGATGTTTGAGCAATATCTCACAACAAAATGCAGAAAAAAAGACTTGTGGTTACTTGGAAACAGTGCCTTTAGCACATAGTTTTTATGAAGTTTAGTAGACTTATAATTTAAGTGATTTTGCTTGTTTGTAGTTTCAGGATGTAGTGGCTGACTTTATTCCGACAGCGTCTGGCTTCAGTTTGCTGTCGTCACTGCAGGTTGAGCTGTGAAAAAAACATTAACTGAAGGCACATTATTTTACCACCAGGAGGCACTAGTGTATAATAATTTGCCTTCATCTTTCCAACTACACATACCAAACACAGGTACACTGAGCATGTTATGGATGTGAATGGCTCAAGCTTTATGAGGTGATACGGGACAGAAGTCAGCCAGTTGGATATGACCATGAGCATTAGCACAAAAACACAGTTCACACAATCACAGCCGCATGCTTTCCGTCAAAAACAATTTCACGTCATGATCAAACGGACAAAACAGCCATCTCCTGCAATCCGGCACTTTGTTGCACTTTCTACAACTACGAATCAGGATGCATTGACACTGATGCAGATCCAATGCAGCTAGCTCCAATGACACACTGAGAACAACATGAGAAATGGTTCAAGTCATTTCCGTCTAATCCACGACAGTGTGACACGCAGACATGACCAAACACTGATGACCCTCCACTAAGAGCTTGTTATATCATGGTATCTCTTAAACTGGTAAAGATCTTGCACTTGTATGATTATCAGAATGATTTAATGCCACTGGTGATTTTAGTGATCAAATACATTAAAGGTGATGATGATCTGGAGGAAAAAGAGGCACAAGAAACATCTTAAGAATAACCATTTACCAGAATACAGCTTTCCAAAACTGCAACGTGTAGGTGGGGGGTAAGATTTTGATTTTCCCTGTTTGCTATTGTCTCATCGCCGATTAAGGAGTCATGTAAGCAGTGAACCAGACCAAACTGTCAAAAGAATTATTTCAATTCAATGTTGTGTGATACATCAATACAAACTAGTTCATAAACCACCACTGATGCCCCTGTCCCCTCTCACTAACATTACTGATCTTAATCCAACAAGCTTCGGAAAGCACGTGGCATATGAACCCATCATCTGTCATGAATTTTACATTGCAACATGCACTTTGTCAAGACATATTAACTCAGCAGGTAAAATGAAAAGTAAAGTATTCATTGAAATCACAATCAGGTTGCCCAGCTATGAAATTATATTGATAAACAGTTACACAAAAGTGTGTCAGCCAAGGTTGAGGTAAATCATTCCCATGATACTGAAGCGCCAAAGGCAAGCACATAGAAAGCATTATTTTCCAAAATGCCCAGCAGATGAATTTATGCCCATGGACCAATAAAAAAGTATGGGCTGAAATGGTACTGGCACGCTAATATTATATTCTCTGAAACTCAAAAGCAGATTTTACTGCACTACTTTACACCTGGATTCTCTTCTTTTTCAACAAAACAAAAACTTATGTCATCAGAATAAATTGAAATATGCCATAATCACAAAAGGGAAAAAAAAAACAAAAAAAAACTTAAAAACACAGGTGCCTTTAATGCTTCTTTCAGTAGTCACTTTTAGTCAAACTTCATATTTGGATCATATTCAGCTACCATAAATTGTTGGACCGAAAACATGTCTTAGGCCAATGTTGCGTGTGGATTAAATCAGATGGCCACAGATCTTTATTTCTACTTCTGAGTTCCAGTCTGTAAACATCAGCCAAGAATCTGGGCAGAGAGTGTTAATTGGAAAGCAAACATGATAAATGAAAGGGTGTAAGGCTTGAAAGAGAAGAAGACGTTCATATGTACCTGGTTTCCAAGGTAGAACTGTTGATGCAAAGAACAGTAAAAAATATGCAATAGTTAGAGTTTTAATTGACACATTTTTCAGCATATTCAACACTTACTTTCCACTGAAAATCAATTACTTCAGTTTTTAAAGCATTTCATAATCGTGGTATAGTGTGTAATTGATGAAAGAGACAAATGATGTGGCTTTTAAATAAGCCCAGCAGGTAAAAATCTGCTTACCCGGTATTTGTTGGCACCAATTTGCTCCACTTGGAATCGTTTTGGACATTTGCATTTTGCCACTTGACGAGTAACCTGCAAGAAGAGAACATTTTATTAAACCATGATTTTAAAAACCTGAGAACTTGAAATTCAAAGCATGAGAATTTCTTTTACCTCATCTTCAATTTTGTCAGCATCAGTTAGTGGTTTGTAGGCATCTTTGTTGGGATGAAGAGCTGCCACAAACTCATAGTAGTCAATGTAGCCGTCACCGTCTCTGTCAAATATGTCTGCCACAGCGCTCATCTCCAGACGACTGGTGGGGAATTCTATTAAAGAGCCGTTCAGTTTTAAAAACAAAAGATTTTGCTGACATGGGGTGCATGTTGTTCAGTTGTAACCTTGTATGTTGGGACACTTACTGGAGGAGAGAATGCCCTCTATGAACTCCTGTCGGGTCACTTTGCCATCTTGATCTTTGTCGATGCGGCGGAAGAAGTCCATGACACGAGACTTTTTATGGTTCATCCAGCGCATGTAGCGCTTCCGCCACACATCAAAGTCAAAGTTGGCAAATTCCTTCAACTGCACATAAAAAAAAATATGATGATATGATGTGGTGATACAAACAAATTTGCAGAAAAAATGTGCTTGCAGTAATACAGAGAGCAGGTCTGAGGTACCTCCTCCAGTCTGTCCAAGGCATCATTGAGTTTCCTCCTTCTGTCCAAAGCCAGCAGCCACACGTGCTGCCACTTAGTGACCAGCAGGTTGACCCGGGGGTTCTTGGTTTCAATGGGAGCTTGTGTTGCTGACGCGTACATTGTTTGTGTAGGAGAGCGTTTTCCTGCAAGTGATAGACAAAAAGCGTCAGAGTGACTGTGTTTTCACCATGCACTCAGGGGGAATAGATTAGCAATGACATCATTCCAGGTGCTAAAATAGGACAAGAGGAGGATGTCGCGTCACCCTGCGGTGACTCAGCAGTTGGCCAGATGGCTCAGGTCACGATCTATGAGGGGTATTAGTGGGATGCATACTTCCAGCTCTTCCTTTGTCAAGCACAGGGATCTGAGACTGGATCTGGGGCTCCACAGCAGCCTTCCTTTTGTGTGTCTTGGTGATTTTGTCAACATCTGGTTGCTTCCTGGTCATTTCCTCCATGAATGCCTGCAGGGAACAGCAACGGGATTCTATCATCTACTCAGATGGCAGTTAGCTATTTTAATTGGAGATAGCCAATAAAATCGTGGCAAAAAGAAATAGTAAGAATAAATAAACTGTTTGAATTACTGAAAAACTTTTTTACTTTACCTGATGTTCTGATATAAGACTTTTGACCTCTTCGATCTCCTGTGGCAGCGGCTCCTTGTCCTTATCGTTGAGGTTGGTCTCAGCCCACTGGAGCCAGGTCAGGAGATTCTCCAACAGCTCCTGAATGGCTAACAGCTCAGTGAGGGCCGTGGCCAGTCGCTGCTGGTGCTGCCGGGCCCAAGCCTGCACCTGTTACAGCGACATTATGCACATTATACACATTATACACACAAAAAAGAGACAGAGCTTTTCCTTTTGTGTGACCAGGAACACCTATGGCATCATATGTGTGGAAATGTTATGCTAAAGCTACATCAGGTTTAGTTGGATCATAACTACTTTTTCAAAATGATAACAAAATGGATGCTGTTTAGGAAGCAATTTCTATATATAAACTCAACTTGTGTAGCATACTAGCAACTGTAAATCAACACAACGAAGGAGGGTTAAACGAGTGAGCCTTAATTATTGTAGCTTGGAGGTGCAATTGTGCTCTGTAATACCTGTGGGTCTGACAGAGCAGAGAGGCATGTATGCATTCATGCAGCTGTGAACTGACCTCTTCAAACCGGGCTTTAATGATGGTGTTCCAGTGTTTGATGGTTGTGATAGAGTCTGGATGGCAGATGTTCAGAATGGCCTCACCCATACTGGTTGCTTTATTTAGAGCCACTCGCTTTTCCTCCAGTTTCTTCATGAACTCCTTTAAAACAGCAAATAGAAACGAGTTTTGATTTGCGACTGGATTGTCTTCAGCAAACATTTAAAAAAAGTTAAAGTTGTTTTAAAAACGGAGCGAAGCAGAGCTATTTCAGAGCTATGATTTCACATGAAATCATAGTTAAGAAAAATATCCCTGACACTGCATTGTTGGCATGGACCATGACGTGGCATCTACTCTGAGACATGATCTATGAGGGGGGGGTCTGATTCTGTTTGGACAGAATCAGGGTATTAACTGAATACTCAAGGAAAAAGGATGCCACCGTGTTTCATTTCTTTACTAAAACAACCAAAACTGTCAAAATATAAAATGTATATGTAAGATTAAAGTTTTGCTCAAGTTAGAAAAAAAAAAACAAACCTTTGAAAAAAACATTTGTATCACTTACCTTGTGTTGTTCTATAAGTGCCCGCAGAGCCTCCTCGTCATCAGGCAGGCTGCCATGGAAACGCAAACCCTGCTCTGCCTCAGCCAGCCACTCCAGCAGGATATGAACAGTAGAGTGAAATTCCTCAGCCTGCAGAAAGAAAACACAGATCGTGTCAAGCTCACAGATTCACTTTACCTTCTGCCTAACAACTGTAGGGTCTCTACAGTACCTGACAAAGAGCCTGCTCCAGCCGGGCCTGTTTGGACACAGAGAGGTTGCACACCGTCTCCCAGCGAGTGCTCAGGTCCTGCATCTGGACTTTGACCCAGGACGAGTCATCGTGACTGCTCTCGACCAGCTCCCTGGCTGAACGTTTCAGGGCCTGAACGCTTACTGTCCTCTTTCCCAGCTCCTTCTGGAAAACCTGCAAGGGACAGCCGGTGAAGGAGACAACATGAGCCCACACACAGCATCCTGAAATGTGCCACCAAAAGTTTAATTAAAACTTACATTAGAAAAAAAAAATCAGTTTTGTCCTAAATGTACTTATGACAAGAATCAGTAAAAAAAAAAATGTTTCCAGGCCATCACAGTATATTTAAAGTTACAAAGATTTGTGTAATTCAAGCATATTCTTGCAAGCAACCTCTATTGCTGATGTTTTGCCATTATCATTAGTAACACTGGAAATAAGAAAACATGACAGCAGTTTTCCAGACACCCTTGCTGGACAGAAAACTTCAAAGAACAGGAACTCTCAATAGAAAGGTACAACAATGCTAGCTCTTTCGTTGTTAAAATTTATAGTCCAACCATGTTGTGGTTTAAGTGTCCTCTGTCTTCTATTGTGATAACAAACAATCAGAGATGAAAGGAAAATGCAGCATTAATGCAGCAATGAAAACCTCCTCATTCTTGTTTTTGAAGCTGGGTTTCGATGCTGCGGCTAAAAGAACAGAAATCAACAAGCGGGTCGTAAAATGTGGGATGTTTTGTGTCCTTTGGGTCTGGTGTTGTTTTATACCTTGTGGTTGTCAATCAGGTTGAGAACGAGGTCTATGTCTCCATGTACGTTCTGGTCCTCAGCCAGCTGAGGTTCCACTCTGTACAGCCAGTCAATAAGAGCCTGGAGAGCGTCTGTAAACTGGCCAGAGAACAAGAGGGCTTCCTCCAGTTTGTTTTGTCTGCAGGAGAGACCATATCACTTACAGTGAATGAAGAGCTCTTCAGAAATACAGCAAATACTCTGACTGGTAGTTGGTGGGATAAAATACAGCAACAAAACTGGGAAGACGTATCCGTACCTTTCTACTGACTTGCCACACACAGTGTCCCATTTGTCCCTCAGTTCACTCAGCATGTCGTCCAGCTTCTGATTATCATCCTGAAGGGAGGTCTTGTCTTTCAGGGCCCGTCCTGTCCGAGTGGTGGTGTCGTACACCGAGTGTTTGCTCCCCAGAGCTTTCTGGAACTCCTGTTTATGAGAAAAGAAATGTCTTAAGTCTAAAGAGGCTTGCTTTGACTCTGTATCTTTGGATGCACACAGTTACAATGAACCCTCTCAAGAGATTTTCTTCTTACTACTTTTGGTATGTCAGATAGTATCCTAATCTGTGTGTGTGTGTGTGTGTGTCTTGTGATTAAGAAGACAGTATTCTGTGCTCTGTGCTGGAAACAGAGAAAGGGGTCAAAACTCAAGAGCCACTGTTCAGTGGAGATTAGAAGTATCTAAAAGCAAGGTCACCCCTAATACATTTGGTCCATCCTGGGATTATGACAGGATTAGCACAATCTCCCCACATAACACTGCAGAGAAAACAAAAGGGAATGGGCAGCCTGTAACGCAACCAAATGCACGACGAATGCATTCTGTAGATACTGTAATTCCTATAAATAGCTTTTACTGTTGGAATTATCTACTTCCAACTCTCATATATTACACTGATTTGTTAAACAGCTGTCTCATTACTCTGGCTCGTGAAACTCAGCTGCAGATGCTGTCAAAGGTCCATGGCTATCTTAGCTTTCATTCTTTTCCCCAGTAAACCGCGATAAGATGATGCTCAGTCACCTTGTGCTGCGCCAGCTGCATCTTGATTTTGTCTGGATCATTGGCAATTTCCACCTCCGAGTCCAGAGCCTTCTCAGATTCGTCCAACCACTCCATCAGTTTATTCCAAGTTTCGTGGAACTAATGAGGGATAAAGAAACCAACGCAGTGTAAAGCTCTTTGAAAAAGGTATGATTTCACTTGATTTATTGCAGAGTCCTGTTTAATGTTCACATGATTAGGTTTTCAAGACCAAGAGCAACGTAAGAGGTCCACGCTAATGAAAACGCTATAATAAGCTGCAGACAGAATACGCAACAGGCTTAATGTACTATTTCCAGAGCTTTCCAATGTTAATAAAAAGCCCTAACAGCAGTGAAACAATGCCTATTTCAACCCCAGTATAAATAAGCACAGAACAGTACCTGTTTGGCTCTTTTCCTGCTCTCATCCAGCAGCCGACCTCGCTCAACAGACCTCTGTACCAGCTTCTCCCAGCGGCCTTGCACGCTGATCAGCAGGTTCTTGATCAGGACCACGTCCTGTTTCTGGCTGAAGTACTTCAAATGTGTCCCTGTCTTGTCCAGTTCAATGATGTGTTCTCTGTGGGAGTTCACCTCTGTCACAAACATCTGCACAAATGCAGCACAGCACAGAGAAAAGAGAGGTTTAAACTGGGTGTAAAGGGGTTACAAGCTATTTAACTGAAATCAGAGATCATGTAATTTGTATGATTAATGTGCTATTTTGTATGTGATACCCATACTATTTACAATTTTTCACTGACTACAGAAAGTACACACTATCAAAAGTAGCGTTGGGTGAAAATGCTTCAACTTGGCATCTCGAAAACTGCCTTTTTCCACGAACAGATAAACCAGTCCTGCACTCACATTAAAAAGAAATCTCTTGTCATCAGCATTTCATTTTGCTTCACAGACTGCGTAACCCTCCTCTCTGTGCAAACATTACCTTATGCTCATCAATCTGAAACATGATGGTCTCCAGTATGAGGGAAGCGGGGGAAACCATGTTGAGCGTCTGCTCTGCTTGGGTCAGCCAGTTGATGAAGTCCTGTAGAGAGTTGTGGAAATCCGTGGCCAGTGTCAAGGCTTCTTCTAGTTTCACCTGCAGACACAACACATCGTCAGGGTCCAGGCATAGTGATGGAAATAATCCTGTTATCTTTTCTCTCTCAACAAACCACTATTATAACTCGTACCACTCTAAACAACATGGAAAACAAACCGTCTGGTT
>JBBMJY010000003.1:13064624-13110408 GCA_037833715.1 Toxotes lorentzi
TACAACTATGCCAAACCTGACCTCTATTTAAACAGAGGAAGTTAACATCTCTGGAGAGGCTGATGGTGAGGCAGACATGGAGCGATGAGTTTTTAATTGAATGAGAGAAACATCCACAGTGTCTCCACTGCTGAAAAACATCCGTTTGCTACAGCCAAGGCCACTGGCACAGGCTGATCACATGACAGTAAATGCCGTGTTAATGACATTACAAACATGATGAGTATTAATATGTTTCCCTCATATATTGTGCGTCATGTTGAGAGTCTTGCTAAATATGGAACTGCAGCTTAAGTCACTGCTTTACTTTATTTTTATTTACCACTTTATCTGAATACTACTATGTGTGAGTTTGTGTTCCACTCGCTACACCAGAGAAGTGTCACAGAGAGTTTGGCAGAAAGCAGCTGCAACTCTGCACAGCCCTAAGATTTACCAGACTTTACATTCCCGGGAACAGGACCAAAGTAAATGGGAAGCAAAAGCAAAATGTTACAGCGAACGTTCAGGCGGCCAGAATGAGAAGCTCCATATCTGGAGTGAGAGTGGTATGGGAGGGATGATTTATCTTTTCGTCATGTAAAGTGTTGATGTTTATTTATTGTAGCAACAAAAGTGAGAAAATGTTTTTCTAATGGTATAACACATAAATAAGATTTCCGAAGGAACAACATTGTGACTGATGGGTCTTTATTTTGGCTCAGATATTAACCTAGCTCTATTATTTATTTAATGCACTTGTCGGCTCTTCACTATGGCAACGTATGAGACAAGACCACTGTTATTCCAAGCTGACTCAGACAGCAACTTGCCTGCGGTGATCTACAGCGCGACCACATCCTGTGTGTGTCCTTGCCAACACTCTGTCCTTACACCATTCATTATCAGCACTGGGATTAGAGGCTTTCAACTACAGAGTCATGGCTCAAGTGCATATCAGCAATCTCTCACTGGGATCTAAATCTCAAGTTGTGAATCATTAAGCTAAGAGCAGTGAAAGCCATTCCGTGACTTCATACCTTTCTTTCAGCGACCTTCGCCTGCACGGCTTCCCATTTCTCCTTCAGGTTGGCGAGGTCCTGCTCCGTGTTGCTGTCGGGACCCTCGGGCATCATCATGAGCAGCTGGTGGCCCTTGTTCAACAGCTCCTGATACAGCTCCTCCTTTGCCTCCAAGGCAGAACACAACTCCTGCAAGAAAACGCACACAATGGCATGAAGAGAGCGACGCTTTCGTCAAACAGACTAAATTACAGTTCAAGACAGCTCTGCATTTACTTTTGGATTTTGCGATGTTCAAAGTGTGCGTAATGAATTTGTCTGAAGACCAAATCCAGTCCAAAAATGGTGAAAGAATGAACATGGTGAGGCACAAAGACACTCTCAGAGGTATGTTCCCACTCCAGCACTGGTGGCTCTTTAGGGAAAACTTGCCACAAAAGTGCCTTGAGTTTCTCCATCAGAGAGAAGGACAACAAAAAAGGAAAACATTCCTAAATTCATTATAGTCAGACAAACCTGAATCAATTCGAAACACTTTTTTGTCACCTTCTGCGGGGGGATGCAAGGAGTTTATTTTGCAGTGTCATTTATTTTTCACACTTCAGATAAAACACAGAGAAGACATAGTCGTCTCCTTACAAGCCCTGCCATCTGTATGCGGCCTTTCATATTGTTAAACACATACCAGATGGGCGTTAAGCTGCTCCCGGGCCGTGTCTGGTAAGCCTCCCACAGCCTTTGATGCCAACAGCTGACGTTCTGTGTCTTTCAGCCATTGCTGCATATCTTCTATCTCACCATGGAAACCTTGGGCCTACAACACAATACAAGCTGAGTCAGGACAAAAGGTGTCTCACACACACTCATTGTTAGCAACCTATGGCTCAGAGAGGAGGATGTCGGAGTTATTAATTCCTTGGATTCATTTCGCTACCAAAGCTGGCTTTCTGTACTGTGCCGCAGAAAAATAAAAAAACATGTAATTGTAATGTAGTGAAGCTTTAATTAAAAATCACAAAAAAAAATCTTTTTTTTATTAACCTGTCTTTATTCTTTGATTGGATTGTTTGGCACTTTTTTTCTGATAAACATTCTCATCTATGAAAGCCCACTCAGCCTGGCACAGATTACGAGTTTGAAGAAACTTTTCAAACAATTCTTGAATAAAAATCTAAATCCAGGGGTTATTTCTGTTCCTCATATCCTCCTTCACATCAAAGCAGCCCTGTAAATGTCAAAGTTATGAAAAGAAACTCCACAGGATGCAAAAGGAATGAGGAGGGGGAAGAGAAAGGAATCACTCCTCCAACATACTTGTTCCCCTGGGAGAGAGGATTCAATCACAGCTTATTAAACAATAAATAGTGATGAATGAGGTCTGGGCTTATTAACTTTTTATACCTGAAGCAGAGCGCTCTCCAGTTGTTGCTTCCTCTGCTCTGTCTTCTCCAGGATGGCTTTCCACCGCTGGTTCAGGCTCTCCAGTTTGGTCTGCAGACCAGACGCTTCCTCACCAGCGCTGGACTCCACCAGATCATTACCAGCTTTGTTCACCGTCTCAACTGTAGCTTTATGAGCCAACACATCAATCTGGAGAACCTGTGGAGATGAAACAGCCACAAAGAGCTTGCTTTATACTGATCAGAGCTTACGTTTTAGTAAAAGATCACACTGGAATTTACTGTTTAGTAAAGGAGGAAAAATCTACTGCCTTGTCGTTCTATGTCCACGGAGTAAATGAAATGTACAGTCAAGTGTGGGGAGCACACATTTACTCTGCTACTGATGCTCATTTCCTAATCCCATGTCTTTTTGCTGAAACTACTTATTTGAATGAAAATCATAAGATGGGAGGAGGTGTGCCGTACGTGGTGCTTGGCGAGCTCTATCTCGATGGCTTTGGGGTCTCCCCCTGCCTTCCTCTGCTCGTTGAGCAGCTCCTCGGTGTGGCTCATCCAGGCCAGCAGCTCGTCCAGTGCGTGCTGGAACTGGCCCAGAGCCAGAAGGCCTCCCTCCAGTTTGTGCTGGATTAATGACAGATTAAACCATTAGATATTGCAGGGAGGGAAAGCACTTGACATGCATACAACACATTCCACAGCCTTCTCAGCCACTGTTAAGTCTAGCTTCAAAAAGCAATCAAAAAGATTTATTACATGCTGTTTAAATAGCATATAAAATGAACAATCAGTGTAAAAGGGGAGTTTTATATTCACTTTAATATTTACTTTATCTATAAAAATAAGTGATGTGATTTTGATTTAATTGTCTTTTTAAACTCTCTGATATCGCATGTTGAAACGACTTCTTTACAAGTACGCGTTTCGCTTGTCGAACCTGTCGGCTGATGATCTTCTCATCCAGGTTGTCCCAGAGCATCTTGAGCTCAGACATCGGCTCCTGGATGGCGCAGCGATCCGCCTCCTCAGTCACCTTCTTCAGCAGGAGCCCCGCCTGGTGGTTCAGGCGCTCCATCTCGATCTGCAGCTGGTACGCCTCTCCTTTGAACTCCTGACAAAACCAGCACATACAGTGTTACACCCAATCAGTCAACAGGAGTACAAAGTTAAACAGACAATAGCAGCTTTACCTTTGGCAGAATAAGATCTGTATTATTGGACATCAAAGTAAATGTGACTACTTTATGAAGTTAGAGCCTTTGTACCTGTACAAATCAGGCCAACGAGGACATGTTATGAATCAAGCACTCAACATGAACACAGCTGGTATATGACAGAGCTTCTCTAACAGTAAATACTGCATTTAAGTTAAAGACGTAAAAATTAATCAGCCAGAGCAGAGGTGAATTATCATATTTTCAGCGTACATATGAAAAATTCTCCTGTTGCATCTTTACACAGAAACACAAGACCATACCTTGAGCTCTACAATCTGCTGCTTCACAGTTTCTAGGTCTGTGCCTACGGGTGACATTGAATCCAGTTTGCCCTCCAGAATATCCACCCAGTCAAACATTCCCTGTGCATAAGGTGAGAAACCATTGTTACTGAGAGAAAACAAAGCTTAGTGCACAGGGAGTCGTGTTTCACGCTTAGTGTCATGTTATGCAATAAATGAAAAAAAAAAAAAAAACGGTTGGTCTGAAGTAAATCCATATGGTTGACAAGTTAGGGAAACAAATGCAAGAAAGAAAAACATGAAAAACAAGCCCTTAAATTAAATAACATCATCTTAAAAAAGTATGAGTGCAATCTTTAAAGTAAGGTAAAATTAAAGCAGCTGTGTAGGTTTCTTTCCCACCACGAGATCTTAGGATAACTTTATCCACACGAGTTTAAGTGTGAGCCAAATATGAAACAGCACTGTGGTTGGTGTTTATTGTTTCAAAATTAATAGGTCTCTCATAAAATGTTGTATAACTTCAATCAACTGCAATAAAAAGAAAAACGCACTGTAATCTCCGGTTTCATCGGAAGGCCTTTAAAACTAGCCGACTCACATAAATGTGTCTCTCCCCTGTATATTCTCAGACAGGTTATTCAATAAAATCAATTTTAAAATAATAAAAGTCATTTTAAAAAGTCAGTAAGTTTTGGATGAGCTTCACCAAAGTTACCAAAAAACCCATAAAGGGTTTTATTGTGTTGCTCTTAAAAATCCTTGAAGCAGCAATCAAAGTACCTGCAGGCCGTCTTGAAACTGCACAGCAGCCTGCATGGCTTCTTCCAGTCTCTCTACTCTCTCCTTCCATGTCTTATTGAGATTCTCCCACGCTGAATTCACCTGGAAAAACGACACCACGTCATACACAAAGTATCCCCGCGAGCCACATGATGCGGGCAAAGAAATATATCTGCATGGACGATCCAAAGTATCAGCAAGTGAAGAAGATGAAATGTCTTCACAAAGATGTTTTTTGAAATCTATTACCTCATCGAGACTTTTCTTTATCACAGGTTTATCAGGTTCCCCACAGGCAGTCAAAAGCTCTGCCCCTTGGTTTCGAACCACATCGAGCTCTTCCTGCAGCCCATCAATCTCCTCCTTAAATCCCTGTGGGAAAAAAAGGAGTAAAAAAAAAAAAAAGAATTCCTCCCTCACTCTTAAGTATCCATGGGTTGATTCAGTAATTTGATTTTGGGGATCTGCCTACCTCCACAAACTCCTGCTGCTGTTTGACGACCGAGGGATCGACTCCGGGCTCCTCCAGCTCCCTCAGGAGGTCCTGGCTGTCTTTGATGGTGATGATGAGAGCGCAGTGGTCGCACCAGAACTTGTCTGCCAGGTCCATCACATCCAGCAGCTTCGCCTCCCGCTCTTCCACCAAGGCCTGGATGTCGTTCCACAGGAACACCATCTGGTCCAGTTTGTCTTGTACAGCTTGTGGGAGAAACACAAGTGACAATTATAGCAACGGCAAAATAAATCGAACACACATCACACGCATTCACATTGGCAGGTTTAATATTTGGGGAAAATATTTGGTCTATTTCTCTTGATTTTTTTTTTTTGTGTCTTTACCCTTTTTTCTTGGACTTTTGCAACAAAAGTAATTGCTTTATTACATAAAAAATGGACTACACAAAAATAAGAAATGAATGAAATAATATTAAACAAATAAGACAATATATTGAATACCATACCTTTAGCAGATATGTCCTTGTCTGCCCCTTCAGACCGTGCAATCATCTCCTCGCCTCGCTGTCGCAGTGTTTCATAAGAAGGCTGCAGTTTCTCCAAATCCACAGAGACAGCCTTATTTTCAGTAATCTGCTCCTTGATCTTGTCCACCTCCACTGAGATGGACGGAGGCTGACGCAGGCGCTCAGCGATCCGTTCCAGGGATTCCAGCATGGGGTCAATTTTGTCATGGAACTGGTGGAGAACGAGGAGAGGAAACACCTCAGTTTGTATTTATACTTCATAAAGCAATGTCACTGAAGAAAGCTGGGAAAGTGTTTGGTTCTCCTGTTACAGAAAGACACTGTAGTTATATAAAGAAACAAGCCTATAAAACTAATTTGTAAAATACATTTGTAGACACAGCCTTTTGAAAAATACCTGTAGGCAAAGTAGAGCTGAAACTCTGTAATTAGTCAATTAATTGATTAATCAATCATCTGAAAATTATTTCACTATTTTTTAAATATAAAGTAGTTATAATAGTTTTTTCTAAATCAATAAAATAATTAGTAACGAATAACTGAAATTAATTAATAATAAAAATAATTTTGTTGCAGCCCTTATACTAAATTATTAAAATGATTTATAAAGTTTTACACAATAAAACATTGTCATTATTATAACTGCTTCTCACCTGGGTGGATTTGGAGATGGCTTCATCCAGAGTGGCAGCTCTCTGCTTGACATCCGCCTTCAGTTTGGTGTAAAGTTCGTCAGTAGCTGTGTACTTCTCTCTGATGGGCACTCCCTCCACTGGGCTGAGTTCAAGTAACTGAGGCCCGGTCTTATTCATCTTGTCGATGTGGGGCTTGTGCTCGGCTATCAGCTCTCGCATTTGCTGCAGAGGACGTGACATATTCAGTTTAGCTTTTCTGTCAATTGAATAAAAGTATGGTACTAAACATCTGCTCCTGTCGGCTCCTTACCCTGAGCTCCTCTTGCTGCTGCCTGAGTGTCTCGTACTCGATGGCAGGTGGGGGCAGCTGGCTGAAGGTGCTCACGGTTTCCTGAAGCCACGGCCATATCTCCTCATAGGTCTCCCAGAACTGACTGGCCAGAGACTGGGCTCGCTCCAGCTGCAGACAGCGCTCCGAGTTCAGCTGACTCACGATACTGTACTTCTCCAAGAGAGTCTGGGTCTTGGTCTGATGAAAACCAACAAAATCTTTTAACATGAACTTATTTTTAATGAATAATTGCCTGTTTCAAATTTACAATAAGTTTCTTTCACCTTCAAGATTTCCTTCTCTTCTGGGTTTTTGCTGTTCATGACGGCCTTTCCTGTTTTCACAATCTCATCCACAGCATCTTTGTGTCTCATGATGTCCATAGAGAAAATCTGGAAAACCGGCAGAGTGGGTTTGGCTGGACGTTACAAAACAAACTGCTCTGTTTACTGTACTTTGTTGAAACTGAGGGCTGTGTCTATCCATACACACAAACATTATGACGGGCTAACCTTCTGTGCTTGGAGCTGAGCTGTGTTTTGGTCTGGCTCCAGCCTGATCTCACCCATCGACAGCAACTTCCTCTCAGCTTCGGTCAGCCAGGAGAGTTCAGCATCTACAGCCTGATCAAACTGGAGGCAAACAAATTAAACTTTCAGTCTCTGATGTTTTCAATTGACAAAAATGTTTCAATATCTAAATTAGAAAATATCATAAAAACTTAAACGAAAACAAGAAAGAAAGCCAAGTGAGAAAAAGTTGCTTATTAACATCCCTGGTTTACCTGCTGTGATTTGAGTATGTCGGCGTTGATCTGGTCGACCTGCTGGGTGACGGTGTCACACACAGCTCTGTACCGCTCATTATCCTCAGTCACCAGCTTGTCCAGACCCTCACGAGTGTGCCAGGGGATCAGATCCAGGAGAGAACTGCTCAACTCATTCAGCTTTTCCATCTCAGGTTTTTGGTCTTTGGTCTCCTTCAGCAAGGCCTTGACAAATTTGCATGAAACAGAGAAGAAGTGTGTGTGTGTGTGTGTGTGTGTGTGCCATTTGGAATTTATTTCTTTAAGAGCAAATAAAAAACTTTTATTGTAGAAAGACTTACCTTCTGCCTGCTTTGTGCATAAATGAGCTGCTCGCCCACTGGCTCCTGATCAGCAAAAGCACTGACCTCGGCTTCTACTTTATCTAACCAGGAGCTCAGGTCCTCATGAGTATGTTGTAGCTTAGAAGAGAGACTCAAAACACGCTCCAGTGTCTTCAAAACGTTGTCACTCATAGAGTTGATCTCAGCATATTTGGTTTTTATGCCGTCCAGTTTGCCTTGGATAACAACCACCTCATCACCTATGAAAAGAAAGTAAATTATTATATATTAATTTAGGGAGTTTTGCATTTCTGCGGTATTATGGGAAAGTACAGCACAGTGATGATCTTCTCATCTAGCTCTCGGCAAGAAAGACAACATACGTATTTCCCAAAATGTCAAACCAGTACTTTAAATAAGTTGGCAGATGAAAATTAGATTTTAACTAATTTTGTCACAAATTTTGTTGTTGAGCTGCTCCACGAACACAGTCAGAAACCTTATTATGTGTATTACAGAGACAAGATTGTTTGCTGAGATTCAGCTGTATGAACTGTGGTACTCAAGACAAACATGCCTGTTGTTTGCTTCAGTAGCTCCATCCCATTAGAGATGGCCTGGTCAACATTCTTCTTCCTCAGCTCAATATCACTTTGTAGTGCCTAAAAAAGAAAAAAAAAAAAAACAATCACAGAAAGATATTGAGAGTGACACAAACAATACAATGTAAATAATATATGAGAAATCACTAAAATCAACTGAAACATGATAAATGGAGCTTAAATGAAAGGACAACATAATGCTTGGCCTGAGGAGGAGTGTATACCCGTTGTTCTGCCAGATGCTTTTCAAGAACATCTATTTTGTAGTCCTCCACGGACACTTCACCCAGCCTCGTGTGCACCTCGCTGAGCCAGTTCATGAGGGCCACTTCATCCTCTCCAAACAGCTGGGCGTTTGCCAGAGCTTGCTGCAGCATCTCGGCCTTCCTCCTGCATCGCTCCTGGAGCTCTATGTAACTGGCTTGGGTGGAGTCCAGTTTGGACTGGACGAACTCCTTATCATCCACTGAGCTCACAGTTTTAAGCATCTGACCCAGACTGACGGCCTGAAACAGGTCTTTACTGTGATTCATAATTTCCTCCTCTAAGGCCTGACCGCGAGGGATGAGGAACAAACCAAGGAAATATGACAAAAACAGAAAACACACATAAAACAAAAATATGAAATTGAAATTAAATGGATAACGTAATGGGGAAATAATGAAAAGCACAAACTTAAAGTAACAAGCAAAATGAACCAAACTGAATTCAGCTGAAAATAACTGATTGTGTCATAAAAACATTCAAAAACATATGGTAATGATGTGAAATGATGGATATTACCTTATGCTGAGAGATCTGATCTTCCAGCTTAGACGTCTCAGTGCCGACTGGCTCAGAGTTGGCCAGGTGTTTCTCTGTGGTGGCGAGCCACTCGCTCAGGGGCTCCAGAGTCTCATGGAACTGCTGAGTGACCACTAAGATGCTCTCTAGTTGCTTGTGCCTGACACATAATAATCATATATCAATGGGTTAGAGGCAAAGTACAGTGTTCTCATTTATATGGACACTCAAGTTCATCTCTACCACACCTGTTTATTAATAGGTGTGGTAGAGATGAACTTGACAAAATAAATCAATAGTTCGCACACAGCTTTGCAGTTACCAGTATTATGGCTCTATTAGAGGCTCATTTAGCTGAACTTGGATTTGATTTAGTCTCTACTGTATCTGAGAGAGCTATTTTATTTAGTGTGCTTCTACACAGTCATCAGGAAATTTCAGAACATTTCTGGGATAAGGGAGGGAAAGGCGTGTTGCACTGCTGGATGAGGCTGTTTCAGGAATTTAACCTATAGTGTTTTAACTACTACAACAATGATCTTTCAGACAGAGGTCTACAGTATTTAGTGCAGGGTTTGGCTACACTCCTTCCACTGCTAAGAAATCAGCCAATATTTGTTATTGGCAAATATCAGCAACACCTGTTGGAAGTAAATAAAGTTAAACAATGCTCATATCCCATTTTGTGCTATTTGACATTCTGAAAAGGTTTAAATATTTCCAGAACCAAATAAAGACAAAAATAGCAATGGTTGAAAAAAAAAATCACAGTGCTTCAAATCTTTGGAAACCTTTTTCTTTCTCTTTAATTTTGAAGCATTGCATTTATTTATACAGACCTGTTTTCAGCTTTCTTGAGCAGAGCGTCCCACCTCTGCCCCAGGCATTCGATCTCTTTTGCAACCTTCTCCTTATCCACAGACTCTGCCAGTTCTGCGACCTTCCCTCCCTCCTTTTTTATCAGCTCCACTGTCGGCTTTCGGTCATCCAGCAGTCTCTGTAAGAGCTGTCAAAGGCAAACAAAGGAGGAGAGTTATTGGGCGCCTTTAACATGCTCTGACGGTGAGCATTGCTTGGTGGTGAAAAACACTAAATCTAACAAGCACAAATTGAGTGTCCATTAAAGTAAAAGCTTTGTGTTCCACACTCTTGTTTAACAATGGATGTCAATTAAATAAGATGAATGGCAAAGCCATAATGTTTTGTGGATTTTCTAGTGTTGAAATGGAAAAATTAAAATAGAACTGCTGCTGTGCTCTGAGTATCTGTTCCTATGTGTTTATGTGTTTGTACCATGTGATACCGGCTTACTTTCTGCTCTTGAATCTGTGCCTTGACCACTTTGAACTCTGCAGAGGGAGGTTTCTGATTGGCCACCAGCTCCTCTGTGTCAGTCAACCAGCTGAGCAGGGACTCCAGAGCATCCTGGAACCTCCCACAGTGCAACAGGGCTTCGTGCAGCTGGGCTGAGCGTTCAGCAATCTGCAGACCACATGGTAAATATAGATGTCACCTGTTTTGAACAGCTCACCAGAAACTCATCAAAGGATAATACTATAATAAATAGTAAGAACGAATGACTCATTATAGTGCCAACATGTCTTTGTATTACTACTTTGTACTAATGACCAACAGTCAAAAGCAAACATCAGCCAGTCAGACTGGTAGTATATAACAAATAACCTTTTTATTGAGGGTATTCCACTTTGTGTTGACATCCTCCAGGTCATCCTCAAGCTTCTTGGTGCTGGTGCCTTTTGCAGCGTTTTGGATGAGGCCCTGGCCGAGGGAGCTGATGTCTTGAAGCTGCGTCTGCAATGGATCAATGTCCTCTTTCTGGAAAGTCTGAAGGGAAATAGAACAAATCAGAATAAATATTTTATAGGTGCTCAAATTACAATGTCATCAATCTTATTCGGAGGTTCATTAAACTGGCTGGATTACTGTTGCAACTGTTCAAAGACCAGTGATTTTTCATGATGCATTAGTTTTACTGTATTTTTCAGAACTTCATTTTCAATATTGCTCTCTGCCATGACTCTGTCCTCCAAAAATTATTTTTGTCTTGTGGAGCTTTACACAAATCCTTTCTCCAAAATATCTGAACAGGCAACAATAAAAATAAATAACATAGGATGATCTTTTTTTTAAGATTAATTTTTGGCATTTCCGCCTTTCGGCAGAGAGAAGGGGGGGGGGGGTCATGCAGCAAAAGGGCCCGGGTGGGATTTGGGCCTGGGTTGCTACAGTAAGGACTCAGCCTTGATGCATGGTACAAGCTCTACCAGGTGAACTGCTGGGGTTCCCCCTAATCACAGTAAACCTTTTGGACATTTTGGTCATACAGACAAAATATATGGCACAATCAATTCATGATTGGCATTTTGTCACTATTCTCTGACATTTTATAGACATAACGATTAGTTGATTAACTGAAAAAATAAATGGTAGATAATTGCTGATGAAAATAATTGTTAGTTGTAACCCCAGGGGGAAAAAAACTTTACTTTAAAATTATGCCAGAGAGTTCTCCCACTTCCTGAAACACAAACGCCACGACATCACCACAGGTTTAGTGTTAAAATCCAGCTGACATAAACAACTCTTTAACCAGTCAGCAGCTTTTAAAAGGGCAGAGCACGTCTAACTGTTAAAACACAGCTGCACACAGTCACACAGACAGACTTCCAGGTTGAACTGGTAAGAAATACCTAATTCACCTATCATGTAATCAGATATGTAAAAAAACAACAACAAAAAAACAAAAAACTGCAAGCTAGCAGCCAGGAAAAACTCATCGAAAAAGGAGTATCATCCTGCTGAAACAGCTAATGAGCAAAACTCGGAAATGAAGAAAGCAGCTAATTTTGGGCACCTGTGGGAGGAAATAACCCATAGCGTCCATTTCAGGACACGTAGTGATGGCATTCAGTAGGGCCTCTAACTCGTGCTCTCCTGTGTGCTGGAATTCCTCTAAACTTTTAGGCAGACAGGCCTCCACTGACTGCAGAAACTCCTCCAGCTCCTCCATGTTATATTTGGATGCTCCTTGCTGCACGATACATGGTTTTGTTTGCTGGCGGCTCTCGATGGGTAGAGTTACAGAGTTTCCGTATGTCTCAGGCTCTGTCACCACCACACTAACCAACTCACAGTCATCCTGACATGACACATCCTCTAACAGCTCAGCAGTGGACAGCTCATCATAGTCTGTTAAAGTCCTGGAACGCCATCCAGAGCTGTCGTTTCGTGTCCTGGAGGCTGACCCTGAGGATGACCTCCCTGTGGAATATTTGTATTCTCCATTACTCAGGGTGTCCTTTTCAGTGAGTTCGCACACACCAGATTCTGCCGTTCGAGGCTCCTGGTGCAAGCTACTGCTATGATAAAGAGACCGGCTGTCCCTCGCAGGTGAGAACGGAAACTCTTCCTGCCCTGAGCTGAGCGACCGCAGAGTTTTCAGGTCCCCTGACATATGCATCGCCTCTGAGGACGACAGGCTCCTTGTACCGGGGCCTGCTCTTTTGTGGGATCGATGAGCATGCCGCTCCCTCTCCACAGTAGGACTGTACAGCCCTGAGTCCTCTTCAGATGTCAGTGAGCTGGTCATGCTCTGCCCTCTCCTGCCATTGATCAACCCAGGTCTCTCCACACTCCCAGAGCACAAGGTTCCACTGCGGCTGGCATACTCGCTCAGATTAGTGGGGGCAAAAGTGCGCCATGACCTCCGATGATGAGGATGGTCCTTCTTGTCTCCTCCCTGGAGTCGCGACTTAGGCAGCACCGTATCAGTGGCCCTGATTATGTTCCCATTGAGTTTAAGTCCATCAAAGACCACACGCTCATCCAGCAGGGCGGGCTTTCGGCTTCGGAGCTCAAATGAACTAGAAGCAGAGAGAACTCCATTTCCACACAGGCTGCTGAGGTCTAACGTGCGGTGCGTGTAAGGTAAGGTGCCTGTGAAGTGCCGGGAAGAAAGGCTGCCTTTAGAGCCCGAGTCTATCTGCTCATTGAGACGGACGGTGTCATAAATGGATCTCTGGGGCACATAGCAGTCATCAATGTTCAGGTCCTCCTCCTCCCCCTTCCCCACACAGGAAGGGTTTTGTCTGAGGCAATCTGGTCTGCTAAGTGGTTTGCCCATGCTAAAACAATTGTCACCACTTACTACCAAAAAAAAAAAAAAAAAAGGATTTCTAGTGAAATCCTTTGAGGTATATGTTGCTTTAGTGCAGAAGAACTAATGTAGAAAAAAGAGCTCAATATAACCAATTGACTTTAAATATGTTTTACAAATAAATGCAAAAAAGTTTCAACTGGTTTTTCAAAATAAAATCTACAATTGCTTGTGGAGATTTAAAAAATAATATAAACACAATTAAATTTAACTACATTTTTAAAATAAAAGATTTTAGAAATACAAATATGTCAAACACAGAATAAAAAAAACAATCCTAGGACTGTGTAGCAGCTCCATAATCCATGTTAGGAATGAAAATCCAGTCTTTCAATTCAGTCACCTATCCCAAAAATATTCCTCTAGGCTCTTCTCTGTGAATTGCCAAAACTTAATCACTAGTCCTCCGGTCCAAAGTGCTTCTTTTTCCCTGAAATCCCCACAGCATCCATGTGAGCTGAAGGAAAATCTTCAGTGCAAAGTGAAAATATCCAGAGACAAATCCAGCAGGCTCTACCAAAAACTGTGGGCTGTTCTGAGGAGAGCTGGTACTCCTGGATAAACAAAAAAGCCTGCCCTTTCTCTCTCATCGCTCCTCTCGCAATGACAGACACCCTCCTGGCAGAGGGTTTCATGCCCCGCCCCCGCTCATTATTCAGACAACATCTGCCACAACTCCATTTGTGCTCAGAGCCGCTCCGGCACATGTTGATTGGTGGACACAACACCCCCCCCTTCTCATTCCCCCTTATGTCTGCATGGTCCATATGACTTCACTTCTAAGCCATCTTTTACATCCTGACACAATCACTCACTTTTCTTTTTCTTTCAGTGACTGAGGGGATGGGAGGGGAAGCAGTACGCACCAGCTTTTCTACTTCACAGAAAAAAAAAATAGACCAGCAGGCAGGAGCAGTTCCCACTCTGATGACATCACACTATGCTGAAATAGATTCACATTTTTCCTTTTTTTCTCTCTTTGCCCTCTGTTTGCTTCTTGTGGACAGTTGCTGTGGACCCTGCAGATATTCTTAATTACTGTGGAATGCTGAGGGGGACACAGGTCCCAGGTAATTTAACACCGACGGCTCTGCCAAGTGCATGAAGGGGCTTTTTATGTCCAGTGACTGGGGTAGGCGAAGAAAGGAGGATAGAGGAGATAATAAAAGGAATTTATTTTTGTTTCCTGGATTGTCTACGCCGCAGTAGCTCTGTAAAGAGCTGAACGATCCCAACTTCTTTGTCCAGTCCTGCATGCATGAGAAGCAACGGAAAAAAAAGAGGAGGCTGGCAGAGATAAATATTCAGCCACTGAAACCCGCATTATTTTTAAATAATCTGGCTTCTAGATGAATGAATACAAATTATTCCTCTAGTCATTTTCCTGGCTGCGGCAGGTCCCATTGTCAACACTGTCCCATATATCTCTGGTACTTTGTGAACTTCATATAAATTCTTTTTAGGCAACTTAGACCAAAAGTCGCAGAGACCAAAGGTTGAAGAGAGGACACATTTTTCAACCAAACAACTGAATAAAGCTTTTTTTCAACAGCACCACTCGTCAGCCGTCTCTTTTGTTCTTTCTGATTATGTTGAGCTGTAATTTTTAACAAAAGTGTAACTTGAAGGAGAGTTTCCTCGATTATTAACTGATCATGTTTGTCACCATATACCGTAGATTATTCTTACTTGATTATTCGATTAATCAAACCCCAGTTCACATGTTTAAATAGATAGTTTTGCCTGGTAAACAGCACAGAACCAAAAGATTTTCAGTTTACCATCACCACAGGCAATGAAGAAACAAGCAAACAAACTTTTTCAAAGCTACAACCAGCAAACAATCAAATAAATAAATAAAAAATGTGTCGCAGATTAATTTTCTGCTAATTGTTGGGATAACGCTTGTTATGAGTGATTCAGTCGTGTTCTAGCAAACCAGCAAGCTGAAACAACATTCAACTTCTAATTAATAGGTTCTCATGTCATTGTCACAAATGTGTTGTGGGAGTGCACGGAGGATTGTTTCCAAACTGGTCCGGCACTTAGGCTCAACTGAGGGCTGCTTTAACACTGATGAATTCTGTCTGCATTGGAAACAAAGACTAGAAACCTCTGATGAATAGAAAGCTCAACATAATCACCTTACTGTAAAACCATGTGCACTCTACATGCATAGAAACTGGCCCATTGAGGTTTCATGTTTCACTCTAAGGAGAATGTATCATCTCTGTGTGGCAGTGAGTAAACCACACTACGTGGCCCCAGTGACACTTTTTTGCCATCAACTTCAATGAACTGGGTTAGCTGCAGTGTGATTCAGAAGGTAGAAATTCCTTTTTGAATTGAAAGACACACTGATGTAATGTCTGAACAGTGAGAAACGACACCCACGCCAACCCCCAGCAGGGTTGAGTCACTAGAACTGCCCTTCACATAAAGATATACATACACCAGGACCTCCTCAGTCAAGCTTCCACAAATCTCATGTGGAAAAACGAGAGTAAACACATGAAGTCAGGCATGTCTCTTTCAAAACTTGACCTAAAATGGTAACAGCACATGAAAGAGATGAATCCAAGCGCTGTCTTTCTCTGTTTATTTCCTTCTCAACAGACGCCAATAAAGCCCACTTACCTACAACGAGAGTCTGATCCAACGGATATAAAACAGAATATGACAAAATCATATTATGTTTTCATGCTGCGGCTAAATAAAGAAACAATTCGAGTTTTGCTATTTTTGCCAGTTCTCCTCCTGATGCTATGTATTAGTATGAATGAGTACAAAAGGGGATTTTCCACCAGCAGCTGAGGCAGTATATGCTCTCTCAACCCAGACTAGTGACAGGACAAAGAGGGGTGTATAGGGGGGGGCCACCTTGAAAACACTGCTCAGCAACAATCGGAATCAATCACTTGTTTAAAAGTTACCCTCCAAGGCCTTTCAACTAAACTCCACACAACAAACTGACTGATACCCCCCACCCCCACTACCTCAATGATATTTTAATCCATGTAACTCAACAAGGGGTTTGGATGCAGTCCCACTATGTAAGTACAGCACCCCCTTAATTGAAAAAAAAAATCCCTTGACCTACATCTTAGGAGAGATCTGTGTCATTTGCCTTTACACGGCTGTTTATATTGTTTTACTGTATTGCTACCTAATACTATAAATGAAGAAGTGTTTCATAATTTCAGCTCTAAATTTAGGTTAATCTTCTTTTAGAAAACTCCACAGGAATTTACAGGCTTTTAAAATACTTTGCATCTGTCTGTAAATCTTGCTAATGGCTACCCCCTTGTTTTATCCCTCACTGATACCAACAGAGGCCTCCATGATTTTATAGACAATATGGAGAGTTAGAGGAACTGAAAACAGACTATTAGGAAAATTAGGAAGCTGTGGGGCATGTTTGTAGTCCTGCATAAACATTTGCATGTTTAGTCCAAGCATTCTTAATACAATAAACAGAAGTCTTAAGGATTAGTCTATAACCTTTGGCATTATCATGTTCATTGGGCAGCTTTGTAACAGGTAAAAAAAAAACTGCTACTGCAGAATTAGCAGCAGTTAATTTAACTAAAATACACAACCTTCAGCAAAAGCTTCAATGGACACTCATAGTCCTGAACTAAATACTACAAGGTTTCAGGATATTTTAAAGATCACTAACCACCACTTCTCTAACTGGTATCTATGTAAAAATAGTCAAATTAACACCAGGCCACTCTGAGCTTAGAGCAATGGGTAATGTGAGGCTGTGAAGGTTCAGAAGTAAAAGAACAACAATATCAGTGTTAAGAGATCAGGATTCAGGTCCAGCTTCATTAATGAATCAAGTGATACCCTGCTGGCGACCACCTGGCTGTGAGGGTCCATCCCTCCTGCGCCATCATTGCATATGGGCCACAGCTCTTTTGTTAACAACAGATGCCCTGAATGAACCAGCAGTCCCCTGAGGATTGCCACGCATGTAGTGAGTGTCTTCATTATAGAGCCTGCTGGTAATCTGCCCCCAGTGCAACGTTTTGTGGATAGACAGCATCTAAAATCTCTATTTGTGTGTTTTTGGAAAGATTTTGGAAATATATGAGAATACCAGGATGGATTACAGGCTTTACCCCGGATGATTTGCATAACAATAAAAGTAACATTTTTCATAATTGCCAATTTGAGAAGCAAAGGGGGCACTTAACAATAAAATGAAAAAAAAAAACAAAAACCGATGACAATGTGACTTTTATATTCAGAAACTGTATTTCCTCGACAAAATCAAATGCATGGACGTTGCACTTTCTGTTATCTAAATTTAGTCAAAGAACTCCGTGCAATCTGTTTTAATGTTGCTACACTGTATGTGAACAAACTGTAAGAGCAAAGGTGTTATGATTGGATCTGTGTGGGAAGAAATATTTAACCCAATATCTGAGAATTCATCCCATTGTCCACACAAATTATATATGTCTCATTATTTTAAGCATGGTAATACTGTATTTTGTCAGTTTAAAGGTATAGGGACAGCACTATCAATATCATGCCTGACAGGGCCACAACTGCTAATAACAAAGGTCACGTGTTAAATAGTACTTTCCATTACTGATATGCAAAGCAAACTACACAGCATGTAAAGGGGTGTTAGGTCCCTCTGGAACAATCATACCATTAAGTTCACTACTGTAGTAACTCATACTGATCCCCCGAGAACACAAAACAAACGGGTGCAAATGTAATGTGGAGCAAGCTGTTAACATCAACCTTTACGCTGCCGTGAATTCACATATGTTCTATCATCGAACAGATTCACTTTTTTAACCAGAGGAATAAAAATGAATCAATTTGATGTCTAAAAAGATAACTGTCAGACTGAGGACACTGTACCTTAAAGGCCTCCAGCTGTTGGTTGATGACGTCCGTCTCCATTCCAACCGCCTCCTGGGAGGCCTCCTTGTCCATAGCTCTGCAAAGCTTAGCTTCCATTTGGTGGAGTTTACTGTACAGTTCCTCTAGCTTGGTGAGAGTGCTCTGCACCTGCACCTCTCTACCTTTGGCTCTGTCTAACAGTTTCCCACACTGTTTGCTCAGAGCATCCAGATCTCTCTTCAGGCCTAGGAGGTCAGGTGAGGTTTCAGTCTCCAGCATCTTCTTGCAGCTATCTCCAGCATTGGCTGTGTTAGCCATCAGCTCTTGCAGCTTAGCCACAAAGCTCTGGATGCTGTCCTGCTGTTCTTTAAGAGTGGCCAAGTCAAGATCCACAGGAGCCATGCTGTCCAGCTCATCATCCAGGTCTGTGAAACGGGTGAACATCTCACGGATGCTGTTTTGGAACTGCCCAATACCCTGCAGTTTACCCTCCAAGACTTGGCACGTCTCCTCTAGTTTCTTGTTCAGGGTGTCATAGTCCTTTTCTATGCTGTCAGCCTGCAGTAAGAGGTCTGTCACTCCATCAGCATCTGGGACATCTACTATGAGGTCCTTGGCCAGGCTCTTCAGGTGCTCTACTTGGTTCTGAACTCCCTCTAAACTCTTATGTTGGGCTTTCATGTTGGTCAGGTTCTTACTGCTGTGACCCTGCACTCCCTGTGATTCATAGGCATCCACCTGCTTCTTGGCTCCCTCCAGTTGACCCTTTGCCTCTTTACAGACTTCATTAAATTCTTTAACTGCATGCGAGATCTTCTCCAGGGAATCCCTCTTGCTCTGCAGACCCTCAACGACATTGTCCACTCTTTTGCTAATGCTAGCCTTCTCCTCTTTTATAGCTTGAGTGTCTGTGTTGGCCACCTCAAGAAGGCTATCAGCAGCTGTGTTGAGCTGCTCCACCATCCCTCTGTGCTTGTCAACATCCTTCTGGAGAGCTTTAACCTGAGAAATGGAGCTCTCAACGGCAACAGGGTCAACGGTGAGTTTCACCCGGCCCTCGCTAGCTTCGCACTCCTGAATCCAAGAGCTGAGCTTCTCTGCATGCTCCTGATACTTCAGAGATCTCTGCAGAGCCGTCTGGAGTTTCTCTGCCTGCTCCACAGAGTTCTTCTTCATCTCCTCCCAGTTGGAAGAGAGGGTAGTGAGCTGCCCCTGTAGTGCCAACTTTTCTGCCCCATCAGTGTTCTGCAAAAGCATCTCCCCTTCCCCAGTGATTGTGTTGTAAGTCTCTTCATGTTCACTGAGAGTCTTCTGGAGTTTACTGTGCTCCTCCAAGGTTTGTTGCAGGATGTCTGCTTTGGCAGAGATGGTCTGAGGCTTAGACTGGTCCTGGAGCTTCTCACTGAGCCATGACTGGAAGTCTTTGGAGGTCTGATGGAACTGCTGAGAGCTTGCAAAGGTTGAGCTCAGCTGCTCGATCTGTTTTGCTATGACAGAGAAATGTGGCAGTTAGTGAGTTAAATGCTGTAATGCGTTTTACACAAAAAAGTAGAACCAATTCAGTCATCAATCTCAGTTTAAACCAACTATACTAGATTCCAAAGTTATAAAAAAAGGTTAAAATAGAGCCTAGAGACCAGAGCTTGAATACTTGACTTAGGAGACTACGACATTTCAGGCTGTTGGGAAGTTGGTGTCATAGTATAAATATATTCTGAAGTGACTCAACATGAACAAAACCGTTTCTTTTTTCCAAACATTACAACACTACATTATTAGGTTACGTTAAAAGGCCAACCTGCTTTCTCCTCCAGCTGTTTGAAAGGCTTGCTGACACTCTCCAGCTGCCTGGCTAAGTCTGCTTTCAGATAGTCTTCAGTCACCATCGCTGTGAGCTCTGCGTTGATGGCCTCAGCCTCCTTCAGCCTCTTCCTTTCTTCTCTCAGCTGAGCGGAGATGTTCTGGACATCCTCCAGCTGCTTCTTCACAGCATCAGGCTGGGTGCTGTGGCCCTGATGGTTGGTGAGCTGATTCTCCAGCTGAGTGGCAGTCTGACTGAGACTCCTCAGTAGCTCCTGAAACTGCCCCGTCTTCACCACAGCCTGGTCGATGAGGCTGTCTCGCTGGTCCAGCTGCCCTGTGAGGCCTTGCCACTTTTGGGTGATGGTAGCGAGCTGCTCCCTCACCAGCTTCCCGCTTGAGGGGTCCTGGTTGTCTGAGCAGCTTAGGATGGCTGAGGCAGCTTCCTCAAGTTGCTCGTATTGAGGTTTACGGCTCTTAAATTCATTCTGGAGGATCTAAAGGGAAGAATTTGATCAAGATGGACAATCAGAGAAGTAGAAGAAATACTGATTCTAAAGGGATGTAAAACCTTAAAATCATTCCCAACAACTTGCACCATGCTTACCTGAACTTGTTGCTTCTGCATTTTAAGCATGTTTGGGTCTATCGAAAGGGGCCCAAGGACACTCATCATCAGCTCCTTCTCTGAAAGCCACTGACCAAGCTGCAGTTCAGTTGTTTGGAAGATGTCCAGATTCTTGTTGGACTGCTCCAGGTGCTGCTTCCTCTCCTCTACAGAGCCGCTGATATCTGCCCAAGCAGCATCTGAGCAGGAGGGCAAAACAATCACACCAGTCTGCATTAGTCAGCACAATAGCACCTTTCCATCCACTGTCCCACTGTTCACATGGCAAACCTCCCACTGTGCAGGACTTGGCACTACAAAGGTGTTAATTTAACCGGTCAGACAGAGAGCAGGTACTGAGACAAGCTCACACTCTGTTTCTTTAAAGTGGGTAGACAACAGGATGGACACCAGGAATGTAGGTGGTCTTATATTTCATATAGTATGTGCCATGCTGTAAAGGTCTTTACTCAAACGTCAGGGACGTAATGAGATTCATTTCATCAATGGGATTCAACAAACCTCTAACAGTCTCAATGACCTAAATTACCCAGGGCCATCTGGACACAACACCTTGGTGCATACCTATTTCTGCAAGCATCTGTTTCCATTTTGCTGCCTCAGGGGAGTTTGGATGAGACGTAATCAAGTTGAGGAGCTTCTCTCTGAGCTTCTGGAGCTGCTCCTGCTTCTGCTTCATGCCATCTTCAAATGCCTGAGAGAATATAACAAATTATGAATCCTATGATTTCCAAGAAGCGTGTCATACGAGTATCTCGTTTATACCAGAACTAAGTCAGAGAGGACTGTGTGCCACTTTGGAACATAATTAAATGTCTGAACAGTCCATTTGGTGGGCAGCAACAACAGTTCTGTACCTTCTGCTGCGCAAGCTGTGTTTTCACTGAATCTTTCTCTGTGGCTGCGTTGTTCCATGATGCTGCAGTCTTTTTCATGTCCTTCAGCCACGTCATCATGTCCTCCGTCTCCTTTTGGGCCTCTTTCAACTCCTGCACCGAGCTACTCAGCTCTGTGGCTCGACTCTTCAGCGTTTCCCCAAGGTTCACGTATCCCTCGTTGACGAATGACATGTTCTGCTGAATTACCATCAGCTCTGAGGACATTTAAAATAATTCCATCAAGTTTCCTTTCTGGGAGTATAGCAGAGTGTTATACTGAGGTTAAGATAACAGTGAGGTATGGTAAACATAATAGCCCTACAGTACAGTATGTTCAGAATATGAGTGAGGAAAATAGCACTAGCTCTCTGTAAATGGAATTTAAGAATACAATCTTCAGTGCACCTCCACAATATGTTACTGCAGCGTGCAAGGACCACTCCTGTACACAGATCTGTTCTTAATTCTCAGATGTGAGTGCTATAAGAAAACTTGAGTAAAACAGTTCTTTAACTTAATCTGTTCTTAATCTGAAAGAACCAGGAGATTAAATGTTGCCCAAATAAAAAACAAATTGATTTTTTTGTCATCTAAGTAAGTGAGGATATTGTTTTTTGTCCCTTTTCTGCAGGACAACTTCTCACACTCTGACAGCTGCCTCCGAGTGTTTATGTAGGTCACAGTCCAGGTGAACATCCTGGAGGTTAACATCAGCTTTAACAAAAATCTCTTATCCATCTCCATGACTGTCTCATCGTCTGACCGCTTTGCTCCAGCAGTTTTTTAGCATCTAACTTGTTAAACCATTGCTTCTCTATGTCAGTAAAACAAAACAATGAACTCCCTCTGTCTCTGTGTCTTTTTGCTCCTGTAATTCTACAACTCATACTCAGAACATACTGTTACAGTGATTTTCAAATGTTGCTATTTGTTTGGCATAGCAGTGTTTTGAAAATCTTCACATCAGACCACAAACACTGTATTTTCACTGCAGCTACATACACACTTCATTACCTTTATTAGTTAGGTAGGAATGGCTCGCCGGACCACCACCATTAGTAAGAGCTGATGCAAAGACATAAGACAAAGCTTGTGTAAAAGACAGGCAGGCTGACTAGGATTGTTGGCAAGAGATTGTTCCACGGTCTCCAACGGTTAGTGATTATACAGTAGTCAGAAGTGCACCCAAACACCATGCTTCCCATTCCAATGAATGATTCAAACATGTGAGGTTAAGTGTGCTGATGTTTACCTGACTTGTTAGGAGTCTTTGTTTTGGCAGGGGATGTGAGGAAAGTAATGAGGCTGCACAGCGCTGAGCCTTTAGTGTTCAGGTCTTGGACAGCAGGGCCTTTGGATGTCCACTCATCTAATAATCCCTGATGAAAGAATGGTCAGACAGATAAACGGTATATATGGGCATAGATATGACGGATTTTTAACATATGAAAGTAAGAGGGTGATGTCTGACACGTGAACGTGAGAAGCAGGATAAAGGAAAAATGGGTGATTTCACTTCACATTTTCTCTATTCCCCCCTGACCCTTGATCTACTTCCGTGATTTTTTTTTCTCTAACATCATGGGAAGAAAATAGTCTCTCTGCTGGACAACATAGTGTTTCACTCCCAGATCTGTCCAGTGTGAAAACTCACCATCCATCTGTCATTAGTTGGCAGAGAAAGCAGGTTGGGATGGTGGGAAGTTTAGGGAGGATAGGACTATAATCTGTTAAAACACACTTTCATCTATCTTTTGCAAAACACATGAACAAAAGACGTAAAGTAGAACATCAGCAGCTTCTGTTCCAGCATTCCTGTTCCAGCTTTTTAGTGCAGTTCGAAAAAATATATATCAGAGAAGCACTCTCTCTATAGCAGACTTTTTATTTATCTCGTGACTCACAGTGACTATCTGCAGGTCCTTCTCCAGACTTTTCTCACTGCTGCTTGGCTGAACTGCAGGTACTTTCTCATTGGTCTCCTCCAGCCACTTGGTGAGCGCGCTGGCTGCAGACCTGAACTCTCCCAGCTGGTCCTGACAGGATGATACCTCTTCTTCTCTGTAGTAGACAAGAATCATATCATGCATCCATCTGTACATTACCAACATTAGATAAACAGTAAAGGAAAGGATGTATAACTAATTGTTAAAAGTAGAAATACAAAGAACCTCTTTTTCCCTCCCCTGGTCCCGACTTACTTTTCTTTGACAGTGTCTTTAAAGGTGGTGAAAATATTTGAGAGATTGTCCATCTTGCTCTGGATCTGGGCTTTGTTTCCATCAGGGCTTATTTCAGACAGCTCTTTGGACAGAGTCTGCAGCTTCTCCAAATCACTGACATGTTCAGCCATCTCCGCTTTAGTATTCTACAGTGAAATTACAATAGTCTGTCAATCTTTATAAAAGTTTAAAACCAAATTATTGATGGAATGATACATTACTGAAAGGCACCAAGCATGTCCACCTATTGTCGTAAACACCGTCCTTAGTGTACTTACCTGCATTAGCTGAGACAGCTCATCGAAGGTCTTCCCCGGCCCGTCTGTCTCATGTAGATCTTGCGAACGCTTCACAACAAACTGCTGAACTTTATCTGCGACCGTCTCAAACTGTTCCACCTTTTCTTTCAGCTGCTCCAGATGGGAAACTTTTTGCTTGTGCTTCTCACAGGCATCAGTGAAGCGCTGAGAGAGAGCATCCATCTTAGACTGCAGAAGCGCAGCGGCAGAGGGATCTGCCGTCTCCACAAACTTCTTCACCTTGGACTTCATGGCTGAGATGCTGCTCTGGCGACTTGCTATGTCCTGCTCTAAGGCCTTAAAAACACAGGATGTACCACAGAACAGTTTTAATACATAGATAAAGTGAAAATCAACCACATACATAGGTTACAGTATATAGTTATTGTACTGCTGAAATGATGAAAAGAATACACACTGCTTCTTTGCTGAGGATATCTCCAATAGACGCAGAGTCCAGGGGAATCTGTCCTTCCTCTTTCACACTGGCCTCCACTCCCTCCATCCATCCCATCATTTCATCCAAACCATCCTGGACACTCATGGAGCGAGTCAGAGTGATCTGCAGTTTCTCATTTCGATCACTCACGGACTTGGACAGGTTGTCGTAGCGCTCCACTATGTCATCTGCCAACACATGGAGGCAAATCAGTTTGTGTTTCAAGCCGAACAATTTCGCACTGTTCGGGACACATTGTGAGATAAACATTTCAAAGCAAAGCAGAAACCTGTTTGGCATTTTTGAGTTTGTTAACGCTATAATTTTGACAGAGGATTGGAGTCACAAGGTTTTGGTAGAGTAAAAGCATTTTTAAATGATGGCCAACAAAACAGTGATTGGGAAAAATGAACACAAATGAGACACCCTGAAAGCCATAAATCACACAGATGCTTTGTGTAAACTGTAGAAAAGAAATGGTGCTTACTTTGAGGTATGCTGACACTTTTGTGTGTTACTAAATGACAGCGTGCTGCCTTAATGACCTTCCTACTTGTTGTAACATGTTGAGTGATGAACATTTTGCAAGACTATGAGGTTTGTTCACTTCAAGCTGTGTTTCAAAATGTGTGATTTTTAAAACTTTTCAATGTCTGGCATCTTTCAACTTGTATATTTAAAAGCCTGTGTCCAAATCCCATTATTTGAGTGTGAATGACGACACATAAAATCTTTTAAATTCTCAGATATTATGAAGATGGTGCAAAAATCTGCGCCCTACTTTGATTTTTCACTCACCTACTGTCTCCTGGATCTCATCTGGGTTGCTCAGCAGGTCTCCTTCAGATGTTATCAAAGACTCTGCTGTTTTGCGTAGCGTGTCAATAGCAGTCTGACGTCCTGTCATCTGACCTTGTAGGGCCTGTGGATCAATAAGCAAGAGGAAATCAGAGAGAATAAAACTACATTCACATAAACACATGTCCTCTCATATATAATACATTTATACTATAGTGTACAGGTTGTGCATTTCATTAGTGTGATGGATTGAAGATAAAAACAACAGAGTAACAATGTGCAACAATGTCTGGACTACATCTATGTAATATTAGGACATTCCACAGATATAGTTATGTGTACCTGTCTGCTTCAACTGTTACACTTACAGAAAGGCTTAGGATTACTACAATGATTTGTAAGCAAAGCCAAAAGTACACTTGCCCCTTGGTTGGCTCACAGGCGCCTCTTATCTTGGCATATCTATGCTGTAAGTCACTACCTCCCTACAGAGAAATGTTAAAGCTAACTGCAGCCAAAAGCTTTGACAGAGACAGCTCTGTCAGCCTAGTTTCTTATCCTCTCATAGGAGTATGTAAGCTACAAATAACCACAGTTAAAGTACTCACATGTGGGTTTGAGTCCGAACACCTAGCTAAAAATAGCTTTGTTTTACTTAAGTCAGTGGAAACACTGTATATGGTAAGGCAGGTCTATTGTGCCATGACCTTATAACCCCCTGAATGCTCCAAGTTCGGCATGTGTTACTTGTAAATAAAGCAATCTTTTATTTCTTAACTTGGATTACTCATAACTTAGAAGAGTTCACAGAGAGTTGGCGAAGGTTAGCGAGGACAACCCGAATGCTGTCCTTTTTGAACTTTAACTATAAAAACTCATTTTCAACCAAATGAATGGAAGAATGCATGGGAAGAAAGATCAAAAAGTTTTGTTTTTTTTTTCATACGACTCCTGTGTTGGCATCACAGAAATACTGAAAACACCAAGATTTAAAAAAACAAAAAAAAAAAAACAAAACAAAAGAAGACCACAATCTGAGACAAGTTTTTCACCACAAGATTCTGAGGCTGGGCTTTATACCAAGACTAAACATAAGTAATACAGCTTGCAGTTTTTCTTGCCTTGGTCTCTTCCAGCTGTTTCTGTAGGGTTTGTGGGTCAGCTGCTATGGCCTCTGACTGCTGCTTTCTCGCTTCCTCCTCTGAATTGTTGAGCCACTTCAAAAGACAGGTGCTGGAGTCGTCATATTTCTTGTATTTGTCAACCACATCTTTGAGGTTGTTGCCAAGCTGATTGCACTGAAACAAAAGGAAATTAAATTAGACTATGTGCGTGATAAGATATTAAAAAACCAAATAATTAAGTACATAGGCTCAGTGCATGTAGATTAAAATGTCAGTTCATGGAAAACTGTCACTTTCTTTGAGAGTGACATTTTCAAAATGCTTACAGAAAATATTGTGACCTATTGTAACTATCCTACAGAGGCATTACATAGCATTTTTTGAGCTTTCTGTGAAGACAAATGCTCCCACCCAGTGGCAAGAACAAGCTACTGCAGCCTCATAAAATTCATCTCAGGAGCTGCAGGCTGAAGTACCTGTGAATGTAGTGTTTTGTATCGACTCGCTGCTGAATCCAGTTTATCCTTGACAGCAGAACAGGTTCCTGAAGTATCCACACAGATTTGAGCATTCTTGGCCGCAGGGTCACCCGATCCACAGGCTTTAGCCACATCCAGCACTTTCTGTCCTGAAATAGTGATGAAGCGAAGGTCCCCTTTGTGAGAAATCACATCTTCTGAGAAACTCTTCTGTTGCTGGAGTTTGTCACTGAGGATATTGAGGGAACCCGCGGGAGCGCCCAGCTCCTTCATCTCTCGCTCCGCCTGGTCTAACCAACCCTCAAACTCCTCGCTGTCGTCCTGGAACTTCTTCAGCTCCTCTTGGACACATTGCACCTGCTTCATCTGCTGCTCAGCCTGCGTCAGTGAGGCCTCGTAGCGCCCCTTCAGTTCCTGGATGTTCTTCTGAAGTTTCTCCTTCTCCTCGGGGGACAGCACGTCGACTTGCTTGTCGAGCAGAGCCTGAGCTGACTGGATGGCCATGACCAGATCCTGCTGCTGGGACAGAATCTCCTTATGACGAGCCTATGGGAACAATAAAGAAATGAGGACACAATACCAATACATATATTTGCAATTATTATTTATATTTACATTTTTTATTTTATTACATTTTTACATTTACATTTTAACATCATTTATACTGATTTTATTCTTTACTATTTCTGGCCTTAAATGCTTATCTATCACCATCAACATTCCATTCCCCTTTCCTGTTTCATTAATCTCACAAGTCTCTCAAGTCTGCTTGATACTATTAAAACCATACTCTTATCTATTTCACTGACATCACATATCTTTCAATGGGAAATGTCATATTTTAATTTGAACTTTTTTCAGATAACAAGACTTAGAAATTGATTCTACTTTGAAAATGTCTACATTTTATTGCTACTTCCGTCATTCGGTTTTAGATTTCACCATGACGGTCTGCCTCCAGTAACACCCTGGTACTTTATTTAACTCGTGCAATGTTGAGAGGAAAAGTCAAGTGTCTAGAAAAATATCCTACTTGTTTGCAACAGACCAACAGTACCTTGACCCTTTCATACTGCTCATCGAGGTCCAGGGAGGCGTTGCTCTTGCCGCTGGTCTCTCTGCCAAAATCATTCTCAGTGGTCTGTAATGCGTTTCCATTGGCATCATCATCCTCTCCTATCACTCCCTTGGCTGAGGTGTCCTCTGGCAGGTTTCCATTCTCTTTACTTATATGGTCAGTTTGATCCAGGCGGCTCTCGTTTTCATTTCCTATGTTGGATATCCAGTCTAGAAGACCTTCGATTTTATTCTTACTTTCCTCAAGCTGCTCAACAGCTGCTGCCTGTACAGACATTGGGATTACATATTAACAAAATACTCAATAGTGAACAAAATCAATATTATATGTTGACATTAAATTTATTAATATGTTAATTATTCTGTAACCAATAATATAAATTCTGATGTATAGTATTTACAAACGGCACATATGGAGGTAACTTGACCTTTTCACTCTCCTGTTTTATGGCTGTGGTAACAACCTTCTCCAAATCTTTCCTGGACTCTTCAGCCCGGTGGTTGATGAGCTTGGCTTTGCTCTTAGCCTCTTCCAACTTGCTCTCGATGATGGCGATTTGATCTGGAGTCAGCTTGTTCCGGTTTTCCTCCAGAAACTTTTTAGTACTGGTAATGACCTCATTCAGCGCACTGGCATTTGTCAGTACGTCTTTTTGCAGAGCCTTTAGAACGGAAGAGAATAAAAATAGTAAACGTACGGAATAAAAGCAGCTTTTAATAGACGGAGACCCACTTGGAGACATAATGTAATTCTTAAAAAGTAAACGGAAGTGTATTTCAAACCTGATGTTCCTGCTGGTACTGCTGCAGATCTGTGACACATTCAGCATTGCCAGCCTGTTGCTGGTGACCAATCAGGCGGTTCTCTGTTAAGGTGAGATTATCACACACTTCCTCCAGTTTCTCTGTAAACTCCCTGTGTTTCTCCAATAAAGCCTGACAAAACAAACAAACAAATAAATAAATAAAAAAGCACCAAGTCAATATCACACTTGATAACAATAAATCAGTCATTTAGACACGTTCATATACACACTCAGTAAAATATTCATGGGAACAAGAAACATGAGAGAGGAAATTATTCAAGCACACAGAGGTAACATGCAAAACCTGCAAAAATGTCCTTTATAATAATAGAGCCAAAATCAAGTATGCTGTAAACATGCTATTTTGCCATTCGCCACTCTGGTCTCTTGATGGAAATAAGTACAGGAGGACCGTATGTTGTGTATATTAGTGAGATTGTTGTAGGTGAAAGTGTTCCAACAGAAAAGGTGCATTTTGTCCACTGTTAATCGGTCACTGGTGTCTTGAGGCCTGTAGGATACAACCAGCACAAAGGTTAGTTGGCAAGAGTGATCGAGCACTTGAGCATGCAATGCTGTTATTTTTCCTAAATATTTAGAGCATTCACAGTAAAACCTCCCAAATCTGAAACAGCCTGGAAACAAAAGCCAATAATTCATTTCAGAATACCAATTAAATATTTGTACAAAAAAAATGTAGTTGTTTTTTTTAAATAGAGATCACCATTCTTATCTGATGTCTGAGGTTCAGATGTCTTATTCCAACTTCCAATGCAAAATGTCTCACATGCACTGTAAGCATTTGTTATCAAATTTAATTTTCATTTATCAAACCAAACATGAATACACAGTTGTTTCCTCCAGGAAACCTCTGTGATATTGTATAGCATATCCACAGGCAGACCTTCTCCAGGTTTTCCCTCTCCCTTGTGTCCAGTAGGACATCTAAGGTGCTCTTCTGTGTAGCAAGCCTCTCTATCTGCTCCCTGAAAGCTCGCTGAGTGGCGCTGAGGAACTTGAGGAGCTTGCTGCTCTGAGTCGGACTCAGGAACTGAGCGTGCTCAGAAATAAAGCACTGGATATCAAATGTGACATCCTCTAACTTGAGCCTGGCTTCTTTTTGCAAATTGCTCTCTGTGTCCTGGGACAAGAAAAGATGGAAATATACTGAGTAAGTTTCTGTAGTTTCTGTAGATATTGAATGTTTTTAAAGGGACTTAAGATCTACCTTGTTCTGCTGTATCAAGTCTTTCAGTGCGTCCACTTCACACGTGTTCAAATCCACACCCTGCACCTCAGAGTCATTTTGGATGAGGCCCGCTAGTTCATCAAGATCATTAAGATGTTTCTGGTACATTGATTCCAAATGTACCTAAAATCACATTTAAATTAGCCAATAGCTGATGCAACTGTTAAATCACTGTATGTTAATTACTAGCAATAAACACTGACCTTCCCTTTTTCCATTGCTTGAATTAGTGAGCAAGTCTTTTCGGCACACAGTTGGGAAACAGCAGTAAAATTTGGCTCTATTTCCAGATATATCGAGGCCAAATCTTGGTGGATTTGCAAAGGAATGTCATCATCGGCGGAGCTCAAGAGCCGTTTGGCTTTCTCCACATCTGCTGTCAGAACACCAGCCAGTCTAGAAAGTTGGGACTCCAGAGACTGGATACAAGAGCAGATTAAGTCACGACCTAATGCACGCATGTAGTAAATAAATGGAAAATTGAGGATTATGTGATGTCAGAGGATTAAAATTCACACCACAGAGGACATGTGTGCCGTAACTATTTAATTTCTAACCTGACATTCCTCTATTTGGATCTGTATCTCTTCCATGTTGTTGCCCACGGGTGTCTGGATTAAAAGGTCTTTTGTGACATCATCTAAAACATCAGCGTGATCCTGCAGCCTCCCAACACACTCCAAATAATCCTGGATGGAGAACAGCTGTGGAACAACAAAAAAGTAATAGTGCATGTTATTTATGGCAAAAACTAAGGGACTAAATGATTAGCTTCACAGGACACAACATAAAATATACCTTATGTTTGACCTCCTCAACTTTGCTGGCATCGGAGTTGGGAGACGACTGAAGAGATGGTCTGTGACCATCTGCAGCAAAGTGACAGAGATCCAAGTCGTCTTCTGCTGACCCCTCGTCGTCTTCCTCTGAGCTCTCCTCCTTGATGCTCTCCAGTATGCGCCGCCGATCTTCCTGAGCGTCACCCCCGAGAGCACTGTTTAGAGTGTCCATCACTTCCTGAAGCATTGAAAGGTCTTGGCTTGAGGAAACAGTCTTCAGGACCTGAAGAAGTTGCAGCTGGATATTTGGAGCATCGAACTGTTCAACTTTCTCTTCCTGCATTATCAATTCTGGATTTTCTTGTTCTTTGTTGTTCAAACTCTGGGTGTTCTGCTTCAGCAAATCCATGAGAAGATCTGGGTGACTGCTCTCTGTAAGTCCATGAGGTGAGTCTCTCTCACGAAAATCGCCTTCGTCTAATGGTTGGCGAGTATTCTGAGCTATAGCGATGGTGCTTTCAGTGTCTTGAGTTTGTGAATTTTGCAGATCACTGACATTAGTCCCCTTTGGGGTCATTTCCTCCTGGTCACCTACACGCGTCCCTACTGCATAGGAAAACACTGATAGAGCTGAAGAGGCAACGTCTGGTGTAATGCTGCTGTCTGACAGGAAGTCAGTAACTGCCTGTGGATTTTCAGAAGCATTAACATCTAATCTTATATTTCTGTCTGTCAAAATATCAGATCCTAACACTTCTCTCATTCTAGTTTCAGACTGTCCTGAGTTTATACCTGATGATGCAGAGGGTGGATTTTGGCGACAGACATTTCCATCAATATCTGCTTTTTCTTTCTCACTTCTCAACACAGAGATCTGCTCAGAATGACTGAAAATGTCCTCGTGTTGCCTCTCTGGGGAAAGCCTCTCTGTGTGTAACTCAACATCATCTGCACCACTGCACTTTGAGTCTAACAAATCTTTATTAGGCAGCACTGTTTCAAGACAAACTTCAGTGGTCGTTGGGGTGTGACGCCCTGAATTTTCTGTACTGCAGCTCCTATGATCGATAGTATTTGATGCAGCAGTTTCACTGGAAACAACAGGTAACGGAGAGTTCAGCTGTTGTGGAGGTGCCTGACCATTTTGAGAGCATCTGAGCTCAGAATCACCACTAAAATCACTTTCTGAATCAAGCACTGCTTGCTGAGGTAATGTGATTCTGCTGCCATCTTCTGTAATGTTTTTGTCATAGTTACAATCACCCCTGGAAACTGAGATGATTTCACTTTCAGCTAAATCCCTGGGTGCTGAGGAATTTATACTTGGAGTTGGCTCATTGTCCAAAGGTGACTGAACAGCGCTTGTGTCATTCTCTATTCTATTTTCCTCAGACAACACATTGCGATGTGATGAGGACACGTCAAAATCACTCTCATTGACTGTCTCACTATCCAGTTGGACTTTGTATCCAGCCACGAGAAAATCATTATGAATGGGTGAGCTGTCAGACTTAGAAGAGTGGTAAGTCTGGCTTTCTGGATCAGTGTTACTGTTGGAGGCTCTGTCACTCAGATTAGATGGAGGTGACTGGGTGGCTGAAGCAGTGTTTTCTATCACAACACTGGATGCAGTTCTGTCTATGAGCTTGCTATTGATTAAGACCTGTGAGTCAGTGTCTTCAGCCACTAAAGGCAGTTTGTCTGTGTGATGAATATACTCTGCAGTAATCGGACTCCAGGAGGAGGGTGAGATCATGGGAGGCTCGTGACCACTAGCTGGGGGAGGGCAATTGTATGGATAACTACTTACATCGTCTACATTTCCTGTTGTCACACAATCTAATGCACTTACATTCTCTTTATCGCCCTCCTCATTTGTGAAATCAAGCACCATGACAGCAGCTTTCCTTTCAGTGGGCTGCTGCCTGTTTTCACTTTCAATCATACTTACTAAACCCAGATGACGATCAACAGAGATGGACTGGCTGCAGTTGTCCACTGGATAAACGCAGACTTTCGGATCTAAGTTAAGGCTCTCAACAACATCAGTAACTGTTCCTGACTGCAGAGACTCACTGATGCCAAAGGAGCAGTCAGACCTTAAAAGCATCCGCTGTTCCACTGTAGGATCAGCAATATTTGAGGATATGGATCCATCTGACAGTGACTGTTTTAAAAGAAACACTGTGTCCTCCTCATCTGCTACAACACTTCCTTTTTCATCTGACTCTAGGCCAGACAGTTTGACTATTGCTGTCTCATCAGTTAGACCCTTATTGATAGCTGCCTCCATGTCACAAGGTCCAGAGGTGACATCTAAAATGCTCCCTTCCTCCATTTGTGCTTTCAAAAGATAAACAGCATAGTCTTGTTCATTTTCACCCTCCACTAAGCCCTCAGAGAATAAAACCTCAGCTGGGTTAATATTGATACTTCCTGACTCACTGCTCTGTGACTCAGCATTATGGTGCGGTAGTGTCTGATAGCAAGATTTCACGGAAGACTCAGAGTCACACAGCCTGGATGGTGAGCCAGCATTTTTGCTTATCACAGAATTGAATGACGGAAGGACTGACATATCCTCAGAAGATGGAATATCAAGACCTTCAGTAAAAGCACCTCCAACATCAACTTGGAAACTGTTTCCTAAAATTCCCTCTGCAAATTCCCCTGACTTTGTCCAATCTGTGTTGTCTTTGGTTTCCTCTGCTACAGCACGCTCTGTGGTGGCAGGAAATTCCTTGAAAGGAAATTGTTTTTGAGCCTTGTCATTTGCATATGTGTCTTCATCAAAAGTGATTTTTCCATTGCACGAGGAAACAAAATCACGAAGTTCAAACGTGTGTTTTGTGTTTTTGAAGAACTCTTCTGTTTCCTCATTTATGTGCAGCGCCGTATCTAAGTCTAACTGTTGCGAAGCACCACCAACGCTCAAAGTCAGAGAACTTACATTTCTCTCAGTGTTTTCAGAGAACATCAAATCGCCAAGGAAAATTTGAACTGTTTTACTCAGCTGTCTATCGAGTATTAGGACCCTCTGGCCCGACTTTGGATCGATGTAACTGTTCATCATGAGGTAGGAGATGAATAACTGCCTTGCCTCTGTGGGGGTAGGGATGTTGTCAACATTTAAGCAATCTGCAGCATGATAGCATCCGTCAACTGTGAGTTTTTTGTACATAAGCCAAGACGAAAACTTTTCATTAAGGTGATCAACATCAGGAAACACATCAGGGATTTCTACGGATTTTAAAACCTCTGCTGTGTAACCGTCAATCAAACCGTTCTGGACGGCAGAGGCGATGTCGACTATGTCTGAGTTTTCTGGAATGTAAAAAGCTGCTATTTTTTGCCGATTACTGAACAGGCTGCTGGTAAACTCAGTGGTGGTGATTTGTTGGTGATGTTGAAATGAGGTGGACACAGTTTCAAATTCCCCAGAATGAGGCAACACAAGTCCCATAAACTGCTGCTGCTGATTTCTGAGCACGACGAGCGTGCTGCTAGAGCTCATCAAATCACACTGAATGGCTGCATCAACCTTTAGCCTGTCATCGTTCTGGAGGTTCCCAATATCTTCTGACACCTCAGCAGTTTCATTCTGACCTTCTGTGGGGTCACCTACATCAAACCGAGCACCAAACAGCCCTGACATGGTCTCCTGATCACTTAAACCATCACAAACAGACGTCAGAGTGTTAATGTTCCTCCCTGGTGTCAGTGATTTATTTCTGCTGAGGCACTTTAATATCAGTCTGTTGACCTCACAAGGTTCAAACTCCTGCTCAGGCTCCAAGAGTGGCACATTTTCAGCACTGCTAGGATTTATCATATCCTGACTGGTCTTTTGCCTCTGAAGAATCTTTACATAGACCGAGGCAGGTATTAAACCACACTGAAACGCCCTCTCCAGGGTTAGAGTGTCCCCTGTGTAGAACACCTTCATTCCATCCCTGACTTGTTTGACCTCTATCGTCTTGATGACCAGGTCTTCACACGTGGACCCTTCCCTTGCTGCTGCTATATCAGAGAGGGACACAGAGGAGACTTGTGAACTCTGTATGCACTTATCTGCATCATTCAGTATTGGCAAGTGGTCCAGCGTGGATTTGTAACTGAGATCTTGTTCGAGAGCCTCAGAGGTCATGAGTTGGGCCTCTGGGAGAGTAATCCAAGTCATCTGATCAGTCGGGGAACTCGTGGTTCCAGCCCCAATCCCATCACTGGATTTAAAATCCTGCAGAAAATTTAAAAATGATAAATTAGTGAACTGGTTTGAACATTAAAAACTGTATTATTTATGTAAAATTAATGTTCAAGAGCAAGACAAAATCTATACTCACCACCACACAAACATGGGCATGTTAAAACATCATGTGCACAAGTGCAAGACTGCATCAGGGTTGCAACAGGAGAGTGACGGATAATACATTTAAAGCTATCATGCACCTGGGATTGCAGTTTCCAGCATCTTGCAAAAAGAGGGTTGTTAGTCACATCACATAGTGTAGTGTTACGCACCATATCTGTTATTCTGTGGAAGAGAACTCAAGCACACTGATAATGGTGAAACATCAGACCAAAGCCGGGAGCATCTTAGCATGTTTACAGCATATTCAGATTTTCTGTCTTTCAAATGTCCAAATTTTTGTTTTCCGTCCCTAATGATCCAGCATAAGAGAATGAAATAAGTGATGCAAAAGACAACTGCTGACACTGTACTGAGGAGGGGAAAAAGGTTAGTCATGCAACTGACCATCAGGTGGCACTGTTTTCTAACACATAATAAGACACAAACGCAATCCACTCAGTTGAACAAAAAGCACAGCGTCCAACCTCTTCTGCAGAGGTTGCCTGATCTGAGCACTGCTGGGACAGCTCGTTGTACGCCTGACTGAGGGCCTTCAGCTGCTCCTGGGCCTTCTCTCTTTCCTCTTCTGTCATTCTGTAAAACAAACACAGAATGAGGCTGACGGTTTTAACAGCAGACAAAGTCTTCAGAATCTTGGCCACAGCAGCTTTCCTTACTTGTCACTGTGTTTGTTCAGCATCATTTGTGTGGCCCTCAGCGCTTCTGCAATTTGTTCCTTCTTAGTGACCATTTCCTCGACTGACACCTAGAACATCAAACAGTGACATATTAATACTTTGTATGAAGTACAATGACTCTTTTTTACTTTTGTATAACTGCTCTGAGTAGTTACTATACAGTTTTGTAGTCACCAATATGATTATAGTCAACATAGACACACATACATGCACACTTGAATTATTTTTATAGGACTGAATCATATTTTTCAATTCATTTATTTATAAGAAATGTAACAATTATTAAATAAAGACTTTCTACTCCAGTGACAAGCTGAAATGTAAACCCCAGTACAAATTAATGCAAAACTTAAAATTAAAAGTTTTAGTTCAGAATGGGTCGGAGAACTTGATTCAATTCTACAGGCATTTTCAAGGTTGCGATTTGTAATATTTATTCTTGTATTTGACTGAAATGGGCCTAAAGGGACAGAATTTTAGAAAAACTTTCAGTGCGAGTCCAAAGCTGTCATTATCACATTGTTAATGTTGCTTTGGAATATTATTTATATTTTTGTGTGCATGATACACAAAAAATGTAAAAATTCAAATTTCAGTTCCAAATTTCACAATTCCTCCCAAAATAAACCTTACTGACAAACTCTGAGGTCTGCTAAAATCCTAACATGAAGTAATTATTAATAATAAAACTAATAATGCTAATAATACTATTACTACTACTACTACTAATAATAATAATGATAATCATAATATTACCAAATACAGCAATTACAGATATTTTATTTACACTAATATGGGGTTTAATATGATTTGAAACTTTTAAGATATACTGTACATATCTAAACTAAATAAGACACTGATTTAATGTTAACTTTTTGGCACGTGACCGTAGTACACGTGCAATGACAGTCTGAATAATACATTTATCTGTTCTCTTTTCTGTTCCATTACATTTGATTGATTGAAAATGTCAAACTATCAAGGAAAACCCATTCCTTCAGGATCACTAATCTTCTTCTCAGCACTATTCTATCATAATTACAATGCTACAATATGATGACACATTTCTATTTAAATTTCATTAAAAAAAAAATTCTATTGAATAATGTCAGCTTTGGACCGTATGTACATTGCATGTACTTTGCATGTTTCTTTAGACATAGAGGGCTAAAATTCTGAACAGTATTTTAATATTTCTATAACCTGTGGGGCCGATGTAATTTATTAGTCAGTGAGGTTGTTCTGAAATATGAGTGCTTGTGCAACTTATCCATCACAAAATCCAAAATATTAACCATGCTTTTGTGACGCAAGTAAACAGGGGATATAATGTAACTGGAAAAAAAAAACACTACTATATAATGTAAAATATATGGATTACATGAATCAGAAAGTAGATTGTGTTTTTATTTGAAATCATACACTGTGACAGCAAAAAGGTTGTGATATCTATACTCTTCGCCATTAAACCAAAGCATTCTCTAATGTACAGCAAATAAGTGGCAGCATATTAAAACCAGACACAACAAAAACCCCACAAACATTATATATTGTTTACCTGCGGTTTCTTAGAGGCGTCTGTGTTGGCATTACTATCTTTCAGAGCATTCCCCTCATTGTTCAGGGTCTGTTTCACATTGGACATCCAGTGCAATAGTTTGCTAACTTTATCACCGTGCTCTCTCTTCTCCTCATCAACAGATCTCTATAATCAGAACAGATGGGTTTTCAACAAGATGGTTACTTTGATACAAAAATAAAAACTCAATGAGGGAATCCTAAAAAGGAGGGGCACTGCCAAACTTCAAGAACCATTTTGAGTTGCATCAATATAAAAGTATGTGTAAACCATCAAAAAGAACTCAACAGAGAAGTCAAGGTAGTGTAATTGCCAAACACAAAACCAACCTCCTATTTGCAGGTTTTGACAGCCATATATTTACAAGTGTTTATTGCTTGTATGCCCAAACATAATGAAATGTCGATTTGGCCCCAAAACCAAGAACTTTTGTAGCCTCCAGTAACCTTAACCCCGTATGGCAGTCGTACACGCTTCTTTCAAGTGCCTCTCTGAACGTGATTCTTCTCTTGGTCTTTGGACAGGTGAGGCTTTTGTTGTTGAACTTCTCCTCTTTGAGTACAGAGGCAGTAACTTTGTCAATAAGGCCGCTCTGAATGACTTCCTCAAGCGAGACTCTGTCATGAGTGTCCGGATTTATCAATCCTCCAGTCAGGAGCTGGAACTCAATACAGCAAAAGCCGGCATCTTTTGGGAAGATGTTTTCCTGAACAGCCTGGGAGATGGACAAAATCTTTCCAGTCTTTGGGTGAACAATGCCATTAAATGCCTGCTCAAACAGTCTGAGCTGCTGATGTAGCGCCTCATCTACAAGACCTCTTTTGAGAGCCTCAGAGAGTGTAACTTTCTCCCCTGAAGAGGGGTCGCAAATACCTCCAGTGCAGGCCTGGGCCTCCAACAGCCTTAAGGCAGTACTTCTATCAGTAAAGCCCTGTTGAAAACCCTGAAGAACTGACAGCCTCTTCCTCCGAGTGACGTCCCAGAGACCAGCAATGGGGCTGTTGACATCCTCCACAACAACCATTCTTGAAAATATAAGGTCTGCAATCTCATAGATACTAAGAAGCCCATTGCGATAGCTGTCAAACTCAGATGTTTCAAGAAACCTCTGACTTACAGCAGACTCTAGACAAAGTTGTCGGCCACTTTTGACATCAGTGATGATGTGAAGTGGGCTTCCACTGGCATCAACTATGGACTTTTCCTGCCACTCACTTTCCTGCTGCGACAGAAACAGATACATCCTCTTGTCAATGTGTTTCCCCTTGAATGCTTCGTACACTGACATTTCGATGCCACAGCTGCTGCTGACAACAGACACTCTATGAGAACTCATGGGAGAGGTGTTTGTTAGATGTCTCTCACCAAATGGGAAGAGAAAAACGCAACCATCGATGTCATAAAGACATGTCTTGAGTATCTCAGAGTAGTATGCTTTCTGTCCAGTGTCAGGGTTGTGGAAACCTTTAGGGTTACTGACTGGATCATACAGACTCTGTAGAGTCTCCTTGTTCAGGTGACCCTGATCAACAGCAATGCTAGCTGGCAACCTGACACCAATCTCTGGGTTGATAACTCCTCCAGTGGAAACCTGGACCTCAAGGATCTTCTTGCCTCTGTATCTATCGAGAATCCTTTCCTCCATTGCCTGAAACACCGAAAGCTTTTTGCCAGCATGGATGTAGCCACTAACAGCTTTCTCAGCCTCTAACAGTTTATCTTTCAGGCCTGTCTCTATAATACCGTTCTCCAGAGCCTCAGCAACTGTGTGTGTTTGCCCTGTGGCCAGATCTGTAAGGCTTCCTGTTGCAGCCTGAGCCTCAAGAAACTCAAGTGCATAAGTCTTTGCTAAGAAGCCCTTCTCAGCAGCTTCTAGGAAGGACAGCTTTTTCTTACTTGATTCCACATAAACTCCAGCAATGGTAGTGGGTTTGCCTGCGTATTGAATAAGTGATGCTTGCACCTCTTCCATTGTGATGAGACCCATCTCCAATTTACGCAAAACGTCTTCATCCAACAGATTAAATTTGATTAAATTTGGAATTCTTGCACTGCCTTTTAGTTCTGGGAGCTTTTCAGAGGTTGAATATATCACACTCTGTTTTCCACCAATGTCTGTTGTACTCTTCTCTGACATGTTTACAGGCTCACGAGTTTCTTTGATCTGACACACTCTTGTCTTAGTGATGCTAGGAGTTTCAATAGGATGTTGCTCCGTTAGTCCACACAGAGCCATGTATCCATGTGTAGTCACCGTCATGTGCTCATCAGATTTGATTTGGCTCTTGTAGGCCACATTCTGCACGTCTTTTTGTACGGAAGTAGAGGCAGAGTTACTCAAAGTTTTCTTTGTTGTTGAATCATGAAGCCTTTGGCTGTGAATGACTTCGGTTTTCCCTTGTTTGACTTGTTTCAGTCCTTCAAGACTGTTTTCTTTCTCCATTGTTGTCATCTGTAGATGTGATATTGAAAGAACCTTTAAGTTACAAATGACTCTAGTTCACTGTTACATTTAAAACTCCTATAAAACTTAAATAATAAAAAACTATATTTTTATAAAATATATTAGATTAAAATACAGTATATTTGTTATATATAGTTTGTTATAATGTTAAACTGACTTCATCCATACCTCTGAGCACACTTTCATTTTGAAAATCTCATCCTCCATGTTGCATTTTGCACCTTCATGTGAAGACGGCATCCTCTGCGTTTTACTGACTTCCTGTTTACTCATCTTCTGGTTTTCTATCTTCATCCTGACCCCCAGCGTCAAAAGCTTTTCCTGAAGACTTTTCACCTCTTTGACGTATGACTCTATTTGCTCCCGAAGAGATCTCTCTTCATTTTCATTCAGTGTCAGTTTCCACTCACTGTCTGTCAACATCTGTTTTAACTTAGCTGACTCCTTTGACTGTTCATTACAAAGGCTTTGTAAAGTGCTTATTTGTGAGTTGAGTTTAAGTCTGTCTTCCTCAAGTTGGGTAATTTGCGACTTTGCCTTTGACAAGTCTTGGGTGAGCATTGTTCCTTCTTGCTGCAGTTTGTCCATTTTGAACTGCAGTTGCAGCCGTTGGTCCGTTTGTTGCTTTGATTCCATTGTGGTTTGATGCACAGTTTTTATTTGTGTGACGTCTTGTCTGAAATACTTGTTAAGCATTTCTGCTAATTCCATACTACGTAACTGTTGCTTTGGCCTCTCGTCTTCATTTGCGATTTCAGACTGCATTAAAATGAGTTTTTTCTCTATTTCCGTCTGCACTAGCAACAACTGCCTCTCATAGCCCTCTTTCTGAAGTTCTAGTTTATGCTTTAACTCCTCTAGCATTCTCTTACACTTCTCCAGTTGTTCGTCCATCTGCTGGGACTTCAGCTGAAGGACAGCGTTTTCTCTTTGCTTTTGCTCAGCTTCTGTTTGGGTGCATTGCAGTTTTTCTTTCAGCGTTCTGATCTCAGATCCCAATGAGATGTTTTTCTCCAGCGCCTCAGCTTTCTCTCTCTTAAGGATTGTATTCTCATGTTGCAGATTTGAATGGGATTTGTCAGAACTAAAAATTTGCAGTTTGTTTTTCTGAAGCTCGCTCTCCAGCAGCAATATTTTTGATTCTTTGACCTGTCTTTCTTTGATCTCTTTAGCCAATTCATCTTTAGTTCGTTGTAGTGAAGAGCTTAATTCTGAAAGTTTAACATTCAGGTTCTCCACTTTCCTTTCCGTTGCTTTCTTATCATTCTGAAGAACATACATCTCCTGCTTTAGATTTTCTGTTACTTTCTCCGAGCTATTGGCTAACCCTTTAATACTGTGCTTATGTTTGAAAAGCTCGTCCTCTAATGCCTTGACTTTATGGAGATGTTTTTGACTCTCAGCTGATTCTTTTTCCAGTTCTGCACTTTTTTTCTTTAACATTGTATTCAAATCATTAATTTCAGCATTTTGCATGTGAACTTTTTGATTTACTAAATTCTTCTCAAGAAGCACAGAGTTCAGCTCTGATGTCAGAGCTGTTATTTCTTTCTCATAAATGGCAATATTTGAATTGAGTGTTTTGATTTTCTGCTGCAGTTCAGTCATATTCCTTACCTCCTCACTGTAATCCTGTAGCTTCATTTGAAGCTCATGGGAGGTTTGGGATTTCTTATTTAGTTCCTCCTCAATAATCCTGAACTGTGATTTTGTGCCCTCCACCTGAGACTTGAAGATTTTAATTTGTTGATCCTTGCTGTCCATCTCCATCCTCACCCGATCAAGTTTAGCTCTGACATTCTTCAGATTATTTTCCATCTCAGCATTTGTCTGTTTTAACTCATCTACTTTCTTTTGCAGTTGAGAAGCAACTGATTCGCTTTTTTGAAGTTCTGCTTCGAGGTTTTTACATTGGAATTGGGACGCCTGCTCAGATCTTTTCGTTAAGGCATTTTCCTCCTTAGCCTTTTGAAGCTGCTGTTTCCAGCTCTCTATCTCACTCTTTAAAGACTTTATCTTTTGTTCAGAAAGTGATCTCTCTTTCTCCAGTGACTCCATTTGGATCTGTAGACCTCTAATATCACTGTCAGAGGAGACATTTATCCTCGTCAGCTCATTGCATTTAAACTTCAGCTGATCTATTATTGCCTGCTTGGAAGCTACCTCTTCTTCTAAGTTGCTAATCTTGTAAAAATTCTCCTGCTCTGTGGAGCTTTTCTTGTGCAGTTCTCCTTGGCTGATCTTCAGCTGCTCTTTAAGGCCTTCAACTTCTGTACTTTGGAAGAAAGTGTTTTGTTCCAGTGAGGACTTTGCTCTTTGGAGAGATCTGATTTCCTCTTGAAGTTCGTTGATGGATTTCTTCATGTTCACTGTTTCCTGCTGCAGCTCATCTGATTTCTGCCTCATGTTGATCCTCTCAGTTTCCATGTCCGTCTGAAGTTTCTTCACTCTACCATTGCTGTCATCCAGCAGCTTTTTATAGCTTTGGGCTTTCTCCTCAGCCATTTCTGCTCTTTTATGCACCAGGACTAGTTCATCTAGTTTCTGTTGCTGGACATCCACCACCATGATGTCATTTTCTCTAACCGCAGATGACTCACTATCAAATGCTAAAGGCTGCTGAGCCAGATTATTTGCTTTAGCCTGGACATGAATTTGCAACTCTCCCTCAGTACCTTCCTCCATGTTTATTTTTGTCTGAAGCTTGGGGCTCCGTTTCTCAATATCTTGGCCATTATTTGTTTTCTCTAAGAGGTCTTCTAGTTTCCTCTGAGCCAAAGACCACTTAGCCTCTGACCGCTCTATTGACAGTTTCGTGTGACTTAACTCCTGCTCACTGGCAGCTTTGTCTTTGACTGCTATCTCTAATTTGGTGTGATACTGATGAACGTTGTGCTCAAGCTGTGATTTCTGAAAGTTTAGATCGTCAATAGTCTTCTGTTGAGTTTCTATTTCTCTCTCCAGCTTTTCCAGCTCTGCTTGTCTTTCAGCCAGCAAAGCCTCCTGTTCGTGGACCCGTTGCTTAAGTTGACTAATCTCTACTTCCCCTGCAGCTTTTTGGAGCTCCATGCTCTCTGTCCTTTTCGCATTTTCTGCTCGTTCAAAAGCTTTCCTGTTCTATAATACAAAAAAATAAGTCATCCACTGCCTCATATTTAATTCGAAATTATAAAACGAATATTTTAATTCTCACCAGCATGCTGAGGCAATATTAAGCAATCTCTCCAGGAATTTGCAATTTCAAACCCTCCACATTTTTTACTGTGGAGGGTTGAAATTTTTCAAATTCACCACATTTAACAAGATCTTAAATGTATTTAATATTATTTTTAATAGCACCCATTACTTATTTGACGACTTCCTCTTTTCCCTCCGCTTTTCAGAAAACAGGTGTGAGAATATGTTTCGGTACCAATAATCACAAAATACTTGACAAACTCCTGGAGAGGCTGTGTTTTCCCACGGAAAGGCCAACACAAGGAAGACTCTCTGGCAAAGAATAAACAAGCTTTCTCCTCCCAGCAAGTCACCATCACCAGCAATGTGGAGCTACTCTGCATGCTTTTCCACATTTTCTTTGCTTGACCTTATATTTTCAGAGATGCAACCCTTGGAAGAAGTCAAGAAGTCAAGAGGGGCAACAAGGAAAAATACTGCAGGTGTTTCTGTCTGTTATATCTTTTCTTTTTACTACTTCTTAATGAGGTAGTAAAACATGTTGCTGCAAAACAGATCATCTAGGAACCATGCAAAGATAAGAAGGTAAAGCTAAATTGGTACTATAAGCTTACGCAGCCACAAAGCCCCCAAAGTCTAAAATGTATTATAATTGTAAACGCAGTATGACTCTCTCACCTCCTCGTCTTCAGTTCTCTTCAGTGTTTCACTGGCAAACTTCACATACTGTGTCATCAGAGTCACGAGGGCAGTGTAGCGGGTTCGAAGATCCATGAACTGTTTAACAACCAAAAAAGAAGTCAGTCACTGAGAATTTACTGTACATAAAACACACATTTCCTGCCAAAGTTAAATCATAGATTTACCTCCTGCTGAATGGCATCAGAAGAACTCTGCATCCTCCGTTTCTTGAGAGGGGATTTGTGTTGGGAGTCAACCATTGCTCTGAAGGTCATCAGCTGAAGTTCATAATCCTAAAAAAAAAAAAAGATTCATGTGTAAAGAAAAAGCCTGACAAAATTGTCCCAATAATCACAAGGACAATCTTGCATATCCCTGCAGGGCCTGCAGGCTGAAGCGGGGGTTAAACAAAAAGAAAAAAAAAGAATGGTTGAAATGAGTTGAAATAAATTAGTTTACCTTAACGGCAGACGAGTACTGCTCCGAGTACTTCTGACACTCATCAATTCTGCCCTGTTTTTGTTCAATTTCAGCAACAAGGACCTGAAAAACAAAGACATTTTTTTTTTCAAATATATATTTATATATCTGTAATCTACTGTCTTTATTTTTTTTTAGCATGAATAAATTCAATCTTGTTTTACCTTCTGTTTGTTTAACAGCTCAGCCAATGCCTTGCTATCTTCAGGTTTGTTTTCTTGAGCCTTTAGCTGTGCTGCTTCCATTTCTTTAACCCATTCATCAAGACTACTGTAAGAGTCTCTGTAGTGTTTCAGAGATTTGTTGATACCATCCAGGTCCCGAAGCCTGAGAATTAACGAATGACCTCAGTGAGACATACTTTTGTTTATAATACCTCCACACAAATATTAATTAATTAATTTTATTCTTATAGCACAAAAAAAAAAAAACCCACTAACCTGCTGTCAATCTGAGAGTGAATGTTCTGCCATCTTTCACTGAGCTGATCAGCTTTCTCTTTATGCCAGTCGAGGTCGAAGTCACGCTCGTTGTGGGCCTTAAACATGCGGTCACTGATCACCCGTGCTCTCTGCAGCTCATCCTCCATGTCATGGAACACCTCCTGCTTCTCATCAATCTCTGTTCGCCATTGCTAGAATCAGAAGGAGAAACAATTGCTCACAAAGAACTGGAAACTTTGCCCGGTGTCTGTGAAATGTTTTATATAAACAGCATCTTACCTTAAGTGTTGAAATGACCGTGTCAATGGACTTGACGTCAGAGTTCATGGCATCTTCCTCATAGAGTTTGGACTCGTAGGCTTTAACCAGCGCCTCTGCATTCTGGCTGTGCTTCACCACCAAGCTCAATGTTTTCAATCTGCAAAAAAGAAGTAACGTGTCTTCAATTCGGCTACATGCTAAATGCCACTGAAATTACTATGAGACAATGAGGGGAATGTCTTACTTGTCCATATAAATGGAAGACATGGAGTACACTTGGCTCATGCTCTGAACGAGGACGTTGAGCTCAGAGGAAAGCGTTGGTACAGACAGAGAACCTGCAGCCTGTCTGAGGAACAGCTCACACTTCTCCTTCATGACATCGAGATCCTCCTTCAGTTTATTCAGCTCTGCCGTCTTTCTCTGGAAATTGGCACATCATGATTACAACAACAGCACCGGTAAATTCTTCAAAGCTGATGATGATTATCAGTGGGTATCAATGATTATTGAATCAGAATCAATGATTATTGAGACCCAGACGTGTACCTCGTGCTCTGTGATGCGCTGGAGACTCTGCTCCAGGTCATCCCTCTCCAGCGGCGTGCGGATTTGCCTGATCAGGTGTTCTTCATGGGCCTCCAGATGCATGCGGAAGTTGCGTATTTCTGAGATGTAATTATTGTACACCGACTCCTCGTGTTCCTCTGTTCCAGAAAAATATAACTAGTAAGAACTATAACACGAGAGCATAAAATATATGTGAGTTACAACAGTTTTGTTGATGGAGGCAAACCTTTGTCAAAAAAGGACACTGCCAATGACAAAGGTATATATAAAATATAGTCTCACACATGAACTGACAGTAACAGGTTCACCTCTAGGTGACATCATTACCACTGTGTAAGGGCAACTAGGATCTGTTAAAAAGAGGCTACATCAATTCTAAGGTGAATATATATA
>JBBMJY010000003.1:13110762-13202639 GCA_037833715.1 Toxotes lorentzi
ATATTCAGTGTACACCAGGAGCGCCTTGCTGGAGGGAGGGAATTTGAGCCTTGCCTCTCTCTGCAGATCTGAGCAGTCCCTGGTAGTATTCCTTGCAGGCCGTGACGTCTCTCTCTAGCTGGGTGCAGTCTGCCACTGTGAATACCTCAGACTCCTCGCTGTCTTCCAGGAACTCGTCAAAGTGGGACTGCAGGTTGCTCAAGACCTGCTGATGCTCACCTGGTAACATGGTCTTTATCTGCATTAGTTGGAGAAATAAAAGTGAAAGTAAGACAAACATACACATTGCGTTTTTCTGAGAATGATGATCAAAACAAAGAGTCTGATTATCATAAATGATCATCACTTTGAAAAGTGGGTGATGGGTCTTAAAAGGTAAACTTAAAAGTAAGTCAGACTTACTGAGGCCACATTCCAGTTGCGGATAGCTCGGACATCGGCCATTAGATAATGCCAAGACACCACACTCTTCATGTTGATGTGGGAGTGGTGCCACAGTGCCAGGACGTTTTGGTATAATTGCTCAGTTCTACAGGAGAAGCAAGAGGCATAAATAATGTTTCCCAACTAAGTCTAGTCACCAGAGCATGTGCATTCAGTGGAATTTGAACTCGTGAGTCAACTTCATTTTTATTGTCGGTGCAGCGAAGGAAACACAAGACACAAAATGAATCCTAGCATCTCACCTTGTTGCCATATCAATGGCCTGCTTGTTGGGTGGAGGCACAGTGAAACAAACAGAGGGCACCATGGCCTCATTCCCTGCTGGGTTGATGATTTTCCACTTGGCCCGGTGGGAGTTATTGGCCAATACGCACTCGTCATCTTTGTAAATAGTAATCTGAAAGAATTGTGTTGTAGACAGAGCATAGATTTTGCTTGAGAGGTGGAAATAAAGTGAAATTTAATGTGGCATAATGTGGCACAGAGAACTATACCTCTATTTGACGATAATCGCAGATGGCTTTTACAGGGATGGAGGATCTCAAAGGGCTTTCGGGGTTCCTGGGTCTGAGCTGCACAATATTTTTGGACCTGCCCACTAAACCAGCTACACTGCTGCGGTACTGAAGGAGCTGCTCTTTCTCATCCTAGGGACACACAACACCAATGCAATGTCTTTCTTTCCTTTATTTACATTCACATTCATACACACTTAATTTCTTTAATTTCTTAGTTTACCATGGACTCCTGTATGAGGTCTTCTAGTCTGTGTAGGCTGCTTGTTCGATCACAACTGTATTTCCTCTGAATGGCATCTTGCAGGCTCTTAAGGTAGTCTATGGACTCTTTGGCATCGCTGAAAAACTGGGGAAAAGACTTAGAAATTAGCTGTGTTTAATGAATGCATTTTTTGCATTAACTAACACATTAGCAGTAACTCACCTCAAAATAAACAGCGTTCTCCTTCAGATGCTGCTCTACACATGAGCAGAGCTGTAAAATCCAGCTCCACTGTGTCTGCATGGCAGCTCTGTATGCCTGGAGGAGAACCAGCACAGAAAATAAAACACACAATATCCAGGTGTAATGGCTGGAAAATTACAAGCTGAAACAGGACTTCACAATCTTTTAATCACAGTGGCAGCTGTATGCAGGGTGGAGACACTACTGCTTGTCCAAAATTTAGAGTCTAATTGTCATACTGTCCGCAGAGCTGAGAATAGAGCCAAAAAAAAAAAAAAAAAAAGAGGCTTACTTCAATAGTTAGCTTGGCTGGGTGGTTCTTGAGCATAAGGCGTTCTGCCTTGTCCTGCACAGACTTGATCACTTGCTCCTTTTCATCCAGCTCCCTCATCAGGTCCTGTGTAAAGACATTAAGCTGAGTATCTCTGACATCTAGCCGTGGCAAGGGACCAGTCACTCCATCCTCTCACACAATCTCACACCCTGCTTCACTCTGTTGAGTATGAAGTTAATCGTTCAGGCCACAATGCACAGACAAATCTCTTCTCTGACAGTTTTCTGTAGCCAAGACGCTATGACCAAAGCAACTGTCTGAACAAGCCTGTGCTACTCTGTCTGAGATTTCACAGATTATATTTATTAAAAACACTGTTTAGACAAAAAAAGAAATTGTAAGTGACTTACAGCATGGTAGTCTCTTTTCTTGGAGATGTTGCTGTTGCGATCGCTCCAGTCAAAGGCAACCTCCTCTTCCTCCTTCTCATTCAGCCAGATGAGCTCCTGAGTCGCCTGTGACACAAAGTCGTGCAGGCTTTCCAGGTGGCTTTGGTGCTCTCTTGAACAGCTCTAAAATGAACAAGCATCCATATATTCAGACTACAAAAAGCACTTAAATCATTTATACAATTTATCTAGCAGCACAGACTTTAGATTACGACTGTTGAGATCAACAGATAACTTACCAGTAGTCTTTCATACTGTTTTTCTAGTTTGTTCAGTCTGTCTGAATAAGTTAGCTTCAGGGGTATGGTCATCTGAATCTGAGAAAAAGAAAAGAAAAACACGGTTGGTTTCTTTTAGTTTTATTTCAAAGAGTGCAGAATGTTGTTATTTTTATTATTATTGCTCGTGTTTCCAGTAAGATTATAAGACTCAAAAATCCTTACTTCACTCAGTTTGGCATCTTTAAGACTTATTTGAAATTCTTCGATGGCTCTGTGTACACTTTTGTGGTTCTCTAAATGCATTTCCACACTTGGCAAATCAGATCCCCACTCTGAACGATCCAGCTGCACCTTTAAAAAAACAAAACAAAACAAACAAAAAAAAAATCACATATTCATTATCATACTTTAAGCGTGTACAATTATAGATACAGTACATTATAAACAAACTAATGGTGACTGCTTACCTGCATCTCTTCCACCCAGTTCAGGAGGTCCTGAACATATTTCATGTTGACCTCCTCTTCTGTCATGTTGGGGTCTGCCAGTGAGGATTTCAGTAATGGCTTGCGGATCTGCATGTGTTTCAGATGCCTGAGGCTGCCTGGGTCCATGCCGCCACCACTCCCCATGTAGCTCTGGACTGACGAAGGCTGCAAACCGGGGGCCAAAGCGGGGGTCAAGGACGGGGTCAGGCACGGTGTAAGGCTAGACGTGAATGTGGAACCAGGGGTACCTAAACCCCCTGGGGTGAGTGCGGGAGTGAGGGCTGGTGTCAGGTTTGTGCTGATGTTCTGGGAGAAGCCAGAGTTCAGACTTTGCGTGATGCCTGAGATCATCATTTTGGTTTGTTCTGTTGTCAGGGTTCGGCCTTTGCTGTACACAGAAGAACACTCAGCTCTCAGGGTCAGAAGGTCATCTCGGAGCTTTGATACCCTGTATTGAAAAAGGTACAACAATATAAGTTTTCTTAATGCATGAGAAAAATGCTGTGTGTTATTTCTGCTGAGGGATCTACTTTGCACCTTTGGACTAACTGATCCGCAAAGGGGAATTTCCCATCCAGGAGAATTTGGATGTCCACCACTTGTTGTCTGAGGATGTTCTCACACTCTAACAAGTAGCCAGCAATCTCAGCTTCATGTTGGAACTGAATGCCAGACTCAAGACGTTTTGCATCCTTAGCAGAGGAGAAAAAAGAGAGCAAAAACTCAGGACAAACTATGTACACCCAGTGCTATGTTGTCATTACTTATTTAAAGCCAAACAGAGCTTGCACAAAACTTACAGACTGCAGGTCAGTTCGTGCTAATGCCAGCTTGTCCTCGCCGTTAACACAGTCCCGCTGGACCCTGTTGGCAATCTGCTGTAACATCTCAAGCCTAAAAAAAAAACAAAAAAAACAATATGATGACATTGAAGTTATTTTGCATGCTGTCACTTCAATTAAAACAAAACAAAAAAAAACATCTACAAAAGCCGAGCATGCTCACTGTAACCTCACCTGGATCCATAGGCAATGCTGTTATTGAGAAAGACTGAGCTGTTAATTTGTAAAGGTTCAGTGAGGACAGTGTCACTGGAGCCAAAGCTGGTAAAGCTGCTGTTGCTTACAGACGAGATCCCGCTCAAATTTGCCATCTTACTTCACATGGTAAACAACTATTTCCATTCCCAGCCACTCAAACAATCACCGTTTCTCATCCTAACCCATCCCTCTGTAAGGATCCCAGCCTCTACTAAATCTGTACAGAGACTGCAAGCATTCCAAGACCCAAATGATGGCAGGACTTTCACCTTCCTCATATTTATAGTGTCACAGCCAGGTGAGGGGCGTGCAAAACGAATCCCACCCTGAAATAATATGCTGCCTTTAGGGGACAAAAATTAAACAGCAGGTTTAGACAGTACTCCCTCATATGAACTGAGACTGTATAAAGAACTGCCAAACGGCTGTAATTGCTGTTTCTGGCTGTTTTCACCACACCCTGTAAATATGATGTGTTTACTGACAGTGAAGGTGGGAACGGAGATGCGTACTTGACTTTTTACATCCAAAAGATGACATTTGAGTTTCCAAAGAAATAGTATCTACTCTGCAAACAAACACTGGATGGAAACAGAACACCAGATAGACTTCAAAAACTAGACTGAGCTTGTCATAAGAAAGCAGGCACACTATAATATATCAAAAGACATCTTGACTCAAGCATGCTCGGACCTGAAATCCACCTATTTATGTTAACACTTGAAAGTTTCTGCCTTTTTAAAGTAATTAGATACTAGATCAGTCATTATTTTGTTCTTGAACTGTAGAACATGAAAGCACCACCTTTTTTTTTCTATTTTATCATCAGAGATTCATATGTTCCTGCCCATTTTGCAAATCATCTTTTTACAGTCGAACAAAATTCAGCCTTATCATATGCAAACTGTGCACTTTGGCTGCAGTAAATCTGATCCAGAAATACTCTGTACAACAGCTCATAAATATGTTGATATAAATCATATCATAGAGTGCAGCGTTTCAGTACGGGGATTTCTACTTTAATAAGGAAAATAGCACTCAGACATACAACACTAACCGTCAGTGTCTGGTTTTAGTGGAGACATTAGCGAGCTTGCAATATGACACTGAAGCACTGTGCCTACACCAGCCTGGGAAAATATTACGCTGACTCATGTAGCATCTTTGATCCTTTATCTATATTCCTTTCACTGACACAGCTAGCACATTTCATGGCTTAGATCCCAGTGTGTGGCCTCAGACGCTCTAACATTAAATAGTGTCTTTAAATAGTGACTTTCAGCAGACAAGTAACCCATAATATTAGATTAAAAAGACAATAAAGATTAGACTCTCGATCACATCTTGATGGGCCAGGTCAGATAAAGCGTTAATATGCTCAGTGCCTCTGCATACCTTTCCACCTCAGGCCTCAGGCTCTTCTCCCTTTCCAGCATGGCAACGATTAATTTACCCCATTCCTTCTCCACATCGTTGGGGTGATGACCCTGGGGCAACTGAATACGTCCAAACTCGATCCACATCTGCCAGATGCACCACAAACACACATTTGTCAGTATAACAATGTGAAAGACTACAAATGCCGCAATGTGAACTCAAAGCAACAGGCTCTGCTGTTTTGCACTTGCATACCTCAAGCATTTTGTAGAGATTTTTGATTTTTGTCTTCTCGTTCTCTTTCAGTGGGATTTCATGTTCTTTAAACTGCAGATACTGTGTATAAAGTGCCTGTAAAAAAAAAAAAAAAGAAGAAGCAGAGATTACACTAACAATGCGTTTTTTTCTATTCTTGTACCTCAAAGCATCAGAACAGATCTAAACCAGGAGAAAGACCTCTAAATATTTGTCCATATTCTCTACTTGTCTTTAAACCAGCTGCATAAAAGTGCTTTCACTGCTAGAAGCTATTGACGTCTTGCAGCAAATGAATGCTGCTGCTCTCTCATATCCATCTATCACTTTAAGTCTCAGTTACAGCAGATACACACAGGCTATTTAAGCAGCAGGCCATTATCCCTCACCTTTCAGACGGCATATGCCAATTCTAAGCACTCAGCTGAAGCACAGCTTATACAAGGTAATAATCATGGCTAGAATCTACAAAATAAGGCTCATTTGTTGTGGTACAATACCTTGAGTTCCGCAGGGTTGTTGGGGAATGATCTATCTGACATTATGGCCACATTGTGTTTGATCCACTGGCTGAGGTATTTGATCATGTTCTGGTACTCCACCCATTTGATATCCACATCCTGTTCAGGGCAAAAGGATCGTCATCAATAAAACACTTTTCAGCACTTTCACTCGGATTGGGTGGAGTTACCGGTGGACCGACGCCATCCACTTACATTAGGACTGATTCCATCAACGCCATCAGGTACTTTGGGGAAGGCATCGTACAGTGTTGAGACGTACGTGATGACTGATTTTTCGTCAGGAGACTGAACATCGACATCTGATAAAGGAAGAAAAAAAAAAACACACAAAAGAGGTCACGAATGCAACACATGAGCTGTACTCGGAGGAATTATTCCTCAAGACAAAATCCAAGCTTCACTCCACATGATTTAGAGCACAAAGACGTTAAAAGGGTTTCGCAGTGTTTTTGGAGCCAAATGAAAAATGACAGTGTATATGGGACTCACCCTCAGGGTCCAGCAGTCTGGCCACCCCCAGCTGTTCGGCTACACAAAACGCCTGCTCTAAATTTGAACGGTTGGTCTGTGTCGACACACGGCTCATGTCAACCAGGTCTGGCCTGCAACAGAAAGACACAGAGAGAGAAAAAGAGACAAGTGTGACAAGACAATCCAATTCAGGGGGTACTGACAAGAACAGTGGAAAAACAAGATAGTAGAGCTGAAAGAATAAAAATTTGATCAGCAACATTTTTATTCCATCTAGTTAAACAGCAAATACCGAAAGAGTGAAAAGAGTTTCTTAAGTTTCTTGTGTGTTATAGTACCTGTATTTATGAATGATGGCGTTAAACAGCCTCCCATCCCTCCAGGAGGTTGTGAAGTTTTCACATCGTACACCTACGTAGCCCTCTGTTATCTGCTTGGACCAGAGCAGCAGCCTCTCCTTGGCTGTCATGTCCTCGGACTCCCCTGTCACATGGATCTCCGAGATCTGTCACAAAGAGACAAAGAGTGAAGTGGTTTGAAAATGTACTGACTATACTTTAAATGGGCAGTTAAGAAGTGCTGCGCTGAATCAACACTTTCTCAGCAAAGACTCAACATTTTAAGCCTCACCAAGTTAGTATTTATTGTACAAAGAATCTGAGGTTCCTTATTTAGCTCAGGAACGTTCACGCTTCCAACAAGGACCATGTCAGCAGAGATAGAGCTGTGTAATAAATTACCCAATAACTTTACAGCATACCAAACAAATGTAAGACAAACAGTGCCACGTAAAACAGATTGAGCTCCACAGTGTCCGTGACACATTTATGACATCTTAAGTAATACTGATTCAAGCCTGTTTGCCATGGAGCACAACTTGAAAAGTTTGTTTTTATTTTCCATATCGCCGAAATTTTTACTTCTCGTTTACTTTGCATGTTTTGAACAAAAAAACCCAAGGACCAAAAAAAGAGAGAATAGTTTTTATGTGACGACCACTGGTCATAAAAACAACAGTGGAAAACAAAAAAGCAATAACAGTCAGGGCTGAAACTAACAACTACTTTCATTACTGATTAATACGACAGTTTTTTTCTAATTGAAAAAAGTGGAAAATGTTCATCAAAATTTCCCAGAGATCACTTGTTTTATTCAACCAGCACTTCAAAACCCACAGATATTTTATTTACTATCATGTATGACAAAGAAAACCATCACATCATCACATCTGAGAAGCTGAGATCAGCAAATGTTTGGCTTTTTTCTTGAAAAACGACTGAAATTATTAATTGATTATCTAAATAACTGCCAATCAGTTTTCTTTCAATCAGCTAATCAGCTAGTCTTTGCGGCTCTTCAACACACAGCTCAGATAAGATTTACTCAGACACAAATTACATCATCCTGAATACAAAGGACAGTGGGAGAATCCCCCCACACACCTTTATCTAGAGTCTTTAACTTCTAAAGCCTGAAACATTTCTACAGTCTAGTTAAGAAAAAGTATGACAGGAGCTCAACAACAGACACAGGGTTGATTTTGCCCTCCGTCCACCTGGAACTCTAATTCAGACTTATAGAACAAGGGATGAACTGGACAAGCCAGAATAGCCTCAACCTTCCTACAACCAAGCCTAGTAGAGATGTCAAAGAGCTGAACTTGACACTAACTAAACTGCTGAGTCTGTTCTTACTGCAAAGGCTGATGTTTCCATACCACACCACAATAATAATAATAAAAAAAAGATTCAATATGCCTGCGATAAAACAGAGCCATTGTGGATCCAAAAACATTAAAAGCATTCAGTTTGACTGGAGATGTTTGTAATTATCAACCAGGAAGATTTCACAGAGTTGCATGACAAGAGACAAGAGATAACCAGTTGTTCTAGTGAGACCACTAAATTAGATAATTAATAAAAGCCGTTTTTGTTCTGAACGTACTCAACAAAACCAAAGCCTGATCAACAAACGTGACAGTGATCCTTCAAAAACTGATTGACAGATCATACAGTAAGCTCCGAAATCTGAGGAACTGTTTCCTGGTGCTGCATAACATTTATCAATGACGATCACTTAAGAACAACAAAAATTTCTTTTATTCACCAAAAGAGTCACTTATCTATTATATGTATGAATATAGGTCAACATGCTGTCTCTGTCTCCACATACAGATGAGCAGTATTTATGAGAATACTAGTTTCAGGTAAATCTGATTATGCAGCCAAAGTGCTATTTACAAAATCCTACAGGTGATGCCTGTGGTGTGTAATATATGATTTCTCAGTTATTACAAGAGAGGTTGGGAGCACAGACAGAAAACACCAGAACGATGACATAATGCTCAGCTCTACAAACCATGGATGCTGATAGGGTAGAACATTAGGTAATGAGTAGATTCATTTAACATAATGAAAAATTTCTTTATTTTAGCAATGTTCAATCGACCCCCTTATTAATCTACCATGAACATCAAACACGTAATGGCTATATATAACAGGATCTCGGTTTACCTCATGTTGGGTGGAAATACATTTGGCAGGAGCTGGAAGAGCTTCTTCGTAACCAGAGCAGGTGTAGGCTCTCCGTCTCTTCCTCCTGTGTGCTTGAGAGCCCCATATAATCTTGGCAAACCTTTCCTCACTCCCAGGTCTGTCATTACCCCTCAGAGTCTGCAGCATGTGCTCCACCGCTCCAAAGCTAACGGCCCTCCTTAACTGGCGCTGTAGCAGCTTCTTCACAAGCAGGCCATCCTTAGCTGAGGTGCCTCCGGATGTTGTGTTTATACAACGAAGCTTTTCTTCTGCGCTGAACCGCTGAACTCTCTCACTGTCTGTCTGCTCGGTGGAAAACCTTCCCAACCTGTGTGCTGACCTCTTGCTGAGAGGTTGATCACAAGGATCTCTGAGGATTAACACTGGTACCTCTCCAACGTAGACACCTTTGCTGATGCTGCTTTGCCTGATCAGATGTTTCTCCACCTCTGACGGTTTAGCCAGCGATTCTTGGTTCAACTCTGGGCTCACATCTGGGCCCCCCTGTAGCTCTGCACTGTCACTTGTAATGGCTTCACCTCCACGACTCCTGAGAGATCCAGCAGGCTGAAAGTCCTGTGATTTCCTCTTCTTCCTTTGAAAATAGCGGCGACCTCTGTGCTCTTTATATTCAGGGTTCAGTGGAGCTTTCTTGGGATCAACGTAGCATTCCTCTTTAGGGCCTCGAACACAGCCACAGATGTTTCCCATGGCTGACGGTCACACAATTGCCTACCCATCGACCATGTCAAAGCAGTTTTCAGGCAAAGTATCCAGAGAGGTCCACTTGATCTGAAGAGCCACTAGCCCACTGACAGAAAGCCATTTTCTTTCTGTGCGGCGATTACACAATAAGCGGTGACAAGCAGCCCGGCTACCAGACATAAACTTTCGCTTCACTCAAAGCAGGGTTGGCTTTTTCCTTTCGTTGACTCTCAGAGACTCACAGCTGAGAACTGGTCAGCCCCTCTCTCTCTCTCTCTCTCTCACTGCATTTCTCTCTTGCTCATTCGCTCTCTCTTGTGTCTCTCCTCTGACACTGGAATCCTATCTGACCTTTGAAACATTTCTCTGGCTTTGCTAATCCAGCACAAACGCCATAAATGCACACACAGACGTGGGCCACGTGTTCACAGCCTTCAGCTGAGCAAGAATGAAAAAGACTTGCGGACAGACCTGTTTCCAGCCAGCTAGTCTGCTTCGTCTACACAGTAAACATGTGCACGCCACAGCCGCCTCTTAGGTTTCCTAATATTTGTGTCTGTGATGAAAGGGTGAGCGGAGGACAAGCTTTAAACTGCGAAAAGGATGCCAGCTGAAGGCCACCTATTATGCTGTGAGAAATTTTGGCTCAGCAAGTTTGGCTGCATGAACCAGACAGAGTCCCAGCCGGTCAGAAGGGCTTTGAAAAACAGAGCAGCGCTGGTCAACGAGAGCAGCAGAAGCAGAGGCAAATCCGAGCTGGACAACAAAGTGCTTTCACTTTGTCTATTAATCAAGCTACGCACAATGGAAGAGCTAGAGGTGGGGCTTAAATCCAATGGTTTAAACAAACACTATTATCTGAACAGATCACCACCACTGCAGTTCACAAGGGGGCAAATGCTCTAACTAGGAAGTGATTCACCATATAAAACCATTACGACAATTATAAGATAACATTGCCTGGCAAAGTGTGGCACAGGCCCACTGCAGAGGAATCTATCAATACTTTTATTACAGGGCAAAAAGAGAAATAAGTAACATGCGAAAGAGTGAATATAATCCTACCACACAGCTCAACTAAAAATAACTGTGCCACTGTGAGCTTACAATATTTGAACGTCAATGAAGTTTCCCTGAAGGTCAAAGTCACCTGACAGCCAACACAAATCAACCTTCTGCTTCTATTTACGGCCAGCCTGTGGTCAAACTATCAAATACTGGTGTTACTGCAGTGTTAGATTGTGTTTGTAATTGTTATATTTCAGAAAAAGGACGCTTGTAGCATGCAGTTGTTACAGGGTCTCTTTTTTTTCAGTGACAGTGTTACACTAACAGTGAATGAATGACGTGAATGAATCATGAGTATGTGTTTGTGTGAAGTGATAAAAGAACAAAAGGCATCGCACACAAAGAGACAGTGACAGTCAATCAGGGCAAAACAAACAGACAAGCCCAGATAGACCTCCAGTGTACTCTCACTAGCTATACTAAAATAAATACTACAGGTGTCCCAGGTGAAAACACAGTGTGGTCCCAAATGTTAAGAATACAATAGTGGCAGTTTTGTGTAATGTAATCAACTTCTTATCTGTACAGGCATGATCAAACAATGGATAGTGTTCTTAATTCAAAACTTCAACAAGGTAAGGTAAGGTTGAAGGTAAACCGGCTATGAGGTAGGTACACACACAGTCCGTTCTCTCAGTTAAAAAAAATATTACCCCGCGGAAATAAGAAAAGCATGTACAGTATGTACCTAAAACAACCCCCGTCCTTAATCAGGAACTGATCCTGATACTTAAGGCAAAGCCAGTCGTATATATAAGCACATAATATAAAAACAGCCCTCGGTTCATACATGTCAATCTGCTGTCAGCCGTGGTTATATAATAAAGCCAAAGGTGCAGACTATAACTGAAGCTCAAAATTCTTCTCCTGAAGTATCCTGCTACCTGTCCAAATCAAGAGGAGACAGGCCCATCGCTGCTGGATCAACCGCTCAAGGGCTTGCGTGAGACTGACAGCAGCAGGTGTTGGCATCCTCACCGACGCTACCTGTCAGCGTGTTTGAGTCCATGTAAAATTATGTTAGGTTTTTTTTTTCTCCCCACTGAAAGTATTAATCGGACGAATGCACACTTGTTCGAAAATAACATACAAACTCACCAGCATCTGAGTCTGAGCTGTAAGTCTATTGCAGTATTCCTAACAAACTACTAAGCCATATGGCAAGTGCCAAAGATATTAATAATCCAATGCAAGACAGGCAGAGAGAGAAGGGTAGAGAGTGAGTGAGAAGCAGTTTACAGTATGAAATGTCTGCATGCTGTTGGATTTCAGGTGGATACTAAACTTCAGTGGACACCTGGATACTCCTGGCAGACACACGCAGACTAACCCACTGGACATGATTTGTGTCTCTCCAGCATAGCAATAATAATCATTGCCAGAGAGAACATTCAGGGAGAAAAACACAAACTTAGCCTAGAGCACATAAAATCTTGGAAACCATCACAGCTATTCAAACTGCGAAGCTTTTGGACCTGTAAAAATAAAACCTGTAAACTAAGTAGACTAATAAGAAATAATGAATTTCACAGAGCACAATAGTCTTCCTTTGAGACATTTCAGCTACAAATATCTACCTGATGTTAACTTGTCAAGTTACAACTCAGTGTGAATCAAACATAAAGTAAGCCAGGTAAACAATGACGTCATACATTTAGCTATAATCTCCGAGGAGAACGGCAGCTGTTACAACATTCAGCATGATACAGGCTGCACAGCTTTGACACCTTGTGGTCAAACATGGAAACATTCATTTTATGGGTGAGGACTCATTTTAAAAGGCCATTTGATGGGCTATTATGTGAGTCAGTAACAGGCAACATGGACGTTTTTGTGTTGCCTTCAAATACCTTCCTAAAATATTTAAAAATATCTAATATATCCAGCAGGTAAGCAGTGTATAGCATGTCCAGGTTTACACAAGTTTAAAATTAACAGCCATTATCAGTGTTTTCAGATACACGTAGTATGAAGAAATAAAAGTAATTAATAATCCACTGTCTGGGTAATAGATTTTATTAATTACTTGGTTGTTAAAAGCATAAAAATTCCCAAACCATAAGATAACAACACTGACCTGAAAGTGCAGAATTATGGTCCAGATCAATCCCAGGGTCAGTTTTGGGTTACCGTCTGTGATGTCGTCATTCCTGATATTTACAAGTTTGACCTGATGACAGGAAACATATGAATAGCACATGAATATTTACAGCATCACTAAATGTACAACACCTGCTTTTGGGTTAGAATTATAGTATTTACCATTATATCTGCATTCAACAGTAAATATGAATGTTAACAGCGCTGTTCCCTCATGTGCCTTTGTTTAACAAGCGCCACAAGGTGGCACAATAGTCATTACATTATGTGACAGACCACTGTTACCGTACTCACAGTGTGGGACTGAGATGATTGAGTGAGCATGAACGTTTGCTACTAATTACATGCTATAAACCTGCCAGGACTGCCTTATCTACCGCATATCAGCGTGCAAAAAAACGATGTCTATTTAATGACATCCTCCACATAAACCATGAAATAGAAAGTAGAGTCTGAACACAGCCTTGATTTAACATAGAGATGATTGATTTATTCCTCCAGTGGCAGCCTGATTGTCTTTAATAACTGTAATCATTCAGCTGCAGGAGATTTAAGTTTAAACAGTTAGGTCTTTCTGAAGAGGATGCGTGGATGCATCTGGCATGTAGTGCTGCTAAAACAACAGAACGACTCATTTGTGATCTATGAATCCTTTGTCTCAAGCCTTGCGTCACATCTGGCTACGGCTCAGCCAGGCAGGCTGAGGGTGGGGGAAGGGAGGGCAATCAAAGCTTTCGGAAACCCCCGCTGACGGGACTTGTAGTCAGCGCTCCTTAAATGCTGATATTACTATTTGCGGTAAATGAAGCGAGTGTAACAATGTGTGATGCTGGAGAACAGACGGTATCTGTAAGTAATCACCACGGAGTGGGACCATCCCCAAGTGAACGATCAGTGATGCAACTCCCAAAACGTAGCTGCACACATGGACTGATCCATTTTACATACACTGTTCAGCTGCAACCTTTTATATAATTCACCATATAATGCTGTGTCAAAGTGAAGTCTTTCTGCTGGACACAGCTACGAATCCATGACAGGTTTCCACTGGTTTAATGCAGCAGTTTATGTCAGCGTTGGCTCAAATTTATTCCAGTCCTCAATCAAAAGTGCGACAGCAACAAAAGTCTGAGAACACACTCACCTGCCGCCTCTTTAAATAATCCAGCGCGATTTGTACATTCTGGAGTCTGTGGAAGCGCATCCTCCCTCTTTCCCGAGGCTGTGGACATAAAGAGGGAAGAGGAGCCATGTATAATAATCAGGTTCTTCTCAATACCAGAGGACAAGTTACAAAAAAAGTGATTAGTAGCATTGAGGACACAGGACATGCTTCTAGGTTCTTACCCGCTGATCTGGTGAGGTAAAGACTACAGGAACACACAAAAGAACTCTACCCACAGCAAGAGTTGCGATTCCTGCAAACCCACTCAAAATCTGTGCACACTATACATCTAACGTACCATCCTAGAACATTTTCCACCATTTCCACATCTTCAAATTTGCTCTGAACATGTTATAACAGATTAAGTAACCAACCATGCTAGATAACCCACTCTGACAGCCAAAGGTGCAATTAAAATACATTTATATTCAATTCTCTGAGCCGTAAAGAATAATAAAATGTCGTATTTTATGATCTCTTGAGGCAAATGCACGTGGACAGTCAGGGGCCACAGCATGAGGTAATGAAATGGAAAATGCACTCAAGCCAGGATGCAGCAGCAGCAGCGGCAGCGGCAGCAGCAGCAGCAAAAAAAACTTGTGCTGCTTTCATCCATATCTCTACGCCGATAGTAGGAAGACGATGAAGAATCCTACTCATCTCAGTAGCAAAGCAACAACATTTAATAAACCCATCTCTATCATTCAGTGAATCTCATTCACTTATGAAGCCCTCTTGAGGCTTCAAAGCAGCAAAAATAGTCAAAAGCAGCAGATGAAAAATGCCCTGATGCTCACGTAGGTTCAGAGCGCTTTGACTGTATGGCTCAATGATACGCAAAGCTGGTGAAATGGATAAAAAGAAATACTTTTAAAAATCCTAAAAATCCTAATGCATCTTTTTCATGCATTTGCAAGGTCAGTTTGCCATACGGTATATGTCACACATACGGTATATGTTAAAAAGAACATTTCCACAGGAAGCTGTCTGGATCATGTGCACATTTCTCTGCATGTAAACAAACACTCTGACATTATTTCCTGATCAAAAGAAACAGCGTTACGAAACATAATGTTCCACAGAAATCACAAAGTTAGCAAACTGAGAAAAGGGGAAAATACTCTATAAGGACATAGGAGAACTACAATATCTGCTAAAGCAATCATGTAAAACTACAAAGAGACAAATCCTACAGTGGGATTGTGGGATTGTTTCTACACTTTTGTTAACTGGCCACAGCACGCTCTGAATTAGTTTGTTACAAAGGGGGTGGAGGGGGTGAGCCACACGTACCCCCTTATCATCATCCACCGTGTCTCCATGCTGCTCAACTGCACATGCTTCTGTCCCACTCACCAACCGCAATGTCTTCAGCAAATCACGCTCCCTTGGCTTATCACCGAAAAGGCAACACATGGGGAAGAAAGGAGGACACGGACACACACAGCGGCCAAATCAAAGGAAGTTAAGACAATGGACAGAAAACAATCAAAGAGTGGAGAACAGAAGACGAGGAAAGTAGGATGTAAACAGAAAATAGATAGCCACTTAGAAGATGAAAGTTAGTCACACTGGAGAGAGGGTAACTGCTAGGGTTCCTCCTACAGGAATACACGCAGTTTAACTAAACAGTAACGGACATCACAGCATGAGAACATTAGGTAACTCAGGACTTCACAAAGACTGTATCAACATACCTCAGTATAGAATGACATGTTAACAGAGATATGAAAAAGTCCTACAAATAACCTGCTGAATAACATGCACCACTTCAGTATCTTCTGTCTTAGGCCAAAGAACTGCAGCTACATTCACTGTCGGCTATTTGCTCTATATATGAGGGATTAGACACATACACATAGTGAACTATACAGAATTTGAGCCTGTATGATTTCCTTATGAGCAAAGTTAAAAAGGCCTTTTACTGCTATAACAAGGGCACAAATCAGAGACTAAAAGTCATGACAGTTCCCTGTTTTTGGTTAAAATAACATGTGATTTGATCATTGTTTACTTCAACAATCCTTATTATTTGGGGAAATATATTCATATTTTCGGTTGAATAACAGGTAGAAGGTTACCTCTAGGGTACCTGGATTAACACATTATAACATGGTAGATGATGAAACCTAACTACAAATAAATCTGAATGATATTTGTGAATAGTTTTTGTTACTTATCATTTCCTGGCCATTCCAACCATTACATACACAACCATTACTGCCCCAGCTGTGCTTTAATCAGCGTAACAGCACAGCTTCCCACACTCAAAAGAAACATTGCTCATGACGGTAATTTCACTGCATCACGCTGCAGTTTTTATAGGAAGAGTGTAATATGTTCACGCTGGCTGTGTGTCAGGTGCAGTAATGTTTGTCCTGTGAGTCCAGTGAGACTTTGTATGCACAGAAGTGCAGCAATGTTTGTCTCCTGATGGTCATGAGTTCAAAGAGTTCAGGACAGTCTCATAACCAGCTGAGAACTCACAGTGGTTTTACACACAGAGGTTTAAATAGAAGCTCCTGTAGCTGTGGTATTTGAACACATTTCTCCAGTGGAAACAAGCACAGTATGGTTTATAGCAAGTTGATTGTTCTTATACAAACTGATACAATGGTACTGTTTCTATATACATACTGTATCCATGTAGCCCATATGGGATATTTCATACTAGCAGTTTATGTTGCCTATTTTTAAAGGTTTGGCAGTTAGTGAGTTAAAAAAAAAAGCTAGTTAGCAAGTTAAACTTTGTTAATGATTATTAGATGCCAAGAACTTGCTGGAAACTTCAGTGGGCAACCGGAGAACTAGTTTTCCCACTTGTTACATCTCCCCTGATGTGCTTACAACTTGTTGACTGAAAGACAAACTTTTGTGCTTATACAGTATTTTATATCCCACTCAGGTGTGCTGCCACTTCAGCATCACTACTACCACCACTGTGGCACAGTGTCTCACCTCTCACTATATCCTGACTGCATGTGCAGGATATGTAAAACTAGGTAAACTATACTACCATATTTCAGACTACTTACACCTAGGTGCACAGCAAAACTAATCACAATGATGAGCACGTCCTGAAGTTTCACTCATATGCCAGAATGGACATGAAGGAAGAAACAAACAAAAAAAGATGGCAGGGTTTTTGTGAATACTAAATCACAGCAGATCTGCTTAGAGACCATCTAAGACCAGGTTTCCCTCTTCCCTCCTACCATCAGTTGCGTAAGTCAGAAGGGAGAAGGTACCTTAGTTATGCAAAGCTGAGATGCTGTACGTAAAGAAGAAGAGTTCTTTCACTTTCCTTATGGCAATCTGAATGTTTTGTGTTTTCTTAAGGCTGATCTCAATGGAAATTTCTATGAATAATAGCTCAATAGCACTGCCCAGGGAAGTGTTAACTCACCAATGTGTCTCCAGACAAAACCTCCAGCAGTGAGATCAGGTTATGTCCATCTCGTAAGTCTTCATACAGGTCATTTATATGCTTCCGTACCTACAGACACAAGGAGGAGAGCAAAATGTAAGCAAACTGCAAATATCATATTGCTATGATTACAACAAATGTAATCATTGAGCCCCTGTACATGTAATCAACACCGGTTTTGTTTTGAAATCCCTGACCTGCAGTTACTGAACCATAACACTTTCATTTTCTAAAGAACTGATCTTTGAGGATTATACCAGGAAACACCAGTCCCCCACATTCCTACACCTGTCATAACTATTCCTCACCCACTTTCGTGGTGTTCAGTTTCACTTTGAGCCCAGTTTTAGAAAAACCTGTTCACATTTTACAACAAAACTGTTCCTGTTATTTGTTTTCCACTTAACACTTAATTGCATGTATTAGAAAACACTCTGAATAACAGCATGAGCAGCATGTTTGTGAGACCTTATCTGAGCACTTGACACTTAACAACTCCAGTTCTTCCAGCAGACCCATCAACTCTCCTTCCTGTCCTAAATACCACGCCTCTGAAATCACCCTGCTGCCCGCTGACCTGCTTTCACACAGGGTTTTCAGCACTGTAATCCCAGATAGCAGCCACAGCTGTAGAGCCAAAATAGACCTGCACCCTTATGTTATTGGGTCAGCCAAGCAGGTTCCCAGCTATTACTCAGCACCTCCTGATTTCTCATGGACCATGCGTGTGGCCTGCTAATAAAGGCCTAATGATGAGATAAAGAGGATTTTGGATGGCTGTCAAAATCTGGCCATCCAACATGAACTAAAAGCTGTTAACTTAAATTCAACAGGTTTAAACTACTACAGTGCAGACTTGTGGTTTTCATACACATGTTGCTGTTAATCTCTGCAGTTTCATTGCATGTGTCATGTTTTATTGCAGAGCTGAAGACATAAAATATTATTTCCTTCTTCCTTATGCCAAAATTGTGACAAAGTTTGGATAATGTGTCTCTCATGAAACAGTGTGAGCTGCAGCCGACACATCCTGGAGGCAGACCTGTACACAGCGGCTCCTTAGGGCCTCATGCATCCCTCAAATTACTGTTATACTGTTGCACAGTTCTGCTGCCAGACCAGAGGTTTTGTTTTGTAACAAATAAGAGATTAAGAGTCTACAGCCACACTGGCAGCTCTGTGCGGCTGTACTGCGGTACAGCAGTGCTTTGAGCTAAATGCTAACGTCATCATGCTAACATGCTTACAATGGTAATGTTAACATGCTGATGTTTGGCAGGTAGAATGTTATCTTGCTATCATGCTAACATTTGCATTAATAGTATAGGCTATAGTTTTGCAAGTATTTTGTCATACACTGAATTATTCAGCAAACATGGTATGAAAATTAAGTTTTGCTTAAGATTCTAAACTGTGTGTTTTCAATAACTTTCAATAACTTCACCGTCACATGGTACTGCATTTGCAAGAATAGACACAGAGCATTTTAAAAACTCCTCTCGGTGAGACAACTTGTGCAAAAACAAACAAATTTGTATCATAGCTCATTGCTCTCACTGGCTCTTGAAATGAGCAGTGACCTGCCAAACGAAATGAGCATCATTTAGCCATTTTATTTTTGAGAGTTACTGAGGCTTAAAATGTTTTTGTTTGCTTGGTTCCTTCATTTTTTTTTTTTTTTTTTTTTTTTGGCTAGCCAATGACTGCTTGAGCGATGTCCAATTTGCTAAACTCAAGGCATCAACTAATCCATCTATATCCGTACCAACCAAATAATCTCATGTCTAAAAATGTTAGTTTCTCCATTTTATGCACTTGAGTAATAATGAAGTGGTTCATTATAAGTTCCCTTGATTTATATATCACAGAACTACAAGTTTATTCCTTATACACAGGCATGAGTGTGATTTTTAGTTATAGCAGTGATTAGTGTACCACTGATGCATGGACCCTATAAAGTATAACATTACATCTGATATCTAGGTAGTGATTCATTTTCTAAAAAGGCATATTAGAAGAGACATGCCAAATCTTGTCTGTCTGCTGAAGTGTTTCATTAAATTCCATAGACAGATGAGACACAGAAAGCGATTCAAATTCCTGAGTCAACAAAAGACAAACTGTTGCTGCAGCAGTGTAGCAGCACATGTAATGCTAAATGACTTTTAACAAGCATTAATAATATCTGGGGAGGAATGTTAGCATGTTGGGACCTAACATGAAGGGTGGTAATTGTTATTACTGTCAGTTCTTCTCAAATGGATTGTTTATGTAAGAGGAGAATGGTTTACTGACTGTTGCGGAAAAAATGTTGGACTTTTAAGTGTCATTTAGGTTTCATCAATGTATTAATGAATATAGTTTCCATATGAATGTATAGGACACAATGAAATTATTTTTTAAATCGGTTTTCATATTACACATTAGTTCTTACCTTCAGCAGATGCTGATTTATCCATTTTGTAAATGTCTTCTTCTGCACTCTGTCTCTTTCATCTGAGGAAGAGAGAAAAAAGAAAACGTGTCCCGTGAATATTTTCCACATTATAAAGAAACCAACACAGGTGTCTGGGCAACACAGATTTCTTTTTGTGAAGGCTGTCATGAGAATAGACTAATTATGCGCTGTGTAAGCCGGTTATGTAGCCTATTAGGTTGCGCTGTATTTAATGGTACAAGAGGTCAAACACAATTGCAGAGCAAATTACACTGGGCAACTGAAATTTTTTGGAGCATTAGAAATTTGACTATAGCAGTTTAATGCTTTGTTGACATATGAAGACCTCAAGTCCCTGTGGCTTAAAAAAAAAAGAAGTAATTTCCCAGAGACTGAAATGGCATCACTCTCTCCTACATGCTGTTGACCACATTATGTTTCCTGTCACCAGAGCAACCACACTTCCCTCCACCAGTGACATACGTGAGACCAGGATGCAAAAGGATGCAATTAAAAAGGAAAAGGAAAAGGACTATATTCCCCCCCCCTCCTCCCCCCATACTCATTTTTATTAGTAGTAGTATAATGAAGACTGGACCGACTGACCACCATTGCCAACCCTCACATCATTATGTTTTCTTGTCAACATCATGAACAACGCATATTTTTTGTCCCTGTATTTTTCCTTGAGACTGTCCCTCATCCAGTGTCAGAGCAGGATTCAGACCAGTCACCACAGCCGTGACTCATTTCACTGCTTCCACGTGTCCAAGTCTGCCAGACACTCTCCTCTAAATTATCCTCAGCAAACACCAACAGACCCACATGAACAATCGATCACATTTACAACAACATCTGCAGGCTTGGTCACATTTCGTTCACTGCTAATGACAGCAACGACACTGTGGATTACACAAGCATTTTCCTGAACTTTAACCACAGTATTAACAACACAGATAACCTCCTCCCTTTAATGTTCCTCAGTGCGGATTACAAAATACGTTTTGCTTAAGGATATCTTACCTGCTATAATAAGCAAGCACAGACATGAATGATCTCTCATGGAAATGACAAAAAGCAGTAAGATAAATACTGACCCATGCAACACATGAGAGTTACCAGGTGAGTCCTGTGCTCCCTCTCAGTCTTAAGCAAGGACTTCATCCTCTGCACTAGCTCCTGAGGGCTGTCAAGAAGATCTTGCTTCAGGTAGACAGATGCCATGAGGATAAGCGGCTGAGGAAGGAGCAACAGTCCCTTCTCTTCTCGTCTGCTTTCCTGTCTACCAGCCTCTAGGGCAGCTGTGACTCCCTTTCTCATCAAGCATCCAGAGCGAGTTCTGTCAGGTTTTCCATGCCTACTCACTATTTTGAGTTTCCACGCGGTTAAGTGTTTATCTAGCAGCAGGACTCAAAACCACAGCAGAAATCAGTGCTTCTTGTAAAATGAAAAAAAAGAGAAAAAAAGAAAAACTCCTTCATGTTTCAGGAGGCTTCCAACAGACTGTGACAGGGTACAGCCATTTTTTAAAAGCTATTATTTTACAGCAGTGAACCATAACTTGTTCTGGCAGCATGCTACACTTGATTATTACAAATATCTTATCAGATATATCCTATATATCTTGAGGAACATAAATATGCTCAACTGTTGAGCCTTTTTTTTAAAAGAATGAAAATGAATGATGAAAATGTTTATATCAGCAGAACACAACTGAGAACACATCCAGGCAAATGACAACCAGCACTCTTCATGGTGCCCGAAACACACACTTCCAGGATAACAGAGGTACCTTAAGAGCCCTGTGACTGTACTCTCAGCAGATTTTTTACATTTAGTTCATCTAAAAATAGTCCATGTGTAAAAGCTGCTGAGAATTGGAAAGTGGGTTGGTCTGCCAATTATTCGGTATGACGGTCTACACATTTAGATCAAGGCCTGACATGAGGCTGAAACATCAAATAATAGTCTGTCAGAACAGTCGGACTAAAATGGCTCAATACAATTGATCAGTGAAAACAAATAAGGAAAGAAGTCTGTCTTCATATTGGAAGCATGAAGCGCTGCTGTGTCACTGCTGATGTATCTGTCGCCTGTGACTCTACAGTACAGCTGAATCCCAGAGAGCAAAAGCAGTGCAGTCTGCAGTAGGACACCAATTTGGTTTGTAATGCCCATTTCTAAGCTCTCCGCTACATTATATATAAACCTCTTCTGAGAAACTCATTAATATAGATTGACTGGGCAAGTATTCAAGGAAACTCTCAGCTCGGAGCAAAGGACAAGCCGAAAAGAGGGTCATCAACCAGCTCACACACACGGGCAGCAATAGGATACAGTGCAGCACATATTGCACAGATTACTTTTGACGGACAGGCTGAATACATCACATCAAAATCAGCCGGTGTCAGATGGCGGTACAAGCACTTTTTCAATATTTCTGCCCTTCAGTGTTAAAACTTCCCAGAGGTACAGAATTGAGAACAGAACTAAGGAGCAGCTTTGAATCGGCTATAAGAGAAGTTATTTCTGCACCTGTGCCTCCCAAAAACATGCAGGTGAGTTCAATAGTATGGTGCCCTCTTGAGGATATTATGAGAATGAAAAGTAAGCATGTACTCTGGTTTGGTGTCAGTCCAAAAAGAAATTGAATTCTCCCAGTTTTTAAACAGTAGTCGCACATTATTGGCCATGACATGAAAGCAGCAGTAAAGCAGTAGACCAGTGAAGGTCAGATATCAGACAGAAAACAAAACCAGCTCTCTCTCCTTCTAACGATAGCAATGACATAATGTCAGATCGGATATGATCGTACACTCATTCTCTGGATGTTGCACAACTTTATCAGCGTAATCAATCTCATTCTACTTATCACATCTAATAAATTCTATAATTATACTGCTTGGAATTTCACACCTTTTCCCCATTATACTCGATAACTGATTCGATTATCAATGTAAAACTGTACAATAATATGTATCTGCTTATCACGTATTTTAGTTATTACTGAAAATGTGCATATTTTCCCATTATCTAGATTCATTTCATTTGCCTAACAAAATGCAGAATCCTCATATAGTCAAACCAAATTACACAAGACAGTTTCAAGATTTGATTATAGTGTAAAAAAAAGCCTCCAAATCAATAACTGACAACTACAGCCGCATACAGCATGTCATTTTAACAAGAGTACTTATTCAGATTCACCATATTGCTTTAAGTATTCAAGAATAACTTTTTGATGTTTCAGTATTCACACTTTAAATTCAGGTAATTAGATGAATCACATCCACCAGAGGTCTGGGAACAGCTTGGAGTACAACCACCAGCTTGTGACCTTTGACTTTAATGGGTTGATGTTTGAAAGATCGCATAGAAACCCAGACTAACCACCTCTCTCTCACCTTACGTTTGAACTTCTTGACATTATTTGTCATTAAAGCCTCCTTGAGAAGTGCAAATTTACACCATGATAGGGAGCGATACTGGCAGTAATTAAGGTATTATTTGCTGTACAGTACAGTGCATTTTGTAGCCTGTGTGTTCCCTGACTACAGACTGAGCCCAGCATTAGCCAAGAGTCCACCACAGAATTCAAACAGACAGCTACAGAGCTCCTGAGACACTTATTTGTAGACCTCAGCAAAGCACATGTTCACAGCTATAAATAGCTACAACCCTAAACCATGCTGCCCCTGCAACTGCAGGCCACATAATCTGTGCCACTTAGGTGACGTCCTTCCTTTCCTTACATACAACAAAGATGACTGAAGTATTGGTTTGTGAATAGGACCTGAAGTCTGTTTGCTAATCTTCTCTTTTGGTTTTTGAATGTGATTTATCCATCCCAGAAAAGACGTTTATTAGATGTTAGGATATGTTTGGCTAGTACTGAATGAGATTCAGGACATGACATAGGCTGTGTATCTGCATGACTGATAGTTACAAAACTGTGTCCAACAACACACAACCAGACAGTTGGAAATGCAACCAGCAGCAGAAAAGTCTACAGCACTTCACACCGGCCTTTCATTACCACATTTTTACAAGATTCTTTGAACAAGACAAACAGATAAATTGCTGATTTCCCCAGAACTTCAGGCGTGGGGGACCGGTGACACTCTTTGGCTTCTTGTTACGTCAGGATGCCTAAAATATCTTCACATTCTGAACAGAGCAGAGTCAAAAAGCCCCAGCAATCAAAATCCAGCCTGTGTAATCCTCTTGACCTCGTATGGGAGGGAAATCAAAACAGACATAAAGACTAAACTGAAAAGCCCCCAACCTTCCAGCGTATGGCAAGGACTCACTGAACGTTCTTGCTAAACAGCTCTCATCTCACATCGCTTGTGTCATAACCAGCCCAGTGAGTAAAGGCATGTGTACTTCGTTTGTGTACCAACTTAGCTGTGGTAGAGATTTTTGATAATACACAAAACCTCTGACTGAACAGGCTTCACTTTGATGAACGGGAAGGGACAGCCAGAGTTATTAGCATCTGCACCAAATTTCATGGCAGCTCCTCTGACAGTTGTTGAGATATTTCTGTAACAATCAAAAATGTTAAACTCATGCTGGCGCTAGAGGAGAAGTCTTTTGGTGATTTTGGATCACCAAAATCTGCAGGATTCATCCACTGGGGACCATGAATATCTGTACAAAATGCCATGACAATCCATTCAAAACAGTTCAGTTGAGAATGTGTCAGTCGAGATCAAAGTGGCGGACTGGTAAACAAACCAACATTGCCATGGGGGTGGCTTGGCTTAAAATAGTCTGTTGCAACTTGCAGATCAGTACCACTATCCCCTATAACATAGGCCCCCAGGAGTGGTGACTCAGCACAAGATGGCTACCCTCTTAGGCTCTCTTTTAATAACTATGCTTTCAACATGGTATCTGGGTAGGTGGTAAACAAAAATACAATGTGAGACAGTGAGGGGGAAATACCTGTGGAAGGATTTTTGTCATTCTTTGTACGTGAGGATACTACAGTCAGTCTTCTCATAAAGGCAGGGCAGTGTCTGAAATATGTGGCTGGAACAGCTCAGAAAACTGAAACAGGTTGCCAAGCCTTCAAAGCAACCCTCCCACTCAGCCTTTGCTTTGCCTTAAACCTGGAGACTAAAGTAAAGAAGGGGTACAATACCTCAGCATCTGTGTAGAGATTTTCCCTTTTTGAGAAACTGCTGCACATAATTTTCAGCATTCTTCCCTGACTATCATTTTCCTCAACTTCAAACTAAATTAAAGTCAACTGTGGCTTATGCAAATTCAAAAAAAGTAAATTAAAGTACGGCACATGCCTCTATGTTTAGAATGTACTGGAACTGCAGTAGAGACAGAATACACAGACAGAACATACTAACTCATTTTGTGACTAATTTTACTGCATAGTGCATTCAAGAGGTGTGCACTTCATGCTACCGCGGACATTTGTTTCATCAAGTTTCAGACTGCTTAGCTGTAATACTCAATATTCCCACCAGTGAAGCTGAAAGATTATATGACCCTTGATGAAAAGCAAATGGAAGATGAAGGTGAAGCTGGCAAAGTACCCTTATGCATGTGCAGTCACTACAGAGGCCCACGGCAAAGTCAAGGAGAGGAAAGGAGGACGCATTAATGACAGCTAATGGGACATTCAAGCACACTAACGGTACAAACATGAACACACACGCAGTTGCTAACACTCCAATACTAGCCTCCATATGTGCAACAGCTGCAACTGCCAGATTTCAGTGAGTATTTGCACATGAAAATCTGTTTTCCTCCTCCCTCCCACTTAGCTCATGGAGAATCCTGATCAAGATTTACAACTTAAGATAATCCTGTGTAAACTTTTAGGTGTGCTACATTTGCACAGGCTGCTATTCAGCATCAGCAGATTTCTGCTTGGAAAAAAAAACGCCAGAGAAATGATGGCTTAGCAATGACCAAATACAAAGAAACTCCACAAAATTCACAAATTCTTACTAACGTGCACTCAAAAAGTAAACGAAGAAATCCTCTAATGTTGTCATTTTCACAATTAGCCCTTGATAAAATTTAATTCATGTGAGCATAGCTGTGGTTTTAAAATAATAGCTTCATGATGTGGGGTTAACATAAAAATAGATGGAGATGCTCATTTCTTGGCTAATTAGTAAAAAGTGGAGAAAGTAAAGCTGTTTCCTGCTGCTAGTACGGGACGGCTTCCCAGCATGTGCTGCATTCGAGAGAGAAGGGTGGTGCCACTGGAGCGGGAGAGGAAACTCGTACAGAGCATGAGTAAGGGGTGGGACAGAGACTCAAAAGATGATCTCATGTAAGAGGAGCTAAGCAAAGCTGTGGAATGAGGTTCAGTCATACTGGTCTTCCCATCACCATGACAGCATATAAATACAACATTTAGAAATACAACAGTGAGCACACATCAGCACAGACATCACGCAACTGCATGGGACTGTCTTCAAATTATCTCTCATTTAGCTTAGCAATATGGTAATAATATTAATCAAATGTATTCAAGAAGGACAATGCATATGCTACATATCTCTCAATAATATATAACTGAAAACTACATTTAAAAAATATATTTCATAAAGCCTGATGGAGCAGTAAGAAGCTTTCTGAGAGGCCTGGTTTGGATTACACTGCTCATTTTAAATGAAGTCTATTGATTAAATAAATGAAGGGCTTGGCAACAAGAACAATATTATGTTTTAGACTAAGTACTTGTAGTGTACTGTGTATTTACTGTTAACGGTTTTCATTTTTTTATATTTTGTTTGTCACATAAAACTCTGACAAACTTGATGGACAATAACAGAAAGCACTGAGATATTTTGTTTCTGATTGCAGATAACTCGCATTCTGATCTGATAACACATATTGGTGAAACTGGTAAAATGAAACCAGAGGCAGCTCTATTCATCACTTCAAAGTGGTTTCTGCGAGATGTTATTGTGAGATTATGGTGTGCCAAGTTGAGCTTGAATTGGAGACTGATCCAAAGATCTAATGCACTTAATTAGGCATTAGCACTTAGTGCTGTGGTAGCTGTGAAACTACACTTCAGAATTAGACAGCCTTGTGATTATACCATTTAAACCATATTTGTTCACATTTTTGATAAACCAATCCACTATATGTTACTTCCAATTGTCCAGCTATCAAATACATCAAGCGCCAAGCCATTTTTCCTGATGATCTTCTAGAACGGAATCAAAATCAAAATTAAATCCCACTGGCTTTAAACAAGAAACTGTCTCATTAGAAAATGATTAGTTGGCAGGCGTAGCATGTACGCACAAGTAATATGTTTGTGTATTCTCTCTTTTTACCAATCTGGAAAAAAAAAACAAAATTAAATTTAAAGCTATCAAGCATGTTCCTATTTTTTTTGTGCTCAGGTTTTAGGAGGCTACAGTGGCCAGCTCTGTGTGCATAATATCCAGATTGGAGCATTAATCTGAAGGCTGAATTAGGTGGATAGAGACCACCTTCAAAGCGTGGTCTCTTGAAGTTTAAACCTCAGTGAAAAGCCAAAAAAGGAGCATCACCACCATCAACTTGACACATGAAGTCTTGGATGCTGCTTGCATAAAAACAAAGTGTCTTTTGTACGGTAGCAGACAGTCTCCATAGAGGCAGCCTGCTGCATGTGTGGGCCACTAGGCCATTTGAATGTGATGAGTGGGCTGTCGACATAGAGCAGAGGGGTTGGGCTGGGCACGGCCCAGGAGGATGGACAAAGGCAATGACTGTGCAAAAAAACACAATGCTCTCTCACTCATTGCTGTGTTTGATATTACAAGATAATACAAAACATATAAAAGAATTTATATAAAAGGATGGTGTTAAAAATAATAAGGTCATCTTTATTGTATCTACAGAAATCCTACATGTAAAGAGAGATTAAATCATAAGGCAGACTGCTGTGACAGACAGAAAGAGAGACCACACCCTACTGTAACACACAACTTACAGAACAGCCATCCTACAGACTGGTTATGTGCTGCATGTGGGCGTCTTTGATACTCCTTAAAGGATTAAAATCTGCAACAGTCAATACAACGTACATGTCTACAATCTTAAGCCTTACAAAAGTATTCAGGAAATGATCTTTATGGATGTTTTGATGGGAGTGTCTCTGAATAAAAACTGTGGTTTTTGATGTGGTTGCAGCGTACCTTGCTAGAAATTTCTTTTCACATTTAAAACTGTGTAATGACCCTAATTAATCAAATGTAAATTTTAATATTGTATTCTAGTAATTGTTATTAAAACAAAAATCAGTGTATAAGCACAGAAAAACAGGTCACCGACTTAAAAAAACCCAAATGTTTCTCCAGTATTTTCTGCAAGACTGCAGAAAATTGTTCTTTGAATAAGCTAAACATGTTCATTTGGGTCCCGTTTTAGAAAATATACTCTCCTTCCAATCTAATGAAATGTGTGCCATATGGCATCTTAAAAACAAAATGAATGGCAAGAGGAGCTGACTGAAACACCAAATGTCTAATCCATTAAATCTTCCTGTCAGACGATGATCAACTGTTGGGAAAGTCTAATGTTCCCATCATGCTGACGACCTACCAAGCAGGCTCTGCTAGAACAGCGTGATCCCATACAGCCACTACCCTTTGCACTTAACTGTTGTATGTGTCTAGGACACCATGTCTTTAACTCATTCCTCAAGTTCACAGTCTTTTGTAAAAGCCTGCATTGAATTTCAGCCAGACCTAAAGCAATTCCTCTGCAAAGTGTATTATTAACTCTTTACCTAATTAGTGTGGCATTCTTAGAGCTGGAGCAATGAGAACTACATGCACGCTCCCAGTCAATGGAACTTGTTCAGCTTAGTCTCAAAAAACATTTATTTCAAACACAGTTCAGAACTTCATTTAGAAATTTGTCAATTTATATCTAATGGCCAAGTTCACACTCGAGGTGAGCAAGTGCATGTGTCACACCTAATGTAACACATCACATAGCACTCACTCACCATGAGCCATGAAGCCTGTGATTTTTTCCCTCCACTTTTCTCTTTTCTATACAAACTGACAGCTAACATAATCTCAGAGGTGTCTGATGACTCTGAAACCAAGCCAGATGACAATTTACAACCACCCACAGAAACATAAAGTCACAGTTGCAGGTAATAACAATAAGTCACAGCACATTTGCCTCAACTTCTATAGTCAGATATGAAAACGATCCGATCCTATAACTTTATTTGGAGAGACAAAGAAGAAACTGTTTTAGCTGGGTTTTTTTTCTTATTTACTGGTTCTGTTTACTGGTCTGTTTGGTAACTGTTGATGACTCCGCAATGAAAATGTGTCCCTTTGATTCTCTGAGCATCACATGGTGAGAAGCTTGGGGCTCTGATCAGCTGCAAATAAAACTTAAGTAAAAATAGCACTTAGTCAGCACCCTGTAGAAAAATGTCTCGGCTGTGGAGAAGCAAAGAAATATTTTATACAGAAACAATAAATTCAGGTTTAAGCAACTTTCACAACTGGGAAGACAAAGGTATATGACACTGATGTAAAGAAAAATTCCACAGCCCTATCATCAAACTTCTAAAACAACTTCCTAAAGCTTTCCCCTCACATAAAATCAAACGTGATTTTATCTTTGTAAATCTTAATCGTGTAAACCGTCGCCATCTCTCTCACAACTCTCTAGCAACATCAGACACAAGCACGCAGTCCACACCTCTTCAAAGAAATGATGAATTCTACGTGTTATAAAATATAAAACAGCTGTATTGTGATTCCTTTCTCCTTAACTGACCCCTAGTAAATAAATGTTGATAAAGTCTTTCTGCTTCAGCGCTCAAAGTTGGAACTTCTTTTTTTTTTTTTTCCTGTCATGAGGAGCCAGATGTAAAAAAAAAAAAAGGCTGGTGGGAACAGGGTTGTAGGTGACTTTGTTAGAAGTAATGATTAGCCCATCTGCTGATCTCACCGGTTCTCACCAGGATTACTCGGTAGCCAAAAAAATTTGAGCAGAAAAACACTGATAAGCCAAAAAGATGCTAAATTCAGCCAGTTTTACTTAAGAAACAGTCAGTATGAAGAACTGGTTAAATTTACTACGCAGTAAAACATTAGAATTATTGTGAGGCTACAGCCCTTGCACAAACTTTGCAATTTGCTGGTAAAATCATTAAGAAAATTAAAAAAAAAAAAAAAAAGAATGCCTTACCCCTCTTTGATTGGTTCATTATTCATGCAACAGCTGGTGGGGAGTCAAATAACCCCCCAAAAATCAATATATATCCTGTAAAAACTAATCACAGGCTGATAAGTAGTGATAGCAGGAAACAGGAAAAATAAGTAAGCTCATTGTGTGTCACAGCTCCTCTGCCTGAAGACAACAGCTACAGATTCCTAATGATGCTACATCATATGATCCCATTAGAGTCCAGTCAGGGCGTTTAAGCCTTATACCACAGCTGACTGGTCCTGCTGGCTGCAATGCTTCAACAGCTGACAGAAAATGCCTGTGGCGAGCATTCAGCACAATAGTCCACGGTATATACTATTTATTTTTCTGTTGTTTTTACTTTTTTTTTTCTCCCCTCAGCGAAAGTGTTAAAACCGCTGCTGTCAGTTTGAATTCGGCTCCTCTGGATCTCCTCGGGCCTGGCTTCAGAACGCATGTGTATGATTTTGACAAGGAGCTCTAGCTGTGGCACAGAGACGCTGAGCAACGTATAGACCTCTTATGTGTGATGGATTTGCTCTAATTAATGAGATGGGCCCAAAAGGAGCAGCTACATGAAGTAACATCAGCCACTGATAGTTAAGGCCTCATCCTGCTATGTCATTGTCCTGCCTGCCTCGAGACACCACGCAGGTCAACTGAGCACTTTTCAATCAGTGATATTTCTATGGGCGATCGCCCTAAAAATATACAAATACGTCATTTACATTGTGAAAGTGCAATTCATTCAAACAACAGACTTGATTCCTCTGTTTAGATCTTTCAATTGGATAGTAAACAGTGACATTGTTATGGGCTGAATGATTAAATATTTTTCCCAGACGTATCTCCGCCTAAATATTCACTCAAACACTAGACTTAAATTCTCTGTTTAGATCTTTCAAATTGACAGAAAACAGTGACACTGTAAGTGGCTGAGTAATTAAATATTTTTTCCAGACATATTTCAAGCTAAATATTTTCATACAACAGCCAGACAAGAGAAATAATTCTCTAATCTAATGATCAGTGGTGATCATATAATAAAGCCTTTGTCTTGGCTACTAAAATTCTGCCTAAACGTGATGTCATGCAGGAAATATTCCCACTTTTCCAGAGCAGGGATAAGGACACTGAGACCAGCCAGTCACCACACAGAGAGAGAGAGAGAGAGAGAGAGAGAGAGGAGGGGGCAGGTTGACATTTATCGAACTGTCAACCAGCAATCAGGCAATTTCTTCATCGCCCCAAAAGCCTAAACAACATCCAATCAGTGTTGATCTTACCTTTGTATTTTTCCAAAACATCCTCATAGGCTTGGAGGTATTCCTGTTCGTCCGAGAGCACATAAGCCTGCGGTGCGTACTGAGCCATAACCAGGGTTCCACAAACTGGACATTCACCAGCGGCGGACAGGGACACGGCGTGTGTGTGAGCGTGTGCGCATGTGTGTGTGTGTGTGCGTGTGTGTGTGTGTGTGCGATATGTGTGTGTGCGATATGTGCATGTGCTGAGCACTCGAGAGTGATCGGCGCTGTTGTTGCTCTAAAGGAAACGCCCTACATCCCTCCCTTGTCTGCGCTCTGTCCAATAGGCGACACTTCCTCTCCGGAGCTCACTGGACTGATAGGAAGGACTTGCCGAACGTGATGCGCTGCAAGAAATGTCTATTTTAACATACCAATTAGCCCAATGCTGAGTGTAAAATGAAACTAAAACTATTTTAAATCTCACTTGGTTATCACAAGAGGATAAATCTCACCAAGTCTGGCACCCGGTCGCGCGATTTTGCACCGTTAAGTAAAATCACATGTGTAAACCAGACTGAATGAATTGGTTATTTTTTTACAGCGTGCAATAACGCTCTTTCCCTGTCAGGCGTCTCAGTACCGGCCCGTAACGCTTTTCTTTTTCCACTGTGCGTCCACCAAAGACTTTAAGCAACACTGGCACATTTACAGGACAACAGTTGTTTGAAAAGATGTTTGTGTCTTCGCTGTCAATGGCCCATCAGCTGTCACTGCTGCCACACAGATTCCCTGAGGCTGCAAAATTTCACCCACATCTGATCTTTTAGCGACTAGAGGCCGCGTGATCTGAGAGTCTTTATTTTTATTTTCAGCGTTTAATGGTGTCAAAGTATCATTATAAAATACACGAGTGCTGTAAACTTCAGTGCTCCAAGCTTGTTATCAAGTGTGAAGCCAACAGGAGTCCATGTCAGAGGGATCTGTTATTTGTTTTTCTGTCTGAATCTATACCAGCCTGACTTTCACTTTCAAGTCCGAGGCTCATGAGATGCGCAGTCCTATATCTCAATAAATAATTTAAATGAACAATGAAATGATAGCTTAAAATATATTATTATTATTATTATTATTATTATTATTATTATTATTACACCACATATCAAATAACCCTTTGGCTAATTTTAAAGCTTCATGTCCAGAATAAGAACAGACCAAAATACCTTCACATGTATAACAAGTCTACCTCACTACAGACCCTGTGCTTAGGTCCCCAAATAAAACTGGGGATCCCAGGAAAAGACACAGCTTAATAAGTGGCTCTGAGCTCATTTAGTCCCAATAAGCGCCCTATATTGCAGAATATTCGAGCACTGTTTTTCTAGTTACAGTAATTTACTATTTCATAACAGGACAACAAGGAGTCAGCCCCTCACCTGCGATCCTGAGCACGGCTCTCTCCGCGGGATCCAGTACGGATCCTCCCTGGATTTTCCTCTTGGACCGCTCATGTCTGGGCAGGTTCCAGGGTAAAGTGTCCCCGGGAGCCGGCGATGCCGACCCAGATTTAACACTGTAATCATCCTCGTCTGAGAAATCCGCCGAGGAAGACATGGAGCAGTGCAGGGAAGGGTTCCCCGAACTGGAGCTCTGTTAGACAAAAGGAAAACGGGCATAAAGAAAAAAAAGAACAATGCTTGTTATGATTTCGCTCTCAGCCAAAATGAATGAGAGCACAGCACTGGAATTAGAAGCACAAATCAGATTATTTCTCACCATCGCGGGTTAAAAAAGCGCGTAATGTGAGCGCATGTTAGGTGTGAGGACCCTCCGTGTCATGAACCACCAGCTCGCAATGATCCATAACAATAAAAGATAGAACCAAATAAAGGCAATGCGGAATCAATAGTAAATGGCTCCCCCGCCAGGTCAACAATAAGACTTACCACTGTATACATGGAGACCTGTCAGCTGGAAGAAGAAGAAGAAGAAGAAAAAAAAACACAATCCTTTTTGCCCGTTATTAGCTTCCACCCTTCAGTCACACATTTCGTGCCACAATTTCACGGGGTGCCACGCCCTTTGAGGGATGCTCCGGCCACGAGTTCGTCTCTCATCGGAGCATTAAGGATGTGAGGTGATGTCAGATCTCCAGAGGGGCTGAAGGGATGGTACGCTGTGTGCTGTCGAGGCAGAGCTGGACCGTGATGGGAGAGCAGACTGCATGTGTCTCCGCGTCATACCCGGTAGCCAACAACAGCATCTCCAAGAGCAAACGGCGGTGTTAGAGCGCCATCCCTGCACAAAGGTGCTGGGCGGCTACAAAATACCTCAAACGCGGGGGGTAATGAGAGGACACGGACTCCCACAGATTCTCATGGCAAGGACTTCATTACAGATTCACATTATAAGGACCCACACTGCTGCTGAGATTCTGGACACGATTTCATAACAGCATACTGTAGATGGTGAGTTAACCACTGACTGTATATGGCAGCATTCATATACATTATGCTTGTTACCTGAGAGGAACACGGGTGCACAACAAAAGATTGCATTTGGTTTTAAATCAGTTTAACCAGAAAATTAGAATAATGTCAATAAACTCTCTGATGGATTTATTATTCCTTAAACTTTTGCAGACATCCTCCGGTTCTAACTTGAATTGCAAATAACACAACTGCTAATAGGAAAATGATGAATAAATGACTTTCTGGTGCAATTTCCTGCTTCACCCTGACACACCTGAGATTGAGCAACAGAACAAATGCAGGTAAACACAACCTGATGGAAAAGGAGAGAGGTGGGGTGCAAAATACCTGTATGATGACAATTCATTTGCTTGATGATGAAACAGTATATAAAAATTGGGGGGGTGCGCAGTATTTCTACAGGGGCAGAGAAAACAATGTCTAGTTTTAAAAAAGCAGTAGTAGAGGGAATCTTTTTCAGATTCTCTGCTGGGTTAGTGTGAATCTGCAAGAGCTGATAAAAGCAACACACTGCTAATATTAGCAGCCTTTTCGTCATTGCATCACTTTTCATGGGGATAAAACTCAGTGCTGAAAAGGCAGCTTAGTGTTGCAATTTTTTTTTAATCAGCTTTCTGCTTATTCATAATTCCTCAGACTAAAAGGAAAAAAAAAACCTCCATGATTTGAGGAAAGTTAATGCTAACTGTTATGAAATAATTATTAGTTTGGACTGCTATAAGAATATGTTCTCCCAAGTCTGGTCTTCCCTTTCTTTTATATAAAGAGCAAATTGTGCAGATATAAGAACAGTTGAAAGATTGAAGGCCCACCCTCATCACTTATTACAGAGCCTATCCTGTTCATTAGGGAATGCACAAAATTCTTTATTCTTCGTTAATTCTTTGCTCAGGAGCTGTTACTGTTACAAAAATGGACATAAGGACATCATAGTTTCATATTTGACCATCTTTAAGTTACATTTGAAACTACGGTGGCTGCAGGGTATTAGTCAGTGAAATAAATGATTTTGATCAAGTCCTGACAGAACACTTTAAATTGTCTACTCGCTGAAAGTACTGCTATTCATCCCTGGCCTCTTTTATGATTAAAATAACAATGTTAGCAGGATTGCCATCACTGTACCAAAGGAATTTGAAATGTATCAGAAGTGACAATAATACACTAATATGCAAACCTGTCTATATATAAATAGACCAAATCGCTTTCCCAATTACATCGTGGTAGCAAAGTAATCACTAGCTGGATTATGTTCAGAAAGATGTATATTAACAATTTCTAGGAAACAAGATAGTGAAATGATAACTCTTTTGTGATAGGTGACTCAAGTCAAGTTGAAATGGGTGTAGGTTGCTGACAATGTCAAAGCACCAAACAGTTTTCGTGTGTTATCAGCACAACTATTGGAAGCATAACATTGCAGCAGGTTTGAACAGATCAATAGGTTCCTGTGAGCTCAGCAGCGTCATGTCAATTCTTGTACTAAACTTGAATCTCATACAAGAGTAGCAGCTAGAGATGTTTGCAAATGTTGGGCAGACTAATTAATATCCTGGATATAAAAAAATAACATTCAAGTATTAGACACAACCAAAAACATCCAGAGACTTGGTGTTTTGATGAATGTGATCATTTTCTTTTCGCTGAGACAAGAAAATAAATATCCTCAGATAAGAGCAGCAGTACACAAAGAAAGCCCAGCAAACCCGAGGGAGGTCATGGTTATGCCCTGTGATTCATATCCCCTTAAGTAAATATTTCCATTCCAGCTCAGTGTTTCTTGTCTCTCTCCTCACCTTATGTTTTATGCACACTATCTGAAGCTGATAAAAGCATTGAAGGATGGTGAGCGCACTCCTGTTTGGAGGCAGTGCAGCAAATTCAAAGGGTAACATAAAGATAGGAAACCTGACGGCCTGAAACTGTGGTGAGTTAAAGAGCTGAGCTGGAAATCCATATGAGGATACATGTTATGTTTTCATGCCAACATGATAAATTGTTAACAGACTTGGAATGGAGTAGAGAGGGACACGTACCAGCAGACCAACCGGGCTGACTACAAACTAAGGAAACTGAACAGAAATCATGGAACCTGTTAAAAATGAAGGATCATGATTTGAAATTCAAACTGGAAATCAGTCAAATCAGAACTGATACAACAACAAACTGTATGTTTGTGCCTGCTCTCAGGTCAATACATGGACCTGATAAAACCTGTGCGTCATTCGCCAAGTTGTGTCAGTGATGTACAGATTCCTGTTCCTTAAAAAAGTTAACAGCTCTGAGCTTTGCTTGTGTAACACCAAGGCTGCCACACCTTTAGAAACCTGTGTTAAACCTGCAAGTCTTATAGGTCGGATGAGATCGGTTAAATCTTTGATCACCTTATTTGTCATTTAATGAGACCTACGGATGCAAGGTACCAACACGTTAACTTTTCATTTCATTGGACCAATAAAGAGACCATCAGTAAACAGCACACCCAGGGTTCAAGCCCTGTAGACAAACACTTGCTCTGTGTCCTTGAGCAAGTTACTGAATCCTTACTGGCTTCAAAGGCATAACGATGTCCCTGTGGAGGGAAACAAGCAAAAAAAAAAAAAAAAAAAAATAGTATCACTTTATCATCAGAGTTAATCGTGGTTACAGTTTAGAGGGGTACCTACAGGTTTGCGAGTGGGGGTGACTTGTACAGACTGGTAAAATTCTGGCAGTACTCTCTTCTTCACTTTGCGTTTTCTGAGAGTGGATGATGAATCGGGTTCGCTCTCAGGAACCTCGACCAGACTAGGTTTTTCTTCTGTCACTCGAGCATGTATGCTCCTCCGTGCGTGACGTGGACTGTGCCTGAAGCCCTGGGAAACATGAACAAATGTCAAGCAGAGAGCAGAGTTCACTTATCAGCAGACTTAGCAAGACAAATTAAAAGCTTCATTATATTATGAATAATAATTGTGATGCAATTCAGGCTTCTTAAGCTAAGGAGACACTGTTGTGGTTATATGACCTAGATTTCAGAGTCAGGAGTGTTAGAGAAAGATGATGCAGCAATTCCAATCACTGGAAAGGAAAGGCAAACATTTCTATGTAAAGATTCTTACATTTCTAGCTATCAGCCTCTTCTTTAGACCCTCTTTCTGTTCATTATTGGACTTCATGTATTTGAAGCTAATGATCAGGGACACTGATCTTCAATATTAAGACTCAGCAACCGCCCTACTGTTGTGTCCTTGAACACAATACTGTCTATCCACTAGCTACAGCACTGAGCTGGTAGAGATTCAGTATCCTGTGGTTCAATAACACAACCTGAAAAGGAAGGCAGGCTTGTGGAGATTAAATGCAAAAGTACAGCAATAAAACTGATAGGCCTATATGGCACTTTCAGTAAATAATGGGTTTTGGTGATAGGCTACAGTTACTTTTTTACCACCCTTTTTCGAATTTGGTGTAATAAAATTAGAGACAAATCTTTTCCACAAGCTATGCCAGAATCATCAACTGCTGAAAGCTGTCTAACAAAATAGCCTTTGCCATAATATGGCCTACAATTTTAAATTCTAAATTACAAATATGCGCTTTTCTCATGCATTACATACATTTACAGGTTTTAAAAAGTCATATTTTATTTTGAAAACAGCGTGCGTAAAACGGAAACAGATCGACTGAAACTCTACTTGACGCATTTAGTATCAAACATGAAGTCAAATATAGTTTCATAAATTTGAGTAGCTTTCTATCGGCTCACTTAGACCTCAGTTTTAAGCAATGTGTTTCTGAGGACACATCATTAAAACGCTGGACCCACCTTAAAGTATGAAACTGCAAAATCACCTACATTTTTTATTGATAACACATGCGCATTGCGCACATCATGGTCCCTAAAATAGTCCTGCAGTCCTCTATTAAAGAAACGGACTTTTGAGTGAAGCGTTCGTCATATTAGACTTGGAAAGACCGTATAGTCAGCATAAGTTTTAATAGATTTAAATCATTATTTCGCCTGGCTATTAGATATTAATGACTGACTCAAGCCCATAATGTTAACATAAAAAGTTCATCCTACCTCTGATCGAAAATGGTGCGTTCGGAGGCCAACTACAGGACAGATTACAGATGTTAGAATGAGGTGAACATTTACCATCAAATATGACATGACACATATTAGAAACACGTCAGTTTAACAGATTGATGACTTCAAGTTATTTCAGGCTAGTTTAACTAAAAGCTTGATCGTCAGATCAAACATAAAACACCTTCACTGAGAGTCATGTGTTGGTTAGAAACAAACTGCAGATGTCTAATGGCTACTGACTTTTGCTGCTATCTACAGCAGATGACAGAAACAGACTACGAAAACATAGAGAAGATGCCTTGATGTACAGACATGAGCTGACAGGGTGAGGAGAGGAGGATGCGGCTGGCCTGCGCTACTACTCACCGCGGCTCTTGGAGCGTCCGGAGAGCACAGATTTTATTGGATGCTTTCCATTACGAAGCCTGCGATGCCAGCAGCAGAAAAACAAAATTGTCGCAATAGTCCCGAGCAAAAGCAACAATAAGAGCAGCACACATTGAATGCTGTACGGCCTCAACAGGACCAAAAACGCCGCAGCGATCATCATAAGGCGAGATGTAGGACAGATCCCGCAGCCTCAGACAGCTGCGGCTTCTCTCCTGCCGTTATACCGCCGAAAGCTCAAGATGAGAATAAAGACGCTGACTGACATACGTGAAGCTTCGCACAGCAGACCGTGTCAAGCGTGTAGGTTCAAAGTAGACAGCCCAGACTATTGATATCATTACTGTGAGGTACAATGCATGACTCAGCAAACACGCACGTTTTATTTATTTATTTATTTATTTTTCCTTACAGGGGCAGGGAGAGTCAGCAGATTCATCTGAGCATCGCAGTAATGTGCTGCAGAGTAGACAGCCCATACGGATAAGGCTGTAATAGTGATAACAACAGTATTATGGATTCACATGAACATATGTAGTTTATATAAAGAACATATCTTCCATTCATATCCCATGATATACCTAAAATGTCACTAATACATTATTACTATTGCTCTTAGTAATACAACATGTCTGTCTATAGTTTATTATAAGTATATTTGGCTTATGGAGGCTCACTATCTCTGTAAAATGTAGCCTGTTTGTCCTGGCAGGCCCTGAAATGAGGCAGGATTGCAGGATTAAGCAGGAAAATAGAAACCAAATGTAATCATAATCCAAAATGGATTATGTCTTTTTTGTGAATGAACTGATATCATGTAGAGATTTTCTTTTTCCTCTTCGGTCAGATGAAAGACTCAGGCCAGCAAACTGTGATGGGAGAAATAATTTTTTAAAAAAGGTGTATTTGCAACTTTTAAAAAGTCAAATCTGCACCCAAACAAAGAGCCAGAGGTTGACATTGTACAAAAGTACTAAATATAGTATGTTAGCATGTGTTTACATATGCAAAAGGGCTTGATGACTTATTGGAGTGTGCGCACTGTACATGGTTATTCTTAGATAGTATATATTCATTTACGTAGCATTATTAAGTACAAAGGATGTGTGTTACTCCCATATATCACAGGGCACAATTAGTGAATAGTATTCCATGTATGGCAACCTATGTTCAGTTACACTGTGTATGTTGATAAATAGTACATTCAGTGGCCACTTAACTTAGGTACACCTGCAAAATCGAATACAATCCAAGACAACAGTTTAGCCATAAATTTTACCCATACAAAGTTAATAATATGCAATTTTAGTTTACACTGTCAGGAACATATTAAATCACCTTTATTTTGTTTTACTGCGGTTGTTGTTTGCAGTGGTGTTGGACTGCATTCTCCTGAGACATGCTTCAAATGTTTTGCCCACCACATTTTGCATACAGGAGGGGGGAAGAATATTAGAAACATGTTTCAGTATAATGCAGCCCAGTGCAACTCTACCAACAACTAGGACCTCGGTAGTAAACATATAGCTGAATAAACATTTCTTGGAATGTTTCTGGATTGGATGCTGCAAATTACTCATAGGCATGAATGCTTTGTTGAAGGTGCATAATTACAACATGTCCACATAATCACAATGTATTCATGTACAAGCATGATCAAAACATTTGTGCACATACAGACACTACGATTGGATTACCACACATTTTGATGCAAAGACTTTACACACAGTATACTGTAAGCATGACGTGATGTCACGCACGTTATGCATAACTTAGTAGTTAAGTAAGTAACGAAGAGTGGCAATTACTTTCAACCAACATTTAGCTATTCATCCGGCTGGGAGAGCTGAAACATTAAGAGTGAAGGTTGGTGACAGTATCCCATTTCAGCCCGAACAGGTAACTACATACGGGCGGAGTTTGTTGTCCCGTTTAGTCTGTCGCAAAAGCCGTGCAACTCCGTCCGTGCGGCACACTCCGCGTGAAAAAAAGGAGCGCTTCAGTTACACATGACGTAGCAGACCGGATAAACTGCGTTTACTTTGATTTGGATAGTTGTACCTAGCTACCAGTCTTGACAACTGAGGAGTCAGCAGGAAAGGTAGTAGGTAATGTAATGCTCAGCTTAATTCATCTGGTGATTTCAACCATATCTGACTGACACTAACCAAAATCCAAATTTAGCGTGATTACTTTACTTTAGTTAAGTGCGGTAGAGCCATTGCAACCGCAACTGTTAGCTAGCTAATGTTAGCTTACCCAGAGTCCGGGCGTTTGGGATCGTCATGGATTGCTGCCAGAGTGAGGCACCCATTTCAAGATCTGGCTGCAGATAAACTTGCAGAACAAACAGTGGTTGGTAACACAAACCCATCAGATTGCAGGTGAATGTCTCAGCGACAGATGAGGAAACATCACGTCGATGTTAACTGTGTGCAATGTAGCAGAAGACGGAGTGCCGCGGAATGCTCATTGGCGTTAAGCGTTAACCTGCAATGAGTTTAATGAAGTTTTAACAAGTCCTCTCTGCACGTTAAGTCGAGCGCGTAATTTGTTCCTCACTCGTCCATTGGAGTGCTGTTCAGCAGCTCGGCGCTTAGTGCTGCCACCGGAGGCCCAGGGGCTGTATCGCAACAACACCGTGATCTCACAACACAGCAAACGGTTGCAATTTAGCTTCCACCCATCTATGGCAGCACCTACAGAGAAGCACTGAGGGTTTAGTAAGGAAGAAATTATGCCCCCATGTTGGATCTTGCATGGGGTGTATTGAATTTAATGGAGCCGACTTGCATTGCACCGGAGTAAGTCGGGTTTTTGTTTCTTTACAAGAGCTGGACTTAGATGCGAGGACCTCTGGGTGGTTGCTGAGTATAACAACTGCCCTCCGATGGATTTTTACAACGATTTAACATTTGTCATTTGAGCCACCTACCTTCCTAATAGTACCAGTGTATGCCTGACATGAGAGCTGTACTTAGGTAGCTAGTTGACCCTGTGGTGCTGTTGTCTCAATGGCTGGCTAAATCTCATGCATCTGTTAATGCAGCTAAACAATACAAGAGCATTTTGTTATGTTATTTATGGTTAACTAGACCATAAGTTCACTGTGAAGAGGAAAGAACGGTAACGGATTTTGGACTGATCTCGAATCAGCAGGCCTAACGCTAAAGTTGCAGTCGGGGGTGTAAATGACTTGTCTGACCGGCATTTGTTAACCAGCACACACCCCCTCCCTCTGCATGTATGTTCAAAGTTAGGGCTGCAGCTTCAGACATTACATCTGTTTGTTGTTTTTCCACAGGTAAATGTCTTCTCCAGCTCAAGCAGACGAAGATGAGGTGGAGGAAGTGGAGTTTGTATCAGTAAGTCATGTGTACACTATCTATTTAAAAGAAAATCCATAGGTTCAAAGGATAAGACAGTCAGTTGCACTTGTTTACCTTCTATCCCTTCATATTGACTGGACTAATTTTGCAATATCTCTATCTAGCCTGATAATCAGACCGGCATGCCATTTTACTTAATTCATGAATGTGTCACATTTGACTCACCGAACAAAATGAGCTCCATCTATTTCATGACTGCTGCAATGATTCAGACATAGATCACCTCTGTTTTCATGGACATGTTAATCCCGATTCACCACTGTTTTTACACTGTACGGGTTTTACACACTTTTTTGGTATATGTAGGTGTGTTTAGACCACCAAATGACAGGGTATCTTGTGCTTGCCCCAGGAGGGCCCTCTTAGGCCAGTATTGGAATGTATTGATCTGCTGAGTGATAGTGAGGATGAGGGATGTTCATCTTTATCAGGAGCGGTGAGTGGCTGAATAGAACACTTTTTGTTTTGTTATAAAATGTGAATTCCTGTTTAGACTTTTCTGAAACTGTTGTGCCTCCTTTTTCTAAAATAGATTGAAGATAAAATCACCCGTCACAAAGCATGTGTAACATCTACACTGGACAAACTAGCACAGCAGGTGGCGCTAGAGAAAAAGGAACGAGCAGATAAGTGTAGAGCGTTCAAGGTAAGGTCACTAAAGTATAAAATGAGCTAGAGATTAGATTGTAATTAAACTATTGATTTTTTGTGGTGTCTGTATCAGACCATTGTGCTGAGTTACTTTTTTCATTTTACATTTTGGAGCTAAATAACCTGTGCTTATCATAAGGGCACATTTTTAACACAAGATAATGCAAAAAGGAAAAAAAGGTCAATGCATATTGTATAGTTATATTCTCACTGATTCAGCTTAACACTTACAGAAAAGACGTTAGATACACTTAATACAATCTGTGGGAATCTACTACTAATCTAATTTTTATCTATCTCTGGTCTAGTCTAATCTGTAGCCTCGATAACAACTTTATGAACAGGTGTTATGTTAAGATTTAATGTAACTTCTCAAGATGAAATTTCTGTGTTGTGTTGGAATATGGGGTCAATCAAGGCCAGTTATAGCAGCAACAGAGCCACCCTGTGGTGAGAATGGATAGAAAACAAATAACTGGTTCACCCACAGCACAGGGATGAACAAATAGAGGTGGATTCACTCCATACAAGAACAGTATAGTGTTTGTCACATAGAAAACTAACATTAAACGCTGTCTGCGGGTTTCTGCTGACATCTGTCTTTCTGTCATATAAGGCATGTATAAAACTCATCTCATGTCTCTTATTCAGGAGAAGCAGATCTTGCAGAAAGCTCATGGACAGCAGGAGTTGGCTTTTAGTTCTGAAAATGGGGTGAATCAGGAAGCAAAGCGATGTGTAGACATGTGGTTAAAGATGCCAGGTAACAGCTTTAAAGGTTTTCTACTATGATGTGTCAATTGACTGGCTTTGTGCACCTGTACACCTATACTGTACCTTTGTGCTTATGTAGGTCTTCAACCTGGAGTGATCAGTGCTGGTTCTGGAAGAAGGCGCAGCCTGACTTCTTTCCCCAGAAATAGCTCAGCTACACACACCTGTCCAGTGATTAACTGTGGTCGAGTTTACGACAACGCGTCCCTCCTCGATGGGCACTTAAAAAGGTATAGTTCTTTGAACCATTTTCCTGTGTATAATTTGGCATATTTTGAGAATTAAATGTGTTGTTTGCAGGTTTGATCATTCCCCTTGTGATCCAGCTATCAGTCTCAAGGGAAGTCCATCTGAGCTCTTTGCCTGTGTTGCCTGTGGTCAACATTTTCAAACCAAAGAAGCATGGAGGAAACATCTTGAGACTAAGGTTTATGCACACAAGACTCCTGCTCTGTCAATTTAATTGTTTTACCAATAAGTTCTTGAAAGTTGTAGTTCACTATTGATTTATAGGAGTAAAATAATTCTAGGCTATTCTGTTGTGACCCTCAGGTTTCCTCATCTACTGCTGATGCTCACAGCATCACTCAGACCTATCAGCGGATTGTGTGTTTTGCCTGTCCTGCCTGCTACCTCCTCTTCAACCTCCGAGATGAGTGTCTTCAGCACATGTCAGCCAAAAACCACTTCACGGAGGCACTCGTCATGAATGGTACACACTTTAATCCTAAATCCTAATGTTTGTGTACTTATTCGTCTTCATAAAAACGACTCATTTCATAATCTTGAAGAAAGGACTCAGGAGGGATTATATGAAATTATGTGTACCTTTTCCTTTTCTCTTCTTGTTAAAGAACCCAGAGGAAGAGCACTTCCAGTTCCTGTTCCGCAGTATGCCAAGAGCCGTCTCATTGCTTTGTGCAAGGAAATAGCGTTCAATGTCCGATGCTCTTTGTGTCACAAAGTACTGGTCTCACATCAGGCAGCTCAAGCTCACTTTAAGTAAGTTTTTTTGAAAATTTTCTGGCAAGCAGTATTACATGTTTGCAATGATTTTGTTGATATTTTTTGTGGATCCTCCTTATTTTTCTTTTTCAGCGTGTACTGCAGACAGGGCTGTGCTGTAGCCAAGGCTGAGAAAACAATAGAGCAAGTGATGAAACAGCTGCAAGTGCGAGGGCAGTGCTCCCTCTGCTGTAAAATCTTCCTCAGCCAAGCTGAAATTGAGAGACACAAAGAATCGACCCAGCACGATGTGGAGGTCAACCAAACAGTGGAGAAAGCACTTCTTCAGTACTGCAGCTTTGGTGAAATTCAACGCACCCAGAAAGCGAAAGAGGCACAGGGGAAAAGAAAGTCCACTGGCCTTGACACATCTTTTCAAGAAAGAAAGCAGAGGAAAAGTGATGGTGAAAAATATCCATCCAAACGGCAGAGACTTAGCCTGAGTATGAATGGCAGCACTAGCACAAACTCAGCAACAGCGTGGTACTGCGAGTGTGGTCTGCCGTTCTCAGAGGAGGCTGCAGCCAGTAAGCATCTCTTGGCAGTGAACCAGATTTTCCATAAGTGTGGCGTGTGTGGCAAACACATGGGAGAGTCTTCAATTACCCGCTTGCATATGAGCCGCTTTCACGGGGGAGCTCATCTCTCCAACTTCCTCTTCTACTGCCGCAAGTGCAAAGTGGAAATGCCTCGGTATGAAGATATCCTGTCGCACGTATCAGAAGCTCACAGCGGACACACCTACTTCACTGAACAAGAAGTGTCAGAGGAGGTGGCCTCAGTCATCGATGCCAAGCCTTCCACCAGCAACCACATCCCCCTGCATTCATCCTCAAAGTCCACAGTCCAGCAGAACCCCGTAGAGCTGTCCTCTTCCAAAGCAGAACAGACTTGGATGTGCAGGATGTGCGAGGACATCTTTGACTCAGAGGCGGACGTCCACAAACACTGCAGTGACTTGAGCAGTCACAGCTTTCAGAGGTTCATATGTGGACACTGTCCTCAGAAGTTCTTTAAAGAGTCCACTGTACGTAGACACTGCCTGAATGAGCACAATGGGCAGATAAAGAGCTCCCACTTCTGCGGGCTCTGCGACAGCATGCAGTTTGAATCCGAAGGCGAATTCGTGGAGCACTACAAGAGTCTTCACAGCAAAGACTACTACTGTATGGATGACGTCGAAGTTGTTCAGCCTACTGTTACCGAAAGCACCGGTCAGCTAACATGCCCATGCATGGGTTCGGAAAAGAGCAAAGAGGAAATGAAAGCTACGTACACACAGTGCATGAGGAATCTGGCTGCTGAGGGAAAATGTCAGTATGTGTGTGCTCCTTGTGATGTGTCTTTGCCTTCCTACGCACAGATGAAGACTCACGTCCACACAAAACACGCAGCCTTGAACCTGGACAAGACCTTTGACGTAGAATGCAGATTTTGCCAGGAGAGTTTCACGGATGTACAGAGTTTCCATAAGCATCATCACTCCCGACACTGCACACTGGAACCCTGCGTGAGCTCCAGGACCTGCAAGAAAGACGTGAAAGCAGAACCTACCACTGTAAAAATACTCGATGCTGTGGAGATAGTCAACAACGGTAAATCAGTTTACATCACATTTTTGTCATTTTGTTGTTTACGGCCCTGTTCAGACCTGGCATTAACATGCATCTTGGGTGATCCGATCGCAAGTGGACAGTTCTAAGCACAGGTGTGAGTGCACCCGAGACTCATTGAGGACTCATTGAGATCCGATCTCTTAGACCACACTCAGAGGTGGTCTGGGCCACATTCTTTTAGCAGTGTGTATGCAAATGTGTCCTGTGCCACACCGAAGGACCTCAGCTGATGTCCTCTGTGTAAGCAGATGTATGTACTCGTTTGCAATCTCGAATGGCGAAAGTCGACTCTGCCCGTGATGTCTGAAAATTTCGAAAGGCTCGTAGAGACAGATTACAAATACAAAACATCTTGGGCAATTTGGTTTGTCTGGAACATGCCAAAGAATAGACCCAGTCTGAGCTGTTTTGATTTCTTCTTCTTCTTTCAATTTCCGGCACACTAGGCACAGGAAGTGTGTTGCTGCCTCACTGATATACGTGTTTATTTGCGTACAGAGCAGGGGAGTGAGATCCGATCACAAGTGGTGACTTGAGACGCAATCTAATGCCAGCTGTGGCTGACACACTTAGAACTGTCCACTTGTGATCAGGTCACACGAGACACACGTTAATGCCGGGTGTGAGCAGGGCCCATGTTTACATGCAGCATTTTACAGGTGAAGATTCGAACATCTATCAAGAGCCAAAAGAGAGTGAAGCAAATGAAAGTAGGCAATAAAAAAATGTATAGCCATTATGTTATTCATGCCACATAGAAAAATAGATAAGTAAGAAAATTCTTTTTTTTTTATCACATTTTAGTGCTTTTGTTTTGAAACTTTTTTTCCCCAAAAGCTATGAAATATGTCCAACATGAAATTGCTACAGTGATAAAATTAACACAAAGCACGTAGTATTACACCTGCATACTGAAAGTTATGAAATGCTTTACATACTGTGTACTGCATGTACATGTATAATGACTTTTGTTTGTAGCATTTTGATGTCTTTACGTATCTAATAATACAGGTTGATGAACTAGCTGCTCTTTTATTGTTTATTCTGTTACAGGTGACTCAGATGACGAGATGAAGCAGGCATTGTCTTTGATTGAAGGAGAAGCAAGAGAGTCAGCGGGTACAGTATGAAAGAATATAGATTTGTCAACACCATATATCTGTGTGTTTGGTTTTATTAATGACTTTAAAAGACACATTGAAATAAGTAAAATGAAATGTAAAGAAATGGAGAAAAAATCTCACGTTTTTTTCTTTCTTTTTTTTTTTTTTTTAACAGACTTGCAGGAAGCTCTTAAAAGAAGCCTTCTGGAATTCTAGTGACTGGAAAGCTTTTTGTGACGCACAGTTCATCCGACATTATGTTGAAATGTTTTGTACAAGGTAATTGTGTTAAGAATATGCTAAATAAATATTAGGTGTAGAGGACACCACAGGCTCCATTTTAGAAATCTGCTCTATCACAAGTGCAGAGCAGCACTCAGATCATAGTGTCACTGGCAGAGCCAATGTTTTGTGGAGAGCTGGTTTGTGGCTGTTGATCTATTCACAGTCCTCTGTTGTGAAGGACCCAACACTTCTGTGTTTCAACACACGTGCTATAGATGGCACTGATGACACTGCAAGATGCCGCAGCTGAACTTGTGACAGTGCTAGTGTGTCTCCAGTTGCGGCGTCTGTTTTCATTGCAGACGTGTAATCCAATGTATTACATGCACCAGTGTTTCCTGAAGTGCTGTCATATAAGTCCTGAAGTTTATATCTTGGAACATTTGAAAACCAGGCACTAGCAGCATTAAGGTTTTATTCTACTGTGATACAGAAATGCGATAACATACTTTGGCATGCAGTGCACACAGTCCACCAGATTAAAATACTTAGACCCATCTGGATGAAGATCAGTGGAATATAGTACCAGGGGTCTGTTTTATGCTTGTTGCACCAAATTATTTCTGTGCACCGTTTTGAATTATAAACACTCTCCCAGTGGAAGTCCTCTGTAATTGCAGCAGCACTAAGTCTGGCAAAAGCTGTTTGGGCTCCATTAGTTTCTTCGTGTTGTCTTTAAAATGATTATAGGTTGACTCACTAATTCCTTTTAAAGTGGATTCACACTGCAAATTGGCATTCAGATGCGTTTAGTGTTGCTGCCTTTGGGATACACATGTAATCATCCAAAATAGGTTTTAATTGGTTGTTTGTCTTTTTTTTTTTTCATGTCCTCTTAGTCACTTTTATAATTTGTGACTCTTGCATTGTTTGATTATAGGTCAAACGGATAATGAAGAAACCTGTTCAATATGCTAAAATAGTTTTGAGATAGTGTTTCAGGTGGTAAACAGAGTGTGTTCATGCACTCATGGAACAGGTTAATTGGAACTGAACCCTCCTGGTTGTAGAATTTGGCAGCTACTGTCTAACGGTCTCAAACACTGGTGAGAAACCCCTTTAATTCTCATTCAGCAAGTGGTTTAGAAAATGACAGGTAAAGCTGGGTAATTTCTTCAGTATCCATAAACTACACAATCTTTATGATATTCTAGTCCTTTATAGAAATCTGTACCATCACTAAAATGGTAGATTCAAGTTTAAAAAGTTTTTTGTCTTTTATCTAATTTGCCACTTATGTTCAAAAATTAAAATGAAAACCCAGCCAGTCTCTAATCTGGGGTTCCCAAAACTGTAATGAAGACTGCAGAGAACCAACAAAAAGGCTTTTAAAACCTTTTACCTCAAGACATTTATTAAATATGAAAAATATAAAATATAGTGAACTGTTAAAGCTTATTAAGCAATTTAAAGTGTAACCGGACAGATTCAGAGGTTGACCCAGTGCAGCTTCTCAGGGACCTCTGGAGGTCCTCGGACCCGACTTTGGGAACCACTGTTCTGGTCTCCTCGGGAATCTTCTATAGTGACTGAGCAGAGAGCGATTGAAGGAAGTTGCAGCCCATGTTAGGAAATGTTCTCCCTGGGGCGCTGCGGCCGGTGGAGTTGCTGTCAGCTGGACGGCTCAGGCTGTTGATCGCACACGGGATTTCCTCTCAGGCACGGATCATAATAACACCAGTAATAACCGTTTCACCAACATGGCTCAAGCGAAAATACAGGCGAAAATGAACGAAGCTCCCTGCAGCAAGTTCAGCAGGACACTGTCCATGGCAGATCGCTCCGGACTCCTCCTGGAAAGTTTGGATCAGCTGGAAACGAGGTACAGTTGAGTAACAGGCCTGACCATGTGCGTTTTATCATGTACACTTCAGCTGTTTTAAGGTTTATCGTCTCTATATTTTAAGACTTCTCACATCTTTTTTTTTTTTTTTTTATAACTGAAGAGGACCTGCAGGCGCTTTAGTGAAATTGGATGTCGCAGCGTTTAAAAAATGCAGCAGATCAAAAAAAAAAAGTTTGGTGACAAAACAATAAGTGGGTGTAGGTGCGGCTCTTGTCATATTATTATAATAGAAAGAAAATCACTATTCATACTGGTACTGTACGCTAACGTGGATAGATTGTGATACTCCTATTCATCGTCTAAAATTAGAATAACAAATCCGTTGTTATCTTTTGCAGTGTAAAGTATTTGTTTTTGAAATGTATGGCGGTGGTTGTGACTTGCTTCTGTCTCCGTCAGGGTGGAGGCTTTACGCGAAGCAGCATCAGCCATGGAGCAGGAAAGGGAGTCCATCCTGGAAATGATTCAGTCCATACAGAACAGTCAAGAAATGCGTAACATCTGTGCTGGTGAGGCAACAGTTTTTTTGTTTTTGTTTTTGTTTTTTTGTTGTTGTTCTTTTTTTAAACACTGAGAATAATAATAATAATATATAAAACAGTGTGATCCACCTTGTTTGACTGTATAGTACACTGTATAGCACTCAATGGTTTAATCCACCCTTTTTTTTTTTTCTTTAGCTGCTGTAACATTGTGATCCAATGAGGTTATGCTTTGAGTGATGCATTATAGTTGGGTGGTGGTGTTCAAGAACCTCAGGGGATTTCAAAAGGAACAAGATAACATACCACACCCAAGAGAAGATCGAAGCTCTCAATAACCCAGATTCATAGAGTGTGTTTTCACTGCTCATGTATTGTAGGATAAACACAAAGGGGAGCCACATTCAAATTATCATACAGTGTGTATCAAATTACATGGATTCCAATTTCCTGTTTTCCCAAATTAAGAGCGTCCACCTTACATCAATACACCACTGTCGTCTAACTATACAGTACTGTACATGCAGGGATTGGAAATTACACTAACAACATAAACACTGTGTAATCTTGTCCAATGCAATGCAGAGACCCTGCCATAAATACTACCACCGTGAACCTAATATTATAGGCACTCTGTGGTTTGTTGTAGTGCATATACACACCTACATTAAATTAGAACTGGAGCTTATCCCAGCATCGTATAGATGCTGGCATAGAACAATCACAGTCACCTGAGCTGTTTGCCTGTCTATGGTGAGAGGAAACTGGAGTACAAACGTGGAAACTCCACATAGTTAGGACAAGGACATAGATTACCTTACCTTACCATAGATTGTATAGATGTTCTTATTATTGTGTCCACTACCGTATTGCCAGTATATTTTACTGAGATAACTTCTGTCACGATTTGGTGCTATATAAATAAAACTGACTTGACTATTTAGTTGAAGACACAGCATTGATTTCTGTCTTGCTTTATGTCTTGTAGGGGAGAGAGAAGAGTTAACTTTAACCGCAAACCGTCTTATGGGCCGGACGCTGTCTGTTGAGGTCTCTGTTGGCACAATCAGAAACTCCCAACAGGAGGAGGCTTTGCGTAAGGCCACGTCCATGATAGATGAAATAGTGAGAAAGTTACTGAATGACATGGACAGTGGCCGTTGCCGGCTGCAGGCCCTGCACGCGGCCTGTGTGACTGAGGCGCCACCCGTCCCCATCGACCAAAAGTTCCAGGCCATAGTGATCAGCTGTGCTCTGGAGGACCAGAAGAAGATCAAGCGGAGGCTGGAGACTTTGTTGCGGAACGTTGAAAATGCTGAAAAGAACATCAAGATTATGGATCACCAAAAACTGGAGGACCCACAAGCCAATGGCAGTAAATAAGACTCGTCACCAAAGAATAAAATGTGTCTTAAATGCCACTAACCTCACCGAGAGCTGTCGTAATCCCGAGCTAACTTTTAGAGATACTGTCACTATGGGGCAAATTACAGTGATACTGAACCTTAGGGCCAAAAAAAAAAAAAAACACAGCAAAGCACAACTCACTAGTGAACAGACACCATAATTTTCCCTGAATGATTTTTACTGTGATTTCTGTGCACAATCAATCTTTACTTTAAAATGACCATATTTTACACTCACCTACTTAATATGTGTAAACCCACTTCATAAGGTGTGTTCACATATGCACTTAAGACAGAAAAAGATACAACAGCTTTGTGCTACACTGGAGCTTTGCTCAGTTTATTGGAAAATGCAGTGTTGACATTCAACTCATCCTACTCAGTGAAGTAGCAGGAATATCCAAATAAAAGTGAGAGAACGTGCCTGATGAATACTGGTTAAGGTCAGAAAATCTCAATAATTCCAATGTCCCAGGTATCTTTTTGTGGTTTCACTGTCTCGCCTTTACTTGGTTATGGATTTACATGATGTACATACACTACCTCCTTGTGTGAAGGCAACACAGATCACATTAAGCTGTGGATTTTAGTTCATATTTACACAAAGTCGTTTTTAATGTGAGATTGTGTTTTAAAAAAAGTAAATAAAAGTATATAAGTGAATATGTCAAAGTTGCCTGTTGCTGAGCCCTTTCTCTATAAGGTGTAACACCCTAAATGAGCACTTGTCTATTAACATACACATTACATACACACGTTAGTCCATACACTCTATCCTGCTGGCATCAAAGATGTTTTTAAAATGGAGACATGTCCAAAACAATCTATATAGCAACAGTAGCATCAACAAGGCAATGGTAACATAGTTCTGTAGTCACATGTCAGCTATAAACATTTTTGTAATTTTAACTATATCTCAAGTCAAGGCCCCCTTACTAGCATTTCCAGAAGCTTTCAACCACATCATATGCACTTTCTCTATGTAAAGAGCTTCAGAAAATTCTTTTTTCAGTCAAACGACTGTTTTCATGATCAAGACTGAACTTCCACACACATCACGGATAATTAACTTTCATGTCAGCACAATCTTTTAACAGCATTTACTTATTTGTGATTATCTCACCTTCTTAACCAAGTGCACCTAAACAATAATGTTTTCATGTAAGTTTTTGGTTGAAAGACTGCATTGACAGAAAGGTATGGTCATTTGAAATTACACACGGGATGCCCAAGAAAAAAACGTAAAGTTTTATTTCATTCAGATTACCCCAAAACTTAACATCAGGTGTGCAGCTGCATGGCACACTTCAAGTTGTGATACATTTGTAACTGTTAAAAAAAAAAAAAAAAAAAAAAAAATCAAACAATGAGTGTTGTTTTTGTCAGATTGTAAGCATATATGTTGGACTGTCTATCTAAATGTGTGAAACTGGTTTCTGAAGTTTAGTGTGGAAAAGAAAAGCAAAAGTAACAGTAAGACACAAAGATAATTACAACACCTGAGTGACAGCACATAAGTATTGTTAGTTTTAACTTATGGTTCTTTAAGATTATATGCCATCTTAATGATAAAGTGCGCTAAATCCATTCAGTCAAAAAGCAAAAAGGCAAAGGAAACAATGTTACAAGTGAGAGAAAGCTCGAGAAATAAATATTTACAGATTTACTGTGCAGGCAGTTTTAAACAAACAGCAAGAGTAGGACTAAAATGCTTACTGGCGGTCAGAGGAGGAGAATGTAAACATGGACAAGGCATTGAGGCGTTGCAACCATGGTCGAACATTCACTGATGTGGAAAAAAGGCTTGCATGCAATTTTTTTTTTCCAAAACAGAACTGTTTACCACCAAGAAAAAAAAAACAAGAAAGAAAGATTGGAACACAACCTTAGTACCAATGATATAACTGCTGAACACATTTGAAGCACCTGTTGGGATTTTCACAACAGACTACAAAGTGAAAAAAAGAAATGAATGAAATCAGTCCCATCTGACCTTCTAACACAGATCTGAGATCAGTTACAAAACCGATAAAAGACACAAACATGCATGCACATGTAATCCAGATGTCCTATGTCTTCTAATTACATGTAAAATACTTACAATCGTAACTATTAATAAAGAAATGTTACTTTTAGCCAGGAGATTTAATATAAGACTTTTACTCATTACCACATATTTATTTGTGCTTGGTAAACCGGTGTCTTTCAGATAATGAGTTTTGGATAAAAAATAAAATAATAAAATAAAAAGGCTTGATGCAGACAAGGCAATAACATACAATTCTCAGCTAGCTGTGACTGAGCATTACTTTTTGGAGTATCCTCATGTAAGTAAGAAGAATTTTTTGTAAGAAGGAACATCTTGCATATTCAGGCACATACAAGCTCTTCAGCAGAAAAATATCTGATCCTAATGGTCAGCTTTTTGCAACACCTTCACAGAGCAAGGGTTCACACTCTGCTCAAGACACCTCTTTTGGTCCTTTCCATTCTGTTTCCACTCCTTCTCCCTTTTCTCCATAAAAAATGGAGCAGAATGATATTTCAAAAAAATAGTAATAACTGATAAAATACTACAGAAGCCAAACCAAAAAAATATAAGTACCATGTTTAGTGTTTGAAATGTTAGAAATATTGTAAAAAAAAAAAACAGAATACGCAGGTATTGAAACTTATTTGCTCTGAAGCAAAACAATGAGTGACTCAGAGCTGTACCAAAGTTAAAGAAAAAATGTAAACAAATCAAATCAAAACAGAGTACCGTAAATGATTGTGACTTCATGTGCTATGACTCAAAGATAAGAGTATAATTAATTCAACCAATTTTTAACATCATAAAATCCTAGACTTTGTGAGAATTTGGTTAACTAATCTGTAAATAAGTGGTTTGTAAGCAAACAGAGAACTATTTTGTGATAATAGCTATTGATATTTGGTTGTACATAGGAGCACATTCTAGTATTTTCATGTTACATCCAAATCACTGCAGTGTTAATATTCAACTACAGCTCAGAAAATGGAAATTTGGCACTATGTCAACACTAAAGTGAAAATATCCCTCAACACTGTTGTGATTCGTACAAAAATACTTATGCACAGAGAATTACCTCTGGATTTGATAGCGTTTTATCCACAATGAACAGTATAGTCTGAACCATATTCTGTTGACAGTTAGAAAAATATGGTACAAAATAGTCTGCGCATCCTCTACAATGCATGCAAACGTATTGCACGGCTGAAATGTCAAACGCATGGATGGGTGACCACGAGCAAATGTTTTTACAGAGGAAGAGTGCAACCTTTGCTGTTACGTTATTTAGATGAGAGGCTTGTATATCAAGTAATTTAAAAAAAAAAACAAAAACACTAGCACTCACAGACTCTTGTGTTTTTTGAGGGGGGGGGGGGTCAGGTACCTTATTAAATTCATGACACAACATACTGCAGCTGCAGATGTTGCTGTAACTTAAGGCAACCACAAGGAGGACCCAGGAGTGTACAAACGTTGACAGGTTTTATGCGCAGATCATTGATGGGAGATCCCAGGCTGAAGCAAAGAAAATTCAACCATCAATGTAGGGATACAGGTTAAACATCAGGTTATTAAAGTAGTATAGAGTAGTATTTCCCCAGTCTGTATGGGCTTTGGTCTCTAAATGTGGCTACCTCCATTGAATACAACAATGACCAATCTAGAAACAATAGTCTGTCACTAAAATGAAATGATTCTATCTAGAATAGGCTGCAGCTCCCGAAAGGATTTTTACTCTTCTTGGTCCTTTGTTTGTTAGGTCGCAAAGTGATGACTTCTCTGCCGTTGCTGGAGCTCTGGTTGCAGATATTACTACTTGTGGTATTAAAAACACCTTAGGGAAAAAAAACACACACAATTTATGAGTAATATCGTACTTAAGAAAAAAAAACACTTAAAATGTAACATAAAAGGTGGTTTGAAGAATTTCTTACCTATTTTATTGCTTGTTGTATGAACCACCTCTGTCTCCTCTGCTGTTTGCTGTTTGAGTCGCTGGAGGTACTTCTCAGCTAAGTACTTAAAAACTAAAAAGAAAGAATCAGCAGAAATGTTACGACAGTTACATTCAGAGCGAGACTGTTTCACAGACAAAAGAAACCAGTCATCCACATTTTCGGTAACCCACCCTCGTTGACATTAAGGTCCTCTTTTACCGAAGCTCGATAAAATCTCAGTTTAAGTCTTTTAGCCAAAGCTTCTGCCTCCTCGCTGCAATACAAGTAAAGAAAGTACATTTCTTGAATTCATAGTACACGTTTCACAGTCATTACCATTTGCCCTTAACATTCAGTTGCTTTACTGTTCCACTGTGTGATAAAAAAAAAAAAAGAAACTTACTTTTTTATAACAGTCTCTTCCAAGAGGTCAATTTTGTTCTGCACTAGAACTGTGGGAATATCTCCAACCTCTGCCTCCACCTTCTCCCTCCAGCTGTCAATGGCCTGAAATGACTCCCTGTCTGTGGTAGAGAAGACTAGCACACATGCTTGTGCCCCTGGGATGCAAGACAACACACCATGACAACAATTCAGGTTTTTTGTTTCGAGCTGTTAACTTTGTTTATTGTGATATAAGTATGATACATAATTCACCCTCCCTTCAGCATGTAAACACTCTGTCAACTTCAGAACAGCCCCACTGGAGATTCAGTTTTTAGGCATGTTTGCGGTACTATGTGTGCTAGAGTGTGTGCTTTGGTTAAATAATACTGTGCTGCCAGTAAACCATAAAATCTGAGACAAATATAAACCTAACCTCAGCACTCAGAGAGGTCAGTGACCCAAAGCAACGTCACATTTGTCACAGTGGTATGGCGGTTCTTACCACGATAATAGGCCTTGGTGATAGCATCGAACTCCTCCTGTCCAGCGGTGTCCCACAGCATTAGTCGGACCTCTTCATCATTTACACTAAAACAATGAGCAGGTATTGAGGATTGTAATAATTTCTCGTTCCAACATCCACCCAGCACAGCACAGTGGCTTTTTATGTAATATTCATGTGTGACAAAATGTTTGCACATTTTATCTCACTGTGTGCTAATTCAATTGAAATGAGATGCTTATTATTGTAGACAAAAAAATGTCTTTATTAATGAAGTTGCAGTTGCTGTCTGTCTTTGCAAATAACCTTACAAAAAAAATACAGTATAAAACTAAACTGTGATGCATCAGAGCCCAGCAGTGACTTTAAACAGAGGCTGTAATTGATAGAGGAATGAGAACTTCTGTGAGACAAGTTACTTACACTATCTGCCTTTCCAGGAAGTCCACTCCAATGGTCTTTTTGTAGTCCTTCGTGAAGATACCCTTGCAGTAACGCTGGATCATACTGGACTTGCCAACGGCTCCGTTGCCGACTACGACCACCTTGATGGCCACTTCCATGTCCTCCTCCAACATGATGGCGACGTCTGGCCAGATTCCTCAGTTCCGCTCTGCCCGGGTAGTTTCAGCGATGTGACACGAACACATATACCACCTGAAAGCGTGAAATAAACAGAACACTGGTGTGGGTACATGTTTAGATTCTCTAAGTAAAACATGTCCGGCATGAAATAGCAACACAAGTGAAAGTAAAATATTGTCTTGTGATTTAACACATCCTGATCTGGTTTACATTTCACGCCCCCATGTCAGTGAAAGCAGTCAAATAGCTAAGAAAATATGCTCAACTTCAAGTTTGTTATACGTATTGTACCAATGCTGGTAGTCTGGTCTGTCTGGTTTAGGATCAACTTTCTGAACACAGTTGGTGAAACAATATTTTACAGTTCAGACACAGAGAACTTTGTCTCTAAGTAGCAGCTGTGGCCACAACAAATGCTAAGCTTGTACTACAATGAAGGCTGCTCTTTTTTCAATACAGAACTATTACTTCAGACAGGCAGTAAAAATCAAACAATTTCACTCATTTTAGCTTTTATTAGAAACATCAAACCGATCTGGGACAATGAATCCCTGTGTGAGATCTGTGAATCTACAAAACTTTTGCTCAGATTGGTCTAACCTGTGAATACAGATCCATTAATATACTTTATAACAACTGATTTATCACATAAATATATAAAAATCAGCAATTCCATCCCATCTCATTTGAAGCATCCCAGCTCAGGACTTTTTTCAACAAAAAGCAGCTCTGATAAAACTGGTCAGATCAAGCTGGTAGGTGGAAGAGAAATAACTTTTCTTAAAACTTATTTCTCATCCAGTACAACCAAAAAGTTAGAAGACACAGCTATCCTTATATTACATGTTGCTACAGCTGCGACAAATGTTTATTTTTGTTACTGATTAATCTTATTTTTCGTACATGTCAAAAATAATATCTGAATTTCTAAGCACCAGAGCCTAAAGCAGTTGGTTTGGACAGCAGTCAAAACTCTAAACGTATCCAATGTTCATTTTTACAGCTCTTCCAATCTGAAATTTTATTACCTTAAGCACTTCAGGTTACCATATGAATTTAATTAGGAAGGAGGTACACTCTAATAAATGGATTTATATGCACAATGACTGGAACTGTCCTTTAAACTATTATATGTGCTCAACTAGAACAAACCGTTTTTTTTACAGGGAGCGACTGTGCAATGTGTTTATTCTTCCATTAGCACTGAGAGCAGCAGACTCCACATAGCAACTGGGTCTTCCACAGTTCTATGCGTGTAGCTGCTGAGTGCAATGCTAAACAACATATTGTGGGAAAGCTGTTCCCAATGGACACTGACAGCCTACTGTGTGACTGTGGTGTCCAACAGCCTGTCTGGATTTGACTCACAATATGTATTTCAGTAGAAGATATTATTCATCAACCATAATTGAGCTGCATGATGCAGCAGTTCCTATAACAAGAAGGAAAAACATGGCTTAAAATAAAACAGAGTGCACTTTTATTTGCACACTTGTTTAGATTTACGTTAGCTTTCAGCAAAATCTATACACCAGATTTACATTTCACCCCAACAGGCAATCACTATGAGTCTTAACTCATGCTTAGTTAAGACTCGGGATCCCCTTCTTTCTTTCAACATGACATCTAACTTAACATCTGACAAGTTATACATTTGCAGTTCATTCATATCTCAGTCTAATTATTTCCAGAATAGTAGCAGTAGTTTTTAATTTGTTTAGTTAATTTGTTTTAGGGTTACAGATACTGATTCAGAGTGTGCATGTGTGAGCACATCTCACATCAATAATAGTGTTGGGCAATTATTGAAATGTATGTCACTGTAATCATGTTTTATACCTTGAATTTTCTACACAAAGTTTGGCACAATCTAAAAATATGAAGTTATAATTCAGACTTCTCTCACAATAATTTCTGACACCAGACAATGACAGTCCCGGTTTGACCCCCCCACTTCCATCAACTATGATAAACTGATCATTTTCCCTGCACAGATGACTACCCTGTTTATATTGAGGGACTTCTGGTTGTCATGATGATTTTTGCCTCCTACACTGAGATCATTACTCCATTCATGCCATATCTTTAAGACACAGAGAAAATCTGATACGTAGCCCTGTCTTTTACATAACATGGTAGCAGGGTATCCTGTGCTCAACAGTGCACATATAAATGGACTCTGTTAAGTATGTAGACCTCCTCTCCTAGACAGTGAGTCATCTTCACAGACTCGACTCACCGTTACTTTACCCAGGCCTCAAGGCGGGGCAGCGGCACAGCCAATATCTTAGGGCAAAGGGAGAATAAAAATATTACAATGCCCTGAGATGTAACTATTTCTCTTTGTCAAGGTTTACCTGTTGCTATGGCTAAGGTAGTGTTTCCAAAGTCTGGGAGTGAAATGCAGTGCTTACTAAACTTTTCATTGTGCCTTATTTGCTCAAATCAGACTACCTCACCCTGGTCAAGATATGACCTGTTGAATAACAGCTTTAAGCACCGAGCAGCTGCCGGTGTAGTCCGTTACAGCGGAATGAAGGAAACAGTGCGGGTCAGTAAGAATTAAAAGCTAGCATACCCACAGAGCGAGCAGTTTCTTACCTGTAAAATCACGTTACGACTCATCAGGTGTCGGCCAACATAAGAGGAGCTAACCAGCCAGCTAAACCACAATCACATATCTACAGCCCCCCTCTGCTCTTCTCTGTGGCAAGAGGAGACGCTAGTGACTCCGATGCTAAGGTTACCTAGCTAGGGTTAGCCACTTTTCCCAGAGAAAAGAACCTTCTGCTCCGCCCGTTAATGATATACAGCTAATGTGCGCACAGAGCCAGTGCCCTCAGCTTCAAAACGGCAGATAAAGTTTAGTTAACGTCGACAACCAAGTGCAATCTATGACATTTGTGGGATGAAAATTTCTATCTATCGGCATTGCTACCTATAGACGAGCCTACATTTCAACTAACTACGTTGCGCACGAGAGTAGCTAACCAGGGAACTGGCTAGCTCGCTAATGTCTGTTGCTAAGCAGCGGAGCCAAAGAGTGCACAACGCAAGAGAGTCGACATGAAACACACGTCTCGATTTAGGAGGAGTCTTAGGAACATTTGTAATCCTAGAGTCACGACTGTCAGTGCTGAAGTCCTTGTCATGTCTTTACATCTACAATAACTCCTCCCTGATACTGATATTTTCTCCACAACTATTATGTGTATTATGTGTTAATTGTGTGTTTTATCTCTTTATCTGACTCAAACTGAATACCTCATTGGTGGAAGATGTATTCAGATTCTTGTCTTGTCATTATATTATTTATACAATGTAGGTATATGCACTCAGTTCTAAAACTGATGCTGTCTAATACAACAATATATTCTATCTTCATGAAGGTTACAGTGTTGTTGAATCTGCTTCAAAGAGGCGTTTATGGCGCTGTTGAACTGCACTGAATTAAAGCTGACAGGTGTTTCTATTATTCTGTCCACCCCATTCAAACCAAAGAGGCTAAATGATTATGCAGTTGAATCAACACCACTTTGACACAGTTCAACAAAACTGGCTATAACTTTCATGGAAGTAGGATTTACTGCAGGACTGTATTATTAGACTGTATCAGGCGCTATTAACAATCCGACATTAATATAAATGGTATACATTGTGTATGGTCACTGCAGTCATGGGTAATATATTTTTTAAAGTTTCCATTAACTTTAATTAATAATTGCAGAAAGCGCCTCAATAAATAAAGACGCGGGGGCCTAAACCTTGCTACGTATTAATATTGTATTTCAGAAGAAAAAAAATGCAGTTTATGCAATTTAGTCTATGGGCAAACCCACATGTTCTGGGTGCGTTTGTTTTTAGTACAGTTCCTACCGCAAGTTCCCATTGCACCAAGTCTACTACGGAAACAACGTTCATAAAAATGACACAACGAATGAAACATGAATTATTTTAAATCGGAAATACTCCGACTACACGTCTGGTTCACGTATTTCTTAAAAAATGAGAAGACGTTTTAATATTTTCATGGGGGTCATTCAGAACGGGAGAGGTACGGCGTGTCGGCCGGAACAACTAAACGAGTGCTCACAAGTATGACAACGGTTCTCTTCCTGAGTTGGGTGAAATCGTCATCATTTACCCGCGTTTGTTGGACAGCCCACTTTGTTTGGCGGGATTGACTCTCGAGGCAGCTGCTCCATCGTCCAACCGGTAATGTTTCGACAGTATTCCTTATTAATTGTTTTGCCACTCGTTTGTTTGTGATAAATTGCTCAGTTCATTTTAGAGCTCGGTCGTCTTTAAGTCAGTTTCCTAAGTGGTTTACTGTATGTTAGCTAGCATCTCGGACTCGACGTAGAAGTTGCTGTTCTGCGTGTGGGATACGTGTTGTTGACTAACGTAGCTAGGCAGTTAGCGTCAGGGATACAGGTTTGTTAACTTAAATCCCTGTTAGAGACTAGATTAAGTGTCCAGGCTGCTGCCCTGGACCCACCGTAGCATAATAAATCTCTACCTAGTCAAATAAGTTCTCTATGTAGTGGGCTCACGGTTGCCTGGCTAGAGTGTGTATTCAGACTGGAATCAACTTAATATAAGTCTTTACCGAGTTTAGTCAAGGTCAGCCTTCTAGCTCAAGTAGATGCAGATAAGAATATATTTTGACAGGTTGAAGATGCCTCATGCATACATATTTTCTTTCTTCTCTCTTCCATATTCTGTGACAGTTCTTTGGGCTATGGTGATTTGTGGTGCGTGACCTAATTTGTAATAAGATTTACTTTAGGCAGTCATTTCACTATTTTGTTTCTATAAAGAGGGCCGTGGCATTCTTTGACATGTCAGGCCAGATAGCACTGGGGTCAGTGAATTGCCATGAATTGTTGGCAGCAGCACCTGATGTATTACGTCCATCAACATTTAATAAGTCACACTATTCTTCTTCACTATACCATGTTTTATTCCTCAAATGCCAGCACCCCAGTGAAACCATGGAAATGTAATGAAAATGGAAATATGCACAAAATGTTTTATTTCTCCACTAATTTTGCTTGAGTAATCACCAAAGCGAGTAACTGGTTATCAAAATTGTTGCTGTTTAGTTTGTCAATTGACTGATTGATTAATCAAGTAATTGTTTCTTCTGTGCTTGTAATGAAACTGGCACTGATCTGCACTTCACTTTGAGTGCTGTCTCAAAGTTTATAGTTGGCCACCAGCAAGATGGCCAGTTATCTGGTGGTACATTAAACATTCTTGTTTTCCCTCACCAGCAGGCATTATGCAGTTTTCTAGCAGAAGAAAGAAGTTCATCACTGGCCCCCAGACAGAGCTCTATGGACATCCTCTGCAGTTCTATGGGCAGCCTCCTCTTGAAAACATCTCTCTCTCTGAATTTGAGACATTTGCTGTGGACAGACTAAAATGTAAGTCCTTGGTCTCATGCGAATCACGTGAAGTTGAATTACGAAATTTTACAACATGTTAAAAAGGACTTGTCTGCTTTTAATGTCTGCAGTGTTGAAGACCGTTGAGAATTTGGGAGTGAGCTACGTGAAACTGTCAGATGACTACGCAAGGAAACTGGAGACTGAGTTTAAAAACCTGAACTTTCCTTACAGACCAGATGCTGTGAGTATTTTCAGCATGGCATATATCAAAGCTCTGGAGTCCTGCTCTTATAAACTTGAGTTACAGTGTAGCTAAAAAAAAAGCTTTATCATACAGTGATTTGTCTCTGTTCTCCCAGCTAGTAGTTAGAGCTAGAGTGAGTGCTACAAACACATTAAAACACAAAAGAAGCAATCACTGAGAAAGTCAGTGGGAAGAAAGCTGGATTACTTACCCATGACAAAGCTGAATTACAAAAGCTGTGTTACACAATAGCCTGAATTCACAATGACTAGTGTTAATTGTAAATTGAACTCTTTAAAATATAACTGAAAATAAAGCGTGTGGTGATTTGTACATAGAGGAAGTCACAAAACACCCTTGGGGAACATTATATACTCGCTCAAACACTGCCTAGATCCCATTCATAGTTGTTACTGGTGTCTGTTAAATTAAAAACATATCAAATTATAACACTTGAAACATTTTCAGAATTTTGTTTCAGTTGTTTAAATCAAGTCAGTGGAGAATGCGTGCTCTCCCAAATGCATCAGGGTATCTTCAATCACATTAGAAGCAATCTTGTATTGCTTCTAATGTTAATCCACAGTCCCATAAACCCCAAGGTAATTTAGGGGATAACAAAAGCTAAGAGAAAGCTGAGAGTTGAAAATCAATGCCATTAAAAAAATATTTCTGTTAACCCATCAAGGATGATAGAAAATCTCAGACTGGACCAAGCGAATATGAGAAACGAAGAAAGGATCATATCTCCCACTTCATCCTCAGGCTCGCCTACTGCCAGACGTAAGTTTGTCATTATTGTCATTATTTTTAGTACATATGTTGTCATCAAAAAAAAAAAAAAGAAACTGAATACAATTGCTTTGGCAATGAAGGAGAATTATTCAAATGTCACGAAACAAAATATTTTTATTGGTATCTTAAAGGGAAGATCTCAGGCGGTGGTTTATACAACAAGAAGTTGATGTTTTCCGTTACCGCTTCAACGATCTGATGCCAAAACAAAAGCTTGACTTTCTGCACAGAAATAATCTGCAGTATGACACCGTAAGTTTTTGGAAGCCTTTATTTTGCCTTGACTTTATGTTTTCTGCTTTGTTATCAAAAGTAACTCTGGCGAGTAATTCTTGATAGAAATGTTTTCTCTTTTGTGAGGGTTACATTTGAAACTGACATAAATTTAAGTGGATAACACTGGGCATTACATTCCCAACAAGCCAACAGTTGTATTGGTATTCATTTATCTTTTCACTAGATGGAGCTGTTTGATCACTGTAACAGAACCAAGAATGAAAAGGGTTTCTTGAATGTTGATTTAAAAGTGTCATTTTGGAAAGAGTGTTTTTTTTTTCCTCAATAGTTTTTGGTAAGCTATTTATTTGTGGCCAAAAATTACAGATTTCAGAGACAATAAAGGTGCATAAATACTGTTTTAACAGTTGAAGTATTCCTAGTCACATATGAAGAATGAAGGTCTGATAACGTTGTTTAGTTTCTCTTTTACTTTCAAGTGTGTCTTTAGACCCACCTAAGGAAAGCATGTGGCAGATTTTCCTAAAAGGGAAAAAAAATGGAGAAACTATTGAATAATTCATCAACACATAATGTGTCAAGCAAGGACGAAAACAGCGCATTCATTTGATAAATGAATGAATTTGGTTTCCATGAGCCTCAACCCTGGATGTATTAATACCGACACAGTTCTGCCTTTGCAGCTCTTCGCTGAAATTCATCATCCTCATCAATAACTTTTCAGATTAGTGTCGAGGAGAAGAAAGCTCTGCAGGATAAACTTGTCAACTCCAGTCACACCGTCAGTGGAATCACTGTGGAGGATCAGGACTTCTACAAAGTGAGTTACTCTTCTCTGTCCATTGAGACCTCTAAGAACGTTAAGTGCTTATGCCTCCATAAGAAAATATCATTCTACAGTTTCTCTTCCTTTAGTTTCCACAAGGTGAATGAAAGGTGCAGAGGAAAGGCATCTAGACACTGTACTATGAACGCAATGTTTTATATACTGAATGTTAAAACTTTATGAAGAAATGACTGCCTTAACATTTGTATCACAGTTGACCAGAAGATGTTTTAATGTTAAAATACTTGACCCATACCAAGGACTAAAAGTCAGAGTAACTATGTCACACCTGCTTGAGTTTCAGTCTCATTTTAGACCCCCAGTTTTATGGAAGTGCAATGCTAGATGGAAATCCATAGATTTGTAAACTTACCACAAATGCTTTTTCATTAGTCTCACCCATTCTGTATAATCCTAATCTGACCTAACCTAAGGAGTACTGGTCAAGCAAGGTAGTGATCATTTAAAAATAAAATATTTATTACATTGATGTACACTGAACTGAACAACACCGATTTGTCTGCTTAGCTGTATGGTGTTTTTTCTTCAGCCATCCCCCTACCTCCGGGGCCTGATGTTTTGTCAGATAGAGTCAGACCGTCTTATAATATGAAATAAATTAGAAAATATTCCTCCCTCAGGCAGTTTAAATCAACTTATTGGAGAATGCATACTCTCCCAAATGTGTCCGAGCTTCTTGTTTTACTACTTAAGAAATGTTTTGACATAATATTGTTGAATCATTAAATGCTCACACAGTGGAGGAATTGCTTAAATCAGAATGAGTGGAGAGCATGAAAAATAATTGCCTGATTGACAGATCATTGTCATAACCTTTCACAGCTGAATAGATTTAAGCTTACAGTTTGTCTATTCACAAAATGAAAAAAGAAAGGGGGGGGGGGTGTGTGTGTCACGGCCTGCTACTTGACTTTAAATTTACATTTTATGCTTGTTTCTGACAGCCTCTTCATTGAGAGAACGTAGATAATTACACTGGCTTTATTGAACATCGCTAGAATAAGTGTAAATCCACAGGTCACATTCTAAGCAGCCCAAAAAACTATAATGCACAATGGGGTTGGCATTAACATCCTGACACTCACCATGCATGCAAACGTAATATTAAAATCTAAATCTTTTGAATGCATTAATTATGTAAAACATTTTCCCCTCCAACTCTTGTTTTGTTTTAAAGGTTCCATTTCAAGATGCCCTGGATCTGGTGCGAACAAGGAAAGTGTACCTCAAAGCCGGCTACGTGTACATCCCACACCAGGACATCGTCACCATTGTTCTCAATGATTTTCGCACGAGGCTCTCTAAGGCTCTCGCAGTAAGTGCTTGCATCTCTTCACTTTATTAGAAAGGATAAATAATGCATCTTATGTAACATTACAGAAAGCTCAGAGACGAATGAGAATGCGTTCTTGAACTTCTCTGCAGTTCATGATGTATAGCACAAATTTACCTTCATGTAAATGGTATTTGCATGTACAGGGTTTTAAATAAATAACAATAAAATGTAAAACATAACAATAAAATGTAAAACATAACAGTACCACAGATTTCAACACTTTCAGCAGCTTCACTTTACATTATAAAGTATTTCTGTTATGTCCACTCCCTGTACTGTAGTTTATGTAAATACATTTTGTGTATACAGTAGGCCTGGTTGCATTAGGCATATTATTAAATTTCAGTTGTGGTTGTTCCCTTCAGAGCCCTGAGGGGAAACTACAGAAACGTAGGGTTCAGATGAGGGAAATAAGTATGCACACATGACATAAAATGTCTGGAGGGAGGATTGGGGACAGCTAGTGTGAAAGTGCTTATTGTCCCTACGGGCATGATGTTTTTTTAAAGGCTGTGGAAAAGGAGGGAGGCCTGTGAAGTTGCAGTATCAGCACACATTGCGCTGAATACCCTGACGGATGTGGAACATGATGTTTTGGGAACTAGAGGCATTCCTTATAATACACGTGAGGAGACAACCAAGGTTCAGTTACATTGTGGTGAAGGGGTCTGGGGAGCAGGCACCAGCATGATCAACAACCAAAGGCACTGGGCAGTTTGTGAATCAGGAGCTGCAAGAAATTTACAGCCACAGAGAGAACTAGCCACTATAAAGACCTGCAAATCGTTACTGTAATGGTTGGATTAAACCAGCAGTAAATGTGAATTTAATACCTGATGTAACTGTCATTGCTCTATGCAGTTTTTAATGTGATACAGAGTAGTGATAATGGTGGCAAACAGAAGAGTTACATTTGAAAAACCATTGTTAGATCAGAACAAGCACATCTGTTTTCTTTCAGTTTCTCTATGTTGGCTTCAACATCAACAAATGGTACTGGCTCAGGAAACTGGGGAGGCAGGAAAGTCAAAACCACATTCATGAAACTATTTTTGAATTTGTGTAATATCATGGAGAAAATATAGGAAATCAGGAATCAGTTTTTGTACTATTATGTCCATCTACTGCCTAAAATGAACCTTGTAGTTTTTGGCTAGACCTGATCATTCTGAGACTACTACCACTCCTCAGTCGCAGACAGACAGGTGTTAGTGTTAGTGACAGGTGGATAAAGTATGTAATGAAGACAGTGTTTGTAAATTACCTCAGACCTAGTTTGACCTTTCTGTACTGCAATTTATTGTTACACTAATACACATAAATCTGCAATAAGCTAATATTGGCTAATACATCAGGTTAGGTCTAATACCTTGTGCACACATATGTGTATGCCATGTGTTCTTCTTTAGTTTGATTATTCCAACTTAAAAATACTTTGCCAACAGAGACACCAGATGCATTGTCTTTGCTAAGCAGCTTTCTGATTCTACCTTGGACCTGGTGTTTTGTAGCTTTGTGCCTAGAAAGGTCTTTGGCAGTTTGAACAAAGGTTCGTTTTTGTTGTGTGGTTGTGTTCTGTTGTCCATCCCTTGTAGTTAACTGAGCAGTCACTTTCAATCAGTGCGTTCTTGAGGTAATGCCTGTGTTCATGACAAAGTGTGGTTTCTGCTTAGCCACTGCTCTAAAATGCCTACTGACAAACTGAAGCAGTCATCTAAAACTCACTACTGGGCAAGTTAGGTGAAAAATCCACATAGGTTTCTACTTTGGTAAAACCACACTGGCTGAAGAATGAATTCTAGTGTCCAAATAATAGTGAGACTGTGCTCTGTTCTTGGTGGAGTATAGAAAGTCATTGTCTCTCTACTGATGTTGGCATAGTGGGCAACGTGTGCTTGATTTGCTTTAGAGAAAAGCAAATTAAAAAAGAAAAACAAGAAAACAAATGAAAAGGACAACTTGGTCCAGTTCGGCCATTCTCCAATTTCCAGGTAATTATCCGGACCACTAACTGTTGGAATGGAATAATGCTCTGAAACTATTTTTCTTGTAACTGTGCCATTGTGGCTGTTTCTGTGTTACTATAATGGTTATTCTCCTCCACTGGGGACAGCAAGGAGACGTAGCTGGAAATGTGTCATTAAAAAGGCATGAAATTGAAAGCTGTTTCTCCATATGACTCCAGATATTGGTTTGATGTTCATTTTAACAGACAGACTATAGTATATTAAGCTGTTTTTTTGTGTATCTGTAAGACAGACCTTGAAACGGTTGAGACCGTTGCCAACTGGAGTCGTGTTTGTAAAGCAGTTAGACTAAGTAAAGCTTTTTGTTGGGGAGGGATGTGCGTAGGTTTGCTTTTGAATTAAAACAAAAAAATTCAGTCTGACTCAGCTACACAACAGCTGAACTAGAGTGAGACGGGATTTGAAAACCAAATATCGGGAGTTTATTCGTGATCAATACTATGGTGAATTTCCTGACAAATTTGGATAATGTGGTTCCAAAAAACCTTTGGGTTGTAATTTGTATGCTTGAGTTTTATTCAGTCAACTTTAGCCATGACCTTGTATTTTAATGATTGTTCATTGTATTACTCTTTGCACTTAACCTGCAACGGTAGGCTGTTCTAATCCTTGGACCTACAGTGTTTACCATTACTCTTGTGATGCCCGTGTCTCTGCAGTTGACAGCCCGCTCGCTACCAGCAGTCCATTCTGATGAACGGCTCCAACCACTCCTTAACCACCTCAGGTAAGCAGCAGGATTAATAACTTTGTTCCCATTTTGCCAGGAATCTGTTGAAAAGGAGATTTAGCAGGATTGATCTTTGGCACCAAGAAGGGCTGGGGGCTGGGGGCTGGGGGCTTGTGGCTTGTGGCTGGTCTGAGTCAACCCAATCTGTCCCTGTAGACAAGTCCAGATGTTATGGGAACTTATGGTACCTGGCTTCGTGTGGATTCCCATCTGTTCCAGTTGTTAAAGTTACCCAGTCTTGAAGTAATTAGGACTCTGCAACATGTGCATTGTGTCTCCTTTAATTGCTCATGTACTGTATTGTATCTCTGCATTGGATGTTGAGTGGTGGGGACTGTGTTTTCACCCATTAATTGCTTTTTGGGATTGAATAATTGATTTTAGAATATATATATATATATTTTAGAAATTTAAAAAGTTTATGGTTAAATAATAGATTAAAAAATAATAGATTAAAGATCTCTGTATGTAACCCTTATAAGCTGAATTCCATATGGTTGGCATACCTGCTTTAAGTCATACACTGAGCAGACTGTGGTCAGCGCCTGTGATGTGGACACACTGCACATATTCCATAAAACAGGAACAGTACAGTACAAGGTGTTGCATAAATTGATGTGTCAGAAGACTAAGTTTTGCAAATTAAAATAAGAAGTCATACAAGCCTACAGCATACAAGTAACAAAAAAAGAAAAACACCTAAAATATCCATATAGTTTACGTTTACATGTTTTATCAAACAGTAGAGCTGCCAGTAGCTTGTGATACTGAGGCAGCACCTCCTGTCACTACCTTGATGCAGAGACCTTAAATGCGTTCATCATTAAAAGTTAATGTAAAATGGGAACAACACGAGTTTGCATTAAATGGCTGCTTAATAGCAGCAGACTTCGTTTCAGCTTCAATAGCAAAGGAGGGTGACTCAGAGCACAGAGAGGGTGTTTATCTTTAGATAAAAGTAAGAACATGAATATAGGGATGGAAGAAGTCATGTTGCCCGATTGTTGATGGGGATTAGTGGGCAGGTTGTTGAGATTAGTGGGTAGGCCACTAATCTCTGTAGTGGCGGGAACACAATGTGATGTGAAGCACTGCCACATGGGAATCAAAGTTATCGACTTAAAAATCTATTGATAGCAGCTTAACAGTTTCAAGTTTGTTTGGCAGGAGGGTGCAGGCTTGTTTTTATTCTTGCATTAAAGTTTTCAGTATTTTAACTGGGCTCAGTCTTAAATGTCTGGTCTTTAGTGTCTGGTCTGATTTTCTGTCGCAGAGACTTGATTTGATTTGAGGAAACATGCCTCAGAAAATATGATCAGTTTTCATGGGAGCCCTGATTGCCTCTAAAATTGCATTAATATTCCTGAAGGAATGCGGTCTTATTTGTCACAGTCAGTCTTTTCATACATTTTTTTTTTCTCATTTTAGTCATGCCTATGTGGGACAGGATTACAGCATCCAGAAGAATGTTGGGAAAATCTCCTTGGAGCAAATTGATTCAGTGAGTTGCATTGACCATTTCTTCTTGAAATGTCAAGTTCGGGGTGCCATATTGCCTGGGAATGGGTGGTGTACGAGGGGAGAAATGAGGTCTGGATAGCAACTCTGGTGACCCAGTGCTAGGAAAATGTATTTAGTGCCACATTAGTTTTAATAAATCAGTTCTAATTGTGTTTAACATGTGGTCCATATGATTTTAAATAGAGATTTACAGCCACTGGTAATTTATGGTAGTTCATTTTTGTTGTTGTCTGCCTCTAGCTTTCAGGAAAGTCCTTCCCACTGTGTATGAGGCAGCTCCACCAGGCTCTCAGAGAGAGCCACCATCTCCGTCACGGAGGCCGTATGCAGTACGGCCTCTTCCTCAAAGGCATCGGCCTGTCTCTGGAGCAGGCGCTGCAGTTCTGGAGGTCAGAGTTCATCAGAGGCAAAGTTGATGCAGACAAGGTAACTGACGATATTAATACCATAATATAATACTACAGCAATGTGTTGTCATAAGAAAATCACAGTCAACTACATTTTAGATAATAAAGAAACACGTGAAACGGTTGATAGCGGTGTCAGTGTCTCAACGCCGTTCCCGCTCTTGAGTTTTGTTCAACACTTGAATGAGCGGTTTCATTAGTTACACACAGTACCGTGATGAGGCTAATGAAGACTTAAGTGGTTGTGGGTTCAGTTGTTGTGTTGCTCAGTAGAAGACAGATTCACAGTAAAGACGTTAAAATTGTTGTACATGATGAGAACCACTTCTCTTAATGTGAGCGGTGACAAGAGATGCCACATGACGGAACAGAACGAACAGAATTTCATGCTGTGCAGTTCATTAGAAATGAATCATACTGTTTATTTTTGTTGCAATGCTTTTAATATAAATGTGTTAGAAACGAGCCAGGACTACACCAGCGTTTGACAGTTCTGAAATGATTTTGTTGTTTGCGTTTTTGACATCAAAATCAAAAGCATTAGGTTTTGTTCCCTCAATTAGATCATTAGATAGCAGTTGTTGCACAATGTGTCTGATTTATCTTGGCTTGAGTACATGGTTTTAAAAGTCTGGTCTTACAAATGTAAATGCTTTTCCTTGTTGACTTTAAGAAGATAACTGCATGTTAAATAGATAATTACTTGGATTACATCAGTTTGCTTTTACCGATATGATTCTACACACTCAAGCCTGCCAGGCAATCCCTGTACACCTCACCTTGGCTGTCTTAGAAGTCAGGCATGGCTGATTCAGACTTCCTTGTGGTTTTTGAGTAGTGTGGTTTCTGCTCCATCCTCCCTGCAGCCACTGTGGGCATTTGTTGTTTAGATATTATTCACGAAATATGAAAATCAAATTTCAGTTCAATTGAGTTAACTTTATCCTGTGCCATTGTCTAGAATAGTAAAAACAAAAAATTCTGACCTATACATTAAAAAAAAAAAATACTTGAGGGCACAATTTATGGATTTTGGCTCGCGCCTTCCTCACCCATCCCCTTCAGCATTTCAGTAATTCTGTTCTCAAATGTTCCCTGAATACAAACCAGAAACGGCCAAATAAACCTAAAATCTTAAAATCCACATTACATTATGAATGGTCCAATTACACAATGTTTAAAATATCTGCAGGTTCATACTCATAAAAATGTTATGAACCTTTTTTTCCCTTATTTTTGTTCTTTTAGCAGCAGCGTCACTTCATATGACCATAACACTTCATCAGACTGTTTGTCGCTCAGTCCCAGCTGGTCGGACCGAACAATCAAGTAATCATCTGAGTCACTTCCCAAACATTTGATTGTTTCAGGTTCTTAAATTTGAGAATTTGGTGACAGCATCCTTGGCTCTAGGAAACAGTGATAGGCTTTTTTTCACTGCTCTCTTGTTTATACACCAAGTGATTAATCAAGAAAATAATTGGTAATAAAAATAATTGTTTGTTGCAAACCTACTTGGCAGATAGATATAAAACCAGCAGGATCTGATTGCACTGGCACAGCGAGCTGTTGGACTGTTTTTGTAACGATTTCTGTTTTGTAAATTTAGTTTGCAAAATAAAATCTTAAAGTACTGTCTGTCTGCGTGGCCCTCTGACCTGCTCTGATAAACACCCATCCAGAGCTTAATCGAATTGAGTTCTGAGGTGTTGCCTTTTGATAATGACTTGTAGCAGTACAGTAGAACACATGGTTCATATCCCTGCCATGCCACTCCAGGTACTCTGCACTCTTTCCACTCGGAGGATGCGTTTTGCGTCAGCCACACAAAGTGTCCAGGCATGTCGTGGGAATATCTTGAGCCTCTGTTTCCAGCTGGTGCCACAGTTTTTAGTCGTAACGACACATTAAAGAATTCTGACCAGACTCTGATGCACAAAGATACACAGAGAGGCTTTCATGTCTTCACATACAGAGAACTAATAAGACTACATAACTAATCTCAGGTGAAAAGTAAACCAAAATATCACTAGTCCACAATATTACAGTATTTTCAGTACAGTGTTTTTTGAGCCATTACAAAAACACAGTAGCCAAATAGTTAGCCCTGTCACTGACACCTGTTGAAGCGTGTTTTTAGATTAATAAAGCAGTGTCCTTCTATCCTGCCTTCACTCTCTCCTGTGCTAGCATCTGTTATTGGGCCCTCAGTTGGGGCCTCATGGCAACTACAGTACACTGGAAGCATGTTGCATCCCGCTTAGGTTCTCCCATTTCTGAGGTGGCTTAGTTCCCAGGTACAAGCTTCCAGAGGAAGTGTGATGGGCTCTGCACAAAGCCCAGCTCTTGTTCCACGGCAGAGGCAGCAGAATGGTGCTGACCAGATCGCAGCTCTCGCAGTGATGTATGTGTTGTGTCAGGGAGTGCACATTGTGGCAGGCTGCACAAAGCCTGCTCATTAGTATGCGACTGGCACAGAGGAAAAGATGGGAGGCAGCGATGCCGAAAGGGAGGCCTGGAGGAAGAGGCAGTGTAATATTAGACTAGAGAGAGTGAGAGAAAATTGATGAAATCAACTTGATCTATCCATTTTTCTTGCCACGGAAGTTAGCCTATTCATTTGGAGGACTGTCTATTTGTACCACATTTGAGTGTGTTGTTTTGCCTTAGGGTCGGACTGCCTTGAACTGCTTGTTTTACAGATGTTAACTTCAGGTTAATTAATTTTCACTAACTGACACCATTTTTCACAGTATAGGTTTGGCTTCCTCTGGGGTCTTTTCCAACCGTAGAGGCGATTCATTAAATGACACTTCATATTAACTGCTCTTAAAGTTTGGTTCACTGGTGTTTTCTGTACATTTCAAAGTAGCTCCCAGCACCTTCTTTGCTATGCATCTGCCTCACTGTTTTTTTTTTTTTCTTGAAGACATCCAAGCAAAATAATTTTGTGGCTTGTAAGTTTTTTTTGTTTTTTCATTTTTAGAAAGTTCTCAAAGTACAAGATAATGTACAAGATAATGTACTGCAGGTGTGTGTGTGTGTGTGTGCACACAGTATTTTATAGCCCTTCACTTTTTATTGTTTTTAGTTTGGGAAAAGGCCTGTAGTGCAGATTTAAAAAGTATTTTAATGGTATTACATATAAGAGGGATTGGAGCTACAGGCACATCAGTCACTATGGACTGAGCCTAAGAAGCCATGCCAAGTTTACACACATGCACGTACACACACGTACGCAATCCCTTTGATTGTGTCCTATTTCTCTGTCTCCATCGCCGCAGGTTTTAGTGAATGTGTCCTAGAGTGTGGGGGGATGAGGCAGTGATGTAGCCCCATGAGCCAAGATGTGCGCTAGAAGAGCAGTGGCTCTGCTCCTTTAATGCATCTTTTGTGCTTGTGTTCAGACTGTCTACACTTATTTTCTCAATTCCATCAGTTTGGAGGTCAGTTGTATTAGAGTTTATCCAGGATTATAGGCTGGAGTGTAGGAACACAGTTGGTGATTAGAAGAAGCACTGAAAATATCATATTAAATTTAAAGGAGTTGGAGTGTGTGAGTGAAAATGGGACAAGATGAAAACAAAGTGCTCTGTGCAACATCTCAGTGCTTATGGGAATCTAAATGCTGTTTTGAGGAGAACTGAAATGTCAAAACCGGTTTGATATCATCTGTTATTACGCATTATTCTCATTTTTAAGGTTTACTTACAGAGCTCGTCGCAGTTTATCTCAGTATATAACGAAATCTGTGGTTCATATGAAGTTTTACTTTTAATCACCATGTTTGGCAAAAACCTCAGACCATCTCAGTTTCACCTGGAAGAAGTGAAAGTTCAATGCCATATAATTTCTGAGTGTTTGTATCACTTTTTTTCTTAGATCTCGTAGGATCTTTTTATGTCCTCATCATTTCACATAATACATATTAAACACACTTTAGTGCCAGTGGAGTTCCAGGAAACGGTTTAATAGAGTAGGGTGGGTTTTAAATCAGGAAACAGCCTCTTGAATCCTTAGAAGTTCTACATAATTAATATTTGATTTATTGTACTTAAAGAAGATTTTATGGGTTTTAAAATTGGCATTGTAGCTTGTCACATTAGCAAGTTCAGGGGTTTTATTGCAACATTAATGTGTTATGACGGGTGCAGTCATGGTGATTGTGTTCTGCCACTGTCGAAGCACACGGTGTGTATTTTACTGTTTGATTTTAGAGGCAGGGTCCCTGTAATTCATTTTTTTAATGGTTGCACAGACATGCTGTACATATAAAAGGAGTTTAGTGTGGAGGTTTTGTAGAATGACCCCCATCATAAAGTATGATTTTAATTTCTTATTTTTTTAATTTTAATTTTTTTTTGGGGGGGGTGTTGGAACAAACTGGACAGAATATGGTGCGAAGGTCTGGCACTTTAAAGTTTATTGATACAGTTCACTTGTGTCCTTGACTTTTTAGAGGATCACAAAGTTTTTTTTCCAGATATTAAATCAGGGATTTGCACAGTTTGAATTCAAATCCTGCTGCAGTTTGTTCATAGACAAATTGAATAAGACAAGGTCTAGTTTTGTGTGACTGTGAATGCAGCTTGTTAGAACATTTGTCAGAAATAACTCGGAGCTGTACTGTAAATCAAAAAAGGGTCAGAGAAAGTAAGTTTTCAAATCAAATCAAAATGTGGATACTCGGTGGTGACAAATGTCCATCACAAAATCTTAAAATCAAAAGAGATCTCCTCCACAAGCTCATTTTATCCAACCAACAATCCAAAACTGAAAGTTACTTGGTTAGCATCAAAAACTTAAAAACTAAACCGATCCTTTACTTAAGTAAAAGCACTTGGTCTGCAGAAAAAATGGCCTTTCTAACTGTCATAATATCAAATGTCACATTATTAGATTGTTAATACTGGTGCCTCAGTATTTCCCAGTGACCAGTGAAATAGTAAAGTGCAACCTTTTTAGGCAGGAATAGTGGAGACATTGCACTGAATACTGGTACATTGTATTGGAATTTCCATTCTTTTTTTTCTTTTTTTTTTTTTTTAAATACGCTTTATATTCTATCAAAGCACTCTGCAGGACAAGGGGCAAGAGCACTGAGAAGGAAAGATGGTCATATTACCGTATCCATAATTCAGCTATCTCGACTGTGGCAACACCTCTACAGCAGGTTCCCTCTAATAGCTCTATATTTCATTGAGGAAAACACCCTGTCAAAACTGACGTGATGTATGACAGTGTCTCTTTTCACCCCAACCTTGTCCCTCTTACACTTTCATCCTCACTAATGCCTTCTCTTCCTCTCTCCCCGCTTCTTTTTCTCTCGCCCTCTCTGTAGTTTGACAAAGCATATGCCTACAGCGTCCGCCACATGTTTGGCAAAGAAGGCAAGCGAACAGACTACACTCCCTACAGTTGCATGAAGGTGATTTTGTCAAACCCACCCAGCCAAGGCGACCATCATGGTGAGTTGACGGCTGTTTGAAGAAGCTATTACCCATGTGATAAGCCACTCAGCTCTTCTAATCAGGCTTTTATTTAAGGAACTTAGCTTGGAAATAGTGACACAGTTGACTGTGGATGTTATCATCAGCAAATTCTGTGTGCATGTAGTCTTCACATGCTGAGTATTTCAGTTTGCTCCCATCAGGGAACAAGTGATATGGAATTGTTTATTTATATAGCAAATTATTTTAAATTCATTTTCATTTTTATGTTCGTAGGATGTCCGTTCCGTCACAGTGACCCAGAGCTCCTGAAGCAGAAGCTTCAGTTCTACAAAGTGTCTCCCAGTGGAATCAGTCAGGTGAGTGTCGTCCTGTCTACAGTAGGTGTCTGAAATGATCAGACAACTCTCTGGCCACCATTGTCTGCCTCTGCATTTTCTCCTCCGATCTCATGAAATTCAGCGAATGAAAATTGATTTTTCTTTTTGAGTGGGTTTATAAAATCTGTGTCAAGTTTATTTAGAAACTGGCAAAAATGGTACTACTCCTCATGACACCCTCAGTGGCTGACAGCACTTGGTCTTAGACATGGTCAGAGAAATTGAGTCTTGATAATGTTTCATCTACAGTATACAGTATAGAAAATAAACAGGTTGAAAGTAGTTGCAACACAGATTATTATTATTATTATTATTATTATTATTATTATTATTATTATTATTATTATTACATTTTGGTTAATAACCAAAATATTGGGACAAAAAAATGACCTGAATAGTTTATTATTTCATATCAGTCTATGCGATAGTTTACAAGATATTTCAATCAGAAACAACTTTAACCTCATGATGAAGCCCGAGGAAATTATTATTTCACAGGATAAGTAGAAACTTTGTTCTGCTGGAAGCACTACATGAAAAGTCAGGATCGCCAAAGTGATGAGGACTCATGCATGAATGTTTGTACAAATGTGTTGCTCTCACAGGACGACTTACAACATCTTTCCCCAAAAGTGGTTTATATCTAAAAGATCTGAAATGAAAAATATAGTTAAGGCAGTAACAGTATGATCAAGCATCTTGTGGATGTTTGACATGTGGTTTCTCTAATCCCCCAAGAACCATCTAGAGTGAAGCTCACAAATAGTAAGTGAAGTACTAATATCACATGCGTGTGATTTTTGAGACAACAGGAGTAAAACTCACAGCACAACTAGCGTTTGCCTTTTTATTACCTATGTCACTGATCTAACACCAGCCACAGTGGTTGAGCATGCTGGTGGCAGTATCATGCTGGAGGCAGCCTTCAGGAATTTAGGGAATAATGAAGGAGACAAATAAAGGCAGATTCCTCAGAAGAGTCCCTCTCTCTTTCTTAGTGAGTGCAGAAGACCTTGGATTTATTTTACAGCTTGTAAGTCACCCTGAGTGTGCAGTCACGCTGACACTACACTGGTTTTACTACAAGAATGTGAGAGGCCTTATGTGACTGAACCAAAGCCTGGGTTTCAGACTGGCCGCTCGCACCCTCCCTTTTCCTTTTCAATCTTATAGAGCATCAGAAAACCAGGAAGGAAAAAAAAAACAGGGAATCCTAAAATTGAGACGTACCCGAAGACTTGAGGGTGAAATCGTTGCTGGTTATTCTCCAAAGAGTTGACTCAGGGCATGAATATTTAAATTAGCCCAAATAAGCCTGTGATCTGCTTTCATTGCATTTGCAGAGATTTCTTGACGGATGTGTTCACTGCTGTCTTTTTGATTTACGAAGGATGTTTGTGTAGGTAGTTGACCGAAAGCCAAATAAAACAATTTTGATTACAAGAACGCAGAATCACAAAATGTTGGCAACATCTTGTGGAAATGTGCTGTGCCAGTATCTAAAGTGTAACAGTTTGAGAATACAGGCAAAATTTCTAACCTGGCGTCTTTTGAACTTCTCTTTTTCCTATCCTCGGCTTTTTGTTGCAGATCCTGGAGCTGGTTAAAGGAATGCACTATCAGCTGGCATGCCAGAAGTACTTTGAGCTGACACACAATGTAAGCACCGATTTAATTTGAAGCGGGGAGTAACTGGGGCTACCTGTGTCAGAGGCAGGGGTTTGGTCCTCACATCACATGCATGAGGGCTCAGCAGAGAGACCCAGAACTGTCATCACGTCCATCATTAGCTGGCTGTCAGAGCCACTTAATTTTTATAGGTTTATTATAGCATTCAGACCTATTTTGTCCCCTGTGGATACTTATTTAATTTAATCTGGTTAAGTTTGGATGCTTGAGTCATCATCCCTTTCAGTCACACAGTCACTGGTTTTAGAGAAGAGTAATGTTGGTGGGGGGGGGGGGTCAAGGTCTTACACTCACAGTGTATTTGCTTGTGACTACAGATGTCATCCATCTGAGTTTGGCACATGATGATCATTAGTCAAACACATGCTCTGTTTTTTTTTTCCCCCCACTCTCCCTAACTACATTTACACAGCTTGATATATGGCATCTGAGGTGTAACACGTAATTTGAAATGTCAAACATAAGGCATCACAGTTAATTTTATGGTTTTTACCTTTAGTAAGGTAGATTTAGTGCAAATGATGGATTTAACATCCTTGAAACTGTAATGACTGTACGCAATTCATACAACAAAGAATATTTTAGTTGTTACAGGGTACATCCCGGATCAGTTTATAAAAAAATAAAATAAAATCCAAGTTTGGATTTCCTCCAGTCAGTTTTAGTATGATCACCAGCAAATACACACATTATGGGTGAAACATTTTCCTCTTGAAGTATATTAGTTTTTACACAAACAGAAAGTAACAGTGGCAACATGTCGAGAAAAGACGTAAAGCTACCTGACTGAGTGACAGTAAAATCCATTAATATTACACAGTATTATCCATGTAAAATCTGCCTACATTAGCCTGCATGAGCTACTATTCATACCAGACCACATAAGGCTGTAGCAGCAAAACCCCCACGTTCACTGAAATGAAATTTGCAACAGAAAGAATGGGCCGTTTCGCCTTTTTAAAATTACATAGTCTCCCTTTAAATCGTCTTGTATGTAAATGCACAAGACATTAAAAACCAGCTGTATATTCTCTCCGAATAAACAGTCGTAACCCTGGGCTCCGTAGCTCTCCGGCTGGTTATTGGCTTTAATGAAAAATGCCGGTCATGTCATGTGTGTTTACAGTCATTACACTTTACATTCATTCAGCCCATACAAAACAATTGATGAATAAAACAAAGATGTAGTGTTCTGCAGCCATGTGTAAAATGAATTCATTTGCTTCACGGGACAATTTATACATATCCAATTCACATTCTAATGAAGTTATAAGCTGATAAAAACAATCATTTAACTGAAGTATGTTGTAACAGTCAGTATTGATCAATAACCCTTCCAGCTCCCAGCAGGTACATCATAATAGGTTAAATGTTTAGCGCACAATCATTTCCTATACTATAGTAGTTCAACAGGTGGAAATACCGTAGCAAAGTGAAATGTGTCTTTACTGAGCTTAATTTGGCACCTGGAAGATGCTGATACTGTTATTGTGTACAAATCTGTCACAGTAATTTAAAACATTAATTCCTTCAGTATGAAAGGTTTTGGAAACATCAGTCACTGTTGAATAATTGTTTAAAATCCAAAGGTCACAGGAAGAGCATTCGAAAGAGCTCATGCTTCATCTGCTCCATGATTCTGAGGTTTTTACTCATCGTGAGTGATTTTGACATTTTTATTTCCTGAAAGGACACTTCATCTTTTCATGCTCTGAAGGAATAGTTAGCTGCTGACTTAGCTTGCTATGTGGCCGTGAAATTATTGATAGTAAATTAGCAAATTGTAAGTAAATTAGCAAACCATACCACATCTTCCCCGATGAAGCAGATGTTACGTGATCGTCTTATAAAAGGTGACAGAGATAACATGGAATGAGTCTGCACGCTACCAACCTGCCACGTCTGTGAAAACTAAGGCTGCTATTCTTATTTCCTCTTGACCCACCTCTCCTGTGTTCTCGTTCTTTTTTCTTTTTTTCTCTTTTTTTTTGGAGCAGATTGAGGACGCCGGTTTTTCGCTCAACCACCCCAACCAGTATTTCATAGAGAGCCAGAAAGTTTTGGGAGGAGGCAAAGACATAAAGAGAGAGATGGAGATCACACAGAGGTCGCAGGAAAACTCTGCTGCCAGAGGATCCACTGCGGCAAGAGAGGCAGCAACAAACAACTCCCAGGCTTTGGCTGAGATGACAGAGGAACTTGACTCTTACTTTCAAGATGCCTGATTTCTTTTTTTTTTTTTTTTTCTTCTTCTTTTATACATGTAGAAATAAATTTTAGTTTGTCTTTTCTATGAGGTCCAGAGGTCGGGGTTGGTCCATATTCTTGAGTTGAATCTGTATCTGACATGTAAAGTATTAAAGTTGCATATCAGTAAACTTTCAATGATTTCAGTCCACTTTAAACACATCAGGGTGTGAATGAACCTTTTAAGCAACATTATTTTAACATTAGCGTCACACCAAAGTTGAGTTTTCTACTCGATAAAATTCCTTGTTAATGTTAGTGAAGTCGTCTCAGTTTTTCTCTCTTTGTTGTCAGTCTGGTCTGAACTCAGATGGCTTATACTCAGTCTCAGTGCACAGTGTTTTGGCAGGAACGTGGTTTTGGGGGTGATGACTAGAACATTTCCCAGCTGTCTCAGAAACAATGTCATTGTATTTGCTGGCAGGAGTACGGATGAATGGTGGCGGGAGGATGGATGAAAATAAACAATTTTCACAGTTGCATTATGCCGCCTTGGAATATTGCCTCATAGAGCACAATGCAATTTATTCAAAGCATACGTAGTCAGGAGATATTTTCTTTCTCTTATCTCCAACTTCTGTCTGCTCAGTAATTTGTGAAAAATGGTGGCTGTCCCAAAGTCAAGAACCTTTTGCACCGCTGTGGTGTTGGTAACACAGACTGCTCCCACGATCTTACTTCTTGAGGAAGTACAAGTTTGAGCCCTTATCTCCGCTCATACCATGAATTTTTACAAGATTACTAACTTTAAATCCAATTAGAGGCACTGAAGAGTTAGCCCTGGATTATATGAATACAAATGCGTTTTCTAGGAGGCCAGGGGAAATATTGAATGATGGAGTTGAAAAGCATTCTGTAATTTAATGATTGTTAATTTGAAATCTAATTTAATTTCCCAGATGGAGTCAAATCATAGCGTTTATGCACATTTCTCTGCAAACTTTTTAACACTTTCAGACCACACTGAGTCATTCTCCTAACACCACATGCAGAAACACATGGCCTGCACCAGAGCTGGAATTAAATTAGGTCTTAAAATCCAGGCATGGTGCTTGACACAGAGAGGATTTATTCAGTATAATAAGGCAACTGGATAACCGTGCACAGCCGGGCTGCTGTCAGCAAGAGACCCTTGATGTTTAATATTTGGTAGAGCATGACTACATTTGACAAAGCTGGTACTTTCTTAGACTGTGGGTAGGAAGTCGACTAGGACAGTGTTTTATCTCCTCCGAATGGCTGTACAATCATTAGTCATGAGCTTGCTTGCTTGCTTCCGTTGTGCGAGTCGTTCTCTTCCTGTGCTCATTACATGGGCGAGAGGTGTTCTGGGGAAGGTTTGTTATCCGAAAGAGCGAGAAATTCAACCCAAGACCTAATGCCATGCCAACATTTGTTTCTTGAGCCTCACGTGGAGGTTGACATGCAGGATGAATGTGTGTGCAAGGATGTGCTGTACAGCCTTTGTTGCAGCTCTGTGAACATGTTGCAGTCCGGAGCTGGTAAATGCTGCAGACACTCATCCACATCCTCCACAAGTTGATTTGCATTGAATCCATAAAAAGTAATATCAATTCAAATATGAAATAAAGGAACAAAAACTTCAGATACAATACAGGGAAGTTGGAGTTACGGGTGCATAAAATAAAACCATCAGCTGTTGTCTTATGATGTGAGAGACCGCCAAAATAAATCAAAAGGTCATTTGGCAGTAGTGCTGAATACTCAACACTGACTCTATTGTGCATTTCTATTCAGAGCGTGATGTTTCTCTTTGTCCTCTTCCTCATATAATTTAACCCGGGGGACTAAATGTGCAGTGGTTTGATTTGTTATTTAATATGCCTCACCAGAAAGCGGCTCTGGTTAATTTGGGGGATTTGTCAGCGTTTTGTTTTCTATTTATTTTTAAGGATTAGATAACGCCCCATAATGCGTACTTGTACGTCTCGCCCAAGAGCCGTGTAAAAATGAGCACAATTTATTTGATAAGTGTCTCATTCCTCATTTCAGATCTCATAAAAGGTTGTGTAGTCATGATGGAGTATTTGCTTTTCAGTGGGAGGAAGAACAGATGACTTTGGGTCTTCAGTGGATTCTTGTCAAATTAGCTGTGCTGCAGTCACCGCCTTCATCCTCACTGTGCTGGAGTCACAGTCGCACGCTTGGAAGAAATAAATAAAGATAATAAAAAAAAAGTTTGATCGGGTATGAAGTAAAGCCTGGTGGAGTTTGAATTACAGTGTGTGTGTGGTGCGCATTGCTTAAAGGCCTTTAATTATACACATAGCTTTGTTTTGGTTTTTTGGGGGGGAGGGGGTTACATAAAATTTTCTGTGGGGAAGTATCACTTTCTTGAAACAAAAGCTAAGTTTGGAAACTGGGAAGCTCAACATGAATTGAGTCTTGTAACTAAAGCGAATGCTGATCTATTTTATCTAAATGCTCCACTGTCAAAAGTATGTATGTTTGAACATAATTGCAAGAGGGTGGAGGGTGATGTCTTCCATGAGTTCAGCCTCCACCGCAAAGTCCCACTGGGATGAATTAAACACACAGTACATGGTTGGATGTTTACTCTGCTGGCAAAGAAAGCAGCACAAAAACTATTTAATCACGAACAGCATCGCTTCTGACTGCTTTTAACAGGATTATATACAGAAAAAAAGGAAAATAAAAAATTGTCTGAAGTGTCACGAGACCAATCAGAAAAGTTTTTTTTTTTTTTTTGGACTTTAACAATTTAATTTTCCCCAGAGCGCTCATATGATTCACTGCAGGAATTGACATTTATTGAAGAAACTGTCTCGGCAGATTACTTTGCAGAGGTGAAGATGAAAGTAGTCGGACTGTACTGTGGCAAGTTGCAGGAATGATAATGGAAATTATATTAAAAGTATATGTTTCATTGCTGCGCATTTGAGTTTCAAAGATTCAGAACTTCCATTATCAGTTATGTTTAGTTTGCTCTTCATTCTGGCGTTCAGCTAAAGCAACATGATGGCATTTTATTGTGTCACAGACAGCGGAAATCGATTACTGAAAAACAGTAATAGATGCACTGAGAGAGTGACCAGGCTTGTTCTCAGTACATATATTTCTTTGATGCTTACCTGACCTTATTTTATTAACTGCACTCGTTGTCTAGCTGTGTGACTTGATGAACCAAATGAATGCATGTTTCTGGGATGTGGGGAGAAAATCCAACACAAACAAAAGATGAACATGCTGGGAACTGACTTTTTGTTCCTGCTGGGAGGAAACATTGATGCTGCCTTTGGTTTGAAAACACAGAAATGAATTTAGCAGGAAAATCAATCACTGCAAATAGGTGGTGTCAGACAAAAACCGTCTGTACAGTGAGGATGCACCTGTTGCCATCATTGCACTGGTCTAAATCTGGAGGTCTAGGAATCTCCATTACTGTCTCCTGGTGACGTTGTTTGGTATTGACCGTAACATCAGAGGGAAGCATCAGTTACACTCACATCAGCATTTTGTCCACTTCATGTGAAACCTGGCAGTTCTTGTTATGAAGCAGAGCGTGATGTTGGCCCCTTACAGAAAAAAGAAAACCAATACATTTGTCATCAAGTCCTCTCTCCAGACACAAGAGAGCAACACAGGAGATGTGACAGCCCTGTTGACTGTAAAATTGGTGGTAAACTTCCTGCAGCTGTATGTAAACTCGTCATTATTCCCCGCGGGCGTTGTTTCATTAACCTGACAGATGTGTGAGCCACTGCTCGTGTGATTAACATAGCTCACAAACTCTTCAGTCTTTTAAAGCTTCGCCCGCAGCCGTGCTGTCGCTTCCCGTTAGACTTTAAGTTGGACACAACCTGTGAAAGAGGACAGTTAGTCCCTTCTTCTGCCTGCTTTCGCAAAACCAGTTTTGATCACTGCGGCACAAACTGAAGTTAAGTTTTACCCTTTTACACACTGCTGCGGATCAAACTGCTTAGTCAACACTGACCGTCTCTTTGAGCCCCGCATACTGGAGAAATTTCCCAACTGAGGAGGGAGCTTACATTTACATCTTGCTCTCTGAAGTTGTTTTTCCCATGAGTTATTAAAATTTTGAACAGAATTTAATGAGATCATATTGCTGTATATCCACATTTGACTTGAAAATGACTTGCAGCTCATTTGGCCGTATTTACCCATATCTATGTTTACTGTACAATTCTCTCCCATATTGCTTATGAGGACGTTGTGGCTGGATCATTGAACATGCATGAACATCACTGTGTGTGTGTGTGTGTGTGTGTGTGTGTGTGTGTGTGTGTGTGTGTGTGTGTGTGTGTGTGTGTGTGTGTGTGACCACATTTAAATGCCCATTCTGTGTGCATTCAGACTGCACCAATGAGATGATAAACCACATATGCAAGCACAGCCAGAAAAGGCCAATTAAATATTGATCTTCAACATCCAGAGTTCATGTGGTTTTGTTTGTACTTGATTGTTAATGAAATATGAAAAAAAAAGAAAAAAGCAGAGGAATAGTTGGACATTTTGGGTAAAACACATCTAACTCTCAGCAAGGAAGCAAATAAGTGTGTTTCCCAAAATGCTTAATTATTCTTTTAATAAAAATACAGAGTATTGGTTAGGATTTCTCCCTTGGGTGAGCAACACAGTGTCGATTGTATATCTTAACGGCTGCCTCTCTGATGATGATTCATCTATAACTGTGGTTTAACATAACACAGACTAGAATGTGAATGCCATGCTGGGGTTGAATGGCTGCTGTCACTCCACAGCAAAAAAAAAAAAAAAAAAAAAAGTATTCCCTTACTACCAGTTAAGTGGATTCTGTCACACATATTAAAAACAAATCTGCAGCAGAGTGTGACACATCAAAGGGGAAGTGGAAAGCAAACCCCCTTGTTAATGGAGGGAATTGTGGAAGCGGGAACTGTGGACTATTGGGGGGGAGGGGATAATGGCCCTGACAATCAACCAGCTGAGTGCCCGTCCTTTTTCCCTGCAGGGGGTGTTTGTGGAGACAGCGCGCCGGAGCGGTGGATGCTTCACGAGCTGACACAGAGTTAGTGGTCTGAACAGACGGCTGATAAGAATCCGAGAGATGGGAGTGTGAGGAACCACAGTTAAGAGCAATCCCCTGGATTTCCTCTTTGACGTTGATGGATTGATGAGCCGGAGCTCACAGCAGTCCACCAGATTGCCCCCTTGTGATTGATGGATATAAAATAAGTTTTCCCCCCTTATTTTCAATGCTGATGCCCTCCTGATGGGGTAAATCTTGGTAAGTTCTTGCCGTGTCAAAAGGCTGTGAAAGAGCATTTTGTCTCACACCATCCATTCCAATCTGAAGATTCATGTAGATGAAGAATGCAACTGATATCTCCTTTTGGTTAGAGCTCATAACTTGCTATTACTGGAACCGCTTGAACTATTTCAGTTTCATGTTGTAAACTGTTTCCAATTCTACCTAATGCAATCACAAAGGAATGTAACACTTTACCTTTTAGGCGTAACTACAAGACAAAAGAAATGCCAAAAAATGAAATGCCAGTGTTTGGTTAAATGCATTTCTTAGCTTCTTTGCTTTTGTACTTGGACTTATCACTGTGAGAACAAACCGTCCTTTGAGCCCTTCAAGCTGACACAAATTATTTGCCCCATTAAATCACACCTGTCATTGAACATTTATTAAAAAATAAATCATTTCAGAAATGATAGGTTTGAGAGGGAGAGCGGAGGAGAACAGGGAGCTCACCTCTCTCTCTCACAGGTGCACTGGTTAATCTCTTTCTTGTGGTTCATAGTTTCAGCACCCCTCGGGGAGCAGGGACTTTTCACTACTGACATGCATTTTTCATCTTCACTGGGTCTGAAGCTGCCCTAACTGTGGAGGATTGCAGTTTTCCCCAAGCCCCATGATTGTCACTAGTTTGATGTCTTAGCTGTGCTGTGGTAGGGCGCACAGGTGTGCAGATTTGAACCAGCGACTTCACGAAAATACTTTCTCTTGTTTTCATAATTAGATCATCGGGACCCCACAGCATAATGTCAACACCTCACAGGAGTTAGATGGTATAGAGGGTGACTGATGAGTCCATATTTTCTGTAATCGTGTTTCATGTAGCGTTGCCCTTGAGCAACAGCATCTATTTTGGCCTTAGCCCTTGAAAATTTGTAAAAGACAATCAAATAAAAAAAGAGACCTGCAAAACTGACCTTTTAAAATAATGTATGCAGTATCTGCTTTAAAAAGCCTATTAACATTTTCTTCCCATTCATACATCATGGTCAAAAAGTGTCTGAAGCAAAGGACTGAGGAAAGTGTTAATTAGAAAATGTCAGAGTGGCTCTCTATGCCGTTCTTTGCGTAGTTGCATTTTATTCAATCCTGAAAATGATGCGGACTACTTTCACTTGAGACAGAGAGCTAATACAGCCCCACGGGTTGCCACACTGATAAGGTGAGGTCAATGTAAGCTTGTAATCGACTTCAGTAGCTTACTGCAGCAACCCTTTGGGCTTTTTTTTTTAACCAAAGAAACAAAGCAGCAGTGAAAGAATAATTCAGTAATATCTAAACTGTGGCTGTGGAGTGTTTTTGAGCTGAATGCTTCTGTGGAAGTGACGGTTATTGTGAAGCGTAATAAAGAATATCAGTCAAATCAGAAGTAAAACAGAATACATAATTAAATATTATTTATTTAATAAGTTATGTACATAATTCATTAAAATGGCCTTTCAAAAGTAATATAAAGCTTTATAAATTTATTTCTTTTAAAAAGCCAAGAGCTTTTTTATTTTTTTTCCCCAGCTAATTAGCTAATTAGTTTAACATAATGAGATACACATCAACAAAAATCCAAGACTTATTTCCATTTTGGCCCATGGTTAAGATGAGAAATGCACTTAAGGATAAAATAATATTTTTTTTAAGAAAGGAGAATGGCATTGTTAGTTTGCTAACTTTGTTAGCTTTAGCTTGCTGTCTAAAAGATGCCCCAGCAGTGTGTTGTACAGTACATGTGTGATTAGCATTACTGATTATGTGTTTATGATGAAAGTTAGCTCCAGCTCCAGGTAGCCAGCTGTGAAGACTCCACACACTGCTCACTGCTGTGGATATACATGGACATACCCATCCCATTGTCATGAATTAAGAAAACTGGAATTGTGTGGGGAAAAATAAGAAATGATTAAATGCAAAGCAAAGCATGTAAACAAAAGGAAAACAAATTTAAAAAAAAAAGGATCCTAGTGAAAGATAAATAAATAAAAGAGTAATATGTGAAGTTTAAATTTATTTTATCAACTCATGAGTGGTAAAGAAAGCTTTTTACTTTTTTTAACCAGTTGATTGGAGACTTTTCAAGGAAAGGTTTATTTCTTTTTATACCCCATGTTAATTAATTAAATTAATTTATTGATGCATTCAATTTTAATGCGGACTTCTCTAATAACCTTTTACCACATTTTGTCAGTCTTGGAAAACGACACTAGCCTAAATGTGCAACATGAGCTGTAATATGCACATCTACCTAACACTGAATGTGGAAGAGCTGACACATTTCAAACTTTTTTTAAAAGCAGTCTGCAAGCTCCAAAGTCATGTAATGTTTACCTGTAATATGTGAATGTAGTGTCCCCATTCATTATTGACTGTCAGGCCTTTGCGAAAAGCACTTTCTGACCTTGGTATAGATGTGACAGGTCTGGCAAATTTAACGTTTGACTGTAAAGAATTCCCTATGGAACGTGTGGATTCTTGTCATATGCTCTTCATTAATGTACCCAGGGCCAAAAGGACCCAACCATGACCTTGACTGACAATCAACTGCTGAATCAATAGGCGACTGTTTTCATGTGGGCTAGATGGATCACCTTGCTCTCTGAGCAATAGTTGCTGTAGGTACTTTTGTCATCCAGATCGAATCCAACAACTGTGTATTATTTCCCACGTCTGTGAAAGGAAATACAATCTAGGCAAAACAAAAAGGCTTCATTGGGGACGTCTGTGACTCTGAATCTTGACAGCTAGTCTCACAGTCTCCTCGCCTGTTGGAGGCATTTATCTGACATGGCATCCTGCACTGTAACTCATGGTGATATGAACTGCAGAAAAAAAGCTAAAAAAAGAAAAAAAAGCTAGAAAAAAAATAGACCAGAGATACCTGTGGTGCCTTAATCTTTTACAGCAATCTGAGATGTATTTTCTAAGCTGAATGGACTTTTGGATTTCCATGATTGGTACAGCTCGCCTGAGACGATCATTCAAATTTAGTTTACACTGTGAAAAAGAAGAAGATCAAAGCTGTAACAAGCAGCAGTGAATGAGGGTTAAGAGTGAAGTAGCATGGTGTTCATTTGCACCCATAGTATGGTGCATAGCTGTGTGAGTAATGACAATTTAACACTCACAAATGTCACATTTTAACGGATAAGTTTACGGTCACAGTTTTAGGAACAGAGCTTATGTGTTCTAGCATGTGTAGTTTAGAAATTATTGAAAATTCCTCTATAATGTTCCTTACTGAACATAATTTTATTGTGTTATACATACTTTTAGTGAGTCATTTTGTTCAAATCTGAGAAATATTTTACACACTATGGAAAAAAATCACAGAAATTACCTTTGGTAATGAATGAGGACAAGTAAACAGACTGTGCGTAGCACTAAATCCTGTTAACATATATTTATATCTGACTCTATGTCTGATCCAGTTTAGATTAAGTGGAAAAGATAACTAAGCTATGCATCACTCTGCCATCATTAGCCAGATTACTGAGGCATTTAAACACTTTATCCTCTTCTTTTCTGCCTTTTGTGCTATAGAGGCCCAGTTACCACAGAAATATTATGTTTATTCATAAATAGTTATTTATAAGCTAAATATGGAGATGTATTTAGCAGCTTGTATCTGCATTATGCATGACAACACTCTCAGTGGGAAAAGACTTCAGACTCTACTGTTCGTTTGAAGACATCATTCAGAGAGAATTGGTTTAGTTTTCCTTGAGAGAGACTCAAGGCAAATTTAGACCTTCAGTCCAAACAGCTGAAAATCACAATAATGGATGTTATTTTTTGTTTTTTTGATCGGTTGGAGTTTTGTATCTTATAAAAAAAAAAAAGCTATGAAATCCTAGAAACGTTTCAAGGACTGCTACAGCCTCCAAAACATTTCCTGCAATGTTATAAACCAAAAAAATCTCGTACAAAAAAAACTTCACTATACTCATTTAGATGCTTTGTGTACGAGACGACTTCATCAGTAGGAAACATTGCTCAGTTCTGTTGCTGCTTAGTGCAACACAACATGTCAAAATTCATCATCTCTCCAAAAATAGCTCTAATGAACTTGGGGGAGGCGGGCTTTTGTGCAAAAGGGAGCTGAGATCAGTACTGTATACAGTAGCGCAGAACTTTCAAAAAAAAAAAAAAAAAACTGCAGCTCAAGCTATACATGCTCACCTTCTGTCACCTGGCTTAGATCCCAGCCTGCTGTCGCAGGGGAAACAACATGAAAATCATCAAAACACGTCAAGGACTCTGACTCTGCACACCATTTCATCACTAGTGCTACGCTGGTGAAGAGGCCCTTTTAGACTCGGGTGATTATAAGCCCTCATTTTCTATTCTGGCTCATCAAGCAGCTGTCTAAACAGAGCTCAGTTTGCTCAGGTAGCTGTCCCTGGCTTAGGGAAACGCTGCATGTTAGAGTTATTACCATGCACTGTTTTGCATCATTGAACATTTCTGGGTACTTGCCTAGATCCTGACCCACTTTGGTGTCTTTGTGTTTCCAATATTTAGATCAAGTGATATCGAGGAAGATAAATGCCGTGCTGTCTGACAGGCTGTGTGGAGTGTACGTCAAGGAGCAAATGAATTAAACAAATGCCAGAATCAGGGGTGCATGTTTTGATGAAATGAGTCTGCTATACAATTGAGCGGATTCACAAAATCCCTTTCCATTTGAAAAGATAAGAAAAGGATGATCTTCTGCACTGAATCTGACTCGTTAGGCCTGCGAGCTGCTCGGGTTGAAGCCATTGCAAGAAGCTTGAGGTGTGCTCGGTTTACGATCAGTTTATTGTTTTGTAAATCAAATATGAACAAACAAATTCAGAAAGAAGGCATTCACAAACATCTATTTGAACAGCGAGATGCCTGTATTGCTTGCCTGTATCAGTCTCAGGCTCAGAGAATGACACAAGGTGTGACTTGCCGCTGAAGTATATTCCGGAGGCAGTGACGGGTTGGGCTCGTAAAGTAGCTGTGACATTTGGCCAGAACACCATTAGTGGGCTCGACTTACTTAATGAACTAACATGTTCATGTTGGCAGCACTAAGTGAAGCATTTATTAGTGAGCTGGGAACAGACACAGGGTGCTCTCGGATAGGTAATGACAGAGCCGCCAGATGACAACACCTCTCAACACGGCTAAAATAAGGTGCAGTCGTGTCGAGTTTTTCTCAGATATTTCCAATGTGAGGCGCGTTTTCTTTAGGCCATGCCAAAATAGAAAAAAAAATGTTGTGATAAAACTGAAAAGAAGTGACATCATGCTAATATCACGTCTAATATAAGAAGCAAGTTAAACTGGTTAGTGAAAACTTACTAACTTGAGGACATTTTTACATGGGAAAAAAATAACACTTAGATGCCGTAGCACAAAATAAAAGTTTTATTGTCCAAGAGGAATGCAACTTCTTGTTGTCTTCATAGCACTTAAAAACCTGCAACACAAAAAAGAAGCACGCACTGTATACTGATGGTCAAAAAAAAAAAAAAAAGCAAGGCACAAAATAAAGGCACATATTTAAAGCAATAGTTTCATATTTTGAGAAATATGCCTATTCTCTTTCTTGCTGAGAGTTCGATGAGAAGATTCATACCATTTGAAATTGTCAATGTGAAGGTGGATTGAGGAGACGGTTAGTTTAGCTTAGTACTTGAACTGGATATCTAATGTCTAAAGGTCAAACTATTCCTTTCAGTCTCTATAATAATCTCAACAACTATTTATGTGTCAACCGTGTCCACATCTGCCAGAATTGATTCTGAGATGTATGATAAATGACACTGTGTCCTTGGTGTGCAGTAGTTTGTATATGCAGCGAGCATTTGAGCCCCGAGTCTGACATTTTGGCTGGGTGTGCATCAAATGCATTAATTCCCCTAGATCCACTGACTGTCTCTTTATGAATCCCCCAGTTATAATCTGTCAACACTTGTCTGACATCTAGGGTGACGTTCTGTATGGAGATGCAGCTTTTAGCCAGAGACAATCAGATCGTCCTTGAGATGGAGATAGGCGGAGATGGACTCTCACCTCACGCTCTCACTTCAACCTTTTCAAATGAGCTTTTATTGTCTTGTTAAGAACAAATAGGTGCAATTATTCGAGAAAATAAGGCACTAAGCATGAGAGTTGGCACAAAAGAGTGTGCAGCCATCATTTATTTGTTCACACAGCCGTTGAGTGAATTAGCCAGTAAGGCGTGTTGCATATCTGAGGATGTCTCTCTCTCTCTCTCTCTCTCTCTCTGTGACTCTCTCAGCCAGTGTGAACCCATAAGCAGATGGTATCATTACATGACTGCAGAATGTGTTGGTATCAGCGTCAGTTGTGCACCCTCAATCTTCAATCATACATATTTATACATATTTTTCTATGTCTCTTGTCTCATTTCTAAGTCAGTGAACACAGGCAGAGTGAGATTCAGCACACTACTTAGAAAAGCTACATTCTGAGAAATACGCTTATTAGCTTTCTTGCTGAGAGATAGATAAGACGATCAATGCCGCTGTCATAGTTGTACAGTGGGGGGTGTCCAAAGGTAACAGAAGCCATCTAAAAGTACCTCTGAAACTCACTCTCAAAACACAGAGCTAAGCTAGCAGCTTCTCCCTGTTTCCATTCTTTGTGCTGAGCTAAGCTAACCACATCCTGGCTGTGGCTTAACATTTTTTTTATATGCTTAAGAGTGGAACTGATCTTCTCAAGTCAACTCTTGGCAAGAAAGCAAATAATAGTGTTCTCCAAAATGTTGAACCATCCCTTTAATGTTCTGCTTTTTGTTCCTTTCTTTTTTTTTTTCACAAGCTTTCTGCGATTGTTACCTACAGTTAGCATAACCACCACCATCCCTGCAGAAATGGTGAATGTGAGCTCCGCTGGAAACAGCCCAGTGGTAAAGGAAATAGTATTATCAAATGCATAAAAATAAATTTAAATATATA
>JBBMJY010000003.1:13202739-13290043 GCA_037833715.1 Toxotes lorentzi
GATCTTATATATTTAAATAAAAATCCAACCTTAACCCTAATGTCAGCACCAGGAAGCCTTAATGAAAGCAAATATTAATACTTATTACCTTATTACCTGAAAACATCCATTAGAAAAAAACTACTTTCAGCTTTAACCTGTGTGAAACAGGTTTGTATTCAGTGGGATGTAAAATGTGACCAGCTAACACAACTAAGAAGATACTGAGATGGTACAAAACGAGGTGAAGGGAGGGTTTTGTTTTTCTTTTTCTTTCTTTCTTTTTTTTTTTTTTTTGTTTTGTTGTTCTGTGGCCCCATTTGACTGGACTATAAATATGTTTCCAGAAAAGCTCTCATGCATTTCCGCAAAAACAGTGAGATGCAGACTAAAACACCAGAATTTTCTTTTCAGTACAGATCAAATCAACTATAAATACACTGAAAAAGGTTATTCTAATAGAGAAACGTAACAGTTTATAGATACCATTACCTCCTTACTTGTGAGTCATTTGTTGAGTCTTTGCCATCATGTTTCATGTCTCATCATCTTGTCCTCTCCAATCCAAACTCCAAATTTATCTGTGTGCAATAAACAGAAGTAAACAGGTGTATCTTTACTTTTTCACGGGAACAGATGCATAAACAGAGAGGACTCACTAAATAGACTAATGTGTATTCTATTAAGAGTGTTGTGGCTGCATAAACAGTGTTGCCAAAGGTGATAAACTTGGCAAACCAGCAAAATAAACAGCTGCCAGTTTTTTTTATTACACCCAAGTCTGCAGCCCAGGACTGCCTAATGGACAAGTATCACCGTGGATCTGTGTGTGGACTAATGGCATAGAAATGTGAAGACAGCTGCAAAGTATTTAAACACCCTAGACTCCATTCTTTGAGCAAAACATGAAAGATGTACAATGAGTGATGATTGCTTTTTCAAAATCCTTTTTGTAATCTGAATGTGAGAGGAGTTTTATCAGTGGCATTTACTTTAAGAAATGCATCAACATCCATAGCAGGCTTTGGGATTTCGGCTCTTGGCTGGATTCGAGCTGGCGGCCGGCTTGTTATGAAAATGGATCTGAGAGCGCTTCTGGCAAAGGCTGCATGAACATCATTGGCATACACAGAGTTTCCAGCAACACTGATCTCTTCCAACTCATAGATGCAAATAAACATGAGAGTTAGTTTTTAAGAAACAAGTCAGAGAGGAAACTTAGGACAGAAAACAGGAAATTCTATCTGCAACCATTTATAGTTATTCATTTAAAGCTATTTAATCAACATCGTTTTATTCTTGGCACTTTCATTGCCTCTTATGACAAAACTGGACTTTGATTCAATCAACAATCATCTGTGATTGACATGAATCCCTCCAAAGTGATGTCTGAATTGCTTTACTGCCATGTTCCCTGAAATTACTTCTGTCAGCATGTTTTTTTTTCCCATACATGAATTTAATAAATAGTGCATTGCTGTAGCTCACTGCTGATTTAGAATAATGCTATCCTGAGAAAACAGCCATGAAAAATACACTGTGGGACGATGTGATCTATTAATGAGGTGCAAACTGAAGACATCTTGTTAATTTTACATTAAGTTGACACAGTAATTCTTCCCGTAACCTCAACAATTAATCTTTTCCGATGCCGACAGCTTTAGAGGTAGGTGCTTTAGGGAGAACTACTTGAAATACATACCAAGCTAGTTTCCTGACTGATGAAGGACCTGAAAATGTCTGATGGCTGAGTACAATCCTCAGTCCTCTGGGAGCTGGTTTGTCTGCCTTCTGCTCTGGAAAGAAGCACAAGCACAAGTAGAAAATAGTATTCTGCAAAAAGGAGGCAAAGGGAGCATGATGTGAGTCATGTTACATTACTGCAGAATGAGAATATGTTGCGGTGAGGCTGTGTCATAATTGTACAATTCAACTGAACAGCACTTAAGCACAATGTGACTTCAGCAACAATGTTTCCTATGCATCATTGTTGAGACTGCTCAACCCACAATGTGATGCTTTTATTCTAACCACAATATGGGAGTTTTTTTTTTTTTTTAAAGAGATGTATTATATTTGTTCAGGCAGCTGGCTCATTATTGTGTGACAATATATGAAAAAGACAGATGGAGACAAATGGAAACTGTCATGTTCTTATCCCCGTTTCTCTTTTGCAGTATTTGTTTTCCAAAGTTTGGGAGTCCTTTCATTAAAATCTACAGTTACGCTGTTTCAGCCAAAAACAGATTTTTCCTCCTCAACCTGTTCATTAATTAATATGTTGTTTCTTTTGCAGAAAGATCTCTTTTGTTTCAGGTGCTCAGAATAACTATAAGGCACACTCAGTTACTCTTGTGATGCTAAAGACTGTAACATCGAAACTAGTGTATGTGACCACTGACTGACTCTTTGTTCTTAATGAAGTATTAGTAAAGCCTATAACAAAAAAAAAAAAAGTCCTAAGCTCTACATTTCTAAGTAGGTATTCATTCAGTCAGTTTTATTACTGTGCTTTGCAATCATCCTCATAGGCAATAGGCATAGGTGGTTGGTCGGCTTGCAGTGAAAATCAAGATTCGCTTTTATATTTTTTGCTTGAAATCATCTAAGGAAAAAATCATGGCATTTCTTGGCATGTAACAAATAGAAAACTATGACTTTTACAATTTGATAGGACAAAAAACAACAACCACTGCGTCCGCTGTGTCTTTAACTTCTGGATCAGCTTTGTTCACAAATCGTGTTGTGCATCATCGACACAAGCATGCAATTAAGCTGCTATATCTCTGAATACATATTCAAAAAGAATAGCATCTTTGGAAAAACATCAGTAGAAGAGGATGAATTATGAATAGGCCACTGGGTATCTGTCCATAGGGATTAAGTGTAGCTGTAGTTTGCATAGCTATAAAACAGATTGGAATAAAAAATACAAATATAGTGCTGATAAAATAAGAATATTACAGAATAGCAGGACAAAAACTTGCAAATAACCAGTACAGAAGGACTTTTGAAAAAAAACCCAAAACATTTGTTTGACAGAAAAAAAGATAGGTAATAAGTTTCAGTGAAACTTCAAAGGGTGATTGATACGTTTGTGGCCTAAGGTAGGAGGAGTCAGTTATAGAAAACCAAGCACATTTATTTTTCAGCATAGTCTCCTCCTACATTTACACATTTAGTCCAGCAGCCATGAACCACGCGGATCCCTTCTTTGTAGAAGTCAGCATCTTGGACCTTCAGAAAGTGGTTCACAGCAGCGATGACGTCATCATTATTGTCGAAATGGTGACTACTGAGCTCCTCCTTCACCTTGGGGAAGAGATAGCAGTCTGGGGGTGTCAAATCAGGCCAAGGGCTTCTTTGGGTGACAAGCCCTTGAGACTGAGGTAGCGGATGACTGCATGAAGGCCGATGTTGTCCATTTTCTCAGACAGTGCTGACTTGCAAATTTTCAATTACCCGAAACAGAAATGCCACAAAAGTTACTAACTTCAAACTTTCCGCATAATCACTCAAAGAGCTGAACAGCATGTTCATGTAAGCAGAGCTGTGTAAGTCATCTCCTTCTACCTTAGGCCATAAACTTATCAATCACCCCTCGTAAACTGTGAAACTACTCATCACTCTGCTGTTCTACTAAAGATGATTAATTATTTCTAATCACATTTCAGTTTTAGTAAGATTTTGTTTCCTTTACCCCTTTTGTTTCTATTATTCTAATTGCATGTCTATGCTTTATTGTTTTTTTAATGAGCTGTCGGAATTATGAAAACTGCGTACTCTAACACTTGTAGATGATGTAAATGAGCTTTAATGGGGAATTTATGAGAGATGGAAATTATATTTCAATCGTTCGTGAACAGTGTGCATGCAGTGAAGAATATGTTCACTCGTCAACAAAACACGAACGGAGAAGTTCAGCAGTGCACTGTGATTTGAGGATCAAAAGGAGCACGCAGTTTTTAAGTTTCGGTCCATTTTAAACTGCTAGCTCTGAGACAAAGTAAACATTTGAAGTCTTTGCTAGCTGTTTGGAAAATGAATTCAGTCAGGGAGGCCAAATGAGCCAAACCTGCAGATTTTCTCTTAAATTATGTCTCATTTAAAAGTTAACATTAAACATAACTCATTAGTGACCATAGAAGATTTCAACAAACATGACTACAAATCATTTGCATACATAGATATGGTAGAGCATGAACCAATGTGATTACAGTCGCGTGGAATATATCCACTCACCTGTTATATTCCTCTGTGCTTTGACCAAATCACACTACAGTGTGTTTCTTTATCTACAGGAAAAGAAAAACAATATGATAAACAACACGTCAGTCCTATACAGTATATCATCAATAATAAACACTTAGAGGCTGACAGACTGCATGCAGTGGGTACAATAAATAGCACAGAATAGTTATTACATTCCATCACTGTGAAAAAAGTAAACCAATTCAAGGTGTTATAAATATCATGGCATTTTATGAGGAGTTTTGGAATTTATGATCATTGATGTGATGTTTAGTTTGCCGGACATTATTTTAGCGTCTTTTATTAAAATTTATTATTTCTTTTATTACAGTTTAGCTGTATTCCTTATGGACTATCTAGTTAGTGATAGAAAGGGATTTTTTTAATTCAACAGTTCATTTATTTGGGGTTAAAAAGGGCAGGTTTACTTTTTTTTAAGTGGAAGTTAGCACTTGATGGTTATATTGGTATTATTATTAGGGTTACCTGCTTAGTGTTAAGTCTTCCTTTCAGTCCCGTGATCTACACTCTTAATGAGAGCCAGGCTCCAGGTGTACTAATCACAAAAGAGAATTCAAATCGCTAAATGGACTTCAGCGTCGATGTTTAAAGGACGGAAAATTACAGTGCATATATACAGGGTTGTCAGGTTAAATGACAGAAATGCAGAAAGAGGTTAGCAGAAACATTGATGAGCTGCAGATAAAAGACACTACACACTGAGTGTGCTGTTTTTCACTCAGCACTACCATACTGTCAGAGGTTGAAAGTCAATATCTACATTCTGTATGGCCCATTATGCCCTCCAGAAGCCAGCTTCAAACGCTGAGCATATTTAAGGCATTGTTATGATAATATATGAGGACTTCTTACCTCTTTTAACTCCGTATCATTCTCAGAGTCATTCAGTGTGTCTGTTTAATGATGTAAAACTTCAGAGAGTGAATTAAGAGAAGAAATGTATTAGTTTCTAAATAAAAAGTGATCAGAGATTCAAGGGCGACTGAGCAGGAGTAGAAATTATTTAACCAATAATTCATTTAGGACAGGTCGGTGGGCTTTCTTTATGAAACGAGTTAGCTGTTACCTGAAAGCAGATGTTAAGTTTTAGAAACAAGAAACTCAAATGGGCTTGCTTCTGTTACCAAACTGTAGGGAAAAAAATGGCAATTTATAGCTCCATAGCCACCTATTTAGAAAGTCTTACACACTGTGTTGAGGTTTATGTTGTTTTTATTAAATGCTTTATGTACAAATACAGATTACACACAGAACAAAGCACGTATTATAAATTACACACTGTATATTGCTGATTGCTTTAAACCCAAACAAACAAAAAAAAAAGTGTTTTGCACGATTACGATCTCACATGTTATATCATTTAAAATCACAATATAACTTAGGCTAACTTTAGTCTGTCATATCAGCTTTTACCATGGAGTCATCAGAGTGTCATATTGCAATCAGTTATGGGGAAACTTGAGGACTCATTTAGATTTCTGAACAATTTTCAAAGAAATGTTTGGGACATTTAGTCGCTTTGCATTCAGGTCCTCAGTTGTGGAAAAGGTTTGGTTTCCATCTGTTGCCTGTAATGGAGTTTATCAGGTCATTTGTTTTCAGAGCGGTGTGTGGCTCTCTGTTACCATAATAATGATTTTTGCAAATCATGCCACAGTAGGAATGAAACGAGAGGTGAAGCTTCTGCAGAGCAACACTGAATCTGCAGCTTAAAGAGACAAATATTCAAAAAAAAAAAAAAAAAAGAAAAATTCTGCCCTTGATTTATTTTTTACTGAGCCAAATAATGGTTGAGTTTGTGGAAAAACAAATTTGTCTTGAAGAAACCAGTCTGAATCTCACACGGTTTGAACTATAAGGTAATACTCTGGAAAAGATCCACTTAAACCAGACTGAGCCCACAGCCACACCAGTGAGTGAACCGTGGCTTCACTAAGGTGAAGATGAAAGAGGATCATTTTAAATTTGATGTGAGCTTCACATTTGCTCCGCGGCTGTGGCTGTTTAAAGACTCATCCTGCCTGTAAATTAATTTTTGGTGGCCTGATACGAGTTAAACTGGATTTGTGCTGGCGAGACATCCTTTATTATTATTTTATTTTTTGTTTCCTCGTCTGACAACCTTGACGATGTGTTCCCATTTGAACACACAGTATAGTTAACATGACGAAGCAGTGGAGAGGAATGATGATGTTAGCGCTTTCAGGTGAAGCACACAGGTGATACAGTCACCTATGTAGTTCAAGCAAGTTGTGAAAGATGGCACAGCTATGATTGGTCCAGGCCCAAGATGTCTCCCAGGTCTCTTGGTCAAGTCACAGCAAGACGCTATGACACTGTGATTGCCTAATCTGAGTTAGGGAAGGCAAAAATATTGTGTAGTCTTATCCTGGCGTTACAGGGGTTGGTTAGAAAACCTTGATAATCACTGCATTAAAGGCAATGAATGGAAACTACTTTGTCAAAATCTGAGACACGATGTATAAGAAAAAAATCTGCTGTTTAATGTCAAGAATCTAAAAAAATTATGCTTTTTGGGGGACAGAGGAGAAATGAAGGGTGTTTAAACAACCAATTTTAAGAACAACCTTCGTGTACATGAATTTCTTCTCTGACGACTCTATCTATTATGAATGGAAAAAAGTCTGAATACTGCAATAATGTTAGATTTTGTGTATTTATGTGCTATATTGGGGGTTTTTTTATTTCAATTTCTGAAGGAGACGGACAAAAAAGTAAACGTTACAGCGTTTTATGAGGAATTTAAAAAAAAAGAAAAAAAATTCTAAACAGTTTGAAATTGGAGGTCATTTATCTGGAGCACCTTCAGTATCTACCATAAGGATGTTTCCTGTAGCCCCCTCTTGTCAGCCGTAAAACAGGGGCTTTAAGACTGGGACGGGTACTCTGCCACTCCTCCTCTGCGAAAAATAAAATAACATAAAATAACATAAAATGGTTAAAAACACATCGTAGAAAGCTGCTGCATTCACTGTGCTGAGAGAGCTCATGTCACAAAGTCATACTGTGAGCTCAGGTATCATATACTACCCTCTCACAATCCATTTAACCAAAGACAAGAAAATTCAAGCGTGCACATTCTATCCCAGGTACTACAGACGCTCCTCTCCACAGAAAATTAATTTCATAAGCTCTTTGCCCTCTGTTGGACCAATACTGAGATCTGACTGTCAGCAGCTCCTTCCTTAGAGCCAAATTACATAAAGATGGCCACCTCTGCTGCATGGCACATTGCACTGCTTCCAAATAAGAAAGTGTTTATGGAGCAGAAAATCAAATCATTGCCCCCTTGGTTTTGGTTTGGGCCGACCTCAACACCCCAGTGCACAATTCATTGTGCTGAAAATGAATGAGCCTGCAAACCTGCTGTGGCAACCAGCTTATCGCCGCTGTCATGTGACAACCCTGTAACTCCACCTTGGTGATTTTTAGCGTTTTTACTTAAATTGAAGCTTTACATGTTTTATTTAAAAGGCTGAGGAAATTTTGAAGACTATTTTGCCTATGAATTTATCAAAAAGAAGAAGAAGAAAAAAAAGTTCCTGAGCAGTCGTTTTGGAGATTCAAGTTATTTCTTTTCCCCTGACAGCAGTGTTGTATGCACAGCAGAGGTTACTCAGCTGATAGTAACAGCCTTCCTGGAATAAGCCTATGAGGGCACATATCCAGAAGGCAAAACACTCCACCTTTACAACAGGCACTGGTTAGCCCCCCGAGCCTCCACTGGCACATTTTCTCGTTCTAGTCAAATGCAGCTCGTAGCCAGGAAGACAGGCAGGGTGTAGCACGCCCGAGCGGCTCCCTGAGTGAGGATGATTAGAAGTGGACTGGAACCACGAGGCTTTTTCCTTTGGTTCTCTGCTGTGAAACATCTTTTAAATATCAGTGCAGAAGCAGACAAGATTGTGTGGCCAAGATGTTTTGTTTTTTTCTTCTTCTTGTGAGGAATAAATTTAAATAAAGTCCAAGGATGTTTGCTAAAAAAGTTTGTGATCCATGTTTGGATCGGTGATGTTCAGCTGCCAAAAACACAGTTCTGCTAAGCACACAATAAGCTGCTCTTACCATAGTTGTTGTAGGATTCATCATTGGTTCCATGTCCGTATTCGTAATATTCTGAAATGCTAAATCAGACAGAGTGGAGACATCACAGTCAAAATAAATTCACATTTTTGTTTTTTGTTGGATGTAAGAGGTTACTGGAGAAATATATATATTTTTATTTTTCTTATATTCAATGTATCACATTCCAAAAAACAATCAAACACAACAATCTTCAAGGTGCTAAATATTGTGAGTAAACAACGTAATTTAAGTGGAGCTCCTAACGTATTATTAATGAACATACATAATGCTGAAATTATAGAAACATGATGATGACCCATAAGGCAGCTGTTCACAGAGCACTTTTCACATGCTGTGCTGTAAGTAACCATGGGCAGATGGTGATTGAAAAAAGTGTTTGATTGACTTAAAAAGCTTTTTTTTCTTTTTTTTTTTGTTTATCCAGCATTTATGAGTAAACATCACCTCTTTGACTGATTGCTGTAGTTATCCTCATAGGCTTCGTAACTCTCATCATCATATTCTCCACCATATCCATCATCGTAGCCCTGCGAGGAAACACACAGCGAGCATTAAAGTGGACTTGCCTCCTCATCTTTATCCGGTCTAATTGGTTAGAGAAGAATATAAAAACGATCAATGTTGAGTTCCACAGGCAAAGTCCATTAGTATGTGTCCATAATAGGAGAGGAAACAGGGGGGGAAATAAAAAAAATCATGTCCAGCACACATTATTGATTAAGGTTTTCAGGGGAACGTGTCTCACGAGTGGAGCCTAATGGACACCTTCTGAGTCTTAACAGCAATATGGATCTCATCTATTGATAAGCAGCTACTCGGGAAACAAGAAGAAAAAGCCAGCAAGTAACTACAGTCATGTTCAATAACAATATAAATAGCCAAACAGCATGCAGCACACTACATTACAGATCTCCTAAATTCAGGAACAAACCTATAGATGTTTTGCAGAATGTCTCTCCTCCAGCCACCAGTTATTGGTAACCACATAAAAAATAAAAGACCACATTCTGTGCAGCTATAAAGCAGGTAAAACACCTATATATTACATATATTGTTTGTATATTTCTCTCAAAGACATAGCACTGTTGTCCTCTTCTAACACACAGGAAAGATCATTCTGTATCAGCACTGCATTTTACAATGACATTGTGTAATGTAATTATGTAATGAGAATGTAATGGGACAAAAATGTCGGCAGTGTAAAGGCTACTCCTATTAGAAGTCTCTGTGTTGTGTCTCAGACTCTTTTTTTTCCAGTCTGTTAATCCAGTTAGTGACTTTTTACATCTATGGAGAACTCCCTTCTCAACCCAGTAATGCAAGTAACCTGGTTTGGAACAACCCAAGTAAACATTATAACTCGGTTAAAAGGAAGAAACCACAGAAGGGGCTGCCTAAGAAGCTCCTAATATCAAATACAGAAAGTGGTTACTGTGGCATGAAAACATCTCACTCCTTTCACTTTAGCCTTTTGTAATCTGCATAAACCATATAATGTTCACATAATCAATTCATTCATCTTCATATGTTTACTTCTGGAGGACTCAATGGTGTCATTTCCCTTGGGGAGAGGGTGGACGTGTCCCCTTCACTTTTCAAAAATACAATTTTTTGCCCATCTCACTTTTACAGTTCCGCTTGATTTACTCCCCAGATCTCTCTAAACAGGACAATGTCCTTTGACTGTCCAGCTGCCAAAACCCAGATCAGAGAAGAGAGGAGCTGGTCAAAATCTTGATACCCCTCATCAGAGTTGCATTCAAATATGGCTGTAATATATGCAGTCAAGCTTTATGGGCAGGGCTTAGTTTTAGGTGGATTTCTTTCCCCCCGGGTTTTGCCTTTCAGGCTGCCTTATCTTTCTCCTCCTGCATGTTTACATGTTTTTGGGTAAAAAAGACAATTTTATTCTACTTTTTATTCTACAGTCTGTAATCTCCTAAAAAGATGCTAGATCAAAGATACGGCACTAAAGGACAGTGCTCCTTGTAGAATAAAGACTGAGCATTAGTTATCATAAACTATTAGGTCTCTGTCAAGGAAACTACAAATTATTATAGGGCAAGTCCAACAATAAAGCAGCAGTTTACATAACATTTCTGATTTTTACCTCATTTTCATACCACTACTATTATAATGAACTGCATGATAACCAGTTTCATCATCATTTATTTGCTAGATTAATATATTCATTGTGTATTCCCCCACTTCTGCAACCAAACCCACACCTTTGATCTGTCTGAAGAAACTACTCCACATAATAATTCAGTTAAATGGTTTATTCATGACAGCAGATGTAACCAATCTCTGCAGAGCAAAGGTTCACGTAAACAGCTTAACCTGAATAGCACCATAACTGGAGAAAGGCCAAAGTCTGCGCAGAGCAGTAAACTTCGCCATTGTCTGCTGTTGTAATTGTTGGATCTTGCTCATTTAAGGAGATTTAGTGGAGTTTAAAGTGCTTATGTTTCTTTTTCACCACGATCTAATCTCTACTAATCCTTTTCCAAGCTTGCTTTTTCAAATCGAGCTCCGCCATGATACATGCAAGTGTTCAGTTCTTCTTAGAGATCAAATTTGTTTGAAATCAGAAGGATAAAATGTGTCGAAAGCTTCAGCGAAGCCAGTTTATGCCAGACGTGGCTTCAACAGCGCGTTACTCCTCCACGTCTTCCTGTGACAATGGAGTAATATCATCTTGCATTAGGTGGGGCTGCTTTTGATAACGCTTTGTGACACAAAAGCAGACACATCAGTGAGAAGGACATCAAGTGCGGCAATGCAAAATTTATGACACTTGTATACACCCTCCCTCTCCTGTCGGGTAACGCTGATTCAAACAGCTCTGGTTCCTGTGTGGCTTTATTTGTGCGAACATGAATTTGACTAAATTAAAGTTAGGGATTATGTCAGGGATTAAGTTGTTCAGGGGATCCAATACTTCTCTTTTTCTTGCATGAGTCTTTCCCCTCAAAGGCAGAGTCAGAGACCTGCATATCTCAGTAATTGACCGTTTTGTTAGCAATCCCTTATGAGAAATTGCTCCACACTGGATAACTGTAAAGCAATCAGTGGATTAATTTCAGTCAAATGTATTACTAAAATGAACCTAGAGTTAAGATAAAGAAATACACCAATGTCAGGTCATGTAAAACTTATATATAATTTTTCCTTTTATATATATTTTATAGCATTAGCTATAGAAGATAAATAATGATGGTGAATTCATTTGAACACATCATAGCAAAGCATCCTGTTTATAGCTGTTGGAAGGATGTGTGTGTGCTCAGCTCACCATGAGGAAGTTATTGATAAAGTTATCTCTGAGTCATGCTGCTGTTTACATTTTCTGACACAGCAGTTGTCTGGTTTATGCTTTTGAATCCAGAAAATGCTACTTTCTAAAATACAGTTCTAAAGAAAAGCGATTCCTATATTTTTGTATATATATATTTTCATACTTAAAAGTTGGTACAGCCAAGTCAACTTGTGTGAGACTGAACTGTCTGCTAAACCCCACTCCTGAGCAGCGACTGTCCAAGTCGTAGCTTAGCATAGTCTTAGTCTATGGAAGTAAACTGATGACAAAGGATTTGAGCGAGAGCACACAACAATTTCTGAGCACAACTCTTTGTCAGAGCAGAATTAGATTTGAGCGCTCACTCCCAATCATGTGCAGGCTGGTTGCTGAGTCTGCTCTCTCAGTTTTCTCCAGCAGTTTCTGAGAGCTTGAAATCGCAGGAGGCTAATTACTGACCGTTTTTGAGTAGGAAGCTGCAACAGGGCACACCAATATCTGCTCACCGGGATTGTGTCTTTTTCAAAATGAGAGTCTGCACAAAGATAAAAGTTCACTCATACATGCAACAGATGTAATTTACGATAAAGCCTTGACATTATTCAGTGTCAACTCAAAGAAAACATACCATTGTGTTCATCACAATGGCTTATCTCTCTGCTGACTTCAGTATTAGTTTGACCCACAACACAGGCTGCATTCAAATTGGACAAGGTACTGTGTGTAAATAGACAGGCCCCTAATTAATGGGGCTTGATTCCTCTAGTTTGACACTCATCTGTAAAAACAATTAACACCGGCCCTTTTTAACAAGGCAGAGGAAATAAATCAAATGTTAACACAAGGGTGGAGAGTCCTAGCTCATTGTAATTAGGACAGCGAGAACCTAAAGGCCCTTAGCACTGTGCTTCATTATCAATTGACAACCTGTATGTCCCCTGACAGTGACTGATCTTCATAGGGAGCTGCCTGTGAATGCGTCTCCACGCAGCAGAATGGAGAGGAAAATGAGATTTGCAGCCTTTTGTCTCAGTGAATAGACGCTACTCTTCGCTGCCTCTCTACCTGTTCAAATTCAATCAGCACGCACCTTTTGTTGTCTGTTTTACACTTAAAGTAGGAGTTTACTTTACTGCTAGCTTTTTTTTTTTTTTTTTTTTTTACCGATTGTGTCGTAGTTGTATTTGAGAAAAGGGAAAAATTTTACCACAGAAGATGATTATAATGAGACTGAATGTTGATTACTTATGTGACATTAAACAATAACATGTTTTACAATACAATAACATGGCTTTAGGCGGGCCAAAGAACAAAATAAACAAATCAGACACGTGTGCTTGCAGAGTTTAGCATTAAATGTAACTGCATCTGCTTCTTTCCTCACCAGCAGCATCAGTCCCCAAAAGAGGCCATTGTGCATTCTATCTGGATTTCTTTTCCGAGTGTGTGTCATACATCTGTTTTAATAAACAGGAGAGTTCTGCATGGAGAATTTCCATAATTAATCTAACAAATGTGAGCTCAGCAGTGTATCTGAACCCATTGTTATAAAGCAATTACAGCAGATGTGCATACCGTCCTTAAAGGTGGCCTCTCGTTCAAGAAATATACAGAACTTTATGAATCTTACGCATCTTTTATGTTCATGAAATAGATGATATGGGGAGACTTTTTCCCCATTTCAAAAGGGTGTCCTTTTGCTTCTTTTTTCCCCCCCACAGTAGATAGATTAGACTCTTTTTTTTTTTCTTCAAAGCCTCCCAAAGCTCTGTGTTTAATCACATTATGGCATTTCCCGCACAGCCTCGGTTTGGTTGCAGGGCTCAGGTTTAGAAACCAAGCAATGTGTTTCAATTTTTACCAGCAATTTGTACAATTCATGGTCTGCTGTCAGGGACAGAATCCTGTATCACTCTCAGATTCCACTCTTCTATCATCAACCCTGACATTAAAAGATAAGATTGATCCAGACGGGATTTGATCTTTAACATTAAACTGAGGCCATGGTCCCGGTCCATACAAAATGCCATCAATCACATCTTTAATCTCCCTCTTCTCTCCCTTTGCTCTTTTCACATGGAAGAACTCTGATTACAGTGAAATGTCTCAAAGCTGCTCTTTCTAGGGGATTAGAAACATTCATTCATTAATGCTTGTTTAAAAAGTCACAAAATCGTGGTTTTAAGTAGTAATTTTAGCACTTCAATGGCAACTTCATCCTCTTGAGTAGACCTTTAATGACACACTTCAACAAGGTAGTTTTCATGTTAATAATGAATTACAAGACGACGGAAATACTGACTTTTGGACGGAAAACTAATATCAGCACAAACCACAAACTTTTCATAAATGCATCAAAAATGCATCATGTATGAAAAACAGTGCCACTTCACATGACATACTGTTCTATAAGAGCTCAGTAATAGAAAGACATTTTCTCTGGTTCAATTGTAAAACAATTAATAACACAATTTTGCACAGAAGACATTGGCTGATTGCTGAAATAGCAGATAACTTATCAGTGGAAAACAGACCACTTTTGACTGGATAACAGATCTGCATTTTAAGCACTTTCACGTTATAGTACAGATGGGAAATTCATTCCGCAGTGTTATACAGATGGGTGGCTGATTGCTTAGTTTTTCAATGTACTGAACATGTCAAATGATTGTCAAAGACTTTTAAAAAAAAGTCAATTCATAATCAATTGTTTGTATTTTTTAATTATGTTTGCCTCAAAATGTGTTTATCAAAACGTTCCTAAAGCCGTCTCAAGGTGTTGTTGATAAAAACGTAAGGAGCACTTCACCTTACATGACCAGACTGAGTAAATTGGTCCGACGATCAGTTGATCCTTTGTGGATAACTGAATCACTAAAGGACTTGTCAATTTGTCTGAAATTATGCCTCAAAAAACCTCCTTCGCACTTAGGTGTACACGACAGAGATATCTACCAGACACGCAGCAGATGATTTGGTGGCACTTCTGCTGCAACATGTTAACATCTTTCCTCAGAACTTAAAGCTTGATAATCATCAGTTTCTGGATTAAAAGGATTTCATTCAACAACAATGTGGAGAATCTGATAGAAAACAGCCCAAATCGATGAAACTAACAAAATAATGCTGACTTCAGCTTGTAAAGGTTATTCAAGCTAAATTTCCACATGCTGAACCCTCTCAAAGTCCCCTCCACAGTGAAGCCCCACAGTCCACTTCACTTCTGAACCGTTGCTATCCTTTACGAGGCACAATAACGGTCACTGTCACTGTATTAGTTTTACGACACTGACAGCACGACAGAGCCCATTAATCACTACAGTCTCCAGAGGAAACCCTGTTACATGATGACCTGCTCCACAGCAGAAACACGGCCCATGTTTATGGGAAATTCCCCCCCAAACTGAGGAGTAAACAATGGCCTGTCATTCATTCACTGAACAATGAGTGCAAACTACGGGATGCACGCCTAAGTACACGTGTAGGCCTGTGTGCTGGTTATGAATAAGCAATCCTATGCAAATTTGTCTCTGGCAGAAGATTGTGCAAGGGTGTTAATAACTTGTTGTTGTATTGACTGTGCATAAAAGCGGGACAATGCAGCTCCAAAATGCTTCGATGCAGAAAACAAAAACAGTGGCTGCCGGATCTTTTTCATGCGATCTGATGTTTCTTTTACAACTTTTTATTTGATGTAGATAATCCATCAACAATATATTGGTAAGGCCTCACATTAAAATATTAAATAAGTAGCTTTTAGCTTTTAATAAAAAGAAGAACAGAAGTACCTATTACCATTATAAAAGTGGCATTAATTCTCCCAACTACTGGACTATGACAGTCAAAATCTCATTTGGTCAGGTCTAGTAACATTTCTGTAACACTTTCAACAAGTTATTTCTTTTTTGTTAAAAAAGGCTAAAAAGTTTACTAAAGCAACTGGGATCTGTGGTTCTTAGCAAGTGTTACTCAAACTGTGTTTTTTGTTGGGGACTATTTTAACATACACATTTGGTTATCCAGTAAGTTCTTACAGAGGCAGTGGAATTGAGTTAATATGAACTACAGTGCCCGAGCTCATTGTAATAAGGAAAAATGTCACTGAGTGCGACAGTGCGGCTCGCTGTTTTTAATAGTTTTTGGACAACAACGGAGCTCTGTGGTACAGAGGAATAAGCTGTATCAGGCTTTGGATACACAGATAATACTTGTTAGTATGCTCCATTTATTCTTGGCTTTGTTTTTTTAATGGAATTTCCTTTAACATGCTTAATAAAAAGGGAGACCTCAGCCCAGGTGGCCTTCCACAGAGTAACGTCGAAACAACACTTGAAACAACACTTGCAAAAACACAAATGTGTTTTTGCTTCTGACAGGGCTGCTTTAAATGCCTTCAGAGAGTGATGGGCTGCATTCTGTACACCTGAATGGTAAAAGCTAACTTGAACAAAGAGCCTCACTCTGTGAGGAACAAAGTGTTGGAGTAAAGGATACGGCAAGGTGAGATTTGTGGGAGAAAGATAAAGAGAAAACATTACATTCATAAATTATAAAGCAAACAGTGACACATGATAACTACCGGCTTCCTCGTGCTTTCCATTCAAGTTTTTAAATCAATACCACACTCGATTAGGTGCCATTATGGACATTCTCACAGTATCACTTTTATGAGATAGACTGACATTTTGACAGAGTCCATCATTCAACGGTCTCTGGGGAAATCTACACGATACCCATACACACTACAGTCCATACAGTATCTATCCAAAGACAAATACAGGATGTAACAACAAAGACGCGTCTACCGCTGCTGATCTATTATTGTGTTTCAGTAGACTGTACAGTGCAGGAGTCTCGTAGTGGAATAACAACAAGATTCTTGTAGTGGAATAAAAACAAGCAGTACAGCACCTTGTATACTCAGTGATTGAAAAAACACAAACAAACAAACAAACAAACAAGCAAACAAACAAACCTGGACCTTGGCATAAAAAGGTCTTGCTACATTCTGGAAATATGTTCAAAGAAAATCATGTAATGTAGAAGAAGGAAAAAAAAAAAACGCAAAGTGAGATATGAGGAAAGAAAATGTTCAACTCATCTTTCCATAATCCCCTAGTCTCTGTGCTCCCACCCTCCTTTCCAACCTCCAATTACAAAGGGAAGAAATGCCTCGCTTTCTCACTCCTCAGAAATACACAGGCCCTACATCAGAACTCAATTTGGTTTGGTAATGAGACTGCGCTTGTGCATTTCCCCATGCAGACAGCCCAATCTTCAATTGCCAGCACACATCGGGGCTTTGCTTAGCAGGAAGGCTCTAAGGAAATAGACTGGTAAAAGTGTTGCCTTTTTTCATTTGGATGAAAGTTCGAGCTCACCTTGTGTAGTCTTTTCAAAATGACCTTGGGAAATATCAAAGATCTGAGGACAAGCGTAGTTTAAACTAAGGCCTTGATTTAAAAAAAAATGGATCCCAGCATTAGTTTCAGTGAAGTGAACAAATATTTGATAGAGTCCTGGTCAAAGCACCACCTGCAGCATACCAGGACCAATCCCTGTGGGCTGCCGTAGTGGTGGGCTGGTGGACCATCAGAAAATCCATAAACTTTTTACTGGCCCTGTCTGGGTGCCCAGGTGCACAGAAATAGCGACTGTCAGAGCAAGTGATGGAAAGATTTGTCACTGTGAATGGAGCTCAAAGCTCATACACCACTAGCCCGCAACACTGTCTAAGATGACTGAACCTGAGCCGACCGACAGATCAACAGATCAGGCTTGTACAGTGAGAGACATTTGTCTTACGGATTTTTGTGGACAGGGAAATCTGGCTGTCCCACACCAGAATGCATCATCTGTAGGACAAAACTTTTCAAAGTGGCAATGGTGACAAGCAAGCTCAGGAGATGTCTTGAGACAAAACACTTTGAGTACACTGAAATATATTTCAAGAGACTAAGAGAGGCAAATAAAAACCTAAAATCTGAGGTAATTTTACTTTTGAACAGAAATAAAGAAATTAATTTAGTAATTTACTAAAATTATTCAGTGTTTAGTCAAATATTTATCTGCAAATCTGCACGGCAACATAAACTGGATGAAGAGAAAATAATTCCTGCTTGCAAATGCATTTCATTCAGTGATAACCCAGATGAAGATAAAGACGGTGTAAGGTTCGTTGGGATGGATCACTTATCCTAATCAATGTTGAAGTCAAGCAAGTTGATTTTAATATTGTGCTGCACAGAAGATCCAAATTCATTATAAAATGTACAGTATGCTTTTAAAAGTGAATTTAATTAAATAAAAATATGTATAATTTCCTGCTTGCCCTAATTTTTTCAAACACACATCCCTGAATGCCTCACTTCTCCGTGTAAAGCAAGGCTCATCCAGATCACATGAAAGGGGATTAAACCAAGTCTGATTTACACACAGTTCAAGTAAAATTACTATCAGCTATACTTTTCAGCGCGTGTGCAAAGAGGATTGGACTTACATAGTCGTCGTATGATTCATGTGTGACTGCTAACAGCGGGACCCTGTATCCAGCACTCCCCGATGTCCCCCTGGCTCTGGGAGCTTGTACCTCCCTCGTTAAAACAGTTGTGGGAAGTTTGCTGTGTGTCACTGCTGCTGTCCCCCGAGGTGCTGCTGCACTCCTTCCTGTGCCTCTGTGGCCCCTGGTAAAGCAAACACGGGGACAGAAACGGCGTCAGTTAGCCCTGAGAATCTCACTTCACAACATGCGCGAATAAGCTGCAGAGATTTCCGAAAAAAAAGTGGAGTTAAAACAATCAGAAATCTGTTAAATCCCTCTTATCGCTGCACATGTGCAGGCTGCATGTCGGTGGTAACCTCCGCTGGCACTGGGCTTGATCTTGTAATGATCAGAGGGGCTGAAGAGTGTCACTTTGTGTTTTTCTCTGCTCTGCACACATGTCTGTAGGATGCACCGTGGTTATTTCAATAACACGCTGGAGCACTGCCATGCCTGTGTTTGTACAAAATCACATCTCCATCTGCCTGAATCTATTGAATACACACAGGTAGCAGTCAAGGAGGTGTAGCGCTCAAAAGGAGTAAAGACTTATTTAGTATTGTCCAACAGAGAGACATTAAAGGCTGAAGGACTTGGGTAGGCACAAGAAATTTAAGGCGGATTGTTTCTTTTTATGGCAGTGCGAGTGTCCAGCAGCAGGACCACAGCAACACCACAGGGATTGCAGGGTGGATTTAGCATCGCAAAGCCGTCTATTGTCTGCTAACTTACATTTTAGCAGCAGCATGATGTAGGTGGGCTAGGATACCCTTTCTTCCCCTGGCACATCCTTTACTAGGCAGCAACTCATTGTGATCCAAAAATACAAACACTCAAAGGGGAATTACTGGTGCATATTTTTCATGGAGATTTACAATAATTGCTTATCAGTGTGCCATAAGGAGAAAATCTGGGCAGGGAAGTGGCGGTGGTGGTGGTGGTGACTTTAAATTGGGAGCATCCCATGCTACTGTTGGATTTAGAGCATCAACATGTGCTGCCTGTATCAGGCCAGGCTGCCATGGCAAACTGTACCTGCTTACTCCTGACGGACTGCCACGGCTCAGGTAGATTACGGAAAATTTGCTCTAAAAACGAACTATAAAGGCAACTGGAAGAGGCAGTGCGTTTCACACAAGCAGCTTCATGCATGGCTAAGCCAATCCAACGCTCTGTGCCGTGGCCAGTCCTGCCTACATCCTTAAGTCCTCTTGAGCTGCAGTACTCAGAAAACCAGTAATATGCGTTTATCAGGAAGAGTACTAAGTGATCAAGAAGATGTAAGTGGAAAAAATTAGAAAGGAAAATACTATTTAAAACTATTAACTACAACCTAAGGAAAAGAATGAGTTTATATCATGAACAGAACTATTCACCCTGTGTTAGCAGTTGTATTATGTCTTCTGTGGCTCATGGGAGCTCGCTCTCCTTTCCCTTCCAACTCATTAACAATAACCAGGGGGGTGTCTCGACATAAAAACATCAAAAAATGAGCACATTTCAATCGTCTGATGTTTGCTTTTATCAATTAAAAACAAAAACAGGGGTTTTAAGTTTGTGTATTTAGATTTGTGGTGTGACAGTGTGTCAGAAGTGTTTTGCCAGTACTATCATTAAATTAGTAAAATACATTTCTTATTGCTTGTTTTTTTATCATAATTGAGTAAGAGAATATGTTTTCACTTAAGAATCTCAGAGTTTTTCCATAAAGACTCTGCATGTCAAAATGAGTGTCCGTCTCTCCTGTCATTCCTGCACTTATAAAGAAAATGATGGATAAAAAAAGTTTTAACGAGAAGTTTCTTAAGTCTGAGAAAATAACCCTGATGATGTCACCAGGGTTAGCTGGAAACTTGATCAATTCAAATAACTGGCTTTGTTTTTGTTGTTTCCCTTCGATTTCCTGCAAGTCCCCCAAGGTTATGAAAATGCAATACTATTAGTGGAAATCAGTGGAATAACTGTAGATTTTTCCCAATATGTAAGTACATATTGATTTTATATCATGTGCAAGAGAAAGTTTAACCTGTAAGAGGTTTTAGTTAATGAACCTGACAACATGAGTGTGTGAGCACAAATTCCAGCTTTTACTGCAGATGTGCTTTGAAGGGAAAACATTTCCCCATTACCTAATTTTCTCTCTTAGATCTTGCAAAAAAAAAAAAAAACTAGTAAGCTTCAGAATTAACTTCTAGAAGCCTGATTATTGATTTTACAAAAACACTCAGCTTCTTTCAGGGCAGCTTTTTACACAACTGCGACCTGCACTTTACCTTGTGGATATTGTGGTTGCCGGTCGTATGCTCCTCCCTGCTGCACTCCTCCCTCTGCTCGACTCGTCAGAGCCGTTCAACAGGGAGAGCTCTCTCAGTTGCTCCTGTCTGATCTCGTCATTGTAGTCCTGCGGGAACGAAAAACAGCATGTCTCATATGAAGAGAAAAAAAACCAAAAAAAACAAGGACATTTGTCTTCTGACTGCAACAGATGCTCGCAACAGCAGCGAATGTCATCAAATTAAAATGATCTTGACACGCACAGTAAAACACATGGCGTTCCTGAGCATTGAATACTCAATGAAGACTGTTTTCTTTGGTTATGTTTGGACCCAAAATGCAGGGAGGGTTGGGATTAGTAATGTAGGACAAGACAATAAATATTCCTCAAAGGGGCTGTGGATTCACTGTTTGCAGTACTTTTGCATGATTAAAAAGGGAAAATGGGGATAAACCATTCTGTTTCTGCTCTGCAGAACTAGTGTGAATTTTTTTTTTTTTTACATCGAATTTCCTTCCGGATGGCTGGAAGACAAAATAATGTCTAAGCAAGAAAATCAAGACAAGATTTTCCAAATAATTTCACAAACCTTTATGTTGAGAAGAAAGAGGACATAAAAAGGAAATAAAAAAAACAAACAAAAAAAAAAAAAAAACGAAGCATCCTTCAGCCTTTAAAGCAAAATAAAAGTATTCTTTACTTTGTTGGCACACGTTCAGCCTGTAATTGACAGTTTCAACAACTTTGTGTGGAATATCGTCGTCTTGTGATTCTGGACAATTATTCTCAACCTGTTATCAAACATGATATGGATCATTACACAGCAGATAAGGGAGTGGACAAAGCAGTATTCATTATCTTGTCACTGCTGACAGATAAACAGGCTCATTTCTTAGAAACTCTCAAGCCAAACCCACAAGATTTTCTACACTGGACAAAATGTTTTTATAATGACAAAGCAGTGGAGGGAGAATTTTTAAAACACGTCATTACGAAGTTCAAATTATTTCAACTCTGACCGAGTTTCCACTTTGAGTTTTCATCATCCACCAAGTTTCCAGAAAAGTGAGACAGCATGAGAGTTGGAAATGATTTCCCCTGGTCTACATTAATCATTACTCTTACTCTAGTCTTTACAACCATGGACTCAATGACATCTTTGTGTGAGCATTAATCCAACCAATAAATTAACTGCACATTGATTCATGAGATACGATTCTGTCTAGAGTGCACTGATAAGTGAAGGACTAGATAACTTTAATGGCTGTGCAGGTTCTGTGCGAGTTAGATTACAGCTCACATGTTCAATATAATATAATATTCTGGTGAATTAATGTCACTTTTTCATTTTTTTACACCCCCATTCTCATTCTCCTCTGTGTATGTCCATTATGTTATATCTATAAGCCCACCTACACCTCACTTAGTCATGAGGATATCACAGCGGAGTTTTTGCCCACTCTGTGATTTGCATAGTTTTGACACTGAGTGTGATCAAATCCTCAACAAACAGCATTTATTAGATTCAAATCAACTTTGTGTGAACACCTGAAATCGCGAAACTCATTTATTTTCCAAATGTGTGAAAAGTAACTCCTCTGGTAGACTCATTATCAGACGTCAACCTTAGCAGCCAAATCTACAATCAATAATTTTCCTCTGGACCTTTAATTCAGCTCGATAATGACGGTGGGTCTTTTCAGCATGAGCTGTTCATTTTCAGCTTTTACCACAATATCTCAAAAAGTCCCTCTCTGCTCATAAATGTTTCTTACTGATTTTCTTTTTCTTTCTACACTTGGATGTTTGAGCTTCACCGTGCAGGATGATGTATGTGCAGCGTTGGACACTGAAAGCCTGTTTTCAAATTCCTCTGCTGCCTGAGGAACGTTTCTCTGGGGTTACCTTGGATATGAGTTCATAAAACATGTCGATGTGACGGTGAGGTTGTGTAGCCAGTTGTGGTTCAATATACAACGTACACAAGTGTGATGTGGAAACTTGAAGCCTTCACCGCAAATTCACAGAAAATGGGCTTTTCAGTGAAGTAGGAGACGTCTCGTGTCAAATGGTTAAAGGTTCCCTATTAGTAGTAAGTTTTATTAGTAAGTCTATGAAGCCTTTTAGCCTGCGTCCCTGTTCTGTTTGCTCGTGTGTACACGTGTGACGCGACATTCCAGCCGGTCGTTGTACCACCATCACTGTTCCACTGATCAACAGATATGTGCCAACACGGAAAAACTGCAAACCAATAAACACGGATATAAACACTGCAGGTTTCAAACTTTTGATAAAAGTGAGCTTCGCAAATGTTTTATGAGGAAGGAAATGTATTCAACATGCTTGTTAAACCTCGAGGATACACATTATGTGTCTTGGTGAGCAACAGTGAATGCAAATAAGAAAACTCCACAGGGCACCTTTAAACTTTGCATATTCATAGATTCAGATTTTCCAATGCGGGAGAGGGAGTAGATGTCACTTTTTTTTTTTAGAAATTCTAACTAGTTAACTGAACTTTCTTTTTTTTTTTTTTTGGTGAAAATCAGACAAATGATTTAAAAAAACAGTATTTTTAGAAGTCTTAAATCCTGTCTGGAGGGGATCTTTAAAATCTAGACTTTGATCCTGGACTAAATGAAACCAAAACCTCACATTCTTGTGTATGGTCATTTTTCATGACCGTAGATTGATATTTGATATTCTCCTATACACAGCAAAATCTCAGATCAGTGACGCCAAATTATTCAGGTGCTGATGCAGCGAAACACTAATAGCAACACTTCATTAAGTCACAGTATATTACGCTTTGCCATGCATAAGCATTTACTGTTTTATTTATTTATTAAATATTTCAAAGGTGGATCAGAAAGCTAGGTTTTTGCTGTGTCTCAGAGCAAATGGCTGCAAGCATAGACTGAATAGCCTACTTCCAGTTACTACTTCTTCATCCTCTCATGTTTGACTGAGGGTAGACTGGATGCTGCAGTGACTCACTATTGCCTCTTGTGCTACAAAGTGGTATTACAGGCCAGGGCTAGCTGGTTGGCATGCTAACGTTAGTAGATATCTCTGCAGCGTAATACAAAGATGTCTTTGGCATAACGTCAAAACTGTTGTTTCTTCACATTCTGTTGATAATTGTAGTTTTAAACGTTTTAAACTAAAATACTCACAATACTCCCCTTTAATGAATGAATAAGGTCTACAGCATTCTGTTGGTCTGAAGGAGACTGGCAGAGCTTTTAATTGGAAAGCTGGCAGCTTTATCCGAAGCACAACAAATCTGCCAAAGCTTGTAAAAGTTGACTGTTGACAGAGGCGTTAACATGAGTATACAGAGATAAACCCCATGCTGAGGCTTCTCAGGTCAGACTGTTTGCTCGCTGAGATTAATTCTGACCATGCATGACCTTGTGCACATACGATATCCTTCAAATAAATAAAGTTAGACTTTTAAGGGGTCAACACATGAAGCATGGCGATACCAGACACTCTTGTGTTTGGGTCCACCTGCCACAAGTCTCTGTTACTGGCTGATTTCTTCCCCTGTGCATTCCATCTTATATCTCAGTGATATGAGTCTGCTGGCTACAGGACCCTTTGTGTAAAGATACACACAAAAATGAATTCAGCATTTTTTAGATAATCAATTTCAGTGGATTTAATCCTTAATTATAAGAGATGTTGTCAATCCAGACCGCCCCTGAAACTGTGATGTGATTTTACTGTGTAAATATATTTCTCCAACAGACACAAGATATTAAATCAAAGAAAAACCAATGCCAGCTTGTGGCCTTTGTTGGATTCCTAATGTGGTCTAAGATTGTTGTGTTCCCAAACATGGTGCATTTAAGGTGAACTACAGAAGTGGCTACAGGGACTATTTGATCCATACTATCTTTATTACTACTGTATACTACTGTCATATCAGATATCATGTCTGATGGACGTATGTCAGGAGATGTTCTGTTTTTTTGGAGGACAGAGTTTGGGATTCACTTGTAACATATTGTATATTCAAAGACAGCAGATTTATGGCACATGGTGATGGGGAATGAACTGATTTCAGTTTCCAACAGCGAACACAATGCGTGTTGAAATGTATCTTATGTTAGATCATCAGATCCAAGAACCTTATACAATCTCCATCCATTTAAATGACCTCACAACCCTCTCATTTCTGGTGCTCAGCATGTTTCAGAAAATGCTCTATCACAGTTCAGATTGTGTCATGTCCACAGTGCTGGATGGGCTTATTTAAGTGTGTGAAGCATGTTCCCTTACACTGCTGGCACACAGGTCTTCATGAACGTGCAATTTGCAGGGTTTGACAAACACACACTCGTATTGCAGAAATGGCACTCTCACACAACAAATGTGTTTCCACCCTTAAAAAATACTATCCAAAAACACAAATGGTCCTGAATGATACTGTCGCAGGCCACAATTTATTAATTTCAAAGCAGTGGGAGAGGAGACTTCAAGAAGTCAGATTTTATCTTTAGTGTTATCGTTTGTATTTTTAGATTCACCACTTCACACCTCTTGGAGAAAACAAGAATTTTTACAGTGCGCAGCAGACGTGGTTCACAGAGGCGCACAGCACAGAAAAGATGGCAGGAAGATGCCAGTTTCTAAACTGTATATTTTCAACTTAACAAGGTCTGAAAAAATCTTCACAGCACATGCTGTCTTGCCTAACAACCTACTGAAAACACATCAGGCCAGTTGATCCAGAGTCTCAGAAGCAGCCACCCAGCTGCAGCAGCTATTATTCTGCATCTTGACATGATGTTTGTAAAGTTTTGTACTGTATCTTTGTACATTTTTCAGCATGAGCTGGCCTTTTCATTTCTTGACAAAAGAACTCAGTTGGGAATAGATCTGGACTTTCATTTTTTTTTTTTTTTTTTTTTTTGGGTGATACCAAGAGTTTACATGCATGAATCTTCATCTATACTGATCTGGACTTGTACTTCTCAGTTTATTGTGATGCCTCATATTAAATCCAGAGAAGAATCAGTGCTACTATTGATGCAGCACAACATAAGTGAACATTTTCCACACCTGAAATAATATGCATACATTTATATATTGTGTGCTATTAGAGAACCAAATCTGCTACTTTTCAAAGTCAGCTCAACACAAATTGCACCGCCCTCGTTTCCACTGGGAAACTGGCCCTGCATTGTTAAAAATACCTGCAGTCTGGATGTACGCTGAACATCATAATGCAGATAATGACGTGCACCAGGTATTCGCCTCTGCAAGGCCAGACCAACCTTTAGTGCTGCTGCTCAGGCTTCTTCATTGGGAGCATATGGATTGTGTAAATTACTTTAAAAGAACCAACAAGTAGACCTGTGTCAGTTTTAATAGCAGCTGACTTTATGTAAAAACAAATTACTGCCACATATCTTGTTCAAGCATCTGTGTCATCCCCCCATCTGCCAAAGTGCTCCCCATCGCAGTTTGGCCCGAGATGAAGGCCACAAACTCATCCAGCTGAGAGCAGGATCGCTTGTCCTTCTCCAGTGCCTGTATGTACTCTAGTCCACTGATTAGGTTCCTGATTGACTTTTTTTCCCCTTCCTCTGGTGCATACTGTATCTCTGAGCTGACAGGACTGATAGGATTTCTGTAGTCAGATTTTGCTTCACGGCAGATCTGAGGGCTCCGGTTAAGACAAGCTTCCTTTTCTCAGTCATTCTTTTCTTTGATAAAGCTTGCAGTCAAACAAACTGCGCTTGTTGGTGGCCTGTGTGTTCTGTTTCTGCTCAAGGCTAAACGAATAACACAATATTCCCTAATTACGCATCGGAAATTCTGATTGGAAATGGATGCACTGCTTGTTCACATGATGCATATTTGAGATTTATAACAGAAGATATATCTGCACAACACATAAGGAGCGTTTTCATATCAGATGAAAAGAATGTGTATTTATTTTTTCCTGGTTTGTAGATGTGAGCTCAGTGGGAGCTCAGTGGGAAGCAGGTTTTGTTAAATTATAGGGGTAAGACATTTATTTTCAGACATCATGGGGTGATGCCATATTAAAATGAATTTTACTTTGCTAGAAGACAGAACCCATTTGAGTTTTTGTTTCGAAGTTAGATGAGAGGAAAGAGGAGTACAAGTGAAGGGAAGAAAGGAGTGCTGCACAAGTCACCCACTTCAGCTCACAATCTTTGGTTTTGAATATGTAGCAGTACTTGCCAAGACCTGAAAACAGAGTCTGATGTGTAAAACAAGTGTAGTTCCAACTTCATCGACACATTTACATTACTCAGTCTGTTGAGTAATCTTAAATCTTAAAATCCATGTTGATAATTTACAGCCAAATCAATCTCCACTGATTGTTGTTTCACATGACGTCGTACTCACTCCTAATACACAGTGCAGCATTAACAAAACGACCGCAGGACGCACTTGCTATTCTCCACCACAGGAAGGAAGTATTTGTCACTGTGGATACTGACAGATGCCTGTTGTGTTACATTATGTGCAGTTTATTTGCAATCCTGTGAGATCCCTGAAGTGTGCTATTAAATAGCATGGTATGCTCTGTATTTTTTATGTTTATATTGACGTGTATATAAAGAACAAGATGAATTTAAGTGATGTTGCTCTAACTTGCCTGAATATTCTGGGGTTCTGGTAAATTAATATAATGTTTTTCCCCCCCTAATATTTGGCACCCGTGTTTTCAGTTCGGATTAAAATTTATAATAATAAATCAGCATTGTTGTTATTGTCTACTTCCTCCTGCATCTAACTGGTATTGGACGTCCCCAAAGAGGGCATTCATCGCCACAGTAATAATTTTCAGCCCTTTTGTCTCTTAGTAAAATATTACAGAAATGGTTCCTTCCTAGTTACCCTGCATCATTAGTTCAGCACGAAGGTTTTCACAAAAGATTCAAACTTTTCCCTGGTCTAAACTGTCTGCACTTCTTGAATGTGTGTTAAAGCTATTTAAAAAGAAATGCATTACAGCCAATCCTGTGTGTAAACTAATTAGAAAATGTGGCTGCAGTTCTACACGAATAATTTAGAAAACAATACCTCATCTGTTCTCAAGGTACTGCAATGAAACGATAGCGGAGACTCTGCCAGCATATTCACAATCGGATAAAGCATCAAATAAATACATAAAAGCCCCTGCTGATATAAAAAGAACAAGAGAGCCAGCTGACCCTTTTATTAGCGTGGACTGCACAATGCAAAGAACAGCACAAATGGGACGTTGATTTCTGAGAAAATGCACATCTAGTGGGCATTTACAACACCAAGGTAAAAGAAGGATTTCACTAAACTTGTTTTAAGATTTAAACATATTAACAGATCCAATATATGCTCTGGATGTATGCAACATGGTACAGCAGGGGCCAGCTCTTTTTTAAGACCAAATTTTTCATGCAAATTGGTTGCACCAGCAGATCATGAGTGGTGGGTTCATGAGACTCACTGAACTAGCTAGCAGCCTGCAAAGAGCAAACACAGTATTTTCCATGAAAGCTTACATGCAGAAACATTAGATTAATAGCCCTGCATTGCTTTACTTGTTTTTTAGCAGACAGTGCAAAGTAATTTGTATGTGGAAGGGTATGAACTGCTCATTGCAGATGCAGTATCATCATCCTCCTGGCCCAGTGAGCAGACATGCTTGTAAGAACATTGACTCAGTATAGGAAGATGCACAAACTCCATAAAGTCGACTCATGCAGCACAATTCCACTATTAGGCTTGTCGCATTTGCAAAGCTTGATTAATATTTACAGCTTAGACTCAGCAAGAGTACACAACATGAACATTAATTATTGCTAAGTTCTCCAGGCTATAAGTTGCTTGAGTCTTGCGAGTTGTTCCATACTGCACTTTAATTGCTGAATACATTATTTTTCATTTGTAAGTAAGGGCCTGTAGTGTACAGCAGCGTCTATAATGCAGAGACTCTCATGTAAACAAACACAGAACACTGGACACTTAAAAAGCAGTTTCCTTTGTGTTAATAAGCCCAGTGGAGAAATTGGAGTCAGCAGTAATGACTGAAGTTCATATATGACAATAGGAATAAAAATTAGGAAGGAAAAAATAAGGTGAAATATTGGAACTCACTGGAACTAGGAATTTTTTAATCTCCTCCAAGGCGTGACTCATGCGAGAATAGGCCTCACCAGGTGGAGCAAAGACTTCAATTAAAACGTGAAGATCATTACTCAGATGGGCATATTTGGCCTCTCCACTTTTCCTTAATTCTTCCTCCTGTGAAAAAAAGAGAGCAAGTGAAGGATTTGTGTCCATAAAATTGGAATGATTAGCATCCATTACTCTATTATGCTAATTGTAATAAATACCACATTAAAAGGTTGTTTTAAACAACATGTAATAATACTATTACAATTACTGTTGTATAATGACATTTCAGTAAGGTATTTGCACATCAGTTTTATGCTCATTTTATCTTCAGAATGTCTACAGTACAAAAACTAAATACATGATGGATGAAATATACTTTCGTCATTTCTCAGTATGAAAATTTAATGATTTCATTTTATTAATGACTAGAGACAGTTGGGATAAGTGTTTGTTCCCACTGAGAACGCTAGCAGCTCTATGAAATTGCACAGAGATGGTTCGAGCTAAATGCTAAAGTCAGCACGCTAACATGGTCACAGTGGCAATGCTAACATACTCATGGTAAGCAGGTATAATGTTTACCATGTTGAATATTGTAGTTTAGCGTGTTAGCATGCTATCTTTTGCTAATTATGGCTAAAAACAAAGTACATCTGATAATGCGGCCATGTAATTAGCTTTGCAGGTATTTGGTCATAAACCAAAGACACTTCGCTAAAAATCAAAAATCACCTGTCACCAAAGACAGTGGGATTTGCTCCCCCAGGGTCCATGAACGCAAATTTGCATGGCAATCCAAGCAAGTCTGGACCAAAGTGGTGGACTGACATTGCTTATTGCTTATTCTTAGAGCCATGCTGCTGGTTTGGTTAAAAATCTACATCTAGCCAGACGGAGTATGCTCTCAAATCTTTTTTAGAATGAAGATATTTTGATGACTTTTTCCTCCATTCATCATAAGTATCTCTTGGACATGCAGGCTACAACCTACAGTAACATTTGTGATTTAGTTTCGAGACAAGGAGACACTTGAGCAATCACTACATTCATCACTGGGAAGACACTTGTACAACATTGAGAAACATCTCTGAATGATGTGTGGCTTCAGCTGCACAAGGAACAACTTCTAGAGAATAACTGCAGCTCATTTGACAACTACAGACAAAAATGACAACAATAACAGACTAGATAGTAGAGCTCTGTCATGGATTCTGGCACTGGGGATACTGTTAGTGAATGTTTTTCTGATGGAAATTGAATTTTGCAATTTGTAATTTTCTGATTCTGTGAAGAATGCTCTGCAGGCACCGCTCCAAAACAGCTCCCGGAACATGGCATTTAGTTCAAGTCATCTTGATAGGCAGTAAATGATTTGGTGACCTGTGGGAATCCTTAAGAATTACAGAAATATTGCCCTAAAAAGGCACACCCATGGGACAAAAAATTACTTTATCAGAAATCAGAAACTGACATCTCACACAGAGGAGAGGACAGGTTTGAATTTTAAACTATTTCAGTGAGGACATTTTGGGAAAGTGGGGACATTTTGCTCGGTCCTCACTTTCTGACATACCTTAAAATGGCTGTTTGAGGGTTAAGACTTGGTTTTAGGGGTAGGGTTAGGATTGAGTTTAGATTAGGATTAAGGTTAGGCATTTAGTTTTGATGGTTAAGATTAGGGTAAGGGGCTAGGGGCTAGGGAATGCATTATGCCAATGAGTGTCCTCACAAAAACCGATGTACAAACATGTGTGTGTGTGTTTTTCAGTGTGGGGGAGACCAAAGAGGTGGGAGAGGAAGATGATGCAGACATCACAATGGCAATACCACATACAGTATATTAAAGTAGCAGGTGCAATGCTTTCTCAGATATTTTTCCCATTAATTAAAACATTACTCTGCACACCAGGAACATAAGTATTAAGCAAAAAATTGGTAAGGATTCCTTTTATCAAATTAGAAATTCCATCATAATAGTCACCATAAATGGCGCTAATTAAGTGCAGTAATGTAACAGACTTTTTTCACTGCATGTATTTTGACTTGTTGTAGCAGGAAAAGCACAGATGAAATTAACATTAATGATGCCAGCATTCCACTTAGGTGCTCCAGATTTAGCCCCCTGCATGTGTGTACACTTGCTTATTGGTGTGGACCACTGGGGCAATCGACTGGAATGGGTATTCATTAATGCTATTTAGTTACACGTGTGCTTTTCCTGCTGTGATAAGTCAAAATATCTGTGTAAAAGGCCTGTCGGGAATGTCCACTGATGCAGACTCCATTAACCGATGAAGACCATGAGATGCAGTTGAAAGTCCAGTGGTCTAATATGCTAAACTAAGATGGCAAACATGGTAAATATTACACCTGCTAAACATTAGCGTGTTAGCATCCACATTATGAGCATGTCAGCATACTGATATTAGCATTTAGCTCTGAGCTCTGAGTACAACTGCACAGCAGTGGCTTTATCAGTTTGCATAGGACACTTTAAAACTGTGCTTACAAAATGTGAAATAAGAGCCAAGGTCTCAGAAGATAAATGAAAAAAAAAAAAAAAAAGAGGCAAAAAATTTGACTGTTCACTTTGGATGGGAGGTATTCAGTTAAAGCAACTCTATGAGAAGGCACTGTTGTAAGCAAAAGATCAATCCAAGCTCCTACTGCAAACCAAAGTCTGATAATAAGAAGCCCATTCACCTTTTAGTCTTAACCCAGGCCCTGAGGGGCCCTACCTGAGGCTTCACACTGGCTTTAAATGCTTAAAAGATTTAGTATATAGCTCAGGGCCAGTTCTAACTGTGTTTTAAAAGGAACCAGTTAAATCATAAAATCCTTTCTCCACTGAACAAATAATCAGAAGCGATGTCAGACTTGGAGTGGACACGTTTCTTCTACCAGTTACAAATGCAGCTCCCAAATTTTGAACAATGTAGAGATTATTCAGTCTTCTCAAAATAAAGATAGCTTTTTTTTTTTTTAACCTGTATTCATTCACTCTGCACCACAGCAATTGGGTGTTGAGTGCCTTGCTGAAGGACACTTCGATTCAGTGAGAGTGCCACTCATGCTCTTTACTCAACCAGCCAATCCGAGGATTCAAACATCTGTCCTTGCATCACAGGGCCATTGTCTACCCTCTGGGAGAAATCAGCTTTAATTAAAACTTGCTCCAAAATTTCAGCGGGCTTCAGATCCTCTGTCAGAGAGCCTACGTCATAATGGATTAGATCAAAACATGCAGATGATCGTGTCTCTGAGTCGTTTCAGTACTTTGCCACCAAAATAAATGTTTGAGAGACTGTTTTACAGCAGAGAGAGATAGAGATTTATACATCAGTCACCATGACTGCAGTATGCCTGTGTGTTTTATCAGTCGATATTATATGTTTGCACTGTTATAAGGACTTTAGGAAATTAAATTTCTCTATAACCTTGCAGTGTTTGCCTACACTAGTGGTACACAGTCTAGAGTCAGAGAGGTGAAATAAGGACTCTGCTTTAGCGCTATGACTCAGCACAGTGTTAAACAGGCTAATACCTGTGCACATGTTGTAATATTGACCACGTGGTCTAATATAAGTGGGTGAGCTGCTCTGATGCAAAATTTCCAAACCTGAGATATTACGTTACAACTGGACTGATGCACCCTACTGAGGAACTGGATGAGATGGCAGAAATGTGTGATGTCAATGTGCTTTTGCGTGTAATGGGACTTTGGACTATCTCTGTACCACACTGCCTTGTGACTAGGCTGCTTTGAATGGCAGCCAGCCTTTCAGTCACAACCTTCAGGCATCAGTCTCAGGTTGTCAGTCCTTCAGACTGGCTCAGACTGTACACAAAATCAATATCACGGACTGAAAACACCAAGCTAAATCCAATCGTTACATAGCCATCCTTTGGTGAGAGACAACTGTTAAGGGTCTATTATTTTTCCTCGGTGCTGCACACAGCATGTGTCTCCCTCAGACTGAAACTGATGCTGTACTGTGCAGAATCACAACCTAGGCATTGCATACATGTTAGTTATGCAATGCTTATAGCTGTTATGTTGCTGACAGTTTAGCTGTTATTAACATTTTACCACCTCCTTACTTAATTTTTTAATTTTATACACTGAAGACAAGTTAATTCAACACATGAGTAAACTGAGTGGACTTAGTGGCAGAAAGCCAAATTCAAAGTCTTGGCTAATGCAAATCCAAAAATTAATAGTAACGTAACGTTTCAGTGCTTTCAGCCTCTGTCAAAATGAAGACTTTCAGCTCGAATGGAAATCCATGTGAAAGGTACGGTTACTAATCACAAAGCTGCACAATTATTGTAGAACTTTTGGTTTCATTTAGTTGATTGTACCTTTTTACAAGCAAATATGGGAGCTGACAGAAGGTCTCCAATTGGATGCTGGAAAAAAAAAAGAATCCTATACAGCAGGTAACAAAAAGTGCAGTGTAGTTTGCATGTATATTTTCATTTATAATTTTTTAACCTCAACTTTTACTATAAAATTAACAAAAATCCTTGAAGTGCTCAGAAAAAAATATCTGAACATTTAAGGAAAACTGGGAAAACTACAATAAATACTGCTATTATATAATATTATTATAATTACAATGATGCTACTATATACTATTTTTATATACAGTCTATGGGCAAGATCTGCTAAGGGGAAGATTGAGTGATAAGATCAAAAGCTCCAGAACAGCTATTGAATGGACCTTGTGGTGAGATTGCTTGTTCAGCTAAATAAACTGCATTCAATATGTACAGGTGACAACTAAAACCACTGTAACAGCTCCTGAATATTTTCCCATCAACGTGTTTCTGACATATTGAAATGCGGCTACAGTTTCACCAAGGAGGTGGTAAGACGGCACGTCTTTTGTCATGTCTTGATGTCTGAATCGGAGGCTACAGTAATAATAGCGATGTAACTCTATAGCAGCACACCCAGACCTGTTAAGAGCGTGAATACCAGATCCAGCAGGCTGTCTGTGGACATGCTCAGATAAGTTTGGCTCCAGGGGCCAACAAGTCAGCAGGATAAATGACTCTGGCAAAGAGATTCATTACTTTGCATTCATAATTGACTATTACAGAATATGCTGTTAAACAACACACAGAAAAACTTTCCCATTTTCTCCTACATATGGCTGTCATCTGAGAGCTATTAATTCTGCTCTGGGTGCCATTCATCTCAGTTACAGCTCAGATGTTGTTTGTTAGAATATTCTTCTGTGCTTTGATGGAATTTCAAGCGCTTCGCTTCTGTAAATATTTCCATTTGATCTATATCTTGGACCAGTCAAACGACCATATTTCAGCACAAATCGATATCTTTCATACCTTGCCTTTATCCCTCATGGACCCTTTGCCGAGGATGGACATCTTCACTCCCGTTTCCTCCTGTAATCGTTTCATGGAATTTCCCCGTGGTCCCAGCAGCTTCCCAACAAAATTAAACTGGAACAAAGAAAAGGGAAAATAAGCAATCAGACTTCTTATTAATGCTTTCAACATACAGTACGTAAGTAGAATACAAATAATGAAAAAGCTGATTTATATGTCAAGATAAACATTTCTGAATCAATCTCTCTATTTATGTCTTGGACAGAAAAAGAATTTGGAGAAAAGGTTAACCGTAAAATATATTTGCCGGCCATTAGTCATTTATTATCAATATAATCTCACATTCCATTCATCATTCATCATGTGAGAAAAAGGCTGTAATTTGGCCTGTAATAAATCAATATAACTGTGCTCTGCATGTAGCACATTAAAGGTGAACTGGACTCTCATCTGCGCTCTGGCATAACATATGCATCCATCCTTTTGCCTGAACTGTGCCCTCTCTAGTCATGTGTGTTATTGGCGTTTAGGGTCATGCATGTCCTGCCGAGAAAAAAAAAAAAAAAAAAAAGGAGGAACATGGGCTCAAACCAATAACGTTCCTGAGACTGTTTCAGAGGTCAGTGCTGAGATAAAGTCAGAAATAATGAGTTTCTTCCCAGTGGGAAATTAAGTAATACTATCCCGATGACAAACTATCAGATTCAAGCCGCGGGGCTCTGACTATCATTTCCCTCTCGCTGTGCACCAGCTAGTGTTCATATTGAGAAAAGTAGCTCTGGGTTGTTGCAGGCACAACACTGCTGAGATTAGTGGTGATTAATCCTAGAGGTGAAACTCATAACACAACTGTAGTCAAATGGGTCGTTTTTGAAGAAAATATGAGCAAATGAAACAAACAACAAACACTTGAAACAGACTCATAAAGCCTCCGTATACTGCCTCACACACATTTTTTTTTTTTTTAATTGTAAAAATTGGTTCGACCTTCAAATGTTTGCTGTTGGATGAGACGATAAGAGACCACCTCCAGAGCCGAACAGGTGGTCAGCCGACCACTACAACATACTCGGGCCAACCCTAAAATGATATTAACCTTTTCACAAAGCGGCCTCTCCCACTGTGAGGAAACTAATAACTTCACTGCCAGCTGTGTGGCTACTGCAACTCAACTCCAACAAATGCCCACTCAGCTTATTTCATGAACATGATTAACATAATGAATGAAGGCTACATCTCAGTTTAGGGAGGTGTCAGGGACACAGAGAAGAAACCATCAAAAAAAAAAAAAAAAAAAGCATCCCTTCTGTCCTTGCCTGTCCTCTGATCTGAATGATTAAGGAACCTTTGAGGATGCCTTTTGTCACAGGGGTTGCTTTGACAGGACTATCCTATAGCTGGCAGGGAGCTTTAGAGCAGATGGTGGCTGCGGCTATGTCGAGAATGCGCTCACTGGGCGGTAGAAGAAGAGTGGCCTGTTTTCATTACGCTAATGAATGTCTGGAGCCACTCTGCTGCTCCATGGCGAGCAATTTGGGCTTCAGAAAGGGGCACGATTCAGTGTTAAATGAGGTCTGAAATGATGCTATGTGCCCCCTGCAGTCTCAACACTGATAACAATGCAGATATTAGAAAGAAGGGTGTTGCATTCACAACATCCTTCTTCCACAAAGACATTGTAGACATTGAACAAATATTGAGTGATAAAATGGGTGCACTAATCTACTTATGTGTGTTTCACAAATTGTATATTCTACATGAAGGACAAATATTTAATTTAGAGGTTTTGTGCAAGATAAATTCTAATAGATCCATCCATCCATCTTCTATACCACTTTGATCTGTCATAGTTGTGCGGGAGCTGGAGCCCATCCCAGCTGACTACAGGTGAGAGGCGGGGTACACCCTGGACTGGTCGCCAGTCAATCGCAGGGCTAACACACAAAGACAGACAACCACACACTCACACCTAGGGGCAATGTAGAGTGGTCAATTAACCTAACGTGCATGTCTTTGCATGTTTTCTTGTGGGAAGAAGCCAGAGTACCTGGAAAAAAACCCTTGCAGGCACAGGGAGAACATGCAAACTCTGCACTGAAGAGCCCAGACCAGGGTTTGAACCTGGAACGCTCTGCATATTAATGTTAAAACACCCATTTTATGAAGTTCTGTGCTGGTCTACAGGGCTTAAAGCACCAGGTGATGATTGAGTTATACCACACAAATGTGAATCTGCAAACCTGCTACAGCAGTTGAGCAAAGCACCTTTAACCTCAGTGACTGAGGCCTGTTTTCACCTGTTTTGAGCACGATTATGCTGATTTTTTTAAAAAAACATCTTCTTGCAAGACAAAACACAAAACACTCGCAAGTAAAGTGAAAACACATCCACTTTGACAACACAAGTGCAACATGAAAAAAATCAAAGGAAATACAAAAAAGTCCAGCAAATACAGAAAACACAATACTTAGTCTATTTGTCCCTCAAAAAAAATTTCTTGCTTTGTAACTCAGTTCTGCTTTGCTCTGTACAACAGCAATTCTGTATTTGCAGCATGTTTCATTATGCTGCAAATGTGCTGTCAAACTGGTGAATGTGCTTCTCAATCTTTTAATGTTTTCTCTATTTGCATGTATTTTCACTTAGTATATAAGGGGAAATCCATCGATTTTATACATTAAAGTCTGTTTACAGGTCATGGGGAGTACTACTGCATGTGTGAAAAATAAGATTGTATTCTAGCTCCACAGGGTGCTGTGTGAAATCTGATCACTTGCCTCTTGAGTCAGTGTTGGTTGCCACCGCAGATAGGGTTAGGGTTAGGGTTTGAGGAATTTAAACATAGTGCATAGTGTTGTTATATATTGTAATATGTAACCCATATGTGTCCTCGTTCTTTTATTTGGTTGTTCTGGTGTCTGGTTTCATAAATGACCTTAGTGTAACTGTATTTATAAAAAAGTTTCATATCCCCCAAACTTTTAATATTAAAAAATGCCAGCGATCTACATTTGTCTTCTTGTGGTGACAGACAGCAGCGATTGAGAGTCACAGAAAAAAAAAAATACTGAAGAAATTTGTCACAAAAGAAACAAGCCTGGAATCACACTTGTCATTGTGCTTGTTTTCTGTATTCACACTGTGCGTGAAAACTGGTGCTATCTGCGACTCAGACTGAAGCAGGAATGATCCATGTAAAACAACATGTAAAACTTGGAAAACATAGTAACAGACACCCACTCAGATGATCCTGCTGAGCCCAAATCTTTCTTTTTTTTTTTTTTTTTTTTTACAAACAATGCATTGTAACACAATGTTGGTCCGATCTTGATACCATATCTAGACAAACAGCTCTATACAGAGGCATAATGGTGGAAAGCACACTGACTACTAATCCTTTTGAAATGGTTTTACACCTGTAGCACACCACAACCTCCCTGAGCATGCTAATATTCAAGTTAATATTCACATGGGCTTCAGTGAGTGAAGCCTGATCACATCTGGCTTATCCTAAACAAAATAACCCTTGTTGTCTATAACAGGATTCATTTATTTGATGAAAGAAACACTGTCTCTGGTGCAGGCTGCAGGATTTTATCTTTATTTCATAAGGTGCTCTGCAAGGCCTGAGATCTCTCAGAACACACAATAACATCCCAGCTGAGTGTCAAAGCAGCACACAAGAATACCTTCCCATACACTAAAATAAAGTGTTACTTTGAAAAGAATTCCTTTGATGACTTTGACTTTTATTTTAATGCTGCCAAACTTAAAGTAATAAAAGTCATTAGAGGAGAATCACAAAATAAAAAAGCAGAGATGAAAGGATGCACTCACATAAATGAAAAATCAAAGCAACCTCAGTATGATTTTATGTCCCCAACCAGCATGTTTCTGTGCTTTTGAGTTCCACGGGGAGCTTGAAAATATTCAAATTTAGCAACTTGTTGAGGTGCTTTAACACCGCAGATCTAATAACAAAACAACTTTTCAGCTCTCAGTTTGTAAAATGTGCATGGTGGCTGCACTTTAATGCAATGCAGTGGGGCCAGTCAAGATTTGCAGATGTCCTGAGGCACTTACTGCCAGGTTAGCGAGCTGTGCTATTGAGGAAGTCCAGGTCCTGCCTGATAGGAGGATTAAAGCCTCAGGTAGAGGTTTATGCTTTAATAACAGCTTGGGATGACTGGGCTGTGAGCCTGTCAGAGGAGTGCGTCCTATCAACCCAGCCGACATTAAAGGAAGCAGATGAGTACTTGTTTTGTGCGTGTTTGACAAGCGGTGGAGATTTACTGTTCTGGTGAGCTTTTCAGAGAGGGATTCAAATCAAGAGTGTTTGAAGAGAGGCTGTCTGTCACTGTGAATGCTAATCACTGGCATCAGATATCAAAGTGTGACCTTACTCTACAACTGTTGTCTCAGTTAAGGATGTTTTCTCAGGTCAAAATATTAATAAAACAACATCAGATTATATGCAATCAGTCATTTTTGGACTGGGACACACCCGTTATCACAGCAGCAATGCATTTCACAGAGATGAGCACAATAAAATCAATTGAAATTTAAAAAAAAAAAGCGGCGAATAATTTGTGCAAGGTGACAAAATGACCTAGATCTTCCCTCCTCATCTTCATCACATCAAACAGGAGCAGGATGTTCTAATAGACACGTCAGAAATCCCATTAATATGTAAACCCTGAACTGTCGCCCAGATGGCCTACAAACACACACACACACACACACACACACACACACACACACACACACACACACACACACACACAAACAGACAGGAAACAAAACAAATATCACGATTACTGTAAATTCTAACGTGACAAACAAACTTCGACAGAGTGTGTGTTTGCCGTCAGAGCAGCAGCTCCGGAGCTTTGCTGTTAGAGCAAAGAAAAATCAATTCACACAATTTGAGATCTCCTCTTGCAAGCCACTAACAAGCTATGGCCTTTACAAACACACACACACACACACACACACACACACACACACACACACAAACAAGTTCTTTTCTACATTGAATCACTTTTCAACAAACACAGAGGCAGAGTTTTAGAAATCCTGCTGAAAATGTAACAATAGACAGGTATGTAGTGTCCACTTTGACTCAGTCTCAGTTTCATACTATATACTGATGCAACGACGTACACATTAAATACAAGTCTTCATGCTACACTGTTTGGCAGTTAATATACAGGAATAATCATTTCATCCATTAATAATATAAAATACTGTCATGAGCAGCGTTAAAGTGAAAGCAAAATGCATTACTTTATTTTTGTTTTCTCGAGTCCTCCCGTAGCTCTCTCACCATTAGTTACAATTTACCTTAATTTTCTCCAGCTGTGATCAGCTCCTTTCTGTTGTGCACTTCATTTTAGGACAATGGAGTCAATCAACAGCACACTTAAAAATCAAGTGAATCTATGCTGCATGCTGACATTTCACTTGATTTCTGTCACATTAGAGCGAAAGCAATACATACTAAAAAAAAAAAAGCCCTCTTCAAATTAGCACCTCATACAGAGCTGGGACACAGTGTATGTGGGTAGGTTTTTAACACGGGGGAGGCATTTTATCTTTGATATATCTCATGAGCAGCATAGCCCCAGACAAAGCCATCACGCAAACCCTGACTCAGTGGGATCCCAAAGTGGAACTGCGATGCTATCATACAAGTGCTTAATTTTAATTCACACTCTGTACTCCCTCTACTGTATTCAAGCACTTATCTAAGCAAAACACCTTTCCACATGATAGGCCTTTCTTTGGGACACTGACATCTCTGGGCAGACAAAAATGGAATTTCTCTATGGGTACATCACAGCTGTTGCACTATTTAAAGGTTACAATAACCCAAGACTGATAAGCTCAAAATTGTGGCACCCACAAGGACAAAATACAATGTAATGTGTTGTGAGTTGTGTATGCACCTGCAGAATGGATAGTTAAAGCAAATATCCTACAGAGGTAAAACAGCTTGTTTAAATGTGACAAGAATATGCCCATTCTCATTTTTTTTAACCAAATCAAATTTATTCTAATTAAAAGGGCAACAAAAAAAAAAACAACAACAAAAAACTCATTTTTATGGCATTCTCATACACAACAGTCCCAGCACTGGACTCGCAGACAGTATCAGCCATTGAAAATCCATTTCATGCCCCAAGGTTATGAGATGCTAATCAAGCTGTCTCATTAAACAGCAGAGGATAAATTCTAGTTAAGCGATAATGAAAATGACTATGCTGATTATCTTAATCATATTTTTTGCTTTAGTAAATAGTGATCCCAGCGTACGATTTCACGACTTCCATAATCGCCCTGCGAGCGCATCATTTGTTTACATGTCAAAACGGGGACAGGTACACATGCACCTCCTCCTCCTCTCCCGTGGACTGAGATCAACCCCATTTTCAAGGTTTCGTCACTTTTTCAGCGGAGATTAAAGGTAGAAAGTGATGGTAAGGTCACCGGAGGAACACTTCAAGGCCAGATTCCTTCATCCCGACAGGCTGTATAATGACAAACCTTAACACAGATTTTACAGAGGGAGGTGCACAAAACACACAAGTAGTCCCCTATGAATGATGCATACAACAGGGGCTGGTCTGTAAATAGATGCATCATCCTTCCAGGTTTTATCCAAAGCGTGTCGCAGTGTAGCAGCTGCAGCTTTACCGAGCCAGATTCATGCATCTTAGACATTTTCCTGTATAGTTTCATCAAAATGAAGTCGTTAGTTTTGATCATAGTACATACAGTACATACAGACAAACAGTGGTGGAAAGTAACTAAGCAGATTTACAAGTACTGTGACGGGATACTTGTTGTTTACTGGAGTATTTCCACTACCTTTTAGAGAAAATACCTCACTTCTTATGCCACTACATTCATTTAACAGCTGTATTTACTTGTTACTGTTCAGATAAACACATATGGTCAGTTTATAAAATATGATGAGTCATCATAGATTTAAAAAAGCAGTTTAAGTACATAAGTATAAGAAGTTAGCTCTACTTCAACAAACTACAATGCCAAATCCCCTTTTACATTTTAACATTTCAACAGTAATAATCTAATAATATAATTATATAACTGCATAATGACTTTTACTAATACATTTTGATGATAATGCTCCAATACTTTTACTTGAGTAAGATATCTAATGAAGGGCTTTTTTTATGGTGTGTTTTTAAGTTGTATCATTATTCAAATTATTTGAACTTCCACCACTGCTGACATTAATTCTACAGTTTTACTGACAGCAGCAAAGCTGAGAAAAGCACAAATCCATTTTTCTGTTTTTGCAAAAATGTTCCTTTGTCAGCTGTCAGCTCTCCCAGTGGGTGAGATACGTACTGTACAACATGTCAGTCACAGTTTTACATTAGTTACAACTGTGCAGTCGCACCCCCTAGAAGTAAGTGGAAAACACTTCAGTTTAAATTCCTCAGATTAATTTTAACAGGTACATATTGTGTGATGTTGTGCGTTTCACTCATTCACTTACTCCGTGGCATTACTTGATTAACCCTGCGGGGTCTCAACAATGAGATGTGTACGCGCCTGGGGCTTGATTTGTCGATATCACCATCACTAAAATTTACCCAAACAGTGAAACTATGTATTAGAACAGGATGAAACAGGCCCATTTCTCAGCTGACATTTTGGCTTGTCATTGCAGGAGAAACACTGGTGGAACTAATAACATTACATTACACTGAGGTGTGTCAGTGAGCCAGCATGCACAATACCTGAGGCCTGTAGCTGGCAAATGAAAAGCAGCTATCAGTAATGTTATTAAAAACACCTTTTCTTTTAATGCTACGACATGTCAAAACGTCTGCAGTGACAACGGCCTACAGTTTGTGTGTGTCAGTGTATCATAGAGAAAGATTTCATCAGTACTGGGTGTTTCACCGTTAGATGACATTAATCTTCCACATGTCACGTCCTCAAATCTGAAACCATGCAGAAGAGTTCTCCCAAGTAATGATTTAATTACTTTGCATTTAATTACTTTGCCGCAAGACTTACAGGTGTAAGCTTGAATGAGCACTGAAAGACTGCTGAAACGTGAGAGAACACATTTCTGATATTTTATTCTTAGCTCTGCCACCAGTGATAATAAGACTGGACATTACTGAATAACAGACACTAGCACCGCAAAATAGCTGAGACACAAAGTGAGGTTCCAATGTGAAGTAAAATAAAATCAATTAGTTTGTGTCTCTCAGAAGGGCCAGATGTTGTCAGAGCAAAAAAAAAAAAAAAAAAAAATCAAATATATTGATCAGTGAAAACTGGCAAGAATTCATATCTGTGTGGCCACAATGTACAAACATTTTTCATAGCAGAAAGCACATTATTAATGTTTATCTCTATTGTAGCCCCAAAATAAATGGATTTATTTTATTTACAAAAGCTGTTGCAGAAGAAAACTTCTATAACAATTAATCTTTGTCCTCTAATCTGCCATGCAGCTCTTCAAAACAGTTTTGCAGGTGTTAACATGTATTTTTCTACAGTATTATCAGAAATTCGGAATAAATATGTAGTATAGCAACAGCTGTTTTTGTCTGAAAGCATATGTCTAGTTTAGACTTGAGCACTGTGTCCTTTTGGTGTTAAATTGTGTCCAATAAGAGTCAAAAATCTTCTTTTGAACTTCCTGTGGTACTGTGTATTATCTTTCCGGTCTCTGCATTACTTTTCTCTTTTGCAGGACGTGCTCTTGATCAAAGAGTTGCTTCATGTGGCTAATTACCATTAACTGAAAGTGCAGTGTTGCCAAGATGTTTAAGATAGTGACATTGCAGTCTTGTGGGGTGCTGACTGTGCAATTAGGTCACAGAAACTGTTGTTGGACAACTGCTCCGTCCCCCTGGACATCACTGCTTTGCTTACTTTGCAGAGCTGGCACCAGTATGCTCATTATACAGAACCTGGAACCTGTGTACTGTGTACCTGTGTTTTGTTTTTTGTTTTTAGAATCATAACTATGTTGTTTGACAGTACATTTTTTATACCTCAGTCATCTATCTCAATGGTGTTCAGGTTTTTTTTTTTTTTTTTTCACTCCAAGCTCCACTGGTTTTCATTAATCATCTAATCAGGAGCTGAGTCACACTTGGGACACCAACGCAATTAACCAGCAGGTAAGTTAAAAAAATAAATAAATAAAAAATAATTTTACATCTTAACTGTCATGTCCAAGAAGAAATGTTTTAACAGAATCAGTTTGACATTATTTGAGAGAGAGAGAGTTGCTGATAGACGTCTACAGTATAGATTCTGTTTGTGTATATGCTTCTTCACATCCATCCTGAATCCTAACCCTAACCCTTGGAGTATAAACCATACTTCTCAAATACTGCTGAAAGTCTCTGGTGGAGCCACTCCCAGAATATGTCTATTCTTAGCTTTAGATACAGTAGGGAAATTCAGTGTTCACTGTTAGGAGGTACTTCAGAGAAAAGTGCTGTAATAGATGGACAGAAAATCCACCTTAATGAGATATCCCCGAGTCAGCGTGGATCTTCCCTTCACAAGAAACTGGCTCAACTGGCATTTTCATAGATTTTTTTATAGAAATCAATTTAATAGAGTGAAGAGTTCCTGAACACAGCTTAATTACTTTCTCAACACTGATCCTAAGGAGGAAACAGCAAATTAATTTCTACGGAGTGTCCTGAGGGGCTCACTGGACTAAAGTACATTGCCTGTGCTCCTGAGGCAGAGTTAAAAGTTTCCCTGGTCTTCTGGCATCCTCTTTTCTCTAGTCTTTCTCTAGTTAGATAGACAAAAACCGGCAAACTACATTTAAAATAAACATCATATCAATGTTTAGTTTTTCTGTGCACCAGCTGTCTAGTACGGTCCCATGAGAGTGAGATGGTGAGATTCATCTCAAATTGTGGATACAAAAGGTGTGGAGTGACAGTGTGGAGGCAGAGAGCGGATATTGTTGCAAACTGACTGTGAAGTACACACCTAGTGTCTTAGTGTTGGTTGGTTTTAGTTCACTAATCTAGCAAATCAGTTTGATCTCATATTTCAGAGTTATTAAGGTAAACTAAAGATTTTGATGCCTTTCATGGGAAAAACAAATTCTAACCAAACTTGCAGCACACCTAAAGATTTTTTTACAGTGAAATTTTTATTATAATATACCTTGATAAATCGCTTATAACATCTGGCATGTATGTAATGAATGATGACAGATGGACACAGAGATATATTGTATTAAATAAATAAAAATCACAAAGACAGTAAAGCACAGGGAAAAAGCACAATACAATATTTACAGAATAGATAAATGTACATGCTAATGATCTGGAACTGACACTGATCTGTTTGTCCACCTCCAGTTACACAACATGTGCAGTTTATTATGTATTTGCAGAGCAGGACAATCAAGAAACTATCTCACAGTATGTTTTGTTGCAGTCTGTGCTGATGCACTGATGCCATTATTCTTAGCTGCCTGTTGCACGAATGTGTAAATGCAAAGTCAGTGGAGCAGCTTTCCTTGATTACAGTGGCAGTGAAGCCTTTTGGTTCTACACAAGCAGCTGTGTCTTGTTGCTTAGCTGCCCAGTGGAGCAGCCTCATTAGGCTACACTTCAAACAGTACTGACATTGCATAACTCAGAATGCCGTGTACTGTGTCACACAGTGATTTATGGTCATTGTTCTTCACTGTACCCTTGGGTGCTTTAGTTCCGTAAAAACTTTGTTTTCTGATGACTACATCAAAATAGACAGACACTGCCCGGTGACTTTCTGTTAGCCTGTTTGAGACTCAGTGGGATTTTCATTGCCAAAAGTATTTGTGCAAAGGGTGAAGCAGTGTACCCAGGCTAAAGGCCAGTCTATACTTCCACGTAGAATGGACGCCGCAGGTACCGTGTAGCCGCTCACCATACACCATAGCCTGATGTGAACCTCCCTAGAAATGTAACTACAGTTTGCAGCAACATAGACCACAGCAACTGTGATTGGTTCGTTAGGTAGCATGCCTCTCATTGGCCGAACAAGCACAGAAAATTCCTCCTCCTTCTGTGCACTCCATTGTTTGAAGGACACAAAGAATCTCAACCCAGTGGCATAGAAAACCCACTTCTAACTAGTGTTTTGGTGGTGTAACTGCAAACAGACCCAGCAACAAGTATAAATGCTCACAATGGTATGGACCTCTTGCGTAGGCTAAGGCGTAGACTCTGCATTGATCCTACACAGAAGTATAAACCAGCCTCAAGAGGCTCCATTCACACACGCACACACACCTACACACACACCTACACACACACACATACAAGGCCAGTGTTTTTCAAATGTAGCCCTGCTCATATTGCATCTTGCCTTGCAGTTTACTTACTGCTTAGTTTATTGTCCCAGAAAATAAAAAAAAAAAAAAAAAAAAAAGGACCCACAGAGGTGCAGTGTGTTGTTGTGTTTCTTACCTTTGGATACTGTTGGACTGGAATGAGAACTCTTTCAGAGAGCTTGATATTTTTATTGCTGATGATATCTAGGTATTTCTTCATGTCACCATCTTTTCTCAGTTCATCCCCTTCATACTTTTCAATCTCTGCAGAAAAAAATACAAAAAAAACCCAAAACAGATAATTAGTTTGTTATGTAATTGAAAAAGAATCAGTCAACATCTTCATGTCTGCTCTGGAGCCAAGTGCAGCGTGACATCCAAACAGTGTAATGTTAGGCACTATAGGGGAAATTTAACTCTGCACTGCATCACACAGTGACTGTTTTGCAGATTATTTTTGTGTCTCAGCTTTAAATATGCTCGCATTGCAAACTTAATGACATGAGATTATCCCACTGACTCATGATACGTCCTTTACATCAGGCCCTGTAATCTCATGATCCAGTAATTCCAATCAAAATAACAACAGAGGCAAACAGTCACACTCGGCTCGCTGTGCCTCACTTCACTGCAAACCGAGCTCTTGTGGGCTGTCAGCAGTCTCTGATCCCCACGTAGCAAAGGACTTAAACAGATGTCAGATTAAACATATAAAACGCTTGATATTAGAGTCATTCGGGGTTAAGATTAGAACTGTGAACTCTCATGTGAGGATCATTGGTTCCAATCAAACTGCAGTATTTCTCCCTATAATTTACAGGATGAGCAAATCTTGTGCAAATTGGCCCAATAGTCCTCTTGTGTCTCCCCAGTGTTATTGCAAACAGGAAAGAGATGAGAGGTGGATATTAACTGTCCATTTCAGCTTGACAGGAATACCCGGAACGGTGATATTTCTTGACGGATGCATTTTATAGCACTTGTGCTCGAACACTCCCGATACACTACGCTCTAGAAATGTAACTACCTGTCATTCATATAGCAGGGACCCTCCTCATGTCGATAATTAATGTAGAGTGAGATTTTAATTATTGCTCTGCAACACACTTTGCAGGACATTAAAAGATGCTCCTGAACAAGACCGAGAACAAGTCGCCGACCACTCCTGAGCTGCTATACTGAAACTTAAAGAGTTCATTTAGACTGGAGCACTTCACCCTTATCTGAGCTGCCAGCAGTCGGTGGACAAAGCTGTGAGGTTAACAAACAGATCTGGCTTGGACAAATAAATGGCTACAAAAATGTTCACAGAGGAAGGAGGTTGCCTGTGGACTGTAATACATCCCCGTAAGTGTCTGAATCCAACTTAAAAATCCGAGCTAAACGTGTCACTGTCTTTCTGAGACTTTTCATTGACATGACCTTCTGGACAGCCATAACTCATTAACTTAATGATCCACTCTGTTCCAGGCGGTCCCCAATATTCACTCATTACAGTTTCTAATGGCCAGTGGATTCAGTTTAACAGCAGGAATTAAGGTCATTTGTTTGATAAAGACCGAATTCCAACTTGAAATGCATCGATTTCTTCCAGCGTGACACCGTCTCTCTGATTCTGCCTGATTGTCTGAGGGAGATCATTTAAATTGGAACATGCTGTCTCCACTTTTTTTTCTTTTTTTTTTTCGCAGTTTCTCTCTGAGACGACTCTTACCAAAGCTGAAAAACTGTTTCATAAGACATGTAGAGTCTTAGGCTGCTGTTTGTTTCCTGTTTATTGAAGACAGTAAACAGGATCTTTCCCTAACCTTAACCAAGAGGTTATTCTGGTAACCATGACAACAAAGGTGCCCTAACCTTAACAAAATATCTCAAACCAAAATGTTTCCCTAAACCTAACCAAGTTGCTCATGTGAATAAACCTCAGCAAACCTTATCTTCAGCATTGCCAGATCTGTTTTATTCATGAAGCAGTGATTAGTAGTGGTTCTAGATGGTACTAACAAATGATGCTATCCTGTGGATAGAGGTTAAATGCTTATATGTGTCATTGTGGACGGCACAGACAAGCCACATATTCTGGGGGGACTTGCTGCTGTAGACGCTCGTTTAAGTTTTGGTCATTTAAGAGTTAGCTGCTGCAGTGAATACACTGAAACAATACCTTAAGCAAACTTACAGACGCAAAAGTATATTTTCATTTCAATTAGTAAAACTTATACCATCACATGAAGCTCATTTGGATTTAAAAGTGGGTTTTTTTTGTGCTCATTGTAGAGTCCCAGTTTCAGGTTTCATCGAGGATGTATTTCTCGATATCCTCCTAAGTTAGTTCTGGACCTCTGCATGCGGGCAAAAATTTGTTTTCACTGTAGAGTGTTTACTTTTAAATGGGCATAGCATTCATATCATTTGAATAAAGTAACAATGTTTTTATAGCCCGTGAAGATGATTATACTCTACAACAGTACATAACACCTTTATTCTGGTCTTTAGCCTGCCATTGAACTCAGAAGAAGATTGTGTGTGTGAGAAAGAGAGAGAGGGAGAGAGAATAGGAGATGGAAAGGGAGAGAAAAGGTGGAAAATGAGCTTACAGTGAAGGAATACATTGGTATCACTGCTGTCAAATATATGGTAGGAAGTGGCGGGAGCCTAAAGACCAGAGAAGCGAGAATGCACTTTGAAGGTCAATGGTTTCAGTCCTCCACACAGGATGAAAGAAAAACCTCATTGGGGTTACTGAAAGAGTAAAACACTCTCAGTGACTATTCTGGTGCTCTTGATCCCCTCTGTTGCGCTGCCCAAACAGCTTCAGCGAAGCTGCTCGGCGTCCAAGAATGGGAAAAAAACAACAACTGTGGTTTAACTGGGAAGCTCCCAGATAAATGTGTGCAACTGTTTGAGTTAGGAGACTAGGTTTTTGCTGAAAAAGAGAAAATGTGCTCAGTCAGCCTGCCGTGGCTTAAGGTTAAATACATCTGCTGTGGTCTGTATGCAGCAACGCGGAGCATCAGCGAGGGATGAGGGACAGTTTGGAGTTCATTTATCCTGGATAACACTAAAATGTCAATAAATTTACACAGAACTGTAATCATAATTACAGTAAACTAGCACTGGTTTCTCTTTGAAATTCAGACATCAGATTTGATAGCATTTTGATTCACCGTTAACAGAGACCTTCGAAAACATAGTCACTAGTTGTCCTCAGAAAACCAGCTGCATCATGGAAAACCAAGCCATGAATAACATTTATTGTGATGGGCTAGTGTGAAAAATGAAGTGAAGTGAATCCTTCACAGTGCACAGACCTGAATTCCAGAAATCTAAAAGTCACTAGAAAGTCAGGTAAATCTTGTAATGTTTGAGCTCCTACCAGCAGCAGGTATGCAGTTCAATAACATGAGAACAAAGGGAATGGGAGCTTCAGCATTTGTAGGAGATTATGTGTTTACTGCTCGTCTGTTTATCCTCACACTGTAGCTTTATTAGATTTAATATATTGTTTGCCATACAATCCAACAAGCATGCAGTTTCTTTAAATGCTGAATAGAAGGGGTTTGTAAAATGTGTGTGCTTTCAACTCTAAGGTGATCAGATCGTCTCTTAATACTCTGCTGGGGAGGTTGATGATGTTGTTTTTTTCTTCTGATGGGTAAACAGAGTAACATGAATCCATAGAAAACTCACACATTAAAATACAGCCAAACTGTTTTAAAATGATTCACCCTAATGAATCCAATCAAAATGAATACCTTCGAACATAGGTTTGATTAATCTCCACACCCCTGCACTGTCATGCCACAAAGGGATTTGATGAGACAAAACGCAGCACGAAAACAAACCTCATCACGCCCAACAGAGCAAACTCAGGATGTCCTGGAATTTGACATGTGCCTTGTGTAGACAAATAATGTACGCAGTAAGCATCCTCCCTTTTGTTGCTCTCACCTTTTATTTTGCAAAGCTGGCTGAAAGACTGGGAACCTTGAATAACCTGCAAACTGACTGACAAGTATTACAGAAAAACTGCAGGTGGTAAATTACTGGAAAAATATATGTCCCAGCTGCTTATACTTGTATTTTGGCTTTGGGCTGATTTTTAGGAAGTTATAGCTGAACAGCACTTTTCCACTTGTTGGGTTTAAGCTTTAAATAAAATCCCTAAAAATCTCTTAAAGTTGCTAAAGTTTAGAGAGTCACTGTATTGTTGGTTGATATTAAAATACTCATCCAAAAATGCTTTGATTCACACAGTGGTAAACCACTTCACACTGAACTGAGTGATTATTAATTTATAGGTTTTATTGCACTGTAGGCAGTTATACCAACTGCAGCAAGAGGTCGAAAACCAAAGGCTTTGTCAAATGCTGCCATTAGCCTTTAGACAGCTGAAGTATTCAATGATTTCCTCCACCTACTGAAGGGTATATACAATTATGACTTCACAATGGAAGCAAAAATGAATCAGTCTAATTACTCTAAGTGATATCATGGGGTTGCATTTAAATAGCACGCCATTTTCTGGGACATTTTGCATGTCATGTCTCGGCGTATTGAGCTTTTCGCATGTCATTTAACGCCACTTTGGTTAGGGTTTGGGGGTCAATGAGTAGAGAAATGAAATGCCAAGCGAAAAAAAACAAAACTGCCTAGTGATACCACAAAATGGCTGTCGTTTTATTCATAAGCCTTTTGGTGAGACCAGGCGAAATTACTCTCCAATAACTGATTGCTTGTTCACATCAAACACAGAAAAGGGTCGTAATGGCACTCCCCTTAGCAGAGTGGACCTGGTGGGAATGAGGGAGGGAGAACTAAGAGCCGCGCAGTTAGCTTTGGCCTTTTTCACTCTGGAGTGATGAATATAAATGCATGGGGTTGGAAATATACGCCACTGTTTGGCCACATGCTGTTTATGTGTTTTTAACTGAGCTGCATTGAGGCAAATTGCCTTCAGCCGTTGACATAGTGATTAAGCATTAAATCTTCAATCTAATTAAGCCATCCTCAAATTCTCTGCTGAATGTGCAATGGAAAGAGAAGTGAAAAAGTCATTATTATTCACACAAATTATGTATTAAAAAGCAAGCAAGTGATACACATTTTAATCATGATGGTGTTACCACTAACTACACACAGCACAGACAGGTTAGAAAACATTCCTCAGCTTTAGCTTTGATAGACAACATGGTGGTCCTTGTCTGATAGATAACATTGACAAAATGCATTATTATATACATATAGGGCCAATTTCTCTTTATTATGTACAATATTGTAGGTGTTTAATCTAGATATAGTTAAATAAATATGTTACACATACACATGTGTGCACACACTTCTGCTCTGCCTTTTTGGCTCATGGAAATTATTTATTTACCACAGCTACTGCTGCTATCTGTTATTTGACAAACTGAAATTTGATTTATTTATTCTACATTTTGTCAGAGTGGTGCCTTGGTTTGATAAGGAAGAAATGGACATTAGCTAGAGGCTGATAAGGGGACAAAGGGGATTTTGTATTGATGGACACTGATGTTTTTTTTCTGTTGAATACTCTACAGGAAAATTTTTATTTATTTTTTTTTCAAAAAATTGAAATTAAAATTAAATTAAAAAGAAAGACAACATGGAGCATTAGAAGGTATTCTTTATAATGGTCAGTTCTTTCACGTTAGTCCTGTGATGTTAGTTGCCAGTTGTCTGAGGTGTTTCAACAGCTTTTCAAGCTTTGAAGCTTTTTTTGTCCAGATTTCTTCTGTTGATTTTCATTTGGTTGCTTGTCATATAATTGATTTCATAGTGTTGTTCGACGTAGTTCACATGTTTTTCAATAGCTGCTGTTCATTTCATGCAAAGGTTTCAGGACATTATTGTGCAGTGATAAATATTTAGGCAAAAACAACCATGACTGATTGATTGGTTAGTTGGTTGCTTGGTTGCGTCATTCATTCATTCCTTCATTGATGATTGGTATGGAAATCTTTTTTAGCCTTGATACCGTTCACTTGGTTTCCTGCTCCTTACATTTTGTTTCCTTGTCTGACGGGACAATCTGTGTAAGTGCAGTTACTGGTATGTTGGATGAAACAGCACATCAAGGTTCAAGGAAGGTGTGGAGGCTGATGGGTTTATAAAACCCTGAGCACAAACTCAGTAAAACATCAGAAAAATTGATAAATTGGTAGTTTTTGGCAGTTGTCCTCGCTCACTAGTACACTATTTGAAGTCGTGATGTCCTAGAGGTTCAAATATACCTCAAATGGTTGACAGCCACCTCAAATTTGCCTCTAATCACTATACTGAAAGTGTATAGTGAAAGACAACACATCCCAATGTATTCACAGCATATGAAAGGTTTTGTATAATAAACATCACAAACACAGTAATTTTGCTTCTTTCCTAAATATCCAGTGTCACTGTTGCTGCTGTTCCCGCCCCTAAATTTGCTTGTTTTCTGATAAAAATCCCATTTCTGCCTGTCCCTTTATTTCTTTATTTAGAACTTTCCCGTTATATGTGAACATTCAAGAGGCACAGTAACATAATCTGATATCTAATATCTATTTTCTGAGTGCTGCGGCTTTGGCTCATCAACTCATTTCTGTTGCTTGAAATGCTCATGACCTTGGAATTTAATCTTATTCGACCCATGCACTCATTGTAAGTCACTCTTGATAAGAGTGTCAGCTAAATGCCGAAAATGTAATGCAATGTCTCACTTTCCTGAAATGTAATTTTTGTGTCCTTTTGATAGGTCATACCACATGGGGTGGTGTTTGTCTGTCGCTACGAGCTGGGTCACTGCTGGAGCCTGAGCAGCCCATCTCATAATGGATACGCCAAAAATGTGAGCAACAATTTATAAACAAGAGAGAGAGAGAAAGAGTGAAAATCAATTCTTGGTGTTTCCAAACAGAACTGCGCTCCGCGGTGAAGCTTCATCCAAATCAATTGTAAGAATGTAAGACGTGTCTTTTTGATACAAGTTCTACTTTCTGACTGTGCCGGAAACTTGTATGTGTATGTGTGTGTTGAGAAAAGCCTATGCTCCTGAAATTAGTATTTGTTCACTGACTTTATTCTGCATTCATGCATATGAGAGTATGGAATATGATTTATATCTCCTCAACAGACAGTCACTGAAGCTTACTGTCTCAGTTTCTAATTACTGCTCCCTGTTATCGGTTGAGTAAAGCTAAGGCTAAAACGGCGGCAGTGCATTGCACAGGTTCCTGGACTGTGTGAATAATTTTAACAAACGTTAAAGGATCATTGCCCAAGATGTGGTGTGAGCTTGTTTTCGACAGACCCTCGGTTGAGCATCTTCATTAGCCTAGAGTTGGAGCTACGTTCAGAATACAGAATGCGTACAGCAAAAAACAGAAACTCACCAACACTGTGATTACCTGCTGGTTACTTCATCTCTTTTTTTTTTATTTCTTTCTGAGAATGTTTTCTCTTTGTATAAACATGAGAACCACAAGAAAGTGCAGCTGAGTGCTGAAGTGAAAATTTGAGCTCAAACGGTTACAGGAGGACGGCTAAATGCAAGGAGAAAATGAACATGATGAGCACAAAACCCAGATATTCTGAGGATTAAAGGGTGTTTTGAGCTCACACACTGTGGTGTTTCACATCAAAAGGAGACTCTGCGCAGGCAGTTTAAGCTGCAGTTCAAGCATCTAACCCACTGACTCTTAAAGACATTAAAGATCCAAAATCATCATCAATTCCACGAGTGAAAACACCGTGGTAAACTTAATAGATGTAAGGATTTTTTTTTGTGTGTATGTTCTCCCTGATGTTCCAGCTGACATGACTCATGGTGTTAGTTCTCCATGTACAGTATATATTTATTCAGAGAAGTCTACATCCTTCAGATCTCATAAAGTTTTGTCTGTATTGTCACTGCGCAGCACTTGTGAGAGCATTTGAGATCTTATATACTCGGCCGAAAAGCTTTAGCAGCAATGTAAACTAGATGTTGTGATTGTAAAAATAAAGGAAAAAAACACAAATGTGGAGAAATGTCCCCTTTACCTCCAAAATGGAAACATACAGTAGTTTGTAGTTTTTCTTATCAACCAATATTCCTCTGCCTACCCATCAGACATCTCACCGCATCCCTGTCTGCCTTGCTTTTCACCTTATTAGAAATCCCAGTGGTTTTCATGGCAAGACTGAGCTATGTGGCATGTAGGCGAGTACTGCAAAAGAAAACCGCTGGGATCTATTAAAGGCTTCCCTTCCTCGTCTCTAACTTCAACCCACTTTTATAACAGCTACGCGGCTCTTTAGTCAGAGGCAAATTAAAGTTCAACGTGTGAAGGAATTGACTTTTATCTGTCAGTCTGACCAAAACATTATACACTTATTGCACTGTGAGTCCAAGAAGGATCAGGTTGGAGGAGAAAGTGGGAAGACTGGTTGAAAACTAATATATAAAGTTATGATACAGTTATTCAAATAATCTTCAGTGTTTTATTGTTGCTTTTTACTATCGAATAAAAGAAGACGCTCACCCTCCCATCTGAAACACAGTTATCCCCACCTACCCCCTGGAAGAGCTTTGTCCCCAACAGCTTTAAATCTGCTCAAAGAAAGACAAATGACTTTGGAGGCAACAATAACTTAAACACATAACTAATTCATTTCATAAATATGGAGCTGTTAACTAGGACCATGGTAATTCCTATGTTGTGCTGTTTATAGTGCATGATGTGAATAATGCAAGATTACATGCTCTGTCTTTCAGTGATAAATAGCTGTGGATCTATAAATCTGTGAACGCAGTTTATCTCGCTGTCCACTGATATGCATGATTCTGTTCTATACATGAGCATAGACTGACAGAAATGATAGCAACTGCGTGAAAGGGGCTAAAATTATAAGCACTATTTCACATGCTGCCCACAGCTGATTACGTTTTCAGAGCTGACGTTACGAATGTCTGAACTGACAGTTTATTGACTGTTCTCTATTGTGTATGATAAACACAGTTTTCTTTGTTGACCTTGCGAACTTCTTTTCAAGGAAATACATGCTGTTCTATTACAATGTATTACTGTATATTGTATTTTTGTGCGTATCGTCATACTGTATTGTTCTAGACTGTACAGTACTGTACAGTACTGTATTGTATATTATGGGGAATTGCAAGTGAAGAACAAGTGTGTCTGTTAGTAGTTCACAAAAAAAAGTTTCTTTAACACAATGAAATAAATATATAAATGAATTCTTTTAAAAAGTGAGCGAAATCATACATAACACCATTTTAACATGCTAATTGCTGTTCACGGTGGCAGATATGATAAAGGCAACGTTTTTGGTTTTTTTTTGCTCGTTTTCTGGCTACGTGAGTCAGCCTTGAGTAAATCTGGCAAAGTGTACTGTGTGACAGATGATCCCGTCTGCATCACAGTTAGCGACAAGAGAGGGACTGTCTCATCAACACATTTCAACGGGAAAGCTCAAGGGGCAGAAGCATCAGAGCATAAACACCGTGTCCAATCAGTGCATATCAATCCAGCATGCAGTTTGACTTTACCTCTTTTAACAAACATGTCAAAAAACCCAACAGGTTCGAGTAGATTACAGTAAATGTTTACAATCATGACATTTTTACATCTAATACACTATATTTTCACACAAGAACACAGCACAAAGTGTTTCGTTGGCTTAGATGTTAGTTTTCAAACATCTGTTGTGTCCTACAAGCCCATGCAGGCAGAGCACCTTTGCCTCTGTGATACCGGAATAAAAATATATTCGTTCCACAGCACATCACTCAGACCTTTATTAGTGTTATTTTTAGGATTACACTTGCACCTACCCTGCACGGTCTAAACTAAGCATACCGTGAGAGAGCACATAGTCTAGATTTTGCGCTGGAGAAATGGAAAAGTTACGTCTCTAGACTGAATGAGCTGAGCTGAGCTGAGCTCTCGTGTTTGCCTTGCGGTGATGAGTTTTCCATCAAAAGTGACACAGCCCCAGTACGTGAATGAGACTATAAGGCTACCTGCAGTATGAAGAAATACTTCACGTGCCGCAGCCCGAACTTGATTATACTAACCCTTTGGACAAACTGAGACATTAAGTCAGAGAAAAGACTGTAGAACACCTGTCTCTATGGCACTGAGTCCCTTCTGTGACCTTGATGACAACGTTAATGTAAAGACAAGATGACTCTTGTGCTAAACTACATTCACCTCAATAATTTATTAGACAGTTTTCTTTGAGCTATTAGAATCTATGGCTCGTGTTATAAATGATACTAGCACTTTCATTTCAGTCTGCACTGGATGTCTCAGATAGAGTTTATTAAAGTATCAGTGTGATGCTGGTATTTGGCCAGTGTAATTCATTTTTAAGCAGATAAACTCAAGGAGGATGTGAAGTTTGTGCAGCTTGTTTTAGCTTGAGAAAGAAATTATAGCAGTGGACTAACTTGATATGAAATTACAGTGTTTACAAAAATAAATAAATAAATAAAATCCTGATATTACTCTGTGCTGAATAAACTACAGCTGGCAATACACAATACATATCTTGAGATTAACAGCATCCTTGAAATGCAGTCAATCCTACAATTACGGCAAGTAGTCCTTTTCATCCTAAAGGCATTGAGAACTGCTCTGTGAACACTTTCAGTTTATTATATGGGTGTTTTGTGCCAGTGCTTGACCTTGGTGGGCAGTGGGTTAGAATAAGAGGTGATGACTCCCTGACTTTCCACTCACTTTACTTTCTGTGCTCACATAATTTCCTCCCTCGTTGGTGGGAAACCTCAGAAAAGTTCTGCACTGGAGCCAGAGATCAGCGTCTACATTCAAACGCTCGGCACAGTGAATTCACTGCCATCAAGCAAGCATTAAGAGTCAAGGGCAGTGTGTTAAAATAACCTCGCATCGGTTCACTGTACTTCCCCCAAAATGCAATGCAATGGTGTTTTCAGTTGCAGGCAACACGGTGAATGCCACAGATAAACAAGTCCACAACGCTGAGAGTAGATTAGAAATACCTTAGACTTACCTTCTGCGAGCAGGCGCACCGCATGCACAAAGGAGGGGTCCAAGCTGTTTTTCTCGGCGACCAATTCAGGTAAGCACTTATCTGGATGCATTATGATCACAGCGGACCTCTTCACCGGCCGTGCAGGTGAGACTACAGAGCTGCTGAGCGTCGGAATGCAACTATAAACCTTCACGCTCCTGCTTTTTTTGGGGGGGTAGCTTCACTCTACCAGTCTTAATGAGCACCGCGAGCAAAACCCCTCCGAAAAAAAAAGAGAAAAAGAAAACAAAAACAAAAAAAACCCCCCAAAAAACCAGTCGTCCTAGGTCTCCGAGATGCTTGACTGGAGGGTGAGTTGTGATTCAGAGGTGTGAGCCCATCTCTGCCACCGCTGCCTGCTGCCTCTCCTCGGCACCCCGCCAGACTCCCAGACTCACTGGGTCTGCAGACCGCGCTGCTCCCCGCCCCTCAGCAACATTATTGGCCATATTCTGGGACTGGCGCTGCTGGAAAACAAAGACAGTCCCCGCTGAGAGCATACCAATTGGGCAATATGCTGGGAGGGAATGTATGAGAATAAACAAACAAACAAACAAAAAAAGTTGAGGTTGCAGTTGGTCGTGGGCTGCCACTGGTCCCTGCAATAATCTCACTCCAAAATGATGGATTCACTTAGTTAATTAAAAGTTTCATGCAGCTTATGCTGAAAATAGCTCCTTATTAAAAAGAAGTAAGGAACTCTAATATGCATTGGAGAATGCTGTGCACCAATACCATAAATGTTGTGTGGCTTCACTGGGTTAAAACACAAAAGGGCCAATATTTAAACCATTACAGGCCACTGTTGTTATTCAGTACCAGCCACCCTGTAAGTCCTTATGAGAGCATATTATAAAGATATCATACTATTATTTCTTGGTCAGGGGATTTCATACTGTTTGAAAGGCTGTCAGCTCGAGCCTAAATCATAACTGACTTTGATGTGATAAAGACTAATTATAGCTAAATCAGTAATGTCACACTGGCAAGAGAAGGGAAAAGATATCTCATCCAACTCTTGATTCAGGCAAGGCAAATCATAATGCACAGTGGCTTGTGAGTTTTCATAAGAGTTTCCAAAGTTCACTGCAGACCTGCTTGTTCTTCTGTCAAACTGAACTGAACACTGCACTGTATGGCCTCTGGCAGTTTAGCCTGAGGGACCAAAAAAAAAAAAAGAAAGAAAAGAAAAAGTTATGGCCTCTCGTGTCGCTGTCCATGGTACTGAACACCACCTGCATGACTGAGATTTCTCTTTGGTGGTGGTAGTGTGGAGAACATGCATTTCTGAAGCTCTAATTGTTTTCATCACATGTATTCTAGATTAAAGCGTACCATGAGAGTAAACAACAGAAAAAGCAATTACTTTCTTTAATTGTGCTTCCTTCAGTCCGCCCTCACAACCTCATATGTTATGAGACCTGATCTACTCCAGCATCTCTGTTAAACAATTCAGATATATTATTGTGGAGTAAATCACTGTCTGGCATCTTACAAAAAAAAAAAAAAAAATTGATGCCCCACCAGTACCTTTCTGAATTGAATTTTATGGCTAAAGGAGGGGAAAGGAGCGATAGTAATGCTCTCATTTCTTATTGCCTTTCAGCAGGGGATTTGTCTTTGGCTTAATGTATAAGTATTTCAGAATATCCCTCATTTGTTTTCTCACACTGGTACTTAATTAACTTGTCATCCCATCTCAATATACAGTCATTTTATTTCAATCTTCATTAAAAATGGTCACACAAAAGAAAGTACTTTCTTTCGAATGCGACATACTGTAATTTGCTTCATTTTTAGAGCACAGCAAGTATGTATACTGTATCTACACAATGCTTTTTCATGCAATAAGATGTCTTGCAGTTTATATTTGTTGGCCAGTAAAAGAGCAGAGCGACAATCCCATCACAAGGGTCAGAATAAACTAAGATTTTCACTTCCTGCCCTCTAAATCATTTGAGGTGGCCTAACTGTGGCTTAAAGAGGTCAAGTCAAGAGGAGCCTTTTTCTGCTTGTGACGTGGATTACATGACACCACCTTAAAAAGTTGTGAAGAGAAAGCTTCATTACCTCCCTGCGAAGCGCTGTCAGCAACGTGAGCATGAACGTTTGTCTCTCATGTGAAATGTCCCCCTTGTCCCCCTAGCTGCGAAATTGACTTGAATCCTAAAGTTATCTGCAGAGCAGCGTGCTGCAGCTGCTTTACTTACTCACAAATTAGTTTTGAGCAGAAGAGGCTGGTGAATGACCAATTCCAGCTCTACTTGACCTTTAGAGATGATTCTGACTGCACTGATCAGACTCAAACAGCCTGCAGGGGGGAGGAACTGCAGACAATGGCGTTAAGTGGGTGAGAGTTGATCTTGATATTCTTTATGTTTCTTTTCCCTTCATATGCAGCAATTTGGTCAAATGATTTATTGTTAAAATTAAAAATCCTGTCACATTACAGGAATGAGGCACAACTACATTTGTCTGTAAAGTCTAATATTGTTCTTTTAGAGATGCTCTACTACACATCAAGGGCTGACCATTTTAATAAAATTGAGACGAATTATATAATTTCAGAGTCGGTGAATGTGCACAGAACTTTAATTATTTTAAATCTAATTAAAGTTACTGTGGGTTCATGTTGTCATTATTCATTACTGCAAATTTTAGAACTAGTTTGCTCAGCTGACCTATAGTATTAGCATTAAACATAAGTATGAAGTTAAGGCACAGTAGACAGTTTGTTTGGGAGACTAAAAGACTACAACACATTTAGGTTTTAATTGCTATAAAAGAAGATATTTTGTTTACCAACTTTTTTATTTCTCTGTACATCTGTATAATATATATAATATATATAATAATATATTTGAAATACCAAGCAGGCCTTAGAAGAGGTCAGTATTGATCATAACTTCACACTTGCATGTCTTCACCATTATTTAAAATTAATGATTCATTTTTCTCTGAAATGAGACACAACTTTATTTTTCTGCTTGACAGCCCAAAAGAAGTTACTGCTCACACGTCAGCTGCACTGACACTGACTTTGTGTTTCATGCTCGCTGGACCGTCAGTGATGTAATTTCATTTAATAAAATGATTCATGATCTTGCCGACGTTACAGTGGTTACTAATGGTAAAGATGATTATGACTGTTCATGTGATTTTATCTTGTAATCCTATAGTATGGTTGTAGCTATAAAATAAAATAAAAAACAGACATAAACATACAGAATGTGCTCCTTCACTGTGACATTATTGGAAAGAGGGGAAAAAAATACTTTTATCAGACTATTGCATGATACTTTGGACAAAGAGTATTGTGACACACTTATATTTTAACTTAGGCTCTCTATAGTCATACTGAAGATACAGTTTTTCAAATGGGATTTAATGGATTCTTACAGCCCTCTAGTGGTCAAAGTGAAACATTACATATTTCACTGCTACATCCATGTATGGCAGGCTTTCAAAGGTTTAACTTGTTTTTGAAGTGTGTATGTGTTTGTGTATGTGTTTGTGTGTGTGTGTGTGTGTGTGTGTGTGTGTGTGTGTGTGGAGTGTACATGTTTGTAAAGCACTTTCAAACAACCTGATATAATAATCATGCTTGCCTTTTCCTTTACTTATTTTTTTCCTCATGCTTTCCTTCACAGTGTGTGTATTTTATTTGCAACATGCCATTGCCTGTGTTGTGCATGTTCAGGCACCTACTTATTCTAATAACTAATTATTCAGTGTGAAGATGAGGAATCACATTCAATTATTATGTCTTTATGTGGTTTAGCGGTCATGGTGACTAGGAATATTAATTTATTCTCACATTTCCGGCACGGTTCTGGAGCTTGGTGCTGCTTGTCTTTGTGAGTTCAGCCCTTCTGCTCTTACCATGCTTGTGAATGGTGATTACCAAGTTTGCTTTGTTAAGCTTTTATTTATTACTCAAGTCATGCTTCCTGCCTGAAGCTCCAGTGTGAGATTAATAATTAAACTCCCCTCAAAATATGGAAGTTTACTGATTTTTTTTCCCTATACCTTGAAAGCGGTGATAATTATGTAACCAGTGCTGAAAGACTGCTCCTGTACCCATTGTGATTGCTTGGCCAACTGATAAACTCTGTCCTCTTCTTGCCCCCATTTAGCTCCGCCTTTGTCAAGTTGGATATATGGGGAAAAAAATGCGTTTTTAAACTTTTTTTCAAAATAAAATTGTATAACAACCATGACCTATAAAAGGGAACCACTACAAATGGAACAGATTACGGATTACTGTAGGCTGTATAGTGTACATGTGTTACAACATGTGTTACACAAAAAATGTATATGTATCAGATTTGGCCTGTGAGCTAGAATAGGAAGCCACCTGGGGGCCCCACCCTAGAAACTTTAGGTATGTTATGTATGTTATGTTTTGTACATATCTCATGTTAAAGTCTACTGATGAGAAGGGAACTGATGAGAAAAAAAAATCATGCCTTGTGCACAAAAATTGAAAAAATCTCATTCCGGTCTATCAGGCCTACTTTAGAGGCTGGTGCGTGGAGCCTTTTAGACAGTCTTTTGAATTTTTTTTTAGTGCCTTTGTTTTAGCGGTAGTCCTGTAAAATAGCTGCCCTTGCATGAATAAGAATGACAGATAAAAGAATATCTGGAAAACAGATACTTGAAACCTTTCTACGCTGATCTTTTACCATAAGATGGTTATCCTTCAAAACTCAACGTTCAAGTTGGTGAACACGAGCTTTATTTTGAAGGGATTAACCGGAAGACTGGCATTGAATTATATTAAACTTGACACTACTGTGAAACAAGTAAGTGGCGATGAAGGGGGGCAAAACACTTGTCAAGTCCCACAAAAAACACGTGAGTATGGCGGAGGGTTTCTCCGCCGGGATGAAGTGTGAAGATCGGGGAAGGTAAGAAAGGTCCAGATGTTTACTAATCATCTGTACACGCTGCCTCAACCAGCTGTTGGACATTAACAACAGACAAGTGTTGACATGTGTTTATTGTCTGGAATCAATGTCCTTACACCGACTGGTCCAAGAGACTTAGTTCACACTGCCAGGGCTCTTCCACAGGTGTCCTGCGGTTTTGTGGCTCAGTCAGATCAACACTTAAAAACTGTAGGTATCAGCTGATGGTTGCACCAGATAACTGAGGAAATCATGTAACACTCAAACACAGAGACTTGAATGGGATAAATGCTAGTATAACAATGATTACAGCTAAAATAAAACATTATAGTTGACCGGTTGATTTAATGAAAGTGCAGCCTGCATGTAAATGCAACTGATTTAATTCAAAGCTGCTGCAGCCATTCAGCAGCAAGCTTGGTTATGCTTGGTAATGCAGATGAGTACTCACTTGAATGAATGTGTCCATGTTCTTACTGAGTAACACCCCAAACTAAAGTACTATATGTTTACATGCTATTTACCTGGGAAGGAAATTAAGTGCAAAGGGAGAAACAAAAACAACATTTAAATGAATGATAATCATAGTCAGTCAATTGCAAAAACAAGAAGGCAGAAAACTGTGAAGGTACTAATTTGAAAAAGGCAGTGAAAAACACAACAATGCAACTGTATTAAAAATAAGTAAAATGCACATATGCATGTGGTAGTGTAGTTGCTCTGCTGAAAGGAAAAGTTAAAAAGAACAATTACCTGCAAATGTCCGATGCAGTCAAGTTCATTTTTGACCTTGGAAACAGCAGCTGGCGGAACAGTCTCACCTCAAGGTCTATTTAGCAGCTGTTCTGGAGCTTTCAATCATATGACATGGTCTTGAACTTCATGTGTGAGGCTGCAGGTAAAAAAGTGTGAATTAGTCTCACGTCTGAACTACTGAACTACATCAAATCTGCTTCACAGAAAATTACTATTCAGAAACAAATTTTAATATGCAGTGCAAATAGGGAAAATGTTGTTAGTGTCTTATAAGGGGCCGTCTCACATATTTTGAATTAGTACAATTTGGAATTATAACAATTTTTGGTTGATTGTAATTTTGTTAATTCCGCTTAAATTGTATTTTTCTATATTGCTCTCAATGACACAAATTCTACATGAAATGGAACCCTAAAAGTTAAGTTTTGGAAAAGTGTGACTAAACCTCAAACGCACAGAGAAGACTGTTTAGTAAACCAATATTTCCTCAGCTATAACTTCTGTCTGTCTCCATAAACTACTTTGTATTTTTTTCCCCGCAGGAACTCAAAGATGTCAGCAGTTGTAGTCGTGCATGGTGGCGCATGGGCCATACCAGATGAACTGGCCGAGGCCTCTGTCAGTGGAGTAAAGGCTGCTGCGCGTGAAGGGTTTTCTGTGCTCAAAAGAGGAGGAAATGCAGTGGATGCCGTTGAGGCAGCTGTGAGAGCTATGGAAGATAACACTGTGTTTAATGCAGGTACACTGAATTATTCTAAATCCAGTTTGTGATATATTTGTACACTAGTGCAATACTCATCATGGACTTGTTGTCCCCATGTTTCGGCTGCGCGATCGTCTGCACGATAATCAAGATCCATTTCTGATGATCACAGTTTAAAAAAACAGTATAAAACAACCAAAACTAAACATCAACTCCCCCACCTGTCCATACATGAGCTGGTCACTGACCACCATCTTCTTCATGAATTCAGTCAACTTGGTCTGTTGTACATTGTCTCCATCTGCTGGTGGCAATGCTAACATCCATTTCGACTGCACAAAGAATCCGTGTGATGATGGTGGACAGATGTGACGGGGCCCTCTGATTATGGGGCTCATCTTCATAATCCAACATTAATCCCAGACGAAGTCTGCACAAAAATCTAATCTACATTTTAGATTATGTCTATGAACTAGTCTGTCTTGTCCGATACAAAGTATGTTATATTTGCTCCCTAAAAGTAATCCTCCTATAAACTTCTGGCAAGAGAACACAGTACTAATGAATAAACTTTCCTACAAATCCACATATAAACCTGAATAATTTTCACTTGAGCATTATCACTGACATATATTGAATGGACAGTATTTTTCATCAATGAATCAGCGCAGATCAACTGTTAGAGCAACGATGCATAGGCCAAGGCACATACAGTCTTCTGTTAGTGTGAACACAATTATGCACCAAGAAAGTCAGTCAATGATGCATTATTCATTAGTCCTGTGCTCTTTTGCCACTTTTGTACTACACTGTCTCCACCCTGTGGACTTGTGAAGATGTAGCAGGCAACACAAAATTGTTTATCAGTTACATGGTAACTGATAAACTTTATAGTTTTTAACCTCTGCACACAAAGTTGGAAGGAAAACATCTGTCAATTCTCTCGCCATATCTGTCTGTTGTTGTGTAATTGCTCGGCACTGGCTATGGCCCTCCAGTTTACAATAGTACTCAACACTTCACTGGTACTATTAACTGTTCACAGCTCTGAGAACACCTGCCTCAAATATTTGTCTGAGCTGTTGTTTAAGTTAGTTACTGATTGTGACATTTAATTATAGGGCATGGAGCAGCACTAAACACTGATGGAGAGGTGGAGCTGGATGCCGTTATCATGGATGGAAGCACGCTTGCCAACGGTGCTGTGTCTTGTGTGAAGAATATTGCCAACCCTGTTTCACTGGCACGGGCGGTGATGGAAAAGGTGCCATCTTAAATGCTCTACCAATGTCTCACTTGAACAGAAGCAGTAGGAGATCACTGATGGTTTGACAGTGACAGTGTGTCTAATGGCAAACAGCTTTTGTGTGCAGTGAGCTGAGTGGTTTTACCCATCATTGAGACTGTTACAATACATTTTCTGGTTTAACCTTTTCTTACATGTTTGCTGCCATGGAAAATCTCAGACTGCTCACACCATGTTGACAGGCAGAGGTGCTAACATGTTTGCAGAGAGCATTGGTGTGGTCACGGTTCCCACTGAGACACTGGTGTCTGAGTATGAGAGGAGAGAATGGGAAAAACACAAGAATTATGTCACTGGAGTCATGGATGATTTCAACTGTCAGTGGTAGGTATCTCCACTATATGACTTTATTTTGACACTTTCTTGCCTTGGCTTGAATTTCCTCATAAATCTCTACACATCTATTCAGCCTCACAGTATGACAGTATCCTGAAATAGAACTTATGTACACTGCTAAATAAAATGCTCTACTTTGCAGCATCATAGCTCTACTTGACTTATCTTTTAACTTGTCCTGTTCATTTGCAATATAGAGGCTTCTCATACAAAATACACTGCTTGTATTATGTATTATGCCAAACATGGTGGATATACATTGTACATGCTTCTTCTTTTACAACTTTTCTTTGGATAATATAGTTTTTTGTCTCATTCTAGGGCCCATGATACTGTGGGGGCAGTTGCTGTGGACTGTGCTGGTAATGTTGCATGTGCAACATCAACTGGAGGGATCAGAAATAAAATGGTTGGCAGAGTAGGAGACTCTCCGATTATTGGTATGACTTAGTTTACCAATACTTTCTCAAGTAGCATAGTACAGTTACTTTATCCAGACAAGTTACGATTTAAGATACGATTTACAATCACAACTTTGTTCATTTTTGTTGAGTTTAACTTCTACAATCTCTCTTAACTCTAACTTAACTCTCTTGTAAACAAGGCTGTGGAGGATATGCAGACAACTTTAGTGGTGCAGTGTCTTGCACCGGTCATGGAGAGTCCATTCTTAAAGTCACACTGGCCAGACTCATTCTTTCACATATTGAACAAGGTAAAATATCATAACCCTAACCCATTACTTTAATTCTTTACATGAAGACAAGCCACATATGTCAGACTGCATCTGATCTTAATTTAAATCTATGTCACCACTTGTGTTCTTGTGGATAATCAATAAAACACCAAACAGTGAAATAGATGAATGAAATAGATGAATATGCTGTGAATGCCATATTAGTTAAATAGAATAACTGCAGTATTGTATCATAGCGTGTCACAGTTATTAATGTTTTTTGTGTGTATGGCAGTGCAGAATGTTGAGAAACAGATGTTTTTGAGCAGGTTTCGATTTGATCGTACGATGAGGTCAACTATGGCTTCAATTGAGGAGTTAGATGAGTTTGAAGAAATTTGATACTGGAGTACTCAAAGAATGAAATGCTGTCTTACCTGTGTTTTCCTCTATTTTCATATTTTCTTCTTCCCCCATGCAGGTAAATCAGTAGCAGATGCTTCGCAGTTGTCTCTACATTACATGGGAGATCGTGTTCGAGGTGCAGGTGGTGCGATTGTAGTTTCTCCTTCGGGGCAGTGGGCAGCCACATTTACCACAGAGCGGATGGCTTGGGCAGCTGTGGAAAATGATGCTCTGTGGTATGGATTAGACCCAAATAAAAGACTAAAAGATCAGTTGTCCAAATAAGAATTTTAACTCTTTTAATAACCATTTTTTCTCCTTATTAGTCATTGAATTTAGCATTATATTAGGGAATGGTATTTCAAATATGTTTTCTACTAATTTACTATAGTTTGGATCACTTGGTCTGACTTGGGGGACATTTACTACTGTTCTCTGTAGCCAGATTCAATAAGTAGTGTTTTCTTTTTTCTAATCTGTGATCACATGTACAGTGAAACATAAATTGTAAAAGATGGATAAGATAAATATTACAGTACACAAATCTTGCAACCTCTCAATCACTGTTTTTCTTTTTGCATATTATATATGCAGATTTAGGATGTCTAATATATTTTACTGAAATTTCTTTAATAATGTTTTGCTTTTTCTGCATTTTTTCCAAGTAACTGCAGAACTGGGGGGGTCTGGAGGTCTCGTTCTTTAAAGACTATTAAAGATGCATAATGCAACATAGAATAGAGTACACATTGACCAGCCAAGGCAGGGGAATTGTCTTAGGTCTCACCCAAAAAAGTAAAAATAAAAAAATATCCATGTTACATCGCATCGTATTAACAATAGAGATATCACACATCCAAAACCAACCGTTAAGTCACAAGTCAAGCTCGTAGCCCAACATCAGAGCCTGACAATGTCCCTTGTATTTTGTGGTTTATGCATGCAGCATTTTTATGCAATGGACAAAGGCTAGAACAGAGCCCGTTTTTCATATGTAAAAATATTTTAATTTTCTTTCCAGGCAAGAAAATGTCAAAAATTTTACTGTTTCCCTACAACAAATGGAAATAAATTAACATATTTTCACAAGGAGCCTCTTTTGAGCCTTTCCTCAACGTAAAGCGTTTGAACAGTTGAGTCAGACAACATAGTTTGCTCTTTATGACAGCTGACCGGTCTGAACAGTTGTTTACACAGCATAAAGACCGAGAAGCTACCGACTGTAGGCAAGTGTGGTGTCTGTGCTATCGGCTGCCATGCTACCTGTAAACACAAGCCACGTGACAAGCGGCGCTGCTTGTCAGGGGCTTTGCAGCACCGGGGGCGAATGACGGCGGAGTTAGAGGAAGTTACTGGGAGCAGCTGTGCTACTATGTAACCTTACGCGAGTTGGAAACGGCATTGCAGCGAGAGAGAGGTACGAGTTTTAGAAATGTGAACTCAGATATTTCTAAATATTCAAACTGCAAAGCGTTGGAACAGTTGCATGTGGGCGTGCTCGCATAGCAGCGCTCAGGCTACAAACAAACCTGTTATCTATGGCCTATGCTAACGCGACTTAGCTATCCTGAATGACAAATTTAGCATCGAGCGGTGTAACTAAATATCCACGTATTTTGTGCAACGTATGTGAGCTTTCCCGGCACACACGTTTGTTGATCCAAATGCCGTTGATTAAAACGGTGCTAGGGTATACAATGAGTTACCTTGAGTGTCAACTTCCTCAAGTTCCCGATAGCTTGCTAACATAATTACTAACGCGATCTGCAGCGGGTTGTTGTTAGCCGTCCGATCACGTTAGCATGCTAACTAGCAAACACCTCACTGGCAGAACCTGGCCACACATACTTAGTGTTACATATGGACATTGAGTTATATCAGGTGACATTAAGTAAACTCGCATAGAGACCTACACCAGTCTATTTCAGATTTGAGTTGCTAACGTTTTGGCTTATCCACTGCTCAAGTCTGGCCTGCTCCAGTTGAGCAGTTTCATTTAAAAACGTCAACTTGCAGGTCATTATACATTAGCCTCGATCCTAAAAGGCTTCCTAAGTTGGCCCTGGGAATAGTTTTCGTGCGCTTACTTGAACGTACATTTAGCTAATACGCAGTGCTCAGTTTAGGCCAATGTAAACACTGAAAAACCACGGAAATGCCCAAAATAGAGAGAGAGGCTAGCGACGTTGGCTGAACGTAGCTGGACATCAAGCCGTGTAGCATTTATAGCTGATGTAGGCGAAGTTTTGAGCTAATTGGCCCTCTGTGTCCAACAACTTTAGCATTTATTTAATGTATAGCAATATACAAGTACTTGAAACTTTGTTTATATTGTAAGCTTTCCATTAGTTATATCGAGGAGTTGTCTGGCCTCTGGAGTAGTTTGGCCTTCGAATATTTGCTGACCCAAGTCAGATCCATTCTGTGCTGATGATGATGTTGTACACCATGCATAGCTGTCTCACAGCATTATTGACATAATTTAACTTTATCAAAATGGGTTACTTTACGCCTGTTTTCCCTGCGCTCTGTTTGTGTTGTTTTTATGCAGGAAGGGCAGCAGCATTCATGGATATTGTGGACACCTTTAACCATTTAATACCCAGTGACCAGTTGGATGACTCTCTGGTAGTAGGTCAGAATTTGGAGTGTGAAGCCAGCAATGAGTTTGGGACAGGACTCCGACTGGAAGATTCACTGAAGAACATGCTTAGTGACAAAGACCCCATGTTTGGATGTTCAAGCTCTCAGTTCAATCTCCTGGACAATGAGGACTCTGCTTTTCAAGTTACTAGCTCCACAGGTATGGCAACAGACAAAACAGATGGTAAGAAATGTAGAGTTGTACTGAACTCCAGCCTTTGATGTAAAGATGGTTAACATATAGTACTACCAAGACTTCCCATGACTGCTTCACAATAAAAGTCATTCACAATTAAGTGGAAAAGTTGACATAATAAATGCACACATAAACAGCTTTCTAACTTTATTTATTAATCAGCAGCCCCTTTGCAATGGTTTTGCAGATAATGGTTATGAATTGTAGTTTGCTTTGTAAAGCAAAACACTTCATCTAAGGCAGGTCTCCTTATGTGGTGATATACAGGGAAAGCCCTCACTCACAACATCTGTTTTCTACACAGATATTTTAATGTCCAATATCACTTTCAAGCAGTGTTTAATTTGAGTGTTTGAAATCAAAAATCATGACACAAATTGGTTTTTGGTGAATATGTTTTACAACAACATTGCAACATTTCCGTTTTTCGCAGGTCTCGGTGATAGTTCTGCACCCCCAGGTCTCAGCAGTGAACTGACGGCTGCAGAGACCACACAAGTCAAGCGACCTGTTGGCAGGCCGAAGAGACGTCCACGTAAGTCAGTACACGGTAACTTGGTGCTTGTTTACATTTCTGTCTCCACCATATGAAATCTTTCAATTAGACACATTTTTCTATACTTTGCTTCTTCTTGTTGAAACAGAATATAGCGGTGATACACAACCTGTTAACACATCCACCAACACAATGACCCGAGGACGACCAGGAAGGAAACCAGCCAACAGGCTTCAGAAGTCATTTCTCATTGAGAAAGGAGTTAAAGGCGCCCAACTAAAGAAAGAATTAACTCTGGGAGGGCGTGTCAATGTTAATGATATCGATGGTGGATTATGGCTAAATCCTACAGTTGTATTGAGACGACTGACGGTCACAATTGGGGGATTCAGGATTGAGTTGCTTCCAGGACCCTCTTATACACAAAGCATTGATACAAGCCAGGCGACATGCTTTGACGATGGTATTTCGTATGGTGGGGACATAGGTTTTGCCATGTTGCCGGGTGATGCTGTCAGTGTGCAGAATCCCATACCTGAGAAGGTGTCAGAGATGGATGTAATTCAGAAGAGCTCTGCCGATGATGCAGCCCTTGGGCTGGGCCCATACGTGAATCCTAATGACGTGCAGACCTCCAACGGGACATTAATAGGGAGCCCCTGCACGCAAGAGACAAAGCTTGACAATCAGAGTGTTCCTGGAAAGCAAAATCCGGTCAATAAAGGAAAGGATGACATCAAACAGCCACAAAGCAATGAGAACAACAGAAGTACTGTTTGTAAGACTGATGATAAGGAAAAGCAAGGGACTATGGCCAAAAATATGCTTAAGTCTAAACAAGGACTGACTTCTAACAAGAATAAGGACTTGGTTTCATGTAAACCAAGCAACATGATTAAGGAGCATAAAGTATCCCAAAACATGCCTTCGAAAATCATCCAAAGAGGTGACCTGCACAAAATGAAATCTCTAAAGGAAAAGAAAGACACTGGACCATTGAAAAGGCCTGCAGAGAGCACCCAAAGTGAGCATTCTACTAAAGTGCAAAAAGTACAGGGCACCGGAGACAGTAAAGTGAAGCCAAAACTATCAAGTCCACCCAGCTCAGTAGTGAAGAAGAGCCCATCATCTGGCAGCCGTGTTGGTGATCAGCAGGCACCAACCAAACATGCTCCTCCTCACAACACCGCCAAAGCTGAGACTGCTCAACCAGCGCACAGCCGTCCAAGCCATACTTTAAAAACGCCTGAAGAAGGAGGGCAGGAAAAGCCCAAATTGAAAAAGCCAGAAAAGATCTTTCAAAGACAGAAAAGCAAAACTGTGAGAAGTATCTCTGTGGATGAGCCGCAGCTGTTTATTCCCGATAACGCTCCTGTTGTAAAGAAGGAAACAGCTGAGGAGCAGCCTGCTAACAGTGAGACCGTATGGGATGGAAACAACTGTTGTGGGCTGTGCAAGAAACACCACAATAACACGTAAGTCTTGCTCTTCACCTAAAACTAGAAAAGAATTGTACAGTATAAAAAGGCATACTGTTATTTTCTGACTCAGACTTTATTAGTGTATGCTGTGGATTTAACAGGGCAATTGTTAGAGAACTGTGAACAGCATTGAATTGTTGATAGTTCTTTACTCAGCACAGCATGCAGTATTGGGGAGATTTCAAGACTTGTGATGTTAGATGTGATGGAGAGAAGGTGAATGTAAATTAACCACAATATTTGCACAATTATAAGATGACTGCATTATTCTCTGTTGTCTGGTTAAAATGAACAGATGTGTGGATTACCAAAAAGAAATTTTAATATTGGTGTAGGTTGTGTTCCATATTAGGGTGTACTCTGGTGCCCAGAACACTCATGTGAAAACGCACCTTTAATGGCAACTGCACTTTTCCCAGGTTTATGGTAGGCTGTGGTCGCTGTGACGACTGGTTCCACGGCGACTGCGTTGGTCTCGACCTGACGAAAGTACGTGAAATGGAGGAAGAGGACCAGATGTACGTGTGCTTGAAATGCTGTGAGGAGGAAAGCAAAAAGGTGGAGCTTGAGCTCCAGAGTCCAGAAAAACCAGAAGTTCAGGCAAAGACTGAAGTACAGGATCCTAAGCTGCCTCCCAAGCCCAGACCAGGACCTTCCCAGACACTCACATCAGGGGGGGTCAGACCAGTAAGAAAGGTAGGCACTGTTCCTATGAGTTTTTCTAATAAAAATGTTTGGTCATGCATCAAAGAGATTAAAGTCTTTGACATACAACAGAAATTTTATTTGTTCCCCCAGCTAATTCATCCTCTGATATTAATCATAGCCAGTGTTACCACTGCACAAGGGTTTGTTGTCTTTTTTGCTTTTACTTTGCAGGAGGCTTGCACATGGGTGTGTGGTTAACACAGTGTACTCACTAAAGTTTAGTACATTTTCCAGCACATAAAACGCACCCAAAATAACCTTTGGCTGAGGGATCTAACATTTCATATGTTTTAATTTTGTTGATAATTTCTCTCTTAATGGCCGCAAATATTAGTAAAATGACTAATGTGCTTTTTGCACTTCTCTCCTAAAATAGGATCCTGACCGAAGGCAGTCCGCCGATGTTAGGGATACAGCTCATAAAACAGGTATGTTATTACAATATTGTAAAGAAGACAAAAAGAAAAGGCAACAACAGCTTTTTTTTTTTTTATATTTATTTAAAATGAAAACTTTATTAGGCATTTGTATTACCAGTTCAGATAAGACAAGTTTCAGCAGCAGATATGCTCAAGACATTAAAAATAGGGCTGTTAATTATATATCAATACAGCCAGAATATGAGTATATGAACTACACTTTTGGAGTCTTCTGAAACCAGATATAATACTGGAATGCTACAACTACAGTATGCTGGTGACAGGTGAGATTTGATTGCAGTGTGGTGGTACATGTGGGTGTAGCATGTCGCCAGTGTAAAAATACCAATGAAAGGTGGTGTATATTTAAAACAATGCAGGCAGATTTTGTCATAACCCCAGAAATTGTCTCCCAGCTCAATATTTTGAATGTTTTGAAAACATCTAGTGAGCGGGGAGGACATTTCAGGAGTCGCAAATACTGTTGGGCATTACTCTCAAAATAGCTGCACACGGTTTTGTTGTGTTGCTTCTGTTGTTGCTGTGTGCTTCCATTTTGGGAACCCAATGCCAGTATCATCTTGCTCCCTAATGCAGTTTGTCTACACACTGTTGTGGTCAGATTGGCTTGCTAAAGGTCATTCACAGTTACATCTACAACCGGCTTTCTTTGTTGAATACAGAACAAAAAGGGAAAAAAAGTCTCATTATCCTGTCTTAGATTTAGATAACAGCCAAAGTTGCAAAGATTTTTCATATCAGTTGTCTGCATGTCATAGTTTTGTGTCTTACAATTTTGTATCATAATATCAAACTGCTTTGAAAATGTACTTTTTTGTAACCCTTGTCATCACAGAGTTCCCTCACCTGCTCACTAGATATTATCATTCTGTTCTCATAGGTGTTCAGCTGAAACAAGAGACAAAAAGTAAGACTCTGTCTTCGGCTTCAAAGAAACCTGTGTCTGTGGAGGCAATCAGGCGAAGTGTGCGTGATTCTCTGAAAGAAATCCTCATACAGAGGTAAGTATTTCATGAGTAAAAGTCATAAAGGAAAGTTGTATAAGTGATGAAATTTACATTGCATTTTACTGAAAAACTACACTACCTAAGTGTATCAAACATGTGACACTCTCTGCCTTTTAGGTTGAAGGAGTCTGATTTGAACATCTCAGTGGAGAGGGCCTCTGAAGTTGCCAAGAAGACAGAGAGAGAACTTTTTCACCTGTATAAAGACACTGACAACAAATACAAGAACAAGTATAGAAGCTTAATGTTTAACCTCAAAGATACTAAAAATAATGTAAGTATGTTTTTAGATCAGACATGATCCACATGAAAAGTGTATTGGTGCTGTATTTCAGTTTTAATATAAATGTAGTGCTTTATCTTTATCTATTTTAATTTTATATTTTTTAGGTCCTTTTTAAGAGGGTTCTCAAAGGGGAGATCTCTCCAGGTAATTTAATTCGAATGAGTCCTGAGGAACTGGCCTCGAAAGAATTGGCTGCTTGGCGACAAAGGGAGAACCGACATGTAAGTAATGTCAAAGTCTTTGCTGTAGTTTCTCACCGATTTTACTGCATAAATTCACTCTGATAACTCACAGTAATTCACCTAAACATTCACAGTGATTCTGATATGAAAGTTAAGCTCAGCAAGTAGTATTAACATCATATTTTGAGATTTACTTTATTTTCAAGGATGATTGTGGTTTGGAAAGCAGAATTTTCAGTTGCCCTCTAAAAAGCAAAAAAAAAAATCTTCATTTTCCAGACAATTGAGATGATTGAAAAAGAGCAAAGAGAGGCAGAGAGACGACCCATCACTAAGATCACACACAAGGGTGAAATTGAAATTGAAAGCCAAGAACCAGTGAAAGCACCTGAGCCTGCAGAGGTAAGGGACACGTCAGATATCACTCTGCATTATATACACAAGAATAAGAGGCTGAAGTGTCAGCTTGAATTTCTGTTTTTCCCCCCTCTTCTCAGCTGGAGCCTCCCCCCAAAGTGACAGATGTCTCAGCAGAACCTCCAAAAACCCCAGAGAAGAAAGCAGAGAGTACTAAGATGGAGAAAGACACTACCAGCGAGCACAAGTCTCACTTATTTGATCTACACTGCAAAATCTGCACAGGTAAACGCTGACACGAGCAAAAATCCTCAGCTTAGCCACAAAACTCTGTCTTGTGTCACAAAACATTGCTCTCACTGTCCTTAGTTACAGACTTGTTACTTTTTTCTTCTGTAAGGTCGTATGGCGCCCCCTGTGGAGGAGGCACCTACCAAAGTGGTCAAAGTTGCCACCACAGTTGTTCGGAGACAGTCCACCAGAACAGACGAGACAAAGGGCACAACTCCACCTGCAGCTGACGACGACCTGCACCTCACTGTTTTAGAGGAGAGCTTTAGAAACGCTCAGTCAGGCTATGAAGGGAGGTAAGCCGTTATCTCCGACACTCTTCGTGGCTCTTGTGTGTTTCATTGGTTTTTGCAAAATTGCTCCATTGCTGTTACGTCTGTCACAGGTCAGATCACGTAGCTGGAAGAGACGAAGAGGCCACTTTCCTTTCCAACCTGAAGTCCCTGTGGCGAGGATTCATTCACATGCACTCTGTGGCAAAGCTTGTGACAAAAGCTTTCCCAGTCTCAGGCATTATAGATAACCTGACTGAGGTAAAGTGAACACAGCTGAACATATTTAGAATTTTAATAGCTGTTGAAATGTACTGTCAAGTTTGATCTGTTCTTTTTTTTCTTCTTCTCACCAATAGGACCTTCCAGACAGCATTCAAGTCGGCGGGAGGATAAGTCCACAGACGGTGTGGGATTACTTGGAGAAGATTCGGGCAAGTGGAACAAAAGTGAGTTTTTGTCAGCTTTCAGTTCGGTCATTAAATACAATCAGCCACAATTACATATGGTTCATTGCTATCAAGAGCAGCTCAGGCTTAAATCCAGACATTTAACAACCAGATTTGTAATATCGAGATGCATTTTGGAGCTGTTTCACTCATTGTTCTTCTTTCCTTGTGCATGGATGGAAGATTTTACTGACAAGTACTTTTTCTCTTATTTAAGGAGGTGTGCCTGATTCGCTTCTCCCCTGAGACAGATGAAGATGAGATCTCATATACACTTTTGTACGCCTACTTCAGCAGTCGTAGGCGATTTGGGGTGGTGTCCAATAACTTGAAGCAAGTGAAGGACATGTATCTCATTCCTCTGGGTGCCACCGAAAAAGTTCCACATCAGCTTGTTCCCTTTGATGGGCCAGGTAACCTGAACGCTGGACCTATTTTCACATAGATCGTTATTTTCTCTTAGTAAATTACACAAAGATTCTGATCTTTCAAACTCAATTAACCTTTTTAATTTGACAGGTTTAGAAAACAACCGTGCCAACCTTCTCCTCGGACTCATAATTCGCCAGAGATCGAAAAGGGATTTTCTCCCCGTGGACATGACTGAAGCTGCGAGGATTATTCCTGAAGTCAAGCCCATCCCTGTTTCCACTAAAGAAACCAGAGAAACAGAAGAGGATGATAAATTTTTCCTCTCTTCCTTGACTACTGCTCTTAAAAAGGAGAAGGACAAACAGAAGGACAAACCACTTAACACTACTGAAGATGTTGATGAGCCAGTGACAGTGGCTTTGGAAGAACCACCTGTATCAGAAGAGACCAACAATCAGGAATCACAGAAACCACTGCGCTTCCTTCCAGGTGTGTTAGTAGGCTGGGGTGGGGAACTGCCACCTCTGCCAGATGTTGGAGGAAAACCTGCAACAACTGTGGAGGATGCCCCAAAGACCCAAACAGCTCAGAAAACAGAGGCATCAATGGGAACGTCAAAAAGTCCAACAGCTGCTGCACCACGGGAGCGCTTTGTCATCAAGAAGAAAGAGGTTAAACCCGCTAAGGCCGAACCGGAGCTCTCCAGCCCGACTGATACAACCACTGCTAACAACTTATCAGGAAAAGATGCTGCAGTGGTGACCCATGGTGCACACATTTCTCTGAAAGATAAGCCTCCAGACGTATCGACTGAAGCGTTCCTGGCAAGCTTGTCAACAGCTCCAAGTGGGACTGAAACTAGCAGCGCTGCCTCTGCAAACAAAGGCGATGCTGGTCTTTTGTCTGAAACTGAAATAGGAATGTCTGAAGGGAATTCATTGTCGCAGTCAAAGTCCCAGGCTGCTCCAGATCACACAAACGGCTCAAAACCTCCTTTAAGTGGAATATTGAAAAAATCCTCAGCATATTCCAGTGTGAATGAAGATAAAACAACGGTGCTACAAAAGGATAAAGCCACCCAACCACCTCCTTCAAGTCCTAAACCTGTTCCTGTGTTGAGCAGCACTAGAAATGATCCGGTTACACCATTTCACCAAGGATATTTACAGCTTTCTCAGACCAAGAACAAGCCAGAGGAACAAAACCAAACTGCAATTCAGTCATTTCCTAATGAAAAGGAAGATCCCGGCATGTCCCAGACTGGCCCTGCAGTAACTCCAACACTATATTCTCCTGCAGTGCAGGGACCCCAAGCAGCACCAGGTATCCCAGCATACAACAGTGCAGCACCTTCCCCACTGCAGCAGCAACAGCCTCAGGTACTTGGCAGCCACGACTACCTAAGCGGCCCTCTTCCGAACACGTTCTCTGCCCCAAACAGCCAGGATCAGAATCACAGTATACCATGGCCTCAGGATAGCACTTCACATGCTCTTCCTGGACTTCAGTCACAGTACCCTGAGAGTTACTCTCAGCCATCTCAGCAACCTCCATCCCTGGCCAAAGAGTACAAGCATCTAGAGGAGCGATACAGTGACCCGTGGGAGAGGCCGCGAAACACGGAGGACAGAGACCACCACGGGAGGCACAGCCACCACAGGGACTCCCATCACGGGAAAAAGAGCCGACACCACGACCGGGAGCGGGAGAAAAAGCACGATCGCAGCCATGACGACAAGTACAGAGACAGGAGCAGGCACCACGGACACTCAGAGGACCGTTACGGTGAGAAGAGGAAAGAGAGGCACCACAGTGATGACTACAGCAGCCGTCACAAGGACAGACACAGACATAGACGGGACTCTGATTATGAGAATGGACGGAGAAGTTCAAAAGACAGTTACTCATAATTTTTCTTTTTTCTTTTTTTTAAAGGCTTGTTATCGAATGTTCAGAGCTCTAAGAAGAACTGTTAGCTTGTTGGTCACTCAGCTGTAATGGCTGCCTGTGGAGTTGTTTGTTCTGCTATACACCAGTCTCCAGCTTATATGCCATTTGCTTCATAGAGGTTCCAATTTATGTTATTGACAGTACAGCCAAAATGAGATATCATTTCAGTGGAACTATGAAGATTATCACAGATACTCTTCAGACCAAGAAGAACTTGGAACATTTTCAGATTTTTAACTTTTTATTGTACAAGTCTTGTTCATAATGAGCTGCTGTACTGACTACAAATGATCGGTAAATGTTTTCAGTATCGTGGTAACATACAGCACACGTGTGGACCATTGGGTGAGAAGTTTTAAGTTGAACTCTGACATTTGGAATGAATGTAACAGAAATTTAACTGGGGATAGATTTAAACAGCAGCTTTGTTTCTTTTGACTTAATTTCTTTTAAATTGCTTAAATATTTTATAAACTTACTTTATATTGAAAAAGTATGTACATTTTGGCTTGTAATATACATTAGAGATGAAGTGTACCTTTGCACCGTGTGTTTATGTACAGTTCGTAATAAAGCTAATCCTTTTTTATTGTTGATTATAAAATAAACTTCTCATGTTTGTATTAAACGTAAAAACCACCTGGATACCGAATTTACATTGTACTATTGCAATGATTTTAGTAAAGTTGTGTGCCGAGGAATCAGAAATCCAGAATCCATTGAATTCATGTTAGATGATGAGATTTTTTACATTTGTGTCTGAATTCGTGTTGTGAAACTCAGCTCTGAATTCGACAGTGTACCCGTATTCCAGTGTGATAAAAAAGTGAGATGACATCTGAGCTGTAAAATGTTGAAGAATCTAGTTTGTAGTAGGGTATTATAAAACACTAATAATAGCAAGTTTAAGATTGTGTCCCGAGGGGACTTTTCAGCTACTGCAGATGCAATTTTCACTACTATTCAGTTCCCTCATTAACATTAAAACCTTCACTATTTTTGAGAAACAGCACCGGCTTGGTATCTTCAAACAAATAAACCTTTCTGAGATTTCCTTCGAAACCCTTCGAAAAGAGCCCTGAAGTGACAATTGATGCGTTTCTGTATAATTCAAACCCTCCAAAGTAAAGCTGACCCGCATAGTTTAAGGCCACATACCGCTCAAATGGATCCACGTCTTCAGAAAGGATTCTCTTACTGTTCAGGAACACCTGAATAATGGTGCTGTTTAAAGATATGGACACATTATGCCATTTGTTGCAGCACAGTGCGAGTTTCCTGAAAGTTAATGGGAGAGAAAGTCTCTCTCCAAGATTGACTGCAATTTTGAGGTGGCCACCCTCAAGTCCAACCGCGAGGTAGTCGTCATCTTCGTATTCAGCCTTCCCCATCCACATGATCAAACTGTCGTTTGAGCTTGTGCGGAAGCTGAAAGAAACCTGTGTGTATTTTAAATTTCTTGTGTTGTGTCTCGAGTCCCAGTATTTAATGTACGAGTTTCCCACAAACTTCAGGATGTCTGTAGATATTTCTGCGTCGCAGTACCTCCCTCCCCATCCTAGGGGGCATATGCAGAAGTATGAGGTCACATTAGATGGGGCACATAAGGAACCGTGTTTGCACATGTTGTTTGCACAGCTTACAGACTGGTTACACACGGTGCCAGTCCATGTTGGTGGGCATACACATGTGAATGACTGACTTCCTGTTGCCCTGCACTGACCTCCATTTTGGCATACCTTGTACCCGCAGGCTGTCCCATCCCAGTCCCCTACATTTGCTCCACCTATTGCCCCCATCTCTGTCAACTCAAACTCTTGACCATTAAGTGTAAGTTCTCTTACGCCACCAGTGAAGCCCACTGGTTCCCCTTCAGTTGCGTCTGTGGAGACGAAACTCAGGGTGGACACACCTCCGACAAAGACGTCTGTTGCAACATCGAGGGTGGTCATCCCTTCAGTCACATTCTCTCTAACCTCTGCATCGTCCAGACTGAGGAAGCCTTGGTGACCAATTCGGCCAGCCTTCACCGTGTGCCAGGTCCTGCCTCGAGAGTCCACTTGCTTGACAGACTGCAGGATATGGGTGCCATCCCCCAGATTGTATCGCAGCTGGACGAACCCGGATTTCAAGGAAAGGCAGAAGAAGTCTCCTGCAGGTAGAAAATAAAACAGCAGTCTAGTAATACAGTGAATAAACAAGTTCTTAGTAAACACAGTATCTTGTTTATTAATATAAAGCTGGCCCTAAATATGAAACTGAATGCCCTCACCAGCTCTGGCACTGAGGTGCTGTGCAGTGTACACAAGGATGCCATCAGGTGCTAAAGGCTGGAACTGCAGCTCCAGAACAGTCCTGTGTCTTACACTCATGGGTGGAAATGACATCCACGAAGACAGGTTCCCGCTGAAGAATGGATCACTGATGCTCACAGCTGAACAGGCAAAACAATACAGCAGTTAAATAACTGAACAGGCTTTCGAGGCTCTTCTCTCTTCTCTAAATAACTTATATAATGATACAGTTAAGGTTCAGTGATGCGACCTTTCTCGCAGTAGGGCCCGGCAGTCCCCAGGGGGCACTGGCAGATATATCCATTTGGGAGAGGGATGCAGGTGGAGCCGTGGGCGCACAGGGGAGGGGGGCTGTGCTCCACATCACACACAGACATGGTCTCAGAACAGAGCGCACCCTTCCATCCAAACGGGCACTGGCAACTGCACACGGACACAGTCAGACGCTGTGAAGCGCTTGTAAACACTGTCATTTCCTGTCGCTATACTTGCACCGTGTAACTGGTTTTCTGTTATTGCCGTCTAGTCACAACACATGGAAACGTGGAAACAGCACATTATGGAGAACTGTTGGATGCATTCCACTCGACAATAAGGCCTTCATGCGTTATTCATGAGCGGAATCATAAATAATCAGAAAATGACTTCTAATATTTTTTTTATTTTTTTTTAAACTTACTACACAGATGAGCCAGAGTCCACACATGTCCCTCCATTCTTGCAGTAAATATGAAGACACGGCGTGACTCCACACTGACCCACACTGCGCCCAAAGGCTGGATGTCCCGCAGGCTGTCCCAGTACTTGGAACTTTCTGTCTCTTCTTGTGCGAAACTGCACATCAAAAATGCACCCTTTGAAAAGAACAACCAGAGCGAGAGCCAAACTGTATGTCAGAGCGATAGCTTTCATTTATCTGATAGAGGATTATCAGAGGAAACAACATCCTTTGTTTTGCCTGTGTGACGATCAGAGGTGCGCACACTAAAATGTGATTAAGATCTGAATTTTGTTTTCTACTCAAATAAGGCCGATATAAATAAAAGGAAAACACTTCTCATAATGTGTGCAGTGTTTGAAATGAATTTCTTTGATGGTTGTTTATTTTATCATGTGACAACACAGGGTTTTACATCAAGGATAAATATTTAAATCTGCACATCTTTATTCGATGTTTACTCTTGAATTTGACGGAATAAAGTCTCTACAGTTCACACCCACGATTTCAGAGGTTTGCAATCCAAGATTATTTTCCCCCCTGTCATCATGCATTTCCCGCATATTTGCTTTTTGCTTTCATAAATCAATTTTATCAAGACAATATTTGCTTTGGCCTGTACTTGCTGAGCACAAGGCCTTCTATAAATACAAGGCCTGAGCACAAGCCTTGTAGTCATCTGCACATGCAGACTCTCTTCTCTCTGCTGCATTAGTCATTGGCATAAACAGGATGCAGGGGAAATGTCATGCTCATTCATGAATATTCATGGCATGATGCTGTCTACTTGGCAGACTCAAGTGATGGTTGGAGAGCTGCAAGCACAGACCACTGAAAAAGCGAAGCCGATTTATAAGGAAGATTATAAAAGCTGGTTATTTTTGTTTAAGCTGGACACTCTAACTCTTACTTAAGAGAGCCTTGAAACCTGAGCAGCCAAGTACAATGTGGGGTACATTTGTTTTTGCAGAAAACATTTTTCTTACCAAACTAATTGTTTCAGAATAATATTTTCTTCTAAGTTCCCATGGCAAGTTCAATTCTAATAAAATGACTGCATCAAAGCAGCATGAAATCGAATTTTTAAATAGACAAGCTCGACAAACATAAACTTCCCCATTTCTTGTTATTTGATCAACAGTTTAAATTGAGTAACTGATTTTTTTTTTTTTTTTTTTTCCCAGCAGCCACAGTGCCTCCTCTGCCACCTTTCCACAGGGGACTGTGGATCTGTTGATAACTGGGAGTGAAGTGCATTATCAGTGTGTTCACTGCCAGCCATCATGATTAGGGCTCGAGGAAGGTCACACAGATCTGATTAGACGCCCATGAGTTCTCATTACACCCCGAGCAGAAGGTTATGGTTCCACCAGAGTCGCCTGGCTCAGGTAGTGCTCGCCAATACAGGGGACTATGACAGTGTGGGCAAACTGATGCTTTGCTATAGCTGATTTGATTTTTGAAGGTTTATTTGGTGAGCAGAAAAATCAATTATATGATGATAAATAAGCAAACACACAAAATCACCCCAGTCTTTAAACATAAAAAGCTCTTGCTCACCTCAAATGGATCTGCCATGACATTTTTAATAACAAGCTTCATTGCTATAGTGCAGAGACTGCTGAATATGGTTATGATGATATTCATAGCTGTTGTCATCATTATGGTTATGGCAATTTTGCTCCACAGCTCTGCACATTAGCAGGCACAATGAATGCTCTCCTACACCTGAGAGACAGCATAAATGATGCTGATGATGACAAAGATTATTTGTATGGCACCCTGGTTCAAGTAACTTATCAGCAGTGGAATAGATCCGCAGCCAACACACAAGTGCACGGGGTGTGAAGTCATTAAAAGGTGCAGATACAATCAACCCCAAAGCTCTGTTCTGGCCTCATACACAGACCAAGCCAGTAACTCCCTTTTCATTACACACCTTCCCCTCTGCTTACAAAGAGGCAGACATCCTGAGAGAAACTCCAAGCCCCAGCGCTCCTAGTTCAGACAGCAGTGCTGGGTTGTAATGAAGCCGTAGCAGTCTTACCCTGAAAGCCATGACGGAACCTGGAGCCAAGTGGCAGTAGTTCAGGGGTGTACTCATTATATCCACCTACAAAGAGCTGGTTGAAAACATTGAGGCCAACCAAGGGTCCTGGAGACGATCCTGTCCTGTTACGTTGCCCATCAACCTGAGAAAGACATAGTTAAAGTCAGTGCTGAAGCTGGAGTCTTCCATCTTTAGGCGTGGGAGTACAATTTATTTTAAAAATCTGCCAAAGTTGACAAAATGTATGACCTTGAATTCATCACTAAGTTATTCAGTCTGTGTCTGCTTAATAGCCACAGTAGCTACTACAGTATAGTTCCATGCTCTTGCCTCTGAACAGGATATATCCTCCGAGGCATCCCTGGGGATCTCGGGCCCTTTTGGCTGACTCAATAGCATCACACTGTTCCTGCAGATTTTTCAGCCGCACTTACATAATGCGAACCCCCTGTTCTGCCTGATCATTGGACCAACATGATCCGTTGCTACAAAGAAACCTGAGGTGTTCCAAGAAAACATTCACCTCACTGTAACACCATTTTCCAGCCTACACCACCAACACAAGGAAAAATACATTTATAGTGTTTGTGTGTGTATGTACACAGTGTACCATTTACAGTCTGGTGACAGATTAATGGAAAAGGCTCAATAGCAGAAAGAGGGGTCACAGTATGGCTTGATGAGATCTAATGAGGGAATATTGTTTAGAACCATGGTTCTTTTGATATATACAGTATGTTACCTACATCCCATCTTTCTAGACTCTGTCATTGGTCTATTATTGATTCTGTACATTAGTTTATCTTATATATCTATAGAGAAGAGGTGGAGTCATTCAGTATTCACACCTAATTAGCTGCTTTCCTTTAAATTATCACCCACTGAGGGTTGATACAGTAACCTTTTTTTTCCCCCCAAAACTGACACTTTTCTAATCATCCAGTCACCTTCAGCCATCCTGTTTTCTTGGCCCTTCCAAAAGTAACAGTGTGAATGTCGATCTGGTGGTTCAGTCGATCACTGACTACGACTGCTATGCCTGATCCGAGGTTGAATCTATGCACAACTCGGCCATTTCGTAGTCCCAAAACGAGGAAGTCATCGCCATCATTTCCTGCAAAATATATGAAAAGTTTGCCAGCATGCCAGACTTAAAATGTATAATAAATACACTTCCCAATAAACACCCTGAAAAACAAACTCGAACAGAAAAGTTTCTTTTAGTAAAAACACTCATCATAAACATTACACTTAGCAAACATTTAGAATAAATAATACATTTGTTTACTTAAAGATGAAGTTTACATTACCATGTGGTTTTTTTTATTCCATATTTTTCCTCTCTTCAGAGAGTAACTTGATCACCGCCATCAAAGAATGAACTCTGCTTCGTTTTCTGGCGGTGGTGATCAAAGATGCCACTTCATTAAACCAATTATCATGTGAAGTGTTCGCATTTCATCTATTCTTATATTGTGCCTTTGAATTTGTACCATTACCAACAGTGCTGCTCACTCTCCTGACAAGTGTTTCATTATTCATATTGCTCTTGTTTTGTTTTTCCTTCCACCATGATGAGTTGTAGCCTTCTCTCAAGAGAAAACAAGTGCAGAAGATCCACAAGGTCTTGTGTTGTGCTTTTTTTTTTTTTTTTTTGTTCTTCTCCTCCTTTTGATGAAATATGCTGGTGACACTGACACGGTGGTTACCTGCTACCAAATTTGACCCCAATGAAAGGGGATCCTAATTTAACGTGATGGCTGCTGACAGCATCACAGTGCACCTACGCCTCAAAGTCTGTTTAAGGCAATTAACACTAATACTTCTGAGAGGCTTGGCTCACATGTTCATTTTATCCCAGAAATGCCAACATGCTTCTTTTGAAAGTCAAGAACAATAACTGTTTAGCTGGAAATCAACTAATTGCTGGACTGCAGGAAGACTCATTATTAATGTCTCAAAATCTGCCAAGAAAGAAAATCCTTAGGGAATCCTCTTGATTAGAGGATCTCAGAGGAGAGTGGAAATCTATTAGATAGCACATTACCATACACAGCGGGTGAAAACCTCTCAAAACAGCAATTGCACGTCTTTTAAAATCCTTAATGAAGTTTGACAACTAAAATCCAACTAAGGAGACATCCCACAGTTGTCCTCCTATTTTCATTTGACCGTGAGAATTATTTTAAATTGCTGAGCCGGTGTCAAGATTGAACTCACCTTGTCCTTTATGCCCAGCGAACAGGATCAGGTTGTCTTTCACAGCAGATGAATTGTTGGCGAGTGTGAACTTCAGCTTGAACTCGTAGAAGAAACTGAGGCTGGGGACGGAGGAATACGCCACAAAGGAGGTGTAGCCAAACTCATCACTTCCACTGAATCTGGCACGACTTATATTGATCGCTGCAAAACAAACACATTTTCAACACATTTAAAAGATCATATTTGCGTTACAATGCGGCTTGTGTGAATTAGATGGTCTGATTTATCATCTACCCTCAGTTACCAAAAGATGGCACTATTGCTACACAAAACACACCACGGGGTTGGTGAAACATTTTCTTTTCTGAATGCTATAAGATGATGACCTGTTTTCAAATACTATCACCTCTTCAGTCCTTTTCTATTTTCATTTGTAGCTGTTTAGGAAGGGCTCTGGCAAGCAAGCATCGCTTCATACCCAGTGTTCACGAAGGTACCGTAATAATATCAGTGATTCAATTACAATCTCAAGTTTACTTATTCTAAACGCATGGCTGATTCAATAATGCTCTCTTATGTATTCCATCTCAGCATACCCATCTACTTGATTTTACACAGGGGACACAATGTAAATTTCTCCTCACTCAACATTACATGCTGTTGTGAGTATATGTGTGTGTTTGTCTGTTTTCTTTTTACAGTGAGGATTCAAACACAAAACTGTTCCTCTTCACGGTTAACACCTTGCATATTCTTCTGCAGCTCCAGGCAATGGCTAAGAGGGGTTCAGAGCTCCCCTCTGCGACTGCCCTCAGCTCTGTTTGGCTGCTAAATTATTAATAAAGCTGGAAATGCTTCTGTTATCATTTCTAGTCTGGTAGAGCTGTGTTTGCCTATTGTTTCCCTGAATGGCCACAGTGTTACAGCTACAGCTTATTTTTTTAAGCTGTGGTGTGTTTGAATGGATCATATACAAGATGATTTTTTTGTTCTGTAATAACAGCTGAGCTATGTCTGAGTGTTTGTGTGTGTCTGCTTTTCCCACCTGTTCAGACCAGATATGAAAATGTGAGCCATCATTACAAAATTAAATTACCTTCAATGTGTTCATGGATGGCTATTTACTCTACCCTTGAGCCTACTGTAAAAATTAATTATCTGGATTGACCTAAACTGATATTAGCAAAATTTAGATTTGTTAGTCAACAATTGTTTAATATTCTGCATACTATTTGATCATTTTATCCCAATTTCTAATTGTAACTGTTTCATCTATGAACATATTTTGAATGCCAGTTCTGTTCTATTATCTGCTATATTACATAATAGATGAATGGGTGGACATAATAACAGGAACTGTACTGTCTAATGCGATCCAAGAAAACAGCTCAGTTTTAACTACTAAAATTGTGAAAAAGATATTATTCACACTTTTAGATTTTTGATGCCACTGTTTGTAATGCCACTAAAGCATCTTTATATTTTAAAGTTTTGTTACTCTGTTTTTGTATCTGGAATGGCTACACAGGGAAGAGACACAATAGAGTTAAATCAACACCGCTGTGCACAGAAAGTGGACATTATTAGTGTCCATCCCATAATTTCTAAAGAAAAATACCCCATCTACTTCTAACTAAATGGAAACCAAAAAGCTCCATATTTTAACAGCTATCCTGCAGGTGGGTTTAATCTTGGCTAAGGCTGATTTTACAATCTGTTACCTTTGGGTGGGCTAAACAGGGCACATTCTAAATCACAGGCCAATCACAAAAGGCCCAGAATAACTCATAAGATGTATGAGGTGATAGGATTGTAGCAGAGAATTACTGAGTAAATCTGCATGTTTTTGTTACGTATTCAACCATTATTCAGACAGCTGCTTATTCTCAGGCATATGGCATCGGCATTGTTTTGTAAAGACAATATCAGCAATAATCATTCAAGTTTATAGGTATACATTTACGTGCTCCTACTCATAGTTTCTGTTAGCTAACTAATGTTCAGTGCTGGTGAGGGTAACTTATGGTTACAAAACATTATTTTAACAAAGAAGCTTATGGACTACCTCTATGAAATGCATGCATAAATTGTAACACCCCACTCATAGTGTTAACATTGTGTTTCCACTTTTCTGGGAATTTGTGTAATATGGTGCAAAGGAATTGGAGCGACAGAAGAAAAACAGAAAGCCACGTGGCACCAGATTGAGAAATGCATTCTGACAAAAACTGCATGTACAGTATATGGCGTGCATCTTAGCTGCCACGGGGCAGCTGGGAATAACATCTCCTGAGTTAGAGATGCTGCACTCAGTATACCGTTACATTCTTCTCAGGCTCAGAACAATGCAAGGTTAACAGAAATTTCACTAAATCAATACTAAACTGAGGTGCTGATGCTGCACAGCGTTTAAGCACAAACATTAAAGCCCTTGAAAATGGACTGTATAAAATGTATCTATGGAAATATAATTTACAAAAAAAAGTTTGCATTACATAACTGCATCTCCACACTTGGCTGTTGTTTGTTATGCAACTCTTAAATCAGTGTTAGCGTTATTTTTCTTGCACAACTCTTTCTTGCTTTGTGCACTCAAGACCTGACAGCATTTGTAATTAAAATTATAATCACATTTACTGGACAAGTCTTACTGTATATTTCACATGCAGTGTATTGCTTTCAGTAGTTGGTTTTTTTTTTAACATGAAACATGAATCTTTAACAGGAGGTATGGCCAACTTGTGTACAAAGGTAGACCATTCAAAATTCTGAGTGAGGTTATCTTAAATATCCATTAATGTTTCATCAACTCCACTCTTGAGGCATCAATACCACTTCCTAGCCTTCCCTTTCCTCCATTTCCTGCTTGTTCACAGATAGACCCTATTGAAGTGCACTTGGGAACCAAGAACCGAAAATATTACATTTGAAAACGTAATATGTTGAAAAAACATATTATTTTCATTCTTCCTGGTAAACACACAGCCTGACCTTTTTCTCCAATAAATAAAAACAATTTCTGTGGTATGTTGCTTAAGAAGCAACACATGTGGAAAAGTTGTACATGTAGTAAGTACACGAAAAAAAAAAAAAAAAAGCCCAGAGAGGCAGGGGACTTTAGGAGTTATCACATTGGACTCTGATCTTATCTGATGATATCAGGATTAAAATTCAAATGTCAGCCATACACTTGTGTGGTGACAGTGTGACAGTGTGACAGTGGAAGGTTAGATTACTCGGTTTGGTATGTGGGTGCTGAGAGTCTGACAGGGGCTGTGGCATGGCTGAGAGACTTATATGCCAAGCACCCTGCTGCTCCTACAGACAGTTTAGTCAAGCAAAACCCTTTGTTTCTAAGAACCAGAGCCTGTGAAGGGGGGGGGGAAGGGGGGGGGGGGAAGGGGGGGGGGGGGGGGGGGGGGGGGGGGGGGGGGGGGGGG